>JACMZG010000022.1:49945512-50010386 GCA_018340805.1 Microvelia longipes | reverse complement strand
CAAAATATAATATGATGTTATTAACCCACAATAATGGCTCAGCAAAAATTTTGAAAAATCATTGAACGTAGAAAAATGTGCCTGCATGGGCGACCGTTAAAAATGAAACAGATGTATTTTCTACCTGTGGACGAGTGAAGTGAGTCTAAATAGGTGTTGCAGTATAAATTTGGCAACTTGTATATTCTGTGGACGACCAAAGCGAGTCCGAAGTAGGGAGGATGAGCTTAGCCTATCCAATGTGATGAGGTAAAATTCTGAAGTACCTCCTATCCTATTTTTTTAACATATTTTCAATTAAATTTTAATGTGTCCTTTACAAATTATCAAGAATTAAATTCTATCTTCTGATGTCAGGCAAATTAGGCATTGTAAAAATACACAGCAAAACTTCTGGGTGCATAAAAATACACGCAAAACTTCTGGGTATATTCATAAAAATACACAGCAAACTTCTGGGTGTTATATTTCATAAAAATACACAGCAAAACTTCTGGGTGTATATTCATAAAAATACACCAGCAAAACTTCTGGTGTATTCATAAAAATACACAGCAAAAACTTCTGGGTGTTAATTCATAAAATACACAGCAAAACTTCTGGGTGTATATCATAAAATACACAGCAAAACTTCTGGGTGTAATTCATAAAAATACACAGCAAAACTTCTGGGTGTATATTCATAAAAAATACGCAGCAAAACTTCTGGGTGTATATTCATAAAATACACAGCAAAACTTCTGGGTGTATATTCATAAAAATACACGGCAAAACTTCTGGTGTATATTCAATAAAAATACACAGCAAAACTTCTGGGTGTATATTCATAAAAATACACAGCAAAACTTCTGGGTATATATTTAGTTTCTGCTAGATAGAGTTTTACATACTCTTTCTAATTTAATCAGCTGATCACAAATTACCATGTTACTTTAAATATTATTTCAATGATTTTCTTTAATATTAGAATAACGATAATTATAGAAAAATATTTGTCATAGTTAAAGAATAAGTTTACTAAACTACACTGATTTTGCTTACATTTAACATTTTCCTTGATTTATTAGCTTATTTTGTCAACTAGCAGTATTAAGAGATCGTTTTCATCAAAAGTTGACTGTTGTCTTTGATTGGTCTACCACCTAAACAGCTAAAAACCTGTTAAAGACTTAGCTAAAACAGTTAAACAATTACACATATTATGTTCAGTTTCAGTATGAACTTAAACAGGTTTTTAGCTATTTTGGCTAAGGTGGTAGACCAATCAAAGACAACACTCAACTTTTGATGACAAAATATCTTAATGCTGCTAGTTGACAAAATAAGCTAATAAATCAAAGAAAATGTTGAATGTAAACAAAATCAGTGTTTATTTTCTAGTTTAGTAAACTTATTCTATAACTCTGACAAATCTCTTTCTATAATTATTGTATTTTCTATAACATAATACGTATAATTGTTTAACTGTTTCAGCTACGTCTTCTCAAATCCGAGTTAAACGTTGAAGAAGTTGTTAAAGACCGATCTATGAAACTTTATTACGAGAGGTGTAGAGAATATTTTAAACCAGCCAATTTTATTTTATGATCCAGTCATCACCTCTACCTCAGCTTTTATATCATGTTTTTTTAGAATATCATTTTTTTAAATCAAAATATTGTTAAATGATTGTTAATTTTAAATGTTTTTGTTTTGATAAAAAATAGTTTAAATAGATTAGATTGTATAAATGTCCTTAAAGACTGTTAATGTCTGTAACATTTTAGTTTGATTGTAAATTATTACACTAAGATTTAAGTAATATTTAAAAATATAACGTCTATGTGAACATTATTTTTTTTATAATTTGCAAAATTTCCTTTTTGCTTTTCCTTACCTACTACCGCAGGTATGGAGGAAAAGTATTGTGACTCAGCTTTCCCTCAAGTCTATCTTTGATACAATAGTTAAGTTTAATGGTATTGAAAATAAATAACATTCTAATAACAAAAACAAATATATTTACAGCAAAAAATTAAATAAACATCTTTATGACAACGGTTTTCCAGAATTACATATATAAAGGTGCACACATTAGAAACTTATAAATAAGTAAATATATATATATATATATATATATATATATATAATATTATATATAAAAGTTATATAACTTTGCTAATATTTAGTAGAACAAATTAAAAACAACATAAAAAGTTTCTTTCTTAAATAAAAATTCCAATTATAAAACAAGACTTTACAAATAAATTGATCTTCCTCTACTAAAATATTGGATCTATAATTAAAAATAATCATACATAAAACAATTGGAAAAGTATTTTGGTCTTACAAAGTGTTGTAAGACCTTTTTCTTAAAAATTCTCTAAAATTTGTACATGCAACATGGCTGTTAAGTGAAACCAATTGGTTTAGCAATAAGTTTCTAAAGTAAACTGCGTAGGCTTCCGCTGTTATTGTCATGAAGATTTAGGTCTTCATTGACCGCATCAATGTAGATGAAGAATCCGATGTTTCGCTTCCAATGTGGGAGGCATCTATAGGGATGTAAGACATCATGGATAGAAACACAATAGTCAGTATGGATCAGTAGATTACGGGTCTCTGCCTAAATTTCCAAATGGTAAAATTAAAGGCTTTGGGTTCATTGAATTTTCTGACCCAGAGTCTGCCGAAAAGACTATTCAGGTAATTTATCATTTTCTATATCTATTGATTTATTTAACTAAGTAACAGGATTTCTTCCATTTACCAATAGTTATAGCCCAAACATTTTGGCCCCAGTCTCTGGGTTCAGTTCAGTTTTGTAGAGCATTGTGTTTCTATCCATGATGTCCTACATCCCTGAAGATGCCTTCCTCAGTGGAAGCGAAACGTCGGATTCTTCATCTCCATTGACGATGTCACCACCAGAAGACCTAAATCTTCAAGTTTCTATAGGATTAAAATCATTCTTTACAGCCAAGTTGCATAAATAGACTATCCCCCCCCCGCCCCAGATTTGTCCTGCAAGATCATGGCTAAAATCTGGCAACCCTAGATACATTATTAGAATTGATTTTAAAAGTTCATTCAAATCAAAATGCTGAGTGTATATAAAACCCACAAATGGTTCGATGACTTCCATCACTGGGGTTAACGAGTGCAAGTCTTTTACTCTCAAATACAAAATTCGTAGCTGGAATCAACACAGGTTCATTCCATCTCAACACACTCCATGCAAGATGGATCTAACTCCTCCGTGTCCAGTATGATGTGTTTACCCATTAACTTTTCAGCCTTACTAATGACTTTGTGTTTACCCCGTTTCTTTATACGAACAGATTTATTAAATTTATTAGTACGGTCTTCGTTGATTTTATCAATGTAAGTTTGTTCTTCTAAACCTGAAAGCAGAGTAAAAAATTAAAATTTCAGTAACATAAGGTATGGTGACCAATACTAAACACTATATTGTAGTCTTCGGGTTGTACCAGCTAAGTTGTTAAACATATTAAACCCATTGAGAATTAAAAAGAGAAAAAACTCAGTTACGGGATATCTCGGAACTTTTCCTCATCACACCAGATTCTCTAAGCTCATCCTACCTGTTTCGGAGTCACTTTGATCATCCTCATATACAATTCGCAAAATGTCTTCCGACTTGCTTCGCTCGTCCTCAGATAGTAAATGCTTCCGTATCATTCTCAGCGATCACCCATACAGCACTGACCACGCTCATCTTAGCACATATATAAAGGGCCACGGTGAGAACAGACACACACTCACACACAGACAGACAACTTTGTAAAAACCACTCAGGAGGCCTGTAAAACACCTGAAACGGATATTCCGGGTTTGGATTTTTTTCCAAACACAATACTTTTCCTATATACCTATGATATATATGAGGAAAAGTAAAAATTCATCACAAAACAAACTGCACATGCTTGGAAGGAACACTTCATGGTTGCAATCATAACATTAACAGCACAGGTCTGAAATTTAAAGGTAAACTTACCTTTCGATGAATAGTTGCCTATTGTAGGGTTTAAACAAATTGTGAAAAGGATGCTATTTCTTCTAATTTTATTTTTAATAATGAAGGCTCGTCATTTAGCTTGATGTATTATTTGCTTACAAGTGTTAATACATTTTAGTTATACAACTTTATCATAGTTACATAACCTGTGTTATGCCTCATGCTATAACCTTGCTAGGGAAGATAAGTTTGACTTAAATTACTCTATCTAATAAAATTTTTATGGGGTCAGTAAAGTTTTCTAATCACGTCATCCCTCTAATTAAATATCCTTGATATTGAGGGTGCGTTGAGAAACATTTCCATTACTTGGTACCAGTCAAATGTATTTGGTGACTCCTGACTTAAAGTTATACTATTTCAATGATCCAGTGACAATAAATCTTAAATTAGCAAATAATTCTGATGATTCCTTAGAATAATACTATATATAGAAGGAGCACAGGACCGTAAACACAATGTAATTCCACTGATAACACGAAAGCCAGTTGACAGGTGCAACTAAGTAATGCTGCCAACCTCACAACAAAATATTATTTTAAATATATGTCATAAATATCTATTAATGGAGAAAGATGGTAAAGAACAAATATTATAACTTAAAACACCTGCTGAGTATTAATAAAACTGGTCTTAGATAGCAAAAGGATAGCGGAATACAAGAATCTACATTTAGTTGACGAAGACTACTTTTAATATAATTTTAATAAATACGTTAAACTACAATTTAAAATGCTTTAAATATTGTAATGCACCGATATTTATATTAGTATTTTATGAATAATCAATTATTAATTAATAATAGAACATAATAATTCAGCAACCGGAAGTATTGCCAACTTTTTTTTTAGAAAATTGTATATTGTTAGGGTGGCAGCATTACTTAAGTGCACCAGTGAAACCGCCTTTCGAGTTATCAGTAGTGCTCCTTCTATATATAGTATTATTCTAAGGATGATTCATATGGTTTAAAAAATATTGGTTAGGTCATTATCAGTTAAGTTTTGGTGGTTCGCAGAGTTTGATCTAGATGTCCCTGTGCTGTCCAATATGGTTTTCTTCAAACTACATAGTAAACAAATAAATGAATACAAATCAAGTCACCTGTAAGGAGTACTGCACATCCAAAAGGATTATTAGGACCAGCAAAGAGCTTAGCAGATTCAGGAGAATCAAATCTTATGTATGCTTCGTCACTTCCCTCCTTTATATCTATATATATCACTGTACTGTTGCTTTTCTTGATACCAGTCTGTATTAAACAAAAATAATTAAAATTGTTTAAGAATATTAAATGTCAATAAATAATGTTTTGCCATATTGTCTTCACCACTTGGAATATGGACATTACTTTATTTATATTACAGTAGTAATAGTAATAGTAGGTCTTCAGACTCACTTATCTTGTCCTAAAGTAGTAAAACATCTGTTTTCAATTAAAAAAAAAAAACACTTTATTGCCAATATTAATCACATAAAATAAAACATAATATAATCTACAGCAATCCCACAAGGTCCATATGGACCTGTGTGTGGGGTATGACAGATATATAATAACAATGGGTGATGAGATTGATTATACTGGAAGAGAAAAGAAAAAAAATATGTATATGTAAAAGTAGAACAAAATAGACAAAAATCTAGGTAGAAAAAACAAAAGCAACAGTCCTTAAAGAAAAAAAAATCAACACATAAATAAATAAATAAAACATAAAAATTACTAAAAAAAAAAATAAGAAAGAACTAAGATCTATTATTGAAGAGATCATTACTTTATTATCATTATCTAGTATTCTTAATTTATTTTAAATAATAGTTGTTAATTGTATAAATTAAAATTGTAGGTATCAAAAATATTTTATTTATTTACATATATACACACATATTATATACATACATATTCACATTCATACACAAACACACATACATACGTGTTTTATTCCCTGCAGTCACCTATGCAGGTACTGACCTCACTCGATTCAGTAAAAAGTGTAGATATACCATAGGTAAGAATGAGGAGAAGTAAATAATCGAGTATGGATCACCTTACGACATTGAATCCACTACACTCATCCTCAACACTTACAACTTGCTTAGTTCCACTTCAGATCACTACTGGTAAGCAGCATCCAGGTTAGTACCTAGATATGTTGTTTGTACCTACTCAGCTTTACTTTTCCTCATTTATTCCGTAGGTATATAGAAAAAGTATTGTTTGCAAAAAATCCGAAGCCTATGTGCCAAGTTTCATCTCATTATCAACATTAGTAGTTTTATCGAATGACTTGTGTACATTTTCTTTAAAATTGTAAAAAATCAGAAAATGATTCACTTGAGTTTAACTTTGGTACAAATGTATAACTTTACTTAATTAAGTACATAAAGGCCCGTATTCAAAGACATCTTCCTAATATTCTCCTTAAGGAACAAGGAGAATGTAAGGAAAATGTTAGGAAAACGTCTTTGAATACGGGCCTAAGTTTCGTTGCAATACGACTATCTATGATTTTTGTTGGATCATAAAAATTAAGCAGCACAGACCGTTGTCAGTGCTGTAAGGGTGACCGCTGAATGAATTATACGGATGTTTCACTATGTGAGAACGAGCAAAGTGAGTCCGAAGCAGAGAGGAAGAGCGTAGTAAATCCGATGAGATGAGGACAAGTTTTGAGGCACCCCGTACCCGATTTTTTTGAAGTTATATAAACCAACTGTTAGAGCTTATATCTTCACCGATGACCATTTCAACAAATGACCATAAACAAGGTACCTCAAGCTATTTAATTCAGTTTAGGTTTGTTAAATCAGTCAGTTTTATTTTATATGGTTTTAATTAATGGGAGATAGGTCATACAATAAAATTTGTAAATGTTGCTATATACTTATAAAAACATTTTTTTCTTTAAAAGTCATTGCTAATTGTTTTATAGAAATAATTTATTTAAAAATTATTATTTTGAGGCCTTGTTTGTTTAATTTTTATTATAATGCATCTTTTTTTTTAATAAATCTTTTATTTTTCAATATTTATATTTTTTTTTACAAATGCACGCATCTTATTGAGTTTTTAGATATAAGTTAGTCTTCTATTTTGCTACCCATACTATTTATGGAGTAAGTGGGTAATTGTGTTCAGTTTTAGGAACAACCATCTGCATACACATGAGTGACTTCTGGGAATAAAATGGACGTTTGTACTGTCTGAGGAAAAGCAAAGCAAGTCCTAAGGAATTAGGTGATTTCCATACTGTAAAGACAACCCAGGAGAGTCTAAAGTAGCGGCAAAGAGTCATCTAATATGGCGACGTAACGTTTCGAGGAATCCCAATTTTTTTTTTTTACTTCCAAAAATCAAAATATTTAAAATATTTTATACAAACCTTAAAATTTTTAATATCGACAATAGGTTGAGATGTTTCAAGCCTGACTATAGTACCACTCTCAATATTCAGTTTAGGTTTATCTAGTAAACCTTTAGAAATTTGTTTTTTACACGAGTCCTCTATTATGACATCTTTTATTTCTGTTGAGAGTTCTTTATGGTTTTTCTTATTCTTTTTATCTTTCTTATTCTCACGGTCCTGATGGATTTTCAACCAATAATTTAACTCTTCTTCTCCTAGAAAATCATTATGAAACTATTTAATAACTAAAAAAAAATAATAAATAATTATGAAACTACTTTAATAACTAAAATAATAATAATTATTATTAGAAACTACTTTAATAACTAAAAAAAAAAAATAATAATTATGAACTACTTTAATAACTAAAAAATAATAATAACAATAATTATGAAACTACTTTAATAACTAAAAAAAATAAAAATAATAATAATAATTATGACGCTAAATAACCCTATGGGTTAAAGCGTTAAAAAAAATTATGAACTACTTTAATAATAAAAAAAATACTTATAAAACTACTTTAAATACTAAAAATAATAATAATAATTATTATGAAACTATTTAAATAAAAAATAATAATAATAATAATTATAAATATAATAATAAAAATAATAATAATAATAATTATAAAAATAATAATAAAAAAAAATAAAATAATAATAATAATAATAAATAATAAAAAAAAATAAAATAAAATAATAAATAATTAATAAAATAATAAAATTAAAAAAAATTAAAATATAATAATAAAAAAAATAATAATAATAATAATAAATTAACTAATTAATAATAAAAAAAAAATAATAAAATAATAATAATTATGAAACTACTTTAAAACTAAAAAAAAATAATTATATGAAACTACTTTAATAACTAAAAAAAAAAATATAATAATAATTATAAAATAACCCATGGGTTAAAGCGTTAAAAATATGAAACTACTTAATAACTAAAAAAAAATAATAATAAATTAATGAAACTACTTTAATAACTAAAAATAAAATAATAATATGAACTACTTTAAATAAAAAAATAAATAAATATAATAATTATGACGCTAAATAACCCTATGGGTTAAGCGTTAAAAAAAAATTATGAAATACTTAATAACTAATAATTATAAAAATAAAAAATAATAATAATTATGAAACTACTTTAATAACTAAAAAAAATAATAATATGAATAATAATCTTAGAACTATTTAATAACAGTATTAATAAAAAATAATAATATAATAAATTAAAATATTAATAACGGAATTAATAAATAATAATAATAAAATAATAATAATTAATAATAATATATAATATAATAATAATAATAAATAATAATAATAATAATAATAATAAATAATAATAACAATAATAAATAATAATAATTAATAATAATCTATGAAACTACTTTAATAACTAAAAAAAATAAAATAAATAATAATATTAGACGCTAAATAACCCATGGTTAAGCGTTAAAAAAAAATTATGAAACTACTTTAATAACTAAAAAAAAAATAATAATAATTATGAAACTACTTTAATAACTAAAAAAAATAATAAATAATAATAATTATGACGCTAATAACCCTATGGGTTAAAGCGTTAAAAAAAAATTAGAAAAACCTTAATAACTAAAAAAAATTAATAATAATGATTATGAACTACTTTAATAACTAAAAAAAAATTAATAATAATTATGAAACTACTTTAATAACTAAAAAAAAAAAAAAAAATATAATTATGAAACTACTTAACATAAAAAAATAATTGAAGAATCAGGTACCTTCGATACTTGCTGTTGGATAAGAATAACCCAGGACCGGTATTCGGGTTCGGCTTAGGGTGTTGCCCCGCCTGCTGGATGATGGGCGTTATGCCAAAACGTCCAGGGATATTCACATCCAACAGCAAGCATTGATGGTAGCTGAGTCTTCCATTGCTTCTTTAACTTGAGGTAAATACAACCTTTTTAATAAAAAAAAAATATAATAATTAAGAATTTTGTATTATTTGTTGGTATATAACATTTTGCCATGAATTTAGAAAATTTGTATCACCTTGTCTCACAGGCCTGCTCAACCCTCTCTCTGCACAACACATTGTTTTAAAGACGTTTCAATAATTTTTTCATGACGTCATTCCTTGGGTTAATGACACCGTAATTTGGGTTGATGACGTCATAATTTTTAATAGGCTTCGTAACCCCCACAACATTTCATTTCAAATGACTTCTTTAATACTTACATGATTAAATATGATCTGTGTTTTCCATGCCTGGAGCCATATTTTAATTAAGAAAATCATTGTCAACACCTTTTCAGGCAACACTGAATGGTCATTATTTGGTGTAAAATAAAAATCGATGAGTTTAAAATTAACAATTTTTTAAAAAAGTGATATTAATTTCTAGAATTTAGTAACATAATTCAAAATGCTTAACTTCATCAGTATAAGGAAACGCCTCGTAATGTTTATGTCACCTCAACTAGGGCAATTAATTTTGGGATTTTAGGGCAATTAATTTTAGCAGTGTGTTCCAGCCACAAATTATTGGGAGAACCAGTCAGAGGCTAGAGTTCTTCTGCAATACTTGCGTCTTAAAATACTAGCATAGCGTCTTGATATAGCATAGGTTACCACCTGACACTAATTAATTCCTTGCTCATTTAAAATTTAAATAGAATTGTAAAATATGTCTTTTTACCACACCTGTCTATTTACTTGAATTATATAAAATTTATGTTGGGTAGTTTGGGTGAAGGTATGGGCAGCTTGAGAAGATTTAAATCTCACATAAACCTGACTGACTCCTTCCTTTACATCTATATTAACTATATCTTCTGATTGTTTCCTTATTTCACTCTAAAACAAATGTAAGAATGGAATGTTGGTATTAAATAAAGATACTGAACCAGAACAGGAATCATCGCTATTTTTATGGTTAATGAAGATATCACTTTCAGTTAACTAACTGGTTTAGTATAATCCTTTTCGCCTTAATTTAAAATAAGCTATCTTCAGATGCAGTAGAAAAGTTCATAAAATAGATTGATTCAGTTCCCAAAACATGTAAATAAAAACCTTTTTTCTCAAACAAATTTTTAACACTTGATTTAACCATTTTTTTACAAATTCACTGTCTGAATTTCGTATCAACATTTTTTTAAAAAATTTTCCCCAAGATTGATTTTTGTACTAAGTTTGACTTAAAAACATTAATCCATTCATAAAGTGTGTTTACAAAAACCTGCTACAAATACATAAGCCTAAAACCAATTTTGCTCACACTCCTGTTATAAAGCTCGTATAAGCGATTTAAAAAAAATCAATAAATAGTCCTTTAACCACAAGGAATAAATAAACAAAAAGCTGGATACTAATTATTGATATCTTACCTTAAAAGTTTTAACATCAATAACAGGCTGGTCTAATTCAATTTGAACAACAGATCCAGGGATCTCTACAGGATTTATATCATCATGTTCAAAAGAATCCTGACTGCCTTGCTCACAGTAATCCATATTTGATTGCTGTCGACATTTATACAGATGTTTCTTAATTATTCTCATTTTAGCTCGCTGAGAGTTTAGATACATGTTTCGGAGCTTTTTCCAATCGGCTCTGAAAAAGAAATGAGAAAAGCTAAAAATTTTATCTATTAAAATTAAAAACAATCAAATACCCTAATAAAAAATTGTAGGTATTTTTGGAATAGTGTAAAAACCTAAGAATAAAAAAGAAGATATTTTATACACCCTTTGTCAGTTTAATTTTAAGTAAATAAAAACCAATAATTTTAAAATTATTACATTATCATTTTAATTTAAAATATTTTAGTAACTAAATAATTAATAAAAATAACTCGAAACATTAATAAACACTGAAAGAAATATGAAAATTAGATTTGAAAAAACATGTTATGTGAAAGTGGTGTTTTCTAAGCGAAAGTTTAGAAAAATATATAGCCATAGCAGAGATGCTGCTACGGTAAATAAAAATAGAACTAATTTAACAGGCGTCACATTTGTAAAGTAGTATCACTCAAGGAGTTGCAAGAGAAAACAAATAGCACAAGAAATAATAGTTAATAAATATCATATCGTACTTGGAAAGAATCATCATCCCTACTGGATTACCATGAGATTTCCTCGGTTTCTTTTTCTGTCTTCTTTTCTTCTTGTTTTTATTTTCATCTCCTTCTACGTCATCCCCTGTAGACACAAATACGATTGCTACTTGAATTGTTTTCACTCGTTTGATTTACATTTTACGATCAAAGGCATGTTACTAGATAGAGAGCCTTTCAATATCAAAATAACAGTTCTGAATTGAGTGCTGGATAAGTATGGGATGTATTATTGCTGAATGCTAGACATAGAAAGGTTTTACATCATAAGGCCTCTAATATCTCATAGCTTACTACTAAGTTTAATTATGACTTTACATGACATGCACAGGTTAGCTACACGTAACTAGGAGTTCTGGTGACACACTATGGCATGTTTGTTTTCTCACTGGTCCCACAGTAGATATTGCAAAAGAGGTAATTTAAAAAAAATATTGTAAAAATTGGTTGTGGGGAACCTCTGAACCTTTCCTCACCAAATTTGGTGGACTACAGATATCCTCACTACTTTGGAATCAATTTTATTGTGTTCAGAATGTAAAAATCAACTAATTTATATTGCAGTACGAATTTGTTGGAAACTTGAAATGGCACACTACAATGATAACAGACACACACACACAGACAATTTGGTAAAAACCACTGAGTGTATCTTGAAAACATCTGAAACGGATTATTTGGATACAATACACTACCTATATACCTATGGTATAAATGAGGAAAAATAGTTTGAATGCTTTTATCAAAGTCATTAAATCAATATGAAAATTATTTAAAACATGTTAAATGAATAATAAAAACAAACAAACCTGAGGAATGGCCACTTTCCTCTTGTTCCTTATCAACATCTTGTTTAGATACGTCAGACTTAACTGAACAGTCCTCTTTATTTGGTGGGCAAGTAGTGGTTTCGTAAGATACGGGAGACTTAGGCTTGTCTTCACTCAAGTTCTCAGTTGTTTCTTCTTTTTTAACTTTCTTCTTCTTCCTTTCGAGAGTAGAAGGTGAAGTTTTATGTTTTCTTTTCTTTTCACTCTCACTTTCTTCCTCCTCAATACTATCGTTATTCGTTTTTGCTTCGATCCCCACTTGTTGAATCTCTTTAGTGACAACATTCATATCTTCTTCTTTTTCTATACTATGATTAGCGAATTCTTCATCGGTTCGATTTCTTCCTTTGAGCAGTGCTTCTTTGGTTTTCTTATCTAAAGTACAAACACTTCTTAGATTAAATGGATCCATGTCGATTGATAGGTAACAACCTGACTTTTTGAATTCCTATAACAGACGAGAAAGTTTAAAAATAAATCAAACCTAAAAATAATTCTTACACGGAGGTCACAAGCTGGACGAATTCCTATTAGAATGCTTGATTTCTTACTTAAAAGCAACTGTTTTCCTTGATTTATAGGATTATGCTTGATTGATAATATGTATTTAAAAAAAATAATAGTTTTTTACCAATTTTTCAGCATTACAAGTCTAACTATGCAATCCTTTTTCCCTAGAACAGCCAAGTTTGGTAAAATATGCTTGATTTTTGGTGGTGGGTAAAATTAGTGATTTTTGCTGTATTTTCAGCAATATTTGAACAGTTAAATCTCTAATAGAACGAAAGAATAGAAAGTCTCTCCACATTTTAAGATATTTATTTTCTATAAAGCAGAGCGCTTTCAACCTAACAAGATGTCATCTTCAGTGCCTATTAAACAAATAAGAAAAAAAAATTTTAAAACCCTACTTAGAAAGAAAAAAAATAAATAAATAAAATACAAAGTATACAAATAAGAACAGAAATGAAGTTGAACATAATAAATAAAATAAATTTACCGTTGAGCAGAGAATAAAAGATAGAATGAATTATTAATTCATCTTTTATTCTCTGCTCAAGGGTAAATTTATTTATTTATTATGTTTAACTATTTCTGTTCTTATTTGTATACTTTGTATTTTTTTTTTTTTTTTTTTCTTTCTAAGTAGGGTTTTTAAATTTAATTTTTTTTGTCTTATTTGTTTAATAGGCACTGAAGATGACCTCTTGTTAGGTCGAAAGCACTCTGCTTTATAGTAAATATATTTCTTAAACTGTGGAGAGACTTTCTATTCTTTCGTTCTATTACGATAGACTCCATTAATGCTCATTTTAAACATCAGTTAAATCTTTGGTTTGATTGAACCAATTTCTACAGGTGAAACATTGAATTGTCTTCTTTAATATACTTAAAAAAATCTGGTAGGAGGCACTTTGAAACTTTTCCTCATCATATTGCATATGCTAAGCTCATCCTCCCTACTTCAGACTCGCTTCGCTCGTCCTCAGAATATACAATTCACCAAATTTATACTACAACATGTCTTCATACACGCTTTACTCGTCCTCAGATAGTAAATACATCCGTTTCTTCCCTGCAGTCACCCATTGAACACTGACCACACTCGATGCTGCTTAACTTTTATGATCCAATAAAACCATAGATATACTCGCTGTATAGAAACAAAACTTATTATACTTATTTATTAGGTACAGGGATATACTTATACCGAATTTCATCTTAATTAAGATTATTTACCAATTTTTAAAAACACATATACGTGTCATTTAATAAAAAATGAACTAATGCTTATAATGAAATGAAACTTGGCACATATGTTGCTCTTGTATATAACTACATGCATAACAAATCTCAAACCGATCAAAACAATTTTTTTGTTTATGAATTTTCAAAATTTTTCCTGGGTCATTATTATTATGGGCTGACATAATTTTATAATGACATAAAAAATATTTTCTTGATAGTAGAATTAGAACTAAAAATTGATTTTTGAACTGAGTTTCAACTAATGATAACAGACACACTCACACACATACAGACAGACAACTTTGTAAAAACCACTCAGGAGGCATTAAGAACAAATGAAATGAAAATAATTCAATTCCTCTTATTAATTGACTCCAGAGCTCAATTTATTTATTATGAAAATAATTCAGGTGTAATCCTTGTTTTAGATAATTTTGCCAACACAATACTTTACCAATACGCCATGGTATAAATGAGGAAAAGTAGAAAGAAACTTTTCATTTTTTATAAAACCAATAGGAACACCGCTAAAAGCTTAGAATAATACTATATATAGAAGGAGCACAGGGACGTAAACACAATGTAATTCCACTGATAACACGAAAGCCGGTTGACTGGTGGTCATAAGTAGGGGTACCAACCTGACAACAAAACATTATTTTAAATATTTGTCATAAATATCTATTAATAAAGAAAGATCGTAAAGAACAAATATAATAACTTAAAACACCTGCTGAGTATTTAATAAAACCGGTCTTAGATGGCACAAGGGTGGCGGAATACAAGAATCTACATTTAGTTGACGAGGACTACTTATTATATATAATTTTAATAAATATGTTAAACTACTATTTAAAATGCTTTAAATATTGTAATGCACCGATATTTATATTAGTATTTTATAAATAATCAATCATTAATTAATAATAGAACATAATAATTCAGCAACCGGAAGTATTGCCAACTTTTTTTTAGAAAATTGTATATTGTTAGGGTGGCTGCATTACTTAGTTGCACCAGTGAACTGACTTTCGTGTTATCAGTAGTGCTCCTTCTATATATAGTATTATTCTAAGGCTAAAAGAGAAAAACTGAATTTGAGGCCATTTTCTAGACTTTGAAAGGGCCTTGGTGCCGAAATTCCCTGATGACAGACTACCTGATCTTTTATCTGGGAGCCAAAATAAATCAATCCTGTAGTTTAAACCTTTGGGGCATGACAGTCATGTTTTTGCATCAGGCTCTAAGACTTTTAAGTTCTGAACAGAGAAGTGAGACCTTGTGAAGGCTCTTAATGGTTTCCTGCAGTATCATACAAATAGTGACTCAGCTACCACCTGAAGCCATGAAGATTTAGGTCTTCCGGTGGTGACCGCGTCAATGTAGATGAAGAATCTGACGTTTCGCTTCCACTGAGGAAGGCATCTTCAGGGATGTAGGACATGACGGATAGATACACAATGCTCTACAAAACTGAACTGAAGCCAGTGACTGGGGCCAATGGAATGTTAGGACTATAACTATTGTTAAATGGAAGAAATCCTGTTACTTAGTTAAATAAATCAATAAATATTGAAAATTATAAATTACCTGAATAGTCTTTTCGGCAGACTCTGGGTCAGAAAATTCAATGAATCCAAAGCCTTTAATTTTACCATTTGGAAATTTAGGCAGAGACACATAATCTACTGATCCATACTGACTAAATACTTGATGCATGTAGTCTATAGTCGCATCCAAAGGCACTCTTTCCTAAAAAAAAACATAAAAAAGTATTATAGGGCAGTATCAAAATGATTTAACTCATTTTTAAAATAATGGACGAGAGAGTGAGGAGAATAGGTGAGAAAGTAGGGAAATGGGTAAGTGAGTGGAGGGCATGGATTAGAGAGTGGGGAGAAAGAGTGAGAGAATGGGAAGAATTAGTTAAAGTATGGTGAGGATGGGTGAGAGAGTGGGTTAGAGAGTGTGGAGAATAGGTGAGACAGTGAGGAGGAAGTGGGATGGGGAAAGAAGATAATAGATAAGAAAGTGGGGAGAATGGGTAAGAGAGTAATGAGAATGGATGAGAAAGTGGGGAGAATGGGTAAGAATAGTGGGGAGAATGGGTAGAGAGTAATGAGAATGGATGAGAGAGTGGGGAGAATGGGTAAGATAGTGGGGAGAATGGGTAAGAGAGTAATGAGAATGGATGAGAGAGAGGGGAGAATGGGTAAGATAGTGGGGAGAATGGGAGGGAGAGAGAGAAAATGAAGGGATCAGTTGAGAATTTTCTTTTAAACTTGCTTTAAGAGTGATGCATACCAAGATAGGAACACAATCTTGCAATATAAATCTGATTCTGTTATTTACATGGTATCACTGTTAAATTTAGTTCATGACTTAGCATTGGTTAGCAATGCTGGTAAGTGTCACCATAGCAAAAGCTCTCCTTGAAATAACTTTTAAAAAACTGCTGTTATTACTAATATGTTGTACTTTTGTAAAAATAAATCTACTTACCACATAAACAGTACATTCGTCAACATTTTGCTTGGGTTGAAAAGGTATTTTGGATTTAACTCGAAGGTTATTATCTGTTAATTCCAATGTATTTGAAAGCTTTAAAGCCTTTTTCAGTACATTAATATCAGTGGTAAGAGATCTCAATTTGTTGCATCTCAAAAGAACAGATAACTCTAAACCATCTAAAATAAAAAAGAATATTAATTAATGATGGATACAATGAAAAGACAGTAAACATATTAACAAGTATTAACTCTATTCACTAAACGTATCAAACTGCCGATCCCATGGAAAATTCTTTTAGAAACAGTTTGACCATAAATAGTTTTTTAAGTCTCAAATATTCATAAATAGAAAATAATTAAAATAATAAAATGTATAAATAAATAAATAGTTTTATTGTATAAATCGCTTATAAGAAAAGTTTACCAAAGTCAAATATATTCAAAGCCTATTTACAATTTTTAAATACTTTACAGAATTCATATACAGGCGGTTATCTATGAGAAAGGATTTTAATTTAGCACAGAACTGGTTATAGGGAAGTTCTCTAACATATTTTGGAATATGGTTATACAGGGTGACTCCCAGATAATTCAGCCAATCCCCACTGTAACAAGTTTACTGTTTCAATTACTTCTAGTGTCATGTTTGTGATTAATTCCACTGAACTCATCAATATTAAGCTTTATAAGTTTTAAACACGAGTATATATGAAGACAATAGAAGGTTAATATTTTAAATTTTTTGAAAATGGGTTTGCAATGATCCCTATATTTAGCACTATGGGTAATATAAGAAGGTACAGCTGCCTTAATTAAGGATCTTGAATAAAGGGGTTGGCAAGTTAGGGACTTTTCTGACCCCATGGAGGTGATATGAGATAGTGAAATATGAGCAATCTTACCTTCCACGGTAAGATTATAAGATCTTTTTTTGCCACGGTTATGGCAAAAAATGCATGAAACACAGGTTATGCAAGAAAAATAAGTTGAGTTTGTTCCTCAACTTTCTCCTGTGGTTGTTGTCCAGTATTTGTCATGATTTTAGTTACCTCTAGTGCTTGTTAAGTCAATTAAAATAAAATAGTTAAAAGAAGAAAATGAAAGAGATGTAAAAATGAGGGGTCCGTTGTAGAGACAGTGATCCTACTGCCACCTTTTTCCTTGAGTTGAAGGGGAAATCTAGTTCAACTACTATGCCGCAAGTCAGAGCTAATTGTTCTTGAGCTAGTTGTTGTGCTAGGGTTCTTACATCCTGCTTTGTTGATTTACATCTGTTGCTGAGCAACGGTTATCAAAGAGCACCATTTTTAACATATAAAACAAATCAAATAAATCTGCTTGAACAGATTGTTATAGTTGGTGAAAATTAAAATACTGTAAGGATAACTAGCGCTGAAATACAGATATTAAGAGGAACTAAAAGTGACAGAATTTGCTGAGGATCATATGAAGGGTGGGGGTCGGAACACTGTCTCTAAACCGAACCCTCATTTTATACCACTTTATAGGAAATCTAATAATTGTCTACTATTTGTTTATAACCTTTTCATTAAGTAAAACAATGGGAAACCACTTTGGAGGTATGTTTGTCTTTGAATTTAGGACCTGCACAGTTAATGTAGTGATTGTACAGATGCGCAGTTCGTTCTAAGCAAGTAGTTTGATTTTGACATATGTTTGGAGATGGATTCTTCACAAAGAGTTGAAACTTTGTACAATATAAATCTATAGGTGTAATTGTGCTATAAAAAAAGTTTTAATGACACCATTAAACCCCAATAATGACTGCTAAAATTATAAAAAATCATTCAATGCAGAATAATGTTGGGATCAATGTGAGGTTTGGCACGCATGGCTAGAGGCCTCTTGTTTTACCCTGGTGCAGTCAATTATAAAAAAAAAACAGATTCACCCAATATTACTGCATAGAGATATATTACTAGAGGGGCCCTGAAGATAAAATTGTGAAATATTAAAAAATACCCTGACCACCTTCACTTATAAATATAATCAAATAATCAGTACAAAATTACAGTAACTTATATAGTAGAGCGTTAAAAATACAAATCAAACACAAACTATGTGCGGGAAGCCAAAAACAATTGATTTAATAAAGCTAAATCAAAGAGACTAATACTTAGAGGTAGTACATGGGCCGAATAGCACAGTGATAAGGGGGTCTGGAAGTGAGACAGCTTCCACTAGGTACCATAACTGTACTTACCCCGACTATAGTCTCCCAAGAGAGACTAGATACTCCGCCACCCCTCTACAACCTACCCTATTGTTGCACACACTCTACAAACAGCAGGGATTCTTCAGTGATGCCAAATTAAGCCACTTTATTCAACACAGACAATTAAAGAATACATGCAATAGCCAATCATTAGAACTTATTTTAAATTTAATTTACTTAATTTAAGGCAAAATAGTGGGAAAATAATTAATATTTAGGTTGGATTGTAATTGTTATGAAAAATAAAAAAAATGACGTCACCAATGTACCGTTACGGACCCAGCTACCCAAGGAATGATAAGAGCTGTTGTAATCTCCCTCTAATAGTTTTAGTCTCTTTGACCTAAATTCACTCTTGAAGGAGGTTTCAATGAGGTTAAACAGAGCCCCCCGAGAGCCCCAAACACATGTATCAGGCTTCTGTATTAAGATAGGCTATGTCCCCTCTAGAATATATCTCTATGAGATAACCCATATTAATGCATTAAGTACGTTCACACACACTCTAGATCCGCGGATCATATAGACTACGTATACAATACGGTCAGCTAACTTCACGGTTCTTGCAGCGTATTTGTTTAGTCGATCTAGTGATAACTGATCACTAGATCAGTTTTCACTTCATTAGATTTCTTATCACTTTTGGTTATAAGAAAGTTTAAAACAAAAAATATATTAAATTAAATTGTGATTTCTTTGCATAATAATAAAATTACACTAAAAAAAAATTTTTTTACTCACTAAAAAAATTTTTACTCACTAAAAAAAAATAATATTCCAAAAGTTATTTGATCAAAAACAGTAATGTAGAAGTGAAATAAAAGTTCGACGAGAAGGTTATCTGTTAAATATGATCGTCTCTAAAGGTACAAACAGCGTATCGGGGGATCCATTTAGATTACTAGACGTTGTAGCGAGCCATTTGGTTAACACTTATATTATATTAGTTGTTTTAACTCTCAGTGAGATGGAATATAGTTATAAGATTCCAGTCCCCCCACCTCGTCAACCACAAAGTCTTTCTATTCTACCCCTTCACATTTTACAATTCTTCCCTTATTCTACCTCGCAAAGCGACTTGTCTTTTAATTATCATCTTAATTTGATTAATATATTGATATTAATCAATTGTTCCTCGTGTTGTCTAGTTCTCCGATTTTTGCGTGTTAATGTATTTTTTGTATCTTTATGTATATAGTTAATAAATTTAAAGTAATTTAATTGTATAGAACTGAAATCAATTGTTTTCTTCTCTCTGTATGTGATTGTATTTTATTTTAAATTATACATTGCTTCATATTACATCATGGTTCGATTTCTAATGACTTCTATCGTCTGTCTCTATTATTTTACATTGAATCAATGAATGAAGAGACAACTTGATGTCTGATGACTTTTATATTTTATTTTTTACTTTGATTCAGTAAAAGAAATGTCACGCTCACGTAGTTGTGTCTTCATTTTTGTTATTGTGTATGAGTTTCTCAGTTCTTATCTGCATAAGAAAGTTTAAACACAAATTTATTTTTTCTCCTTGGTTAGGCTTTTGAATTGTGTTATTTCTTTTTTTAAATGTTTTAAACGAAATAATCTTCTTTTTTGCGGCAATTATAAAACTACATAATTAATGAATGATATCAAAATCAAAATATTTAGGAAAAAGTAAGTGTAGATTGTTAAGTATTTTCAAAACACTAATTTGATGTTTGATTGACGGTGATATTGATATTATTATGATATGAAATATTGTATAGAGACAAGCCCCTCTCGCTTATTGGTTGCTGGAGACTCGAGAATATTACTCCCCACCTCTCTCACTAGCTATACTCAAATACCTACCTATACAGTAATTATACATACTAGTGTTAACCAAATGGCTCGCTGTAACGTCTAGTATTTAGATTCCACCTCCCTAGTTCTAGCGTATGCGATCGGATCCCCTCCGCATGGTTCATACAGCTTAAATTACCGTATTGAGAGATCGTACTCTATACGATCCGCGGATCTAGAGTGTGTTTGTACGTACTAATTGAGAGGCTTGAAACAACTTTTTGCAGCTTTGTGTAACCTCATAGTAACCTTCCCCTTTATACTTCTCATCTCTTTGGTAACCTTCTTAAAAAAATGAGTTAGGGAAATAATAATTTAATTGTCATCTCCTTTTAACACATTGCCTGTGTTTTGTTTATCATTTTAAATGTTCTATTATAAAAGTTACTGTAATTTTGTTAAAGTTAAGTAATAAAAGTTACTGGCCCAAGGTGTTCAGGTTACTTTTTAAATGTTTCAAAAATCAACCAAAAGGGCCACTTAGCTAATAATATCTCCATGTATTACAGCATCAAAGACTGCGAGGTATTACCTGGATTTTCTTGTAAAGCTTGAGACATGAATCGATCTTTAGACAAATTAGCAGAACTAAGATAAAACTCGACCTGCTTGGCAATATCTTGATAGAGTTGTTTCTTACGAGATCTTTTCTTCTCTCCATCTCTCTCGCATCCTTCCACCTCCATTTTTCAATATTTAACTTAAATAAATAAGTATATTCGTTAAAAATAAGCAAATAATTACTAAATAGTCAAAGACTGCAAAACTTCACGCAATAAAACCTTTTACGTTTATAGAACCTTCAGTCCGCCATTTCCTCTTTATTCTTTTATTTTTCTTTTTTGCAACTTTTAATCATAGAGATATATGACTAGAGGGGCCCATAGCGATATTATTACTAGAGAGTCCCTGTAGGTTGAAACGTCGAAAAAGTAACCTGATCACCTTCGCTTATAAATATAATCAAATAACCAGTACAAAAACTTATAAAAATACAAATAAAAAATCAATCAAGGTAGGGGAAACTGAAATAAATTTATTAATTAAAACCTTAACTCTCACAGAGTGAAGACAGACCCTTAAATGCCTCTCATTGTATTTAGATAGGGTATGCCCCATCTAGCATATATCTCTATGGCGGGGCCCATCTCAATCGGCTTATATATATTATATATATACTTATATATATATTTATATATATATTTATATATTTATATATATATATGTATGTATATATATATATGTATATATTATATATATATATATATATATATATATATATATATATATATATATATATATATATATATATATATATATATATATATATATATATATGTATATATATATATATATATATATATAAAATCACATATAATGTGTGTGCGATATTATTTCATATTTAGATTTGTTATGATAAACCCAGGTAGGGGGATAGGAAGGGGAGACTAAAAATGTCAAATAAGCTTTAGGCTGAACAGTTTACAAGATATTTATAATATTACATAATTTTATCCATATTATGATTCCAGGAACAACAAAAAGTTCAAAAACTCATTTTTTCTTATAAAATTTGCAATAATGTTCTTACTCCATGAATCTTATTGAGCTGGTTTGAGCAAGCTATCAATTGACACACACCTTGACAACACCTTAATATTAAAGAGTGAATTAAACTAGTAAACCTAATGTGTAATGTGGCCAAATCGGCATCTCGACTGTGACTGTATATTCTTGTACTCAGTACATGAATAGTCATTTTGGGCCAGACATATTTGAAGGGTAATCCAAGTATGTATGTATGTATGTATGTATATATATATATATATATATATATATATATATATATATATATATATATATATATATACATATATATATCCAAGCAGTGTCTGCAAAGTGGCCAGGAGTTAAAGAAGCCTTTGACTCCAAATTTGAAAGTATTTCTTTTGGGATTTTTATCTGAGGCAATTCATTAATACAAATGAACCTGGAAGTTGAGCTTTATTACTAAATTGTTCTCATTAAAAACTTCAGCACACTGTACTAACAAGAGAGCCCTGGCAATGATAGTGATGATTGCCTCCCAGCAATAAAATTACCCATCACCAATTCATTGCATTTTGAAAAGAAGGCAAAAAAATAAGCAACTACTAAGGACAAATTTTAATAAACAATTACATTAAGATTATTAACAATTCTAAGGTCTATTTATATACAGAGCAATAATTAATCTGATACTCCGAGCTCCTCGTCAGTCCAAGATGATGGATCTGGCCAAGGAAATTCTCCCTGCAAAAATGTAAATTATTATAAATGAGTTATAAAAATATAAATTGATAAGGATACATAAAAGGGAAAAGAATTACAAAATCCCGCAAGAGAATCGGGAAGTGACTGCCCGAGATTTATTCATAGGGTAAGAATCTATAAGAACATTTGAGTTTCGATTATTAACGGCTTGTCTTGGAATTTGTCATTTCACCCACCAGTGAGCTGGGATTGAATTCAAAGACAAACCATAAAAACAATATCAAGGTAGCTGTGTTCTATATCATAATGTCAAACTGGTCAAAAAGGATAAGTAAAAAATTCAAGAGCGGAGATTGTCAAACAACAAAGGTTACAAGGTTACAAAGGTTACTACTCTCATTAAGAAAAAATCTAACGTAAGTTAGTTTAACAATAGAGATGAGTCAAAAATAAATTTAAATTACAATTTTTTACACTTTTCATAGTACTCTTCTTTAGAGTAAAAAGGATTTTCTGTTAGTAAATATTTAATTTCTTTTTTAAATTCTTTTAAACTTAGTTTCTTTAGACTTTCTGGTAAAGCCTTATAAAGATTGACTCCCATCACACCATGCCCCACCTTTGATTTTTCAAGTCTATGCTCGGGTATTGCTAGAGCATTTCTATTTCTGGTGTCATATGTGTGATAGTGTCCATTTTTATTTAAATTATTTTCAATTGATTTGGTATATATGAGTGAATTATATATAAATAGATTATAAACGGTCATTATTTTAAAGTTAACAAGACACTTAGTAAACACTAGTTAAACAAGACTAATTTCCTTTGGAATGCTCTCCCCCCCCCCCAGCTCAATAATTCTACTTTCTATTGTTTATGTTTCTTGAGTAGTAGTATTACTATTTGTTACTTAATTGTTATATAAATGCCCATATTTATACTATAGGTTATACAAAATTCTTCCATAAATGTAATTCCACAGCATTTAAAGCTCAGTTTAAGCTAATCTTTAACTTAATGAAGTACGTTTCCTTTTGAAAATCCAGAAAAAACTGATTGCTTATATCAGCCCCAAAAAGCATTGAAAACAAAACCTTAAACTAAAGTTTTAAGAAGAATGGTGTTTAACTTGAGCACTCTATACATAAATATATATATATTTTTAAATAAAGTTTAAACCTGTATTCTATAAATTGGTAATAATTAGCTCATTTAGAATTTTAGGTATTCTTTAAAACCTTAATGAGCATTGTGATATAAATGTAGGCAAAATATCACCGATGAAGTAAATCTTGAATTTTTATTCCATCTTATCGAGAAATAATAGGAACCCTCTTTAATAAATGTTGGTAGACTGGCAGCATATCTGAATCATAACTAATATTTTGAAGAGATGATGACTTAAGATTAATATTAAAAGATTAATACTTACAGTAATATGGTCAGGCTCATGCCACAAATGCCAGAAAATCCACCACCACATAAATCCAGCAAGTGTATTGGAAGTGATGGTTTGAAATTTATTAGCAGGGTAAGCACCAACTCGGTATGAATACCTGTCATCCAGACATTTATAGCATTATTAACACACCAATAATTTTAATAGGAACTAATTTAATAGAAAATAATATTATATCTAGTAGTTTTTGGTGCCCAGCACCATATAAGTCAAACAAATTGTAAGGTAACCATCTCTTCTTAGTTCTAAGCTTGGCAACACTGAATGGTCTCTTTTTAGTGTAAAATTAAAATATAGGAGCACAAAACAATTTATTTAAAAAAGAGACATTAATCTAAAACTTTGTTTAATTATTAGAAATTATTTAACTTCATTATCTGCCTCCGCAGCCGTGGTCGTTTAGTACAGGAGTTCGGCACCGGAGGTCCGCGGTTCACAGCTCGGGCTATGCTCTCAGTTTTTATGAATAGAATTTGTTCGAAAAATAACTTTGCCAATTTTAGCTTCACTTTGAGCATAGTAGATGTAACCCCCGAGGTGGTTCCCGCAGAGCGAATACCCTGTAGGGCCGAAAGGCCCTAAAACGGGCATTATTATACTATTATATTTAACTTCATCAGTAATAGGTAACGCATCATTATATTTATAACTCTATGACATCATCTCAACTAAGGCTATTATTAGCAGAGTAGTTTCAACACAAAATATTGGGGAAACGATTATTTTCCAAATTTTTGTTATACCACTCGATTATGTAACAAGTAGTTCAACGAAACCTATCAGAGCCCAGAGATCTCCTCCTATCCGTTCCTCAAAAACAATTAGATACACCATAGTATTTTTTGTTTTTATGCTGGCATCAATCTTAATTGGGCTAAGCATCAAGCTTCTAATGAAATCATATTTTTACATATTAAATCTAGTTAATGTCAAGCTCTTTTATTATTAAATGAGAGTGTTGAATCATTTTCCAATATATACTTTGTTTACACCCAGGGTTTGGCAGGGGGTTCACCCCAACTGTTCACACAGTATATTTCACAGTGAAAAATGAGTTTCAGGGTTGAATCTCAAGTTCATTCCTGTTCACACAACAACTGCCGCTCCTAGGAGGTTGAACACAGGGCTCAACCCCCTGCCAAACCCAGCGTCTGAAAAAAGTAATTGTCTCAGTTAAAAAAAGGTCCAGCCTCTGATCCAAGTTGTCAAAGATGTAGGGAAACAAGGAATCTACCTTTGACCTGCTAGAAGTATGAGGTTTTTACATCGCTTCACCTTAGAAAGACCAGACTAACCTGCAGGAAGTACTTTTCAGCAAAATATTCAGTAGAAAATCCTATTCTGCTAATTGAGGTCATCCAGAATTATAAATAATGTAAACTTGTCCCTCTCACTGAGAAAGATAGTCCTGATTGCGAAGGTAAATAAGAGACTGATACCATTGTATCATAACTGTGTGTATCAAGTGCCATCTCTCTGGCTGATGGAATTGAGGCGGGAAATAATATCTTAACAATATGGCCCACTAGCCTGACATAAAATAACATGACATACTTCAGGCCCCAGGGACAAAATGGGCATGTAGGGAAGGTATAGCGAATACAAGAGGAACGGAAGAACTGATCAGACAGGTAATCTATCTGAGGCTTTTTCCTTAGAAGAAAAAAGGGGTGATGAGAAATAACTAGTTAGGTGAGTAGAAATGTTCAGGAGCCTGAAACTACCAAGCCAACAGCAGCAGCAAATACTGGACTAGAAGATATCCCCCATTCATGTATCCGCTGTTCAAAAAAACTTACTATTTAAACAAGACAATTTTAACAAGTTATCCGTCATTCGCATCCTAAAGTCAACCAAATTAACATATTTTCTCAACTATAAAAAAAACTGTATAAAAACGCTAAATCCCATATATACCATGGACTATAACAAACAAGATACTTAAGCCATACGCATGCACCTCTTTAATTATGGACCCGTTTCAGCACTTATATCTTGAAAATAATGATATTTCAATGTTTCCACAAATTGTGGAAAAACTAGCTGTCTAAAAATTCTAAAAAAATTCTATAATATAGCCTGGATCATAACAAACAAAATAACAAAGCCCATACGCGTGCACCTCTTCAATTATGGACCCGTTTCAGCACTTATATCTTTGAAAATAATGATATTACAATGTTTTCCACAAATTGTGGAAAACTAGCTGTCTAAAAATTCTAAAAAAATTCTATATTATAGCCTGGATCATAACAAACAAGATAACAAAGCCCATACGCATGCACCTCTTTAATTATGGACCCGTTTCAGCACTTATATCTTGAAAATAATGATATTTCAATGTTTTCCACAAATTGTGGAAAAACTAGCTGTCTAAAAATTCTAAAAAAATTCTATAATATAGCCTAGATCATAACAAACAAGATAACAAAGCCCATACGCATGCACCTCTTTAATTATGGACCCGTTTCAGCACTTATATCTTGAAAATAATGATATTTCAATGTTTTCCACAAATTGTGGAAAAACTAGCTGTCTAAAAATTCTAAAAAAATTCAATAATATAGCCTAGACTGTAACAAACAAGATAACAAAGCCCATACGCGTGCACCTCTTCAATTATGGACCCGTTTCAGCACTTATATCTTGAAAATAATGATATTTCAATGTTTTCCACAAATTGTGGAAAAACTAGCTGTCTAAAATTCTAAACAAAATTTACATATAGCCTGGATCATAACAAACAAGATAACAAAGCCCATACGCGTGCACCTCTTCAATTATGGACCCGTTTCAGCACTTATATCTTAAAAATAATGATATTTCAATGTTTTCCACAAATTGTGGAAAAACTAGCTGTCTAAAAATTCTAAAAAAATTCTATAATATAGCCTGGATCATAACAAAGAAAATAACAAAGCCCATACGCGTGCACCTCTTTAATTATGGACCCGTTTCAGCACTTATATCTTGAAATAATGATATTTCAATGTTTTCACAAAATTGTGGAAAAACTAGCTGTCTAAAAATTCTAAAAAAATTCTATAATATAGCCTGGATCATAACGAAGAAAATAACAAAGCCCATACGCGTGCACCTCTTTAATTATGGACCCGTTTCAGCACTTATATCTTGAAAATAATGATATTTCAATGTTTTCCACAAATTGTGGAAAACTAGCTGTCTAAAAATTCTAAAAAAATTCTATATTATAGCCTGGATCATAACAAACAAGATAACAAAGCCCATACGCATGCACCTCTTTAATTATGGACCCGTTTCCAGCACTTATATCTTGAAAATAATGATATTTCAATGTTTTCCACAAATTGTGGAAAAACTAGCTGTCTAAAAATTCTAAAAAAATTCTATAATATAGCCTAGATCATAACAAACAAGATAACAAAGCCAATACGCGTGCACCTCTTCAATTATGGACCCGTTTCAGCACTTATATCTTGAAAATAATGATATTTCAATGTTTTCCACAAATTTTGGAAAAAACTAGCTGTCTAAAAATTCTAAAAAAATTCAATAATATAGCCTAGACTGTAACAAACAAGATAACAAAGCCCATACGCGTGCACCTCTTCAATTATGGACCCGTTTCAGCACTTATATCTTGAAAATAATGATATTTCAATGTTTTCCACAAATTGTGGAAAAACTAGCTGTCTAAAAATTCTAAAAAAAATTCAATAATATAGCCTAGACTGTAACAAACAAGATAACAAAGCCCATACGCGTGCACCTCTTCAATTATGGACCCGTTTCAGCACTTATATCTTTGAAAATAATGATATTTCAATGTTTTCCACAAATTGTGGAAAAACTAGCTGTCTAAAAATTCTAAAAAAATCAATAGTATAGCCTAGACTGTAACAAACAAGATAACAAGCCCATACGCGTGCACCTTTTCAATTATGGATTTTTTATCGTTTTTTTACCTAACATAAGTTTACAACTAGAAAATAATTCTGGCGTGGTGGTCCGCATGTCGGGCGAATTTCCTTTGGATGCGTGTTTTTGTGCTTTTTACATTATATAAGTTTACAACTACTAAATAAAGAATTCCGGCGCGGTGGTCCGCTGTCGGGCGAATTTCATTTAGAATGCGTGTTTCCGTGCTAAACAACCCATTTCTTGCTTATGCAAGAACCATGCCCATAGCGTGGTTCCGGTTTATGCTTTAGAACCTAAGCAGTTACTCAATTGTCAAGCAATGCTCGTAACTCATTTTGTCTGTATTTTCCAAAGGAAATGCGCATAATCATCCAGTTGTTGTACAAAACTATGCCTCAAAAATTAGAAGTACGCACTATTATTTGCACTAGTTTAAAGCTTAGTTAATTATCTTTAAGCTTAGTCAGTTATCTTTAAAGGTTTTAGCGCATTTCCTTTGGAAAATACAGACAAAATGAGTTACGAGCATTGCTTGACAATTCAGTAACTGCTTAGTTTTTTTAAAGCATGAACCGGAACCACGCTATGGGCATGGTTCTTGCATAAGCAAGAAATGGGTTGTTAGCACGGAAACACGCATTCTAAATGAAATTCGCCCGACAGCGGACTACCGCGCCGGAATTATTTATTTAGTAGTTGTAAACTTATATAATGTAAAAAGCACGAAAACACGCATCCAAAGAAAATTCGCCCGACATGCGGACCACCGCGCCAGAATTATTTTCTAGTTGTAAACTTATATTAGGTAAAAAAAACGATAAAAAATTATTGTCCCTACTAGGATTTGAACCCTGGTACTCTGAGTTTGAGTGCTCGCATCCAAAGGAAATTCACCCGACATGCGGACCTCGCGCCAGAATTTTTTTAGAAATACCGCTTTTTTGTTTACTGTGAAATATTTAGCTGTTTTCTTTGTTGATCTTTATTATAATATTATATTATATTAGTATATATAATTTGTAATACAATATAATTATATTGTAATATAATATGATTTTAAATATATATATAATATTAAAATAATACAATAATAACATCATAATTTAATATCATGTAATTATATTGTATAATATATAATTATATATATTATAATTATGTAAGTCCATTTTAAACTTATTATTTAAAGATATTAAATGTAGGCTGTACGTAAGGCGACGTGATAAGTAGAGTTCTAGGGAGAAGAGTTCCTGAACAGTTCCACTCCTCTAGCTTCACCCCACTTCTTTTTCACCCCACTCCTTTCCTACTTAGCCGGCCTAAGACGCTGGAGACGGAAATAAGTAATCATTCTTTGTCCAGCTTTCACAGTTTAATCATTGCGCTGTGTCAAAGCTTATAACTCTTGTTATTCATTCTGGGTTTATTTCACGCTATCGTTTACGCTAATTTAGCATAAACATCTTGTTTGATTTCGTTTTTAGCTGTTACACAGCACTTTATTTGTAGCACTTGCTATTTGTTTTTTTTCTAGGTTGCCTTTTTTTAATTTCATCCTAAATCTTTTTAAAGTTTATTTTTGATACCTTATCTGCTTTACGCAGTTGTAACACGTGCTTTAATTATTACTTTTTTAATCTTTTCCATTATATGGGGTTTTGTTAGGATTATATTTATTCCATTTTAATATAATACGTTTTTATATGTTTACCTATCTATAATAACAAACAAATATACACATAAAAATTACAGTTTTACTAAATTTAAAATTAAATTATGTAAACTTTTAATATATAATAACAAATCTAGACATCTTATAACTCAAACTCTAATTGTAGTAGCACTTATCTACAAATACCTGAATAGATAAGTTCTTGCGTGGTTTGGGTTGCCTTGAGACTTGTTGTTATTTTCTTTTTGGATATTTTTACGAATTTCAAACTTGTACAGCATTGAGTACAATTATCATTATTTTGGAAATTTTTAATGTCTTCAACAATGGAAGAAACAAATATTATAGATGCAATTCTTTGCAATGCTACTTCATGTGGCGTAACTAGTATCAGAAAACTTTTTGAATCACCTTATCGGGAAAATTCAGTTTTAAGAACCTGTATTGAGAGTTGTTTTCCTTCTACTCAAACGAAACAAAATATTCGTAAAGTGATTCGATGGTTTCATAACAACAATTATAATTTTAAATCAAAGTTACAAAATATTTTTGGGTCTTAGGCTAAACTTGGTCAGGGAAATAGAGTGTCTCCGAGGATAAAATCTAATTTAAAGACGACAAAAAGTATGATTAATAATATAGTTAAGCTAATTGATAGCAACGAAATCAAAAATAAAGTAAAACAGAAGGATCACCAGCAACAAATAGAATTTCATCAAAATCTGCTTATTCCGTCGTCTGGTTTCAGCAATACTGAAAATCTCGCTAACATGAATATTGAAGAGAGAGTTAAATCTCCTTCAGTTGCAATAGATATATGCATGAGTGAAAATCATTCTGACATAAATATTTTCGAAGAGGGAGATAAAACACCTTCAGTTCAACCAGATTACAGCGGTAGTGGTACTCACTCTGATACGAATATTTGAAGAGAGAGATAAATCTCCTTGTATTCCACAAGATAAAGATGAGGTAGAATGGTGGAATGTAGATGATATTTTAAATTTAACACCCAATCCTAATGACCACAGTTCCACTGATGATACTCTTTATCTCCCAGATATCTATTTTACTTCGACAGAATGGGCTCAATTAACATCCAATAGAGATATATATTTTGCAATTAGAAAACGTTTTGTCAACATCAAAGAAAACGATTCCTCTGCTATTGGGTGTTTATTGGCCTTTAAGGACTTAAAACGAAAAAAAGATAGGTTTAATAAAAATATTGTAATGTCCTTAACTGGATACTGCAATTCAAAAGTAATATGTGGCCGTACGTTTCGCTTCACAGTGGTCCAAGAGGATAATGCAACAATTTTGATAAAAATACAAACCAACAAACCAAAACACACTATGGCTGAGGATGGATTAAGAACTACTCAACTTAGAGGGAGAGAAAGGGAGGAAGTCAGGGAAAAATTAACGCAGCAAACGGTTGACGAGTACTTGGAAAGCAATATCGATTGCCACACGAATTGGGAACTATTCAACGCAGGTAACAGGCAAGATATAAGAAGGAAATCAGCCTTAAATAAAATCAGAACCGAAGCGATTAATCTTCAATTCCCTGGACGTCAACCCTATATGGACGGAGTAGCTTATTTTCTCGAAGACGCGGACCAGTATAACGTTCCTGAATTGAGATTTGTCCGGCATGTCGAACTACCGTTCGGCTGTGACCTATACATAATAAAAGATATAAAGTCATTGATAAATATTTTAGGTCATTCTGGTGTAATTAACTTACACTTAGATGCTACAGGAGGAATCTTGAAAAATCCATATACTGACAGCCATACGATTTATTATTACGCAGGAGGCGTCAGTGTATCTTCTATTACGTATCCAGTATTTCAAATATTAAGAATGTTTCATGCTTGGCAAAGTATCGGGAGAGCTTTAGCGAGATTTCATGATATTTATCTAAGAGAAATTGGGCCTAACCTCTTCTTTCAACGAGTAGTCACAGACAATTCTCGAGCCATGGTAAAAGGAGTAATTTGGGGATTCAATGGAACTACATTGAGTCATTATTTAGAAATATGCTATCAAACAGTTTCGACTGGGGATGGACAGTATTTTAAATCGAAACTAAACATTAGTGTCCACTTGTGCAGTAGCCATTTTCTCAAACAAATTACTCGGCGTTTGAAGACCCATCATAAAAATATCTCAAAATCCTGTTTTAATTTTATAAAAGCCATTATCAGTTTATGATTGATGCATCTGATTATGAAGTCCTGAAGAAATTATTTTATGATTTTAGTGTAATTTTATTGTCACCTTGTGAAAATGAAAAAAACAAAGAAATCTATGATGGCGCTGGCTGGTGTAGATATTGATAAACTCGTGGAAGAAGAATGTCATCCTCAAAGAGAAATACCTAGCGACACTCAAAATTATTACAGGGACGCCATACAGTATGGACTTTCAAACAATTTTAGAAACAGCCCAACAAGATATCAGTAATGTTAAAGAAACGGGTATTTTTAACGAATTTCACGTCCCTGCTTTTCTTCCATATTTAATTAATAATGGATTGTATTTAGCTCCACTGATAACGAAAATATTGTACACTCCTCTGCACTATCCCTCAGAAAACCTAACTAACGGACAAATCGAGGAATGGAATAACGTTGTCAAGAAAAAAGTATTGGAAGGTAAAAGCAACCTGAGGTATGGCGAAGTTTTAAAATTATTAGAAAAAATCAAGGTTTTAATAAAAAAGGCTCAAGTTTTTGGCATTATGGGAGAAAAAAGACGCCGATACCCCCTACAAAAAAAGTTGAAACATAAGAAAATTTTCAGAAAAACAAATAAAAAGGTCTCCAAGGAGTCAGAGTTCTGGTTAAGAAGAAAGAAAGGATCGAAGTCGAGTCGTGACCACTATAAAGATTTTCAAAGACTTATTTCTGCCGATCTATTTGAAAAAGAAATTTCTAGTAACACAGATGAACAATTGAACCCGAAGCATTCGGATCATCGTACAGAATCTCATCCTATCCTAGGATTAAGAAGTGCTAAAAAGCAATTCGACTTTCCAACAGTCGTCCGGGAAAATGGTTTGCACTTTCCAGTGGACTATTTCTACAATTATTACTTATCCGAAACATCCAATTACATGATTGCTATCGTTCCCTTGAATTCTGAAGTTACTTACTATGTATTCCAGGATGACTTTGCCTCACTATCGTCAAGGCAGTGGCTAACTGCCACAGCGATGAATGTTTGCCTTGCAACTTCCATTCTACCTTCTCTGCCCCTTCCTTCAAGAATTTGCATTCTAAACACATATGAGACTCAACAAATATTTTTCACTAAAGAACACTACCCTGACATAGAGGTAAATGAGCAAACTCAGTTATTAGGAACGGTCAACATTAACAACAGACACTGGGTTGCAATAAACGTTGAGTTCGATACTAAGACGTTTTTTATCTATGATTCTTTACAAATATTTGATATCGGCTTCAAAGAATTTAAGGTGTTTATGCTATCTAAATTAAGTCCAGAAATCCTTATCTAGATCCTACGTTGTGTACCGAAAAACATGTTCTAGGCCCTAAACAGCATGACTCTTCAAGCTGGGGCATTTATGCCTTAGAGTATGTAAAAAGTATTGTAACACGTACCTCATTTAGCTCCAAAAAAATTAACCCAAAAACCTTAAGGGCCAATTACATGGACAATATTTTAAGCCAATCAATTGATATGAAAAACAGGTGTTATTTGTGTGGAGAAACTTTCTGTAGAGATATAATAACATGTAATTACTGTCAACGTTCCCTTCACAGTATATGTGCGTCTGAAGTAGAATGTAAAGAATTTGTATGCACAATGTGTAAAATAAATCAAATTGACACAACATACCATCAATTGTAAAAACGTACTTATCACATAAATTATAAGCAAAGATAAACTATATTCACAAACAATCTTATTATTAACATTCCTAGTCATATACTACTTCGTTAAAAATAAGCTTTAGTACGTCTTGCACTTTGTAACATATGTGGATCATAAATGTTAAATCATAAACGATAAGCATATTAACCAGTTTCGCTTATGATGACCTTCTCTAACACTTAAGGTTTTAAGTTACTACATTGTATATAACAAATCTGATGATACAATGTAGTAACTTTAAATGCTTTTTAGTTTCTTCTTAAACTCTTATATACCAAGTTTGTTCTACTTTTTTTAAATTATTTTAGGTATCACTTAAGGTTTTAAGTTACTACGTTGTATATAACAAATCTGATAAATGCTTTTTAGTTTCTTCTTAAACTCTTATATACCAAGTTTGTTCTACTTTTTTAAAATTATTTTAGGTATCACTTAAGGTTTTAAGTTACTACGTTGTATATAACAAATCTGATAAATGCTTTTTAGTTTCTTCTTAAACTCTTATATACCAAGTTTGTTCTACTTTTTAAAATTATTTTAGGTATCACTTAAGGTTTTTAGTTACTACATGATATATAACAAATCTGATAAATGCTTTTTAGTTTCTTCTTAAACTCTTATATACCAAGTTTGTTCTACTTTTTTTAAAATTATTTTAGGTATCACTTAAGGTTTTTAGTTACTACATGATATATAACAAATCTGATAAATGCTTTTCAGTTTCTTCTTAAACTCTTATATACCAAGTTGTTCTACTTTTTTAAATTATTTTAGGTATCACTTAAGGTTTTAAGTTACTACGTAAATATAAACAAATCTGATTAATGCTTTTTTTTATACAGTCCACGCTATTTAGTGAATTTTTTAGAATTTTTAGAACAGCTAGTTTTTCCACAATTTGTGGAAAACATTGAAATATCATATTTTTCAAGATATAAGTGCTGAAACGGGTCCATAATTGCAAAGGTGCACGCGTATGGGCCTTTAGTATCTTGTTTGTTTATGATCCAATATTAGAATTTTTTAGAATTTTAGACAGCTAGTTTTTCCACAATTTGTGGAAAACATTGAAATATCATTATTTTCAAGATATAAGTGCTGAACGGGTCCATAATTGAAAGAGGTGCACGTGTATGGGCTTTAGTATCTTTGTTATTATTGTCCAGGCTATACTATTGATTGTTTTAGAATTTTTAGACAGCTAGTTTTTTTCCACAATTTGTGAAAACATTGAAAATCATTATTTTCAAAGATATAAGTGCTGAAACGGGTCCATAATTAAAGAGGTGCACGCGTATGGGCTTTAGTATCTTGTTTATTATTGTCCAGGCTATACTATTGAATTGTTTTAGAATTTTTAGACAGCTAGTTTTTCCACAATTTGTGGAAAACATTGAAATATCATTATTTTCAAGATATAAGTGCTGAAACGGGTCCAAATTGAAGAGGTGCACGCTATGGCTTTGTATCTTGTTTGTTACAGTCTAGGCTATAATTATTGAATTTTTTTAGAATTTTTAGACAGCTAGTTTTTCCACAATTTGTGGAAACATTGAAATATCATTATTTTCAAGATATAAGTGCTGAAACGGGTCCATAATTGAAGAGGTGCACGCGTATGGGCTTTGTTATCTTGTTTGTTATGATCCAGGCTATATTATTGAATTTTTTTTAGAATTTTTAGACAGCTAGTTTTTCCACAATTTGTGGAAAAACATTGAAATATCATTATTTTCAAGATATAGAGTGCTGAAACGGGTCCCAAATTGAAGAGGTGCACGCGTATGGGCTTTGTAATCTGTTTGTTACAGTCTAGGCTATATTATTAAATTTTTTTTAGAATTTTTAGACAGCTAGTTTTTCCACAATTTGTGGAAAACATTGAAATATCATTATTTTTAAAGATATAAGTGCTGAAACGGGTCCATAATTAAAGAGGTGCATGCGTATGGGCTTTGTTATCTTGTTTGTTATGATGCAGGCTATATTAATAGAATTTTTTTAGAATTTTTAGACAGCTAGTTTTTCCACAATTTGTGGAAAACATTGAAATATTATTATTTTCAAGATATAAGTGCTGAAACGGGTCCATAATTAAAGAGGTGCATGCGTATGGGCTTAAGTATCTTGTTTGTTATAATCTAGGCTATATTATAGAATTGTTTTAGAATTTTTAGACAGCTAGTTTTTCCCAATTTTGGAAAACATTGAAATATCATTATTTTCAAAGATATAATGCTGAAACGGAGTCCATAATAGAAGAGGTGCACGCGTATGGGCTTTGTTATCTTGTTTGTTATAATCCAGGCTATATTATTGAATTTTTTTAGAATTTTTAGACAGCTAGTTTTTCCACAATTTGTGGAAAACATTGAAATATCATTATTTTCAAGATATAAGTGCTGAAACGGGTCCATAATTAAAGAGGTGCATGCGTATGGGCTTTGTTATCTTGTTTGTTATGATCTAGGCTATATTATAGAATTTTTTTAGAATTTTTAGACAGCTAGTTTTTCCACAATTTGTGGAAAACAATTGAAATATCATTATTTTCTAGATATAAGTGCTAAAACGGGTCCATAATTAAAGAGGTGCATGCGTATGGCTTTGTTATCTTGTTTGTTATGATCTAGGCTATATTATAGAATTTTTTTAGAATTTTTAGACAGCTAGTTTTTCCACAATTTGTGGAAAACATTGAAATATCATTATTTTCAAGATATAAAGTGCTGAAACGGGTCCATAATTAAAGAGGTGCATGCGTATGGGCTTAAGTATCTTGTTTGTTATAGTCCATGGTATATATGGGATTTAGCGTTTTTATACAGTTTTTTTATAGTTGAGAAAATATGTTAATTTGATTTGACTTTAGGATGCGAATGACGGATAACTTCTTAAAATTATCTTGTTTAAATAGTAAGTTTTTTTGAACAGCGGATACATGAATGGGGGATATCTTCTAGTCCAGTCAGCAAATTGATTTTTCAGTAAACAGAAAAAGAGACATTCACTTCCCCGTTAAGATGTGATGAGGGTAAGCAATGCCTAAAAACAATCAAATAAGGAAATTACTGCAATTAATAAAATAAAATTTAAAAAAGGCACTCACTGTCCTCCTGAATTTCTGACTTGATTTACAGCTGGAGTTTTACCTATAGCTCGTCCGATAGTTTTGAACAGATGGAATCCTTTAGATACAACCATCTTAAGTGTTAAGAAACAAAATAATAAACTTTAGCACAAAATTTAAAATAGTTCCATTCTTCTCTTAATCAGCTTTTAAATAAAATTCTGATAAAATTACTCCCAAAATTTGTAAATTGGTAACAGTGGTTATTAAAATTTCCCTAACAAACAGATGTTTGTCAACACTGTCTCAAGTAGACAAGCATAGATATATATTAGACTAGAGGAAGCATACCCTATCCCCAAGTATTTTAATCTTCAATTCTGGCCCTATCCCAATAAAACCTGTGGCTTGAAACATATTTTTGGAGCTCTCAGGGTTGGCTTTTAGCGCATTGCTGGTGTATAGTTTTGTATTTTAAACCTCCTATTATATAAGTTACTGTGTTTTTTTCCTGACATGTCGTTTTCGAAGCTTTTAAAGTTACTTATCTGATGTTTTAAAAATTCAATCGATAAGGCATCTCTAGTGGTAATATCTCTATGGTAATAAGTGATGGAGTTTTTGAAAACGCTGCATTTTATCTGTGTTTAGGTGCCGGGCACTGTGTGTGAAGCACGATGTTTATTTTTCTTATTTCCTTGCTTTAATTTTAGTTTATTTCTTAGATTTTTTAAAAATTTTGTAATATAATTGTATATATCATGCTGTAGAAGTGTTAAATTAATTTATTATGGCCAGTTGTAGTCAGTGTGAAGCGCTTTCATCTTCTATATCCGTATGTACATTGCATATCTTCTAATCTTATTTTATTAAATGTTGTTTGTTTAAATTTATCGTTCAATTATATTCTAGTTTATGCTTTATTTTTAATACGTATCTAAACTTCGCAATTTTTATTGTAGAGTGATATATATATGCTATTTAATATTCCGTTAACGCTCTCTAGTTTACGCTGTTTAAGTGCACCACTTCAAGATTATTATGTTACGTACAGTGATAGATAATAATGTACTGGTTAGGTGGAATTCACATGCTATGCTCTATGCTTACAGCTTGTCTATACTTGAATCTGAGATTTCACTAGTTGGCTAGATATCTGTAGGTTTGTGGTTGGTTTAAAAAGGAGAAGAAAGTAGATGAGGAAAGAAAATTTGGCGAGGCTTGTAGCGTGGTAGATGACTGTCAAGCTTATTGATTAAAGGTGCATTCATGATACTCCAGGAGCGATTGCGATGTCAATGTGTGGGTAGTTGTGATAGTGTGATGCTGAAAACAATAATTCCACAATAGCCAATGCTTCCAAAAATCTGTTTTTGAACATTTTAGAAGATTACACGGGTTGGAATTTGTGCTGTTACTCCACGTATGCATCGCTACCGAAGCACCACATTATAAAACAGCTGTGATAGTTCTAGGCCAAACTACATGTTGTTTGTATTTTATTTAATCTGAGAATCCGGTGATAGTTGTTAAGTCACTAAATAATTTAATTCCTAAGAAAACTATTGTTCAATTATAAAATATAAATAAAAAAATATAATTCCTCCAGTTCCATGGTAGGCAACACAGAAAAACAGAATCAAGCAGTTTACAGTTAATACACACCACAAATAATATATTAAAAAAAATCTGAAAATAAATGGAACAACAAATTAATTAATAAAAATAAATTAATTCAAATTTATAAAAAACACGCTGTTAATAACGAAAATATAAAATTTAAGTAGATTATATAAACAATGTGCATATTGAAGAAAGTGTTTTATTGTTGCCAGCACTATGGAGAGGTGAAATTAGTGAAATCCTTATGTTCCCCCAATGTAGTGTGGGAGCAGCCTTGGTGAATTAAGTCCAAGAGGTGAGGCCTTTAAAATCCAAAGCGGAATACAAAAAAATGAAATTCTCCAAGTGGTGTAATTTAACACATCATTGAGCTTGAGTTGAATTTAAAGACTCGCCATTTATATACAATAATCATATGCAAACATTTATAGAGGATGACAACATGATGTTTTCAATAATGCAAAGTACAGTCCCAATGTCAACAGATAGCCTTACCAGCCATCTATTAACATCGAAGCTGTATTAAGGCTTGCAAATCTCTGGTTAGGTTGTGATCTATTTGGACAACTATTTTAACTTGTTCCCATACTGGATATTTTTAATCTGACGGGAAGAATATCTTTAGACTTCACATCGTATCTGTGTTAGATGAGAACTTTATTCCTTAACTGTAGCAGTTGCATTAATTACCACCTCTTCTATTGCCACTTGCAACTACTACAAGAATATAGGAAGGTTTTGTATCTAATCTGTTTATTTTTAAATGCAATTTTGAATGCTATTGTGGTATTTTAGAACATTTTAACCCTAGTTATATAAAATATAATATATATATATATATATATATATATATATATATATATATATATATATATATATATATATATATATATATATATATATAGATTTTATTTTTTATTTGTATATATCATTTGATACTACCGAGTTTTTCTAAACATGAATAGTTGACACAATGTGTCTCTCGCACAATTATATTGTGTCTTTTATTTGTATCTTTAAAAAAATGAACAAATAGAATTCAAGGTATGCTGTATAAGTTCTATGTAGTTGCTTGCTACCGTGTGCTTAGGACCTTCCATATGTTTATGTGAGATGTATTGCTTGCTTTACACAATTTGTGTAATTTATTTTATTTTTGTAGGCTGAGAGGAAAAGATTCTCCAGGAAATTAACTGTTATAGAAACTTTAAAAGAACTTCTCAACACCAAAAAGTAAGTTTTAATATTTTTATTTTACTGTTCTGTCATTAACGCTTAGGCTTCCTTTTTTTAAAGTTTTATCAAAAATAAAAAGTTTTCAACCTTATTACTGAGATACTTATTTACAGTATAGAAATCTTTACCTTGAGTGAGTCCCTTACAGGTTTATCATACCAACTTATATGTATGTTCTTATTCTTTCTGATGGTTAAACAATATTCAGGCAATTAAACAGGTAACAGGGCATCAAACCTGTGTCATCCGAACAACATTGCAAGCATCATTTTCTGATGTGAATTCTCTCAAACCAAATATTTTTGAGGCTATAGAGACACAAGATAAGGGAGTTGATAGATGAAAAAGGTGAAAAGGTTCACAACTGTCATGATGCTCAGTTTTTTAAATTCTAGAACACATCTGGCTGTTCTAATCCTACTATGATTCTAATAATTTTTTTTGTACAAGCAGAAGTTGATTAGTATTTGTGTGGCCCCACATAATAATGTCATAACTAAGTCTACTTTGTACAACTGATTTGTATACTGTTACCATAGTCTTTTGAGGTACTCTATGTTTTAATTTCCTAAATACATATGATAATATTTTTGAAGTTAAGTTGTCCAGATGTGGTCTCCAGGTAAGTCGGTCGTCAAGAGTCAATCCTAAAAACTTAATGGGTTCCTGTTTCTTCTTTACTTTTAAACTTAGTGAGAGAGTCTGCGTTTTATCTTTTTTCATTTTGTAGCTATTGTCTGAGAACCATTTACATATTTTATGCTGAGAACAGCATTCTTGGAATTAAATATTTTAATTCTCTTGAAAAAAATATTTAGGAACTGCCTATTAATGGTTTCAAAAAGTATATTATGGAGTTCCTTACTGAACACCCTTAATACTCACCAAGAGTTCCTAAATAGATGCAAAATATAATGAACAAGCTTAGTTCAATTAGTTAATTTTATATTTTAAATTAACATTTGATATATTTAGTTTTAGTTTATTTTTAGATTGTTGATTGTACTAATTGTTATTGTGTAATGTATGAGTGTAATGTAGTATTTAGTTAAGTATAATTTGTGACATTATTCAATAGTTTTATAATTGTAAAACATAATGAAAATAAAGCTCTTATTATTATTATTGTTATAAGACTGATGAAAATTGATTAAAGAACTTTCTTATTAAAAATGTTTCTAATCTGTAAAATTTATTTTTTCTATTATTTTTTTTAGCGATTCCTATTTACTTGGTGTCAAGCAAAGTTTAAGAGATCTAAGAATTCAGTTAGATTCGGAGAAGGCTGAGATACGAAATCAACTCATTATAGCTATCGATACCAGTAATAAACTATTTGATGTGAGTAGTGATTTGCATTTATATTGATTCTATTTGTTAATGTGGTGAAGTGAATGATAATAATCAGGAAGGAAAGTCTCTTCACTATGTTAATAATTAATGAAATCAGAATGGGATTTCTACCTAGACAGTCATCATTAGCTCCTAAAATCAAAAAGTAGAAACGCTATAAAACACTTAAAAGAATCAATAGATTAAAACTGAGAAAACAGAGAAGAAAGGGACAAATTAAAGCTTAAGAGTTTATTTTTTTAAAATTTTTATAAGATTTAAACCCACGATAAATTAAATTAAATGGAGAGAAGAATGTCTATATGTACACAAGTCTAATGATATCATGACTGAGAGGGCAGTTAGTTTCGATGTCAGTTATCAGAGAGCTGTGTTAGCAAGTTCTAATTATCATATAGCCCACGTCTTTAGCATTCAGGTTAGATTACCTGCATGATTATTACTCTTCAAAATCTCAAACTTTTAAGGGAATCCACTCTATGTCCTTTGGGAACTATATGTATGAAAATCTGCTTTATGATCAGTGTTGGTTTGTTATTCCTCAATTATGTTCTGGTAGAAGCTACTTAGCTCAACACGCAAGTGCTTCTTAACCCTTGTTTTCAGGTTCCTACCTGTCTGAATAAATAATGGGTTCTTGCATAAAAGGCTCTATAGCTTTACCTAAGTGTGAGCGAAGGGTAGAATAAGTGCCGAAAGCAACTCTATAACTGAGAGAGTGAATCCCTGCTAGAAGTCGAGTTGAAGAGTTACAAACCGAGCCCCCCCCCCCCCAGCACACAATCCACAATCATACTTTACTTAAGAATTAAGTTTAATGGACGGTGCGAAATCTTAATTAAGAAAAAGTAATAATGAAGACAGGAGTCCGAGTTTTGTTAGATTAATTTATTTCATCAGAGCTTTTGCACAAGGGATGCTTGGCATCCTTAGTGAATAATAAGTAATATAGTTACACCACCACATATGTAAAACAACAGTTAAGTGCATCAAACCAAAAGTCAATATTAAAAAAGTTAACTTTTGTTTGATGCTCTTAACTGTTGTTTTACATATGTGGTTGTGTAACTATATAACTTATTATTCACAGAGGATGCCAAGTATCGCTTGTGTAAAAGCTCTGATGCAATAAATTAATCTTAAAACTCGGACTGGTGTCTTCATTATTATTTTTTCCTAATCATACTTTACTGTTCAACAACCAGGTATTGCTTTATTTCAAAGTACCTATCCTAATGGTTTTAGTTGCATTTGCCTATCAAGCAATACCTGTATTATATAGTTTGGTGTTATATAGTTCCACCTGCAATTATTAATGTATGTTATCGATATTTGTATTTGTTTGTATGTAGGAAAGAGCAAGTCTCAGAGAGAAGGTGGAAACTGCTCAGGGTGAACTAGATAATTATAAATTTCTGTATCAACAATCCTTGAATAAAATAAAGAAGTTACAAAAAGAAAATGTTCATCTCGAGAGTGAGTAGACTTAAATTTATTTTGGTACTTTAAATTTTTCCAAATGGTAATAAGAACAACATAACATAGATATGAGAGCTTGTTCTCATTAGTAGTAACACACTCTGGAGTTTTCAACAAAGTTGATTAAACAGTTCTCAAAATTTCTTATGTTCAGACATGATTCTCTCTCAATGATAATATGTGTCAATCAATGAATGTGACCAATATTGTTAAATAAAATTTAACTTCCATGTAATCCATTCTGTGTAATGTAAAGTCTACAGAGACTTTAATTTTGAGGTTATATAAGGAATGAAACCAGTTTGATTTTAATAAAGTGGTAACAAATATTACAGATTTTTTTGCAAAGTTTTGAATAGTTGAAATTTCAATTTGGGAATCTATTTGGACATGTTTAAAAATGACATTTTATAATGAATCTCTCAGGAAAACTAGTGTATTTAATAAAACATTTGACAGCTTTTTGAGTTCTTTCAGACGAATTTTCATTTTTCCTCCCAAGAGACTTTCTATTAGTATTAGAAGAAAATGGAAGAAGAATTATTTATAGAGCAGTCTGTCTTCTTTCTTTTTAATCTCATCGTTAATTGTCTGGACAATGGCTGTTTATATATTTTGTATTCCTACCGAGATATTATCAAATACAAGAAAAAAAGGACATGTTTTGGTTCACCACAATCACAGCTGTGATGCAAAGATGTTTTGGTTCACCACAATCACAGCTGTGATGCAAAGTTAGGAGACTTTTTTGGGGGTCTTCCTAAACATGTCCAAACAGATTTCTAAAATTAAATTTTTAACTATTTACAACTTTGCAAAAAAAAACTTGTTGGTTAACAGTTTGGGACAGAATTTGACTTAAAACCCATTCGGTATAGACACAAAAGTCCCTGGAGACTTCTTATGAAATAGTATCCTCTGAAAGTTAATTTTAAGCTGTGACTGAGTTTCTAAATTACATTTAACATGAATCTATCACATTTATTTGACAGTTACATTATATTTCTACATTTATTTGCTATACACAATTAATTGAAGACTACAGTCCTAAAAGGTTTATATTTAAAACATTTATAAACTAAACATTTTTCAGTGTGAAACTTTGCATCATCAGATTTACAATATTATTTATATTTCTTATGTCAAAATCTCTAAAAAATGCTTTAGTAAAACTTTTCTTATTATAAAACTTATAATAATCTTTTTTTCTAAATTTAACTTTTTTTGTTTAGTTTTCTTAGTACTTAATCTTACTCCAATATTCTTTTATGTTAAAATGTCTGATTTATTTTGCAGATAAATTGAAAAATAAGAAAAGTAAGAAAAAATGTAACAAGAAAAGTAAGTTTATTTACTATTTACTTATTTCAATATTATGGTATAGTATACTTAGCATTTAGTTGGAACTAAAAAGTGTCATCTAGTATTTGAATGTTCCTCCTAAGTAGAAATGTAGGAAATACCACCTCGTGGTTTGCTGAGTCCTCAAAATTTTCAAAAAAAAAATTGCTAAAACTGATGGGTTAACATTTTAAGCAGCAACCTTAAGAGCTAGTTTTTTTGGGAAATTTGCTAACACATCTCCAAATAGTGTGATATTATTAATATATAATAATAATAATGCCTGTTTTAGGGCCTTTCGACCCTTCAGGGTATTCGCCCTGTGGGAGCCACCTCGGGTGGGTCACATCTACTATGCTCAAAGTGAAGCTAAAGTTGGCGAAAGTCATTTTTAGAACAAATTCTATTCATAATAAACTGAGAGCATAGCCCGGGCTGTGAACCCCGGACCTCCGGTGCCGAAGTTCAATACTAAACGACCATGGGTACGGAGGCAGGTGTGACAATTAATAAATCTCTTATTAATTATAGTAAGTGGTGATAAAACTAATTTACCATTGTGAAATGAATGATACCTGTGGGTGTTATGATAATGGTATGATTCCTGCGTTATTAGTGTAACACTAGTTCTGCTATTACTCGTATTGAAAGTAATAGCTGATGTGAAAAACTTGTGGAGCCAATTTTCGCTTTGTCATCTTGTTTCAAACAAAATTTCATTTTACAAAAGGTAACTTTTGTTAGACTTAATGAGGTGAAATGAATGACAACAGATGAGATGCATGGTGTCACAGCTTCATGTATTGTGGCTTCGGTATATTATAATCATTTAAATGATTTTGTGTTAAATTATAATTTATTATAATTATATCAATTATAATTGATTAAATGATCAGTGTCGACATTTCTCTTTAGTTTGAATATTGTTAATTTTAAGGATAAAGCTTTGCACATTATAGTTTGGAATTTGGAATTTATTTTGATATTTTATGTTACTTTATTATTAATGGGAATGTTGTTCACATTATTTTAACCCTAACAGCTAATTTAATTGCTGATAATATGTATGATAACAAGACTGAGATTTTGTATATTTTTCTAAAAGTATAAAAGTGACTTTTATTAAGTTATACTTAAAATCAGAGTGTTGACAGTATGCCAAATATGAGTGAGGGAATGACTAGGATTAGTGTAGGATAAACCCTGCCTGGCACATTTACCAGTGCCCCTTAGGGATCACAACCAGTAGAATGTGTCAACTCATTGTGTTTTGCAAAACTTGGTTGTATCGAATAATATAAGTTTTTGATGCCAAGCATGATGGCTAAAGTGATGTAGAAATTCATACAGTAGGGGTGGGGGCGCGGGACACAGTGGCCTAACTCCCCCGAAATAAGCTGCTTTAGATGGACCTGCCCTAAGTTCACCCTTTCTCCGCTAGTGGCAGGTCGGTTCACCTTGTACCCCATATATAAAATAATTATTTCTTTCAAATCCAAGATTAAAATTATTTAAAAGGGTCTTTAACAATGTTAAAAAATGTATTAATTATTTTAAAGGTATAATTTTCATAAACGCTTTTATAAAATATAAACGCTGTGTTAATTTTAAGTAGACCTGATATCGTGATAACCATGATTTGTAGACAAACATCAAAAATGTTTGTAAACAAACATCAAACCGGGAAATTATAAATTTAATTTACGTCTTCGTTGTCTCATTATAACACACCTTTCGTAACACACGTTATCCTATTTTCTAAAAAAATTATCTTATAAGCTACTAAAAAAGAAAAAAGTCAATGAATAAGATAAAAATTGTCTTGTTTACATTTTTTATAAACATAAATAGAAGTATCGATTTAAACTGATAACAATAGTGATAAGAGAACAAGGTGAAAACTAGCGCTCGGTGCGGTAGTTGATGCAACTAATCTCAGTTTTTTTCGGAGCCACCTAAAACCAGGGAGTTAGACCACTGTGCCCCCCTGCCCCGACCCCAACTGTATGAATTTCTACATCACTTTAATGATGGCGTTAAGAGACCACTGCTTGTCTCTGGTAAACATTTCACATTATATCCTTTAGAATTTTGATTGAAGGTCAGAATGAGTTCACACTTTGTTGGCGCCTTAATGAGTTAAATGTTACAAAACAGTTTGGGACGTGACATTATGTCTAGCCATTGATAATGACGATTGTTGAGTGATGGAACAATGCCCATATGCGGCGTAGCTAATTGTTTGTTACATCCCTAGGTGTCTTATGCACAATTATATTGTGCCAATTCCTACCCTCTCTGAATTTTAGTGGGCTGTCAATTGATCAAAATTACTACATCACCACTAAATAGAACTCATGCTATAATGTGCAAAGCTTGAATTTCATATCAATTACTATAATCAAATTAATTTTGTATAGCAGGAAGCCTTGTGTTTGAACCAGAGTGGAACTCTCAAAAGGGTTGGTATTTTCTTTTTATCATTTTACTTTCCCTTCATTCTTTAGCCTGTTTTAAATTTAAAGTAAATAGTTGTTGCAATGTGTGACCACTTTGAAAGCCATAGATTGAGCCACGTTGCAAGTCATTGTTTGTTAAATTTATTTTGTTATTTATTAAATTATTTATTGTTATTATTTATTTGTTTCTTAACTGACTCAAGCTCTGCTGTAAAACCATTACAAAATATTTGAATCAACTTTACACACCACATTTAATTTTGGCTTATTAAATTCTTAATCAGTTTGATAAAAAATAACGCTTATGTTATTTTTAACAGTTTAAAATTTTTTAAACAGAAAAAATCTATAAATTAGTGATTTATCTCATAAAGGCTAGATGTGTATAAATATCTTTGAAAAGAGCTGCTTTTATTGTTAGGACTCTTTTGTTAACTTATAATAGTATTATTTCATTCTTAAAAAATTATTAGTTATTTAATAAAGTGTGCTATAGAAAATCCTAATGACTGTAAAAATTAATTTGCTCTTAAAATGTTAAAAAGAACATGTGTTTTGTAAATTTAGTGTAAAAATTGTTGTTTCTGATTATTAGATGAAAAACTTTAATTAATTTGTTTTGTGAAAAGACTCTATTTTAGTAATTTACAAGGAAATCTTTAGTAAAAGGCAAACTGCGCAAGATTATTGTGTTGATTCATATTATTTTCTCAGTACTTATATTTTTACTTTTCCTCATCTATTACTGTAGAAATGAGGAAAGTATTGTGTATCACCAAATAATCTGAAAGTCAGGTTTCATCATAGTTTTTCATTATGACCTTCTGCGTGGTTTTCATCATGCTGTCTGTCTATGTCTCGCAAAACTCCCCCTGTGTTCATGCTATAAGGTCCGTCTACAATCTTAAGTTAAGTTAAGGAAGAATTGAAGAAGTGAAGAATTTTTCAAAATCTCATTTTCTTCTTAAATAATTCTTTTTTCCGCTCTTTTGACTTAAGAAAACCATAGAAATGGTTTTTTATAAGTTTCTTAAAGAAGAATGTACAACGTTATCTGTTTTTTGAATGATTACATATTTTGTAAACGATGTGATGTGATTGTTGTTGTTTGAATATAATATATATATATGTATATTAATATATATATTATATATATATATATATATATATATATATATATATATATAATATATATATATATATATATATATATATAAATATATTTTCTTTTTATTTTTGAATTATATAGAATTATATAGTTTTTGAAATGGATGAGGTTCCTACGTCTGTAGACATACTAGAGATAAGGAAAATAACCCTCCCAACAATTACCTCATCCATTTTGATTTTATTTATTAATTAAAGTAAATAAAACACGGTCGATTTTAAAAAAATTTTAGAAGTAAAGTAAAAAAATATTTGCAAAAAGTCTTTAAAAAACGGAAGGAAAGACAATTGAAAAAGCAATGTGTGTTGAAAGTAAAAGAAAAGTAGTCTAAATATATGTGTAATTGTAACTTTAAAACTTGACTTAACAACTTAGAGGTTGTAGACGTGTTTACGGATCTCTTAAGTCAAAAGAGAGGGAATTTCAAAATAGTTTGTTCTAAGTGAGAAATTCTTCGATTCTTCCTGAGGAATTCTTCACTTCTTCAATTCTTCCTAACTTAACTTAAGATTGTAGACGGGCCTATAAACTTGGCACAAAAATCAGATCTTAGGTCTATTTTTGACACCCCCAAGATGATATTTTTCAGACTATGATAACCATTTTACTGAGTCATCAACAATTTTAAAAATTTGTTAAAATTTTAAAAAATGACTTATCGAAATGACATTTATAAGAAGTAAATAGATCGACAAATTTTCACTTTGATATGGGTCGCCATTTTAAAAAATTATACTATTACGTTTTACAATTTGAACAGTCTATAAATTTTAATTTTTCTGCTGCTTTTTGATGTTCCACATATTGTCAGATAGCAAAACACATAATACATTAGCGCTAGAATATCCATAGCTATTTAACATTTAGTTTTTACAATATTGGCAACCATGTATATTTTTTGGTGCAAGTCTTAAAAGTTATGAAAAAGTTAGTTTATATCTGTCAAAATTCTGATATTTTACTGCATAAAATTTAAATTATCAAATAATTTATTTTGATAACATGTAGAGGTAATAATCTCAGAATTATATATTAGTTAATAATTAGGCTGCCAAGTATAGCCTCAGGCCTTCAATACATTCGTGAACATAAAATATTACCCATATTATTTGATTGGATATAATAACCATATTATTTTTTTTAAGTATTAATAAACCAAAGAATATAACACCATAGGTATTTGGTTAAATAATTATTTTGAGGTTGAGTACAGCGAAGACCTATGAAATGCCACCATCAGCTAACATCAAATAACCACTCTATTCTTAGGTAGGCCTCAGTAAGACCAGGTTAAGTTTGAAAAAATTCCAACTTTGGCATTTAATAACCACTATATTCTGAGGATGAACGAAGCGAGTCACAAGTTATAAAACCTAGACTCGGATAACACTCTATCTGGGATGAACGAAGCGAGTCACAAGTTATAAAACCCTAGACATCGGATAACCACTCTATTCTGAGGATGGGCGAAGCGAGCACAATTATAAAACCCTAGACATCGGATAACCACTCTATTCTGAGGATGAGCGAAGCGAGTCACAAGTTATAAAACCCTAGACATCGGATAACCACTCTATTCTGAGGATGAGCGAAGCGAGTCACAAGTCATAAAACCTAGACATCAGAAACCACCTATTCTGAGGATGAGCGAAGCGAGCCACAAGTTATAAAACCCTAGACATCGGATAACCACTCTATTCTGAGGGATGAGCGAAGCGAGTCACAAGTTATAAAACCCTAGACATCAGATAACCACTCTATTCTGAGGATGAGCGAAGCGAGTCACAAGTTATAAAACCTAGACATCGGATAACACTCTATTCTGAGGATGAGCGAGCGAGTCACAAGTTATAAAACCCTAGACATCAGATAACCACTCTATTCTGAGGATGAGCGAAGCGAGTCACAAGTTATAAAACCCTAGACATCAGATAACCACTCTTCTGAGGATTAGCGAAGCGAGTCACAAGTTATAAAACCCTAGACATCCCATCTATTTCTGAGGATGAGCGAAGCGAGTCACAAGTTATAAAACCCTAGACATCTGATAACCGCTCTATTCTGAGGATGAGCGAAGCGACACAAAGTTATAAAACCCTAGACATCAGATAACACACTATTCTGAGGATGAGCGAAGCGAGTCACAATTAATAAACCCTAGACATCAGATAACCACTCTATTTCTGAGGATGACGAAGCGAGTCACAAGTTATAAAACCTAGACATCGGATAACCACTCTATTCTGAGGATGAGCGAAGCGAGTCACAAGTTATAAAACCCTAGATTGGTCTATTCTGAGGATGAGCGAAGCAAGTCACATGAACCCTAGACATCAATAACCACTCTATTCTGAGGATGAGCGAAGCGAGTCACAAGCTAGACATCGATAACCACTCTATTCTGAGGATGAGCGAAGCGAGTCACAAGTTATAAAACCCTAGACATCAGATAACCACTCTATTTTGAGGATGAGCGAAGCGAGCCACAAGTTATAAAACCCTAGACATCGGATAACCACTCTATTCTGACACTGAGAGTAGTGAGACCTAAATAATTCCATCTTCTATGCTTTAGATAATTATTATGTTGTTAGGACAAGCAAATCTAAAAAATAACTAAACTTAAATTAATATTTTATAATCATGTAATAAATAAATTTGTTTTGGAAATTCAATATTGTAATCAATTGTAATTCAATATTGTAATCAATCTATGATAATGGTTTGTGGTCTTTGTATTTTCTTATAAGTAAACTATTGTGTCAGTAAAACTGGGAAAGTAATATGAGCTCAGAAAAACTTGACATGATTTTATGTTTGTGAGGAAATTTCCTGTCCTGGGTTCAAGCTTGATCCCTGTTTGCCAAGCTATCATTTTCCTGCACTGGTTTCTCAAAGCCTAGTATTATCACTGTTTAACTGTAACAAAGGATCAGCTATAAAAAAAATACTCGTACAGTGAGTCAGAAAAAGGACCCTTATGGTCCCCTAAACACATTTCACTTCTCGAACCTTGGTTGAGAAAATGGAGGATCAAGGTAAACGAACAGAAAAGTGTACATGTTACCTTTGCTCTTCGTCACAATACTTGTCCTCCAATCCTCAACCAAGTTCCCATCCCTAACTCCCACACAGTCGTTACCTTGGTCTACACCTCGACAGACGCTTAATTGGCCCACCATACAAAGACTAAACGAACTGAAGTAGCAAGACGTTACAAACTACTTACCAGACTTCTAGGCCGACGCTCCAAGCTGACACTGAACAACAAGCTTCGAATATATAATTCGATCCTAAAGCCAGCTTGGGCTATGGCATGGAGGTCTGGGGTAGCACCAACCCTCCAACTCCCTCAGACTCCAAACACTCCAATCCAAAATCCTTAGAACAATAACAAATGCTCCCTTTTATGTTTCCAACCAAACCCTACACGATGATCTCAAAGTACCCTTTGTTCGCGAACCTATGCCGATTCCGTTATCAATCCTTATCTGATCACTATAATCCTTTTGTTCAGGCTCTTTCCTCTCCAACCATTCCAGACAATCCTCCTAGGCGGCTGAAGAGACAGTGGCCCGAGAGACCTCTTAGTTTGAATGCATTTAAAATATTATCATGTAAAAGTTAATTTAATTTCTCTTTGTTTTTTTCTTCAAATTTAGTTTTGTTTCAATGATCTTTAAAACTGAACGCTATGGAGTGATATCAATGGATATTTTCTCCTTCTAATTATGTCACGATAAAATAACTTATAACATAAGTACTAATAACAATTGTTTTGTAGTCGTACTTAACTAAATAAATAAAAAAAAAATGGTGACCTACATCACCTAACTTAAACTCACTAGTTGGACCCCTTATTTTTCTTCCATATTTTAATTCTATGACCGAATAATAACTATTTTGCTCTTAGTATTTTTACTTTTCCTCACCTTCTCATACAGAAGGTATATAGAGGAAAAGTATTGGTTTCACCCAACAAATTTTAACCCAAGATTTCACTTGAATTATCCATTTTAGGTGTTTTTAGGACCATCTGAACCGATTTCAGCTTGATGTCTGTCTGTCTGTGTGTGTCAATCATGCATAACACCCACTGTGTTAATGCTAGATAGTTGAAACTTGGTACAAAAATCAGTCTTTGGGTCTAGTTGTGCTGCCCGGAATATCAAAATTTTATGTCACCATTAACCCTATTTGCTTAGTCAGCAAAAATTTTAAAAAAATCTAAAAACGACCCGATAAACTTGAAATTTGGCAGGAATATACCTCTCAATATGACAAACAAATCTTCCGAATTTCGTTTTGATATTGGCCACAATTTTCAAATTATTTAGTTTTGAAATTTAAAATTTTGACGCTTAATAATACCAAAAGTATACATGTGTTTTTGACTTATAACCCGTCGTTGGAACTGCAAAAAAATAGGAACAAATATAAAAACTTAATTATTAATTAGTGCGACACTTTTGTTAAACGTTAAAATTTGTTTACATTTGTCAAGGTTACAAATTTCCGCCAAAAACTCAAACAGTTTAATAAAACCGAGTAAAAATCGGAACTTTTCCTCATTTAAGATTATGCAAAGTTTAACGTTCTTGTAAGCTATTCTGAGGAGAAGCGAAGCGAGTCTGAAGGGTGAGGAAAAGTTCCGAGGTACCCCGTACCCGATTTTTTCTATCTCTAATAGTTTGCCCCTCAAGAAAGAGAAAAACTGTATGAAATCAACTGTGTAAAAAGATCAACTTTATTATGTCTAATATGTTTTCTTTAGGTAAAATTAATGAAATTTTTTTGGAGCCCTGTCTCAGTTTTGCTCCTTTCTAGAGTGCGAATTATTAGTAACTAGGAAATTATTCAAAGAGCTAAATAGTTACTATTTTGGTCATAAAATCAAAAATTTAATAAAAAAATGCAGGGCGTCGTGGGCATAAAAGAAACTCCAATATACATAATATAATTGGTGATCCTCCTTCAAAAATATAGTTTAGGAAATTAAGAGGGGAGAGATTTTGACCACCCGGTCAAAACTAATGCCAGAGTTTTTTAATTGTATTTGTTTGTTTGTTAATGTTTTGTTTTTATTTATTGCAGATCCTGTTGCATCTCCTGATGAAGGTTTAGACTTGTCAGATGGTATATCTTCGGTTGGATCTCCTTACTCAGAGATATCTTATCAGAGTTCAGTGCCAACTTCAGTTGCAACTTCAAACTATCATTCGTTCAATCTATGCAACGAGTGTGTTTCGATCGTCAAAGATCGTCACGTTTGTGGCAAAAATCCCGATAATTTCTCTCAGTTTTCATCATTCCCGCCCTCCGTTGTGTCGTCATCTGTTGCTTCAACACCGCTTCATGATTCCTATTCAAACTTTGACAACTCCTCTGATTTTAGAACTTCTTTAGACAATCCTCTTAAAAGATATGATAAAACCATTAAGAATTGCTTTGAAACCAAACTAGATGATCTACCTGATAGACTTGAAGTTGTTTCAAATCACGATAAAGACAAGACAAACCTCTCATCAGAGTCTAAGATAAGACTTCAAGTGGAAGATGCTAATATTAAAACTGATTTTGCTCAAACTTCTGACTGTGATACATCTTCTACCATATTTTCACTAAGTGCAATTTTAGCATCAGGTAACGATAATGCATCTGACCCTTGTAATGATAAAGTAGAGGAACCAATCTTAGAAACCAGTTCATTATTAGATCTGCCAAATGTCGGAGAAGAAATAGATCATTTTATTGAAAGTAAATTAAACAAGTCCTTTGATTCTTATTGTTTTAATTTTGACAATTTAGATGACTCTGTGATAGAGAGTTCAAGTCAAGTTCAGCATGATGATTCTCCTGTTTCGAACTTATCTAAAGAGATGCCCTCTGATCTGCAGATCAGTCAGGCAGAAAGCAAAAAGAGTCCTTCTCATAATGATTTTAATTTAACCTCAATCTATGATGATTTGGTCGAAGTAAATGGTTTTGAAACTTCATTCTTGTAGAAATGAGCTAGGAAATGAAAAAATCAAAGAAAATAGCACTGCACTGAAGAAAGATGCAAGTACCTTAAAAATATCTGGGCAGGAAAGTTGTTTGATATTTGATGGTAAGTCAGCCCTTAAAATCACTTCCCGGAGCCCTAAAAAAACAACAAATACAATAAATGATTGTGCGGATAGAAGAAAATCTAGCAGACTTTCTCAAAAAATTGAAGTTAATGAAGATCAAAAGAATAGCTGCATTTCTGAACACGATATAAGTACAAATAAATTATCTAAAGATATAAGTACAAATAAATCATCTAAAGATATAATTACAGATCAATTGTCTAAAGATATAAGTACAGATAAATCTTCTAAAGATGTTGATAAGAATAATGATGAACAAAATGATTTTGTTGCAATTGATTGCAGTAGAAAAGCTATTCGTAGATCTAGTTTGTCTAAAAGTGGCTCTAAATACGATTTAAGAGCTAGGAGCTCCAAACAGAAGAGAACCTTTGCAATTAAAGATGCAATTAATAAACCAGCTGATTCTTTGAGAATTGATGAGCAAATGTCCAATAGTTGTGATGCTTTAGACAAACCAACCAATTTAGATCCGGAAGTGGAGAATGAAGAAAATAGTCTAACTTTTCCTAGTATAACTGATGTGGATGGGGATTTATCAGAATCTAATCATTTGTCTATGCCTATGCTTGATGGATCAAGTTGCTGTTCTGAGGAAAAAGCTAAACATGAAAATAAACCTTTGTCTTTGATAGTCCAGTCTTTTCAGTCAACTAAGACAACTTTCAACAAAGACTTTGTTGTTGGAGAAGAATCCGATGCTGGGAACAAACAGCTTTCAGCTGGAGAGAAGGAGTCTGAGCCATTCCTTTCAGATTTAAGAGAAACGGCCTCTGAAGGCGATACGAGCAACGTTAGCAGAGAAAAAGATTCATTTAATAAGAAAAGATCACCCTCACAATCCATAAGTTCTCGTTACCAATCCAACTTCAATAAAAATGTCCCCAACCTAAGAAGATCAAGAAGATTATCTAAAAGATCTGCTTTGGATTCAGATTTAGAAGCAGAAGTTAAAGATGACGCAAGTGGAACTTCTAAATCCTCTTTTAATACTTACAACATAGAAGATTTTGAAAATGTACCGTTAGCCTCTATTAAAAATATGCTTATTTCAAACTCTATTCAATTTGATAAAAACACTATACAATCTGATAGTGATGTTTGTGCAGATTTAGGCAAAGATAGTTCGGATAATCTCAACTCTATACAATCTGATAGTGATGTTTGTGTAGATTTAGGCAAAGATAGTTCGGATAATCTCAACTCTATACAATCTGATAGTGATGTTTGTGCAGATTTAGGCAAAGATAGTTCGGATAATCTCAACTCTATACCATCTGATAGTGATGTTTGTACAGATTTAGACAAAGATAGTTTGGATAACCTTTCTGTATCTGACTCTGGTGATAGTAATTTTTCTTTTTCACCTAAAATGTCTGACTTAGTCAGAGATAAGGCAGACAATAAAACTAATGCTGGAGCTACAATTGTTAACAGTGGTGACCTTTATTTAGATTTAATAGATACAACAAATTATAGTTCTTCAAATAAAATTACAAACATGAATAATGATTGCAATGAAATTGCTTGTGGCTTTAATGAATCCTATCCTGCTGAACCTGTTAAAAGTGATAAATTAAATGATGAGTTTGATCTAAATAAGAACATTGAGATTTGCGACTACTCTAGCCGCGTATTGTCCGATGATTCAAATACTGTCCCGAGTGAAACTACTAATAATGAGAAAAATAGTTCCGATGACATTGAAAATGATTCTTTTCTTTTTGATGATTTAGTTGAAACTTTTGATGAAATGGAGTACTCTAGTTCGGATGATGAACGCATTAATACAGATTCAAGAGAAGCTAAGTCAGATAAGATGTGTCCTGAACAGTTAAAGAATAATTACGATATTGTGGAAGGTATAAATGAAATAGATGATGATGTAGCATCTGATGAGAGCAACTCTGAAACAGATTCTTTGTCTGGAGTGAAAGATGGCAATATTGTCCTGAAAGAGCAGCTTAAAGTATTTGAAAGTAGTTCTGTAGAGTTGAAAAGCGATTCTTCTGTTGTTGAAAGTAATTTGGAAGTAGTAGAAATCTCTCAAACTGACATAATTCAGGTTAAAGAAATAGAGCATCTCTCTGATATTGCTAAAGACGATTTTTCCAAAGATTCTACTCCGCCACTAAGTCGAGACAAGACTTCTCATATTTCTGGTGAAAAAAAGTATGAAGCTGAAGAAGGAATAAATAATTCAATTTTTGACTGTGAAATCTCAGACAGTGACTCTTCAGTTCATCTTAGTCCCTTTAAAAGGAAACCTAAACGAAAATCAGGTTCTTTCAACCGAGTATTACATAAATTGCAATCTCCAAATAAATTCAAGAAAACTAGAATAGATGACGTATGCGTGACACCGGATTTAATAAAGAAAGTTAAGCAAGAAATGATTCAGAGGTTTGATTTCATCTCCCCATTGAAGTGTAAAAAAGTCAATGTTAATAATAGCCCTGTTAAAAGAAATTTAATCAAGTTATTGAGTGGCGTGGATGACATGACACCACAGGAAGGTTTTGAGTCTCGATCCAAACCATTTAAATGCTTAATTAATGAATTGCTTAATTCAAAATCTAAAGATATTGAACCTTTTAATGATATAAAAGATGCAACTAATTTGCCTAAAAAGAAATCTTTAAAGATTGATAAAAGTAAAGCGTTGTCTAAGAATTTAAATTCTTCTCCTATCGCTGTTAAAAATGCTGGTTATGCTTCAAATTATAAAGTTAAATCCGGATTTAATTTAACTGAGAATCAAATATGGTCTGAGAACTGTTTTGATGGAAGTGAAACATCAGATCCAAATAATTCATTAAATGGTATCGATGTTTGGAGTATTTTAAATGAAATGAAACTCCCTGACTTGTTGAGTCCTATTTCGGATATGAGTTCTAAAGCTATTGATGAAAGTAAAGTAGAAATTTTAGTCGGTAAAAGATTGGTGGATTATTCATCGGATTCCAGTGATAACGACGATTCTTTTTGTGATTTCAATGAAAGTAAAAATTCTAAAGCTGAGGATTTCTTATCAAATGGCATTTCCAAAGATAAATTAAATTTAAAGAGGATGAAACAAACTTGGAATAAAATGTCAAACAATTCTTCAAGAGAAGTTGTTCATCAAATAGAACAATCATTGAACAATAATAAAGAATTCAAAAGTCTGGCGAGTGATGTGTCTGTTGTTAGCCATCAAAAACAAACTTCAGCCCAATGTAATTTAAAATCTCAACCTCTCGACCAATCCAATCACTTAAATTCAAAACCAAATGAAATATCAAAGATGGATCCATCTAAAAGTTGTTCGCCTTTGTTCAAAATACCTGAATTGAAATCTGAATACTTGAAATCTAAACGTAATAAAAAGTCAAAACGAATGAAGAGCGGTGTAACACCGATTGCATTTGTTAAATCCAGTGATGCACCGTCAAATCCTTTGATCGAGTTTAAAGAAATAAACAATAAAAGAATTAGAGAGGAAAGTAACTGTCGACAACTTGACGTAAAGAAGGAGAAAATGTCTTCCGACAGGCAGGAGAGGAAACAACAACCTGCACCGACCTTGTTATCTTCTGCTGACAAGTCACCCTTGTCATCTCCTGCGGACAGGTCACCCTTGTCATCTCACGATACAGGTTATTATTTATTTCCTAACTTTCTAGTTTGTTAATGTTTAGTGTGTAAGAAATGATTAAGTCGGATTTTACCTGAATATACTTTAAAATATAGTTATTTTTGCTTTAAGGGAGTAAATATCCCTCCAGGTCGAGGGTAGTTATTGCAGGGGAAAAATAACATTTTACTCCCAAGGTCCATTCAAGATTATGTCTCCAAACATTGACATCATTTAATTTTATTTGTATTCCTGTTTTGATTAAATTAATTAATTTCCTATGCATTTTGCAAGCTTTCAATTTTTATTGAATTCATTAATTAGAAATGATCAAGATGATAACCATCTCTCATTTCAGCATGAGTCAGCATTTTTTGAAGGAGTCCAAAGAAGTTGCATTTTTAGTCGTCTCCAACTCCTTAATAAATAATTATTTTAACAATATTCTTTATATTGCTTAACCCTCTCTAAACAATTACGGAAGAAATTACATGCATTATACTAGTTAGTAATAGGTAATAGTATTAATATCTTGTACAATGAATCCTTTTATACATTTATTTATTTTATATTTATATTAAATATTTTGTATTTAATATATTATATTATAAATATTTATATTTGATATTACATTATTGATATTTGTAAATTTCCGATAACTGACAAAAAATGTACTAAAATAAAAAGTAATAAAATAAAATTAAGAAGTCAGATTCTGCAAACAAATATCTGACTCTGGAGTTGACGAAAAATTCTCACAATAAACTAAACAGTCACCCTAATATCATCTTTCTACTAAATGATCTTATTTATGAATATAACCCATAGAGCTGGTCATAGTGTTGTTTTTCATTATAGAACAGTGATAAAACTTATTCCTGGGATAATGATGTCACGAAAGTTTTAATTTATTTTCCCTAAAATTATATTGTTCATAGGTTTTAAAAATGGTAAGAAGGTTGAAATTGAGGACAAGGAATTTCTAGAGTTGCTGGAAGGCATTAGAGAAGAATACACAGCAACTTCTTGTCCTTTATCTCCCATCGCTTCTCCTAATTATGAGTGCCTTTCTCCATTATCAATGGATAAAGGTACCTCAAATGATCATGAAAATGTCTCTTCTTCAACTATGATTAGTAATGTAGTCTCCCCACCGATTGTAAAACAACAAAATATCTTTAAGGCATTGATGTCTCCTCAGTGTGCTCTTCCAACAGCCCTCGAAACACCCAGTAAAGGTATTAACTTTATTCTTTTAAATATTACATTTTAGTCTTGAAATTTTAATTTATTATCTTATGAGATAAATGCAAAAGTGTTTGGTTCCTGAAAGTATTTTGTCAATTCTTTCAAAACAGTATCTTTGTAATTACTGTACCTCTCTCTCTCCTCGTTAATGTTTCTCCTGCTTTAACTGTTATATAATTTTAATTCTGTGTTTTATTTTTTTAGATGAAGAAATGGTGAGATCAGATATTATGGGTGGTATTGAATTGATAACTGAAAATATAGTCGAAGAAATTAGAGATTCACCATTTTCACCTGAACCTGAAGTCAATGAAACTGTTGAGGATAATCACACTGCTCTTGATAAACATGGACATAAAATGGATAATTTTAGTGAACCCGTTCTAAACTCTACTTTCAATGACTTAGGATGCAATGCTAAAAACACTCCTCAGTCTCATAAAGAAAATAATGAACAATATTCTGTAGCTTTAAAAAATCAGGAGACTGAACCTTCATTCTTTTTACCAAAAGGTAAAACAGGAAATGTTGAGATTAATTCCTTTTCACATCCAAAATCACCAAAATTTTCAATTAACGACAGTATTCAAAAATTAAGAAAGTTACGTGGACAAAATCAAAGTGATTGTTGTGCAGAAATGGAAGATGGATCTATGGAGACTGGAATGGATTCAGATTTGGAGAGATCTGATGATGATATGATCATTTGTGACAATACAGAATGGAATGAATCTTTGGAAAAGGATAAAGAAAATGGTGCTCAGGAAAATGGTGCACAAGACAGTGGGTTTGATATTGCTCAAGATAAAACTATACCTGATGAAACGGCGTTGGAAGTTGCTGGTTTGGATGTCAATGAACAAGTCTCAGGATCATCTGATTATGTTGAAAATATGTACGAACAAACTGTGAAAAGGAATTTGAGATCTTCTACAAGAGTTGCTTCTGAATCTAGTCATGATAATGTTCAAATCCAGTCTACCTCACTAGATAATATAGTTAATAAAAAATCTGAAAGTCAGATTACAAAACCTATTATTGATGTTTTCGGAAAGTCTAATGAAAATTTATGTTTATCTAGCAAAGCATTAGACCATGTTATAAGCTCTGAGATAAGCAATGATGCGTATGAATGTTCCTCGTTTGATTTTAACAAAGTAATTAATATTTATAAAAATAACAACACTCGCAAAGTGAAACCGAGACGACAGAAAGCATTGAAAAACCCCAAATGTTTAAGAGCTGTTAAGTATGAATTAAAATTAGACGTAGAACCTCAAAATATTGAAGTACCATTTGAAGACTTCGATATTAAAACATTGAAGAAGGAAATTTCCCAAATTTCACTGAGTCTTGCTCAATCTGATTGTTGTCAAAATATACACAGTTATATAAGTAATACCAATGACTCAATTTTCTCTCGAAAAACTGAAGGAACGCCTTGTGAAATGTTTTTATTTCAAGATAGCTTATTGAGTGATGATGAAAGGAGAGGTGAAGCAAGTGGTGAACAGAGGTTATTCGAACGTTCTAGTTCTAATCAATATGGTGAAGAGGGAAATTATTCTCCATTAAATATAGATGATTCGCTCAAAAAATACCCTGCGTTCTGTTCTGCCGACACGAGATTGAAGAATGATGTAGAGTCTCAAGATCAGTATTCTACAAAATACTCAGAAGACTTACGAGATAACCTTGATGAAGTTACTAGTATTTGCGATTCTTTAGTAAATATTAAGTCATCTCCCAAATCAGATACATCAATATCGGAAGAAACTAAATCTAAAATATGCAATAAAGAAAACAAAAAGCCGAATGGATTATCTTCCCATTTAAATGTGGCAAATTTAAGTAGATTAGTTAATATGCAGTACACTCTAACATCCAAATCAAGATTGAATCAAATTCGACAAAGTATTAGCAATTTTAAAACGATTAGAAAACAAAGATGTTTAGAAATTGAAAAATCTGTTGCTGAAGAAAGTAAAGAAGATAATAATGTTGAAACAGATAAATCTCTTCCAATAAATATCCAGTCACCTGTTGATCGTTTTGAAAAAACATGTGATTTAAATAAATCATATGTAGCAAGTGAAAATAACAACTTGTCAAAAACATCTGATTATGTAAACAATCATTCAGAAATAAAATTTAGTTTTTATACTAAAACTGAAACTGAAATGCCAGCTGAAGATTCGATTAAAGAGGATTCTTTTATTGATTTGACTCAAGATCAAGAAGAAGTTAAGAGTTTGAATGCAAATCCTTGGATTAAAGAAGATTTATGTGAAAATATAACTGAGAAGGAACTGATATCATGTGCGACCAATGCATTCGAATGTGCTTTGGATTATTGGCATGAGGATGCAAAATTGAATCCTAAACCAAAAGTGCTATCTTATGCAACAATTAAAGGTACTTTTTTTTTAAATTTACTTCTATTTATTTTAAAATATTATTTTATTAAATCTGTATTCAAACTATTGTGGAATAGAAAAACAAGTGACTCCCCTCAAATACTTGATTTTAGCGAATTTTCAAAGAAAATAAGCTTATGAAGTTGGGGTCATGGTGGGGGGGGGGCGTTAAGGGATTTTTTTGCAAGGGGACTCACTGATCAAGAATTATATATATATTACAAAAATGTTGTGTCTAGACATTTCTATGGGACACGGTAACTTTTGAATGTCCCCAACCCTATTGTTTATGTAATATGTGTGACATTATTAACCCACAGTAACAAGTTTTAAGTTACCTTTTTGATGTTCCAAAATTTAATGGATAAACCCTCTCTAATAATAATGTCTTTGATTTACATGTTTATATATTCACATTCTTAATATTTTCATTATTATTCGTTCATAACTTGTTGTTAAAATAAGTGTTGTGTTTTAGATATGCAGTTTTTAGAGAGATGTATTATAGAAATAATAAATGCCGATAAAGATGACAATATGGCAGAGAGAATACAGAGCATTGCTACCAACATACAGCATATTGACAGAGGCCATATTGCTGAGTAAGTGACTAAGCTCTTATATAATTACATAGTAAATATTCTAAAGGTTATAATTTAATTGGAGTTTTACTTGATTCTAAAGTTCCCTGAACTTTTCCTAGGAAATGCACATGTTTTTTCCATAGGTTGTACTAAAATTATACCCACCCTTCCAAAATCAGCTCTCCAAAACACTGTTCAGTTTTTTTTTCAGTATTGTTCTACCTGCACAACTGAATGAAATGATTTTTTATGTCTAGTTGCGCTGTCCAGAAATGAAGTTTTGTACGACATCATTAACCCACATTAATGACTCGGACAAAATGTTTGTTTGATTTGAAATTCGGCAAGCATGTTGTCCTACAAGAGACCAACAAATCGGGATTACTCTACTTTTTATAGTTTTAAAAAATATGAGTCGAAGGTTGACACCTTAGAATAATACTATATATAGAAGGAGCACAGGACCGTAAACACAATGTAATTCTACTGATAACACGAAAGCTGGTTGACTGGTGCACCTAAGTAATGCTGCCAACCTGACAACAAAACATTATTTAAATTATTTGTCAGCTGTTGGTCTGTAAGGGGGTTTCAAGTGGTGGGCTGATTTTTTTTAACAAACCAACAAATATATAAAATCATATAAGAAGTGTAAGATGAAGGTATAGATTTCTTATTAGATGGTATATTTCCCTATCAGGTTGGTCATCCTTGTAAGCTTGTCCAGAACAAATTGTTGTATTGAATCGTGTTGCATAATAATTACCCATTATTGATGTTTCAGCATTATCGTTGATGCTATATTTGTGGATAAGGAAGAAGTGGATTTGAGATGGACACCTCCGGCTCCTCCCATGTCACCTCTGCAGAGGAGACTGTTAATGCTGCTATACTATCTAGCTAAGGGTGATGAACAGTATTTTATGACTGTCATCAAAGCACTAGAGGAACCCGTTGTATAATTTGTTGATAAGTATAATTTAAGTGATAAATTCAGTTAGAACCAATCGATCTTAATATCTTATGTGTTGGGTCAACTGTTGACAGCCACTTGGCTCCACTGTTGACCGCCAAAGTCTAAGACCATTTTAGCTCCTTATTTTAAATAAATAAATAAGTCTTTATTTGCTTGGGTGTACATAATGTAAAAAAAATATGACAAAAGCATACGTCATTACAAAATGAGTTAAAATAATCATTAAAAACTATTTAAAATTTTATACATTCTAGTGAGACTAATTTAAGAAAAAAAATACATAATAAAATAACGACAAAACATGACTAGAAGTAATGGTTTTTAGAGACAGGTACTCAGTAATATTATAAAAAGGATTCTTTAATAAGAATTGCTTTAACTGCTTTTTAAAATTCTTTAAAGGTAACTTTTGACTAGTATAATCTAACTTATTAAATAACTTAATACCTAACATTGATTGCCCAACTTGGGACTTATTTAGCCTGTGCATTGGTACTGGCAGCAAATATTTGGACCTAGTACTATAACTATGATTGACTTTATTTTTCAAAAAATCAGCATCATTTGATTTAATATAAAGTAAAGCATTATAAATAAATAAATTCACTATTGTTTAAATATTAAGTTTTTTAAATAGAGGTTTGCAGTGTTTAGTTGGTTTTGGAAAGTCTAAGACCATGTTAGCTCCTTATTTTGGAAAGTCTAAGACCATGTTAGCTCCTTATTTTGGAAAGTCTAAGACCATGTTAGCTCCTTATTTTGGAAAGTCTAAGACCATGTTTTCTCCTTATTTTAGAAAGTCTAAGACCATGTTAGCTCCTTATTTAAGAATTCCATGTTGTTGTGTCTGAAATGTTTCACTTCGAAATTCATTGTTGTACTAATTTAGTTTTATGTTTGGTGGTTGTAGATTAGTGATTTGACAAGTCTAGTGGAATTCCACACTGCTGTCTGCAGGCACCTCGGCATGCTGTCAAGAAGTAGAGCATTCTTGTATGACATATTGTATTCTAAAGGATTTAAGATCTATCCTTTGGTTTTTTCAATGCTGGTGAGATGGATTGAAATACTTCCTTTTGCTAAGGATTCCAAAGGTAAATCTTGACATTTTTGCTTTTTTACTCAAAGGAGCAAAGCATTATTGTTTTAAGGATTTTAATAAAATTGAATTTGTTTTAAATAAATTTTTTTCATGAGTATTTTAGTTTTAATTTACTAATATAATGTTGTAACCATGCGAGTAAAGCTTCAAATCTTAAGAGGATAAATGAAACTGTATATTACACTATCTCATAGTATATTAGACTATCTCGTATACTATAACATAGTTCATTAACATTCTAGTTGAAACATCTTACAGCAATCAACTTGTATAATCAACAATCAACAACAATTTGTACTAATCACATAACTTGTACTAATCAATCAACAACAATTATTGGATCAACTTGTACTAATCAATCATTGATAACAATTAACTTGTACTAATCAACAATTAACTTGTACTAATCAAACAATCAACTTGTACTAATCAACAATCAACTTGTATTGACTAACAATTAACTTGTACTAATCAACAATCAACTTGTACTAATCAACAATCAACTTGTTATTGACTAACAATTAACCTCAGGTTAGATCTTAACCTGATCAGGTTAAGATCACCCAAAATTGAGATTTTGAGGAGTCAAAAGCATGCGGGTGATCTTAACCTGAACGCTAAAGGAGCGGTTCTATGATAATCAGAACGTTGCTAGCTCAATGCCCCCTCTGCGAACTGACCGTTTGAAACTAACCTCAGTCTCAGTCATGATATCATAGACTCACCTACATCTATATTTTCTTCTCTCCGGTTAGTTTTATTGTAGCTTTAATTTCTTGTTTTTATACCATTTTGTATGTTTGTCATTTTACTTTTTGATTCTTCTTTTTAGTGTTTTCTAGTCTATTTTACTTTGTTTTAGGCACTGATGATGACCGTTTGGTTGAAAGCCGGTTTGAATTTTATTAAATTAACTTTGTGGAGAGGCTTTTCGTATTGATTATTATAATACACTCCACCTGCGCTTCACCCTAATAACCAACAATTAACTTGTACTAATCAACAATCAACTAATCAACATCAACTTGTATTGACTAACAATTAACTTGTACTAATCAACAATTAACTTGTACTAATCAACAATCAACTTGTACTAATCAACAATCAACTTGTATTGACTAACAATTAACAACAACAATTAACTTGTACTAATCAACAATCACTTTCCTAATCAACAA
>JACMZG010000022.1:49913012-49940512 GCA_018340805.1 Microvelia longipes | reverse complement strand
GAATATTTTTATCCTCAGGTCTGAGTGTGACTGAAGCGGCTGTGAATTCTATCTGCATGCTAAGGAGACATGATTTATTCTCTTGTTCCATCATATTTACAAAATGGATGCCTCAAAATGGACATATCACTAAAAGCATGGCGGATAATATAAGAACGGTGTTGTCTGCTAAACAGCTCACATATTGGAAGAAATTCCTCGCAAGATACAACAATTAGAATCTATTTGATTAGTTAAACCTGGTGTATGAATGATGATGGATATTTTATGTGTAATTTTATAACATTATGTACCTAATCACTCTTAGTTGGTAAATAACTAAAACATATAACAAATTATATATGATGTTATATTTGGTTGAAGTTATTAGACGCTCAAAAGTATTAAATTTAAATAAACAATGCTTCATTAATAATTGTGGTGTATCGAATAGTTTCCGACTCCCAGAGCCATATTTTGAGTCAAAAACATGGCAGGATTGCCAGCACCTTTTTACAGACATAAAATTTCCTAGTTCTATATACTTGGCAACAGTGAATGGTCATTTTTTTCTAAGTGAAATAAAAGTAAATGAATTTAAAACAAATATTTCTTTTAAAAATGTGACATTGATCTTTGGCTGTACAAGTTAACGGCTTGTTACGTTTATATCTCTATGGCATCGCCTCAACAAGGACAATACATGACATAGTTGGTAGTATTGCATTCCCCCATGAATTATTGGTGGGAACCAATTATAACTCAAATATCTCCCGAAATCCTCGTGTCAGAAATTAATAGATATACCATAGTGTTTTAAGTTAAAGTTGAGTATAAACTTATGGAGTTTTTTTGAAATTTGAAAGGACTACAGAAAGGATCTATGAAAAACAATAAATAATAATGTATGAAGTTTTGTCGTCTCTTGTTGAAAAGAGATATTGAGGTCTACGACTGCTAGTGGAATGTTGGTGTTGATTACATGAGTACAATAGTGTTGACTCAAGTTGTTTATCTGTCTCTCATTAGAAAATAATTTTGTTTTCTCAGGATTTTCTTGTCCTATAAAAAAACTAATTTTCTTACTCATATTAATCAACTGTTCTATTAACCCCCTCCTATCTGCTATTGTTGCTTAATTTGACATCGCAGTCAGCTTTGATTGGTTTTACAATATTGCTTCTGCGCAATAGAGGTTAAACAAATAATATTGATGATTAATCAAAATGTCTGTGATAAATAAAATTAATAAATAATTCATTTTGAAATATAAGAATTAATTTCATTTTTTAAATTAATATGAATTCCTCTTGGTATCATTAGTTTTTTTTCTTATTTAAACTTGACAATTGTGTTTAACATCCATAAAGAATACAAATATGATTTTTTTATTTAATATGCCTGAATATAAATCTAATTTGAAAACATTGATTGGGTAATTGGGTTAATTACCCCTGAAACTTTGTGAAGTTTTTCTATCTTTAAAAACTTACTGTACAAAACAGCTTTTTCAAAGAGTTCTAGTTTACTAAAAGATAGTTTATATTTATTTTTAAATTTAATTAAGTAATTTTGATATTTTTTATTATTTTGTCTAGGCTTTTAACTTGTACATTTCAAAAGAATACATTATTATTTTTCATTAAAAATCATTAAAAAAATAATTGATTTAAATTGAGTAGGTATATTGGAAGAGTATTGAGTTTGCAATGCAAGTCTAAAAACCAGGATTACACCCGATTCATCCATTTCAGATGTTTTAAGACCTCTCGAGTGGTTTTTACAAAGTGTGTGTGTGTCTGTTATCATCGTGGCTCCCAGTGTGTTAACTAGTATAACTAGAGAGTTGAAACCTAGCACAAAAATCAATCTTTTGGTCTAGATGTATGAAACGGATGTTTATACTTTCCAAGCATATTGGTAGCGAATCTGATGTGGTGAAAATGTTTTGCGGTACCCTGTTCCATTTTATTTTTAATTTTATTATTAAATTTTATTATTTATTATTATTGAATTATTTTTACCTGCAAGTGAAATGAAATACTTATAATTTTATTTATTTATTAAAATGAAATGACTGTGAATTCCTTATTCTTTATCTATTTGTAAAATAATTTGTAAATTTATCGAATAAACTCCAACCAAATCCAATTTGGTTATAAATTTGTAAATATTGTAGGGTGTATTTTTCTAAAACTTATTTGGTCTCATAGATGATTTACTTGTTTCCTTATAAGTGATTATTTAGTCCTGGAGTCACTCTGGCATAGAGTAAGCAAGACTGCCTCATAACAGGAAAAGAACTACAGACCATAGAGATACATTACTAGAGGGGCCATAGCCTATCTTAATACTTTTAAAGGTTGAAACAGCTTTTTGGGACTTATTCTAACCTCAATCAAGAGGTTATAATAAATGTAACCTTAAGTGTGTTAAGGTTATACTAAACCATTCATTGTGTGCATTGAGATATTATTACTAGAGGGGCCCTATAGGTTAAATTTTGAAACATCGAAAAAGTAACCTGACCACCTTCGCTTAGAAATAAAATGAAATAATCAGTACAAAATCACAATAACTTTCATATTAGAATGTTAAAAATACACATCAAAACACAAACAATGCTTGAGAAGCCAAAATCAATTGATTTATTATAACCTTAGTTTACTCTTGAAGGAGGTTTTAATATGGTTACACAGAGCCCCTAAAAGATGTTTCAGGCCTCTCAATGTATTGAGATAGGCTATGCCCCCTCTAGTATATGTCTCTCTGCATTGTATAATAAATCTTGATGCACAATCTTTGTGTTTTGTATTAAACGTTCTATTATTAAGTTATTGTAATCTTGTTTTATTGATTATATTAATAATTGAAGGTGTTCAGTTTGCTTTTTTGATGTTTCAAAATTCAACCAATAGGGTCTCTTGTAATATCTGTATGTTACTGACCAATTTCCAAGTACCAACCTAACAAATGCAAATACATTTCACTCTTAAGAAACTCATTTAGTATAATTTTAATATTAATGTTAAAGTTTTATTTGAATTTATTATTCATGGTAGTACAATATTAGTAAAATTAAAACAAAGATTCCTCTAAACAATTATTTTAATTTTTAAATAATTTAATTTTATGAATCAGTGATTTTAAAAGTACTTAAATATATCAGTGATGATCATATTTAATAATAGGGATTATCTTCTCAACATAATTTTCACTTTGAAGATAAATTCAAAATATATAGACCTGGTTAGAATGGCATTGCAAGTTACTTTTTAAATTTTGTGCCTAAAAACTGTTTTTGATTTTCTGGTTATTTTATTTTATGCAAAATAAGTGTAATGTAATATACTACATAAGTTTTGAATTTATAATAGGGTCTAAATATGAGTTAGAGTCAAAATTTGGTATCTGTTTGATGTAATGGGTCAAACTGTATGTGCTGTAAATGTAATATTAAAAAGTGTTAAAACGATAGATAGTGATTTTGCAAAATGTAAACCCTGTAACAAAACGGTAGTATTTTTTACTTTTTCTCATGTAATTCTTTTGTTAAAGCAACAGTGTGGTTTGTATCAGTACTTTGAGAATCATTTTATCTTTAACAGTTATGTGAGGTTGTTCAAGTATTATAATATCAAAAAATACCTTAATAATATAGATAATATATTTTGACTTATTTTTGTCAAATTTTGGACTCAAAAGATTTGGAGACCCTATACAAAGATGAAATAGCCAGAGAATAAAAAAAATATTTTGATCATTTTGAAATCACAACCTTCAAACAAGGGTTTTAAAAAAACCACCCAATAATGTCCTCTTACCCAGATAATATACCTAAAAAAATCTTTTAATATGAAAGATTTTTTTTTAAAATTTAAGTTGGTACTAAAATTGGTTTTTAGCTTTTATCCATAATATCCATAGTATTTTCAATTCTGGGTAGTTATAGTAATGATAATTATAGTTCACCATAGAATTGAAACTAATGCTAGAAATGAGGCAAGTTCTTTACTCTTTTGTCTTGATAAAATATTGTTACAGGAATGTTGTGACACCAAACTTTGTAAATATTGTGTATTATTGTACAAGTTGTTTGCTTTTATAGATTTTTATATAAATGTAATTAAGGTATGTATTTTATTTTATTTTTCATGTCTTATATTTTCAAAAGTTAAAATATAACTCATTCACCTACTCAGCTTATTCTCTTGATAAAGTACCTGTGTGGCTCGTATCGATACTTAGACAATCATTTTATTTTTAACTGTTTTATGAGGTTGTTGTTTAAGTGATGGAAGTGTGGGAGGATTCAGTTTCAGTACAATGAGCATCCCTGAAAAAGGCCATGATGATTAGATGGGCAAAGTGGCCCTATGGGCAAAGTGACGAAAATTCACTAAATACATGACAAAATGCAATGTAATAGAAAACACCAATAAATCAACAATCAATACAATGAAGGAATATTTCTGAATGACCACAGGCCAGTGAACTGGCCAGGGGGCAAAGGCCCTTGGTTACAAAGGTCAAATTTAAATTGATTTGCCCCTAACAGATTTATTTAAAGAAACAACATATATAATTTTACTGGGTTTTTCTTTAACTTCTTAAATCTTATCTTTTCTAAAGGCTCTTCCATTAAAAGGAAGATAAATCTAATAAAATAAAAATATCCAATGGATCTTGAATAAAGGGGATGACACATTAAGGAAAATGAATGCCACCATGGGAGTTAAGTTAGTTCTCTATGAGATAGAGAAATAGGAGCAAACTTACTTTTTATAATACCCCATGGTTATAATAAAAAAAGGCGCCAAACCCAGGTTATGTAGCAAGGTTGTCGAGTTTGCTTCTCAACTTTCTCTGTGCTTTTTAAGATTGTTACATTTGTGGTGCTTATTAAGTCATTTGTGCTTATTTAATTTTAAATTTTGGACTATACTTTGCCTCGTCAATGAGTGATAATTTAAGCGTGTTTGTTATAACCTTCTCAAGCAATAAACAATGGGCCCATTGAGAGGTAAGTTTGCCTTTAAATTTAAGACCTGCGCTGGTTTTTGATGTGAATTCTCTCTATACTTTGGTTTTCGATGGGGTCACTTTTTGTATGGCAAATCGACTTTGTGCGTCATCCCCTTTATTCAAGATCCTTGAAATATCCTCATGATTAAGTAAATAATCATTTAGTTTTAATTTTGTTAATTCACCATTAGAAGCTTAAAATATAGATAAAATGCAACACTCAGATTATTTTAATATTATTCCCTGAGAGCCCCAGATTAACGTGAAAGTGGGATTATATGTAGAAAACATAAAGTGCTGTTAGTTATTTTTTTTTAAATTTATTTTAGGAAAATTCATATATTTTGATTGAAGTTACCTTTATGATTCTGTTTATTTTTTTGTCTTCTTATTTCTCATAAAGTTGGAAATATATATTTGACTCAAAAGCTGTGTTGATTTTTTTGTAGAATTGTTTCTAGTCCATACAGGGTAATACATTTCAAAGACATCATCCAGATTAACTCAGCTTCGTGTGAAGCTATCTCGATAAAATTGGTATCTACCCCTATTAAGTTGACCACTGTTGACACTAAGTTAACTACTAAGTTTGGTAATTGTCTGAAATGTATGGTAATCGGATTACCAAAATGTATGGTAATATGATTACCAAAATATATGGTAATCTGATAACCAAAATGTATGGTGATCTGATTACCAAAATGTATGGTAATCTGATTACCTAAATGTATGGTAATCTGATTACCAAAATGTATGGTAATCTGATTACCAAACTGTATGGTAATCTGATTACCAAAATGTATGGTAATCTGATTACCAAAATGTATGGTAATCGTTTAAAATGATTACCATCATAGACAGTGTTGTAGTTTTATCGACTTTTTGCTGTGTAAGTTCTGTTACAATGCAAAAAACTACAACTAGCACAGTAAATACAAGTTCCCAGGGGATGACTGGCCATGGAGGGCAGGGGCAACAGGCCTCCTTAGGCTCCTTAGCCAAAAATAAACTTAAAGAAAAAACAACAAAAGTTTTAAAAAAAAATTATTAACATATTTGATATATTCATAACACCAGAGTCAAAGGGGCCCAATACTCAAAGGTAGGGCCTAAAAAGCTCCTAAAGAGAAATGTTTTTGAATTACTTAAAAATATACTTAATTTAGGTCCTTCAAGGCCCCTTTTCTTTATACTTGGGCCTTTAAAGTCCTAAACCGAAAACAAGGGGCTCTAACATACTTGATCAATCAACAAAATAAGTTACGAGCAGTGCTTGACAAATGAGTAACTGCTCAGGTTCTAAAGCATGAACCGGAACCTTAAGCAAGAAATGGGTTGTTAAGCATGGAAACACGCATTCTAATTGAAATTCGCCCGACAGCGGACCACCGCGCCGGAATCATTTATTTAGTAGTAAACTTATATAATGTAAAAAACTATAAAATTACCATTCCAACCAGGATTGTTGTTAAGCACAGAAACACGAATCCAATGGAAATTCACTCAACATGCGGAGCACCGCGCCAAAAGTTTATTATTTTTTGAAATTTTCTCTGAGTCATTATTGGAGATTGATTTCATACCAAGTTTTTATTCCCTGGCATAAATAAATTGTGCATTACTGAACTAATTCTAGGCGAGAAAGTAGCATTTCCCAGATCGGCTGGTAATTAGTCGTAAATGACTGCACTTTACCTGCCTAGGCAGGAAAGTAGCATTTCCCAGCCGCCCCTGCCTATGCTGGTAAAGAAAGTTAATAGATAATTTTTGTAAACGTGATTAGTTAATAATAAAAAGCCTATTGAATTTATTTAATAATTTATATAATGCATAATTACATTATTTAATTAATTAAAATTAAACAGTTTGTAATGTAAATCTTTAATTAGAATTAATTTTATTGATTATTTTAAAGGCAACACTTTTGTCTTGGGTTTATTATCTCATCTTTTTTTGTCAAGTCATTTACTACTTTTATCATTCGAACTCGTATTTAATACAGTTTAAAAGTTAGTTTATTCTATAGCGTTTTGTGATGAATATCGTCGAAGATATAGACGAACTTTTCGAACATACCCCGTCGGATGTTTTGGAAATAGCTACAAATGCCAAAGACAGCCTACTACCCGGCAAATCAGGAAGTAGGTATCTCAAAGCATATGAAGTGTTCAAAGAATAGTGTTCAGAGAAAAAAGTTAAGAATGTAAGTGAAACGTTGTGTTAGCTTAGCGTATTTAAAAGAACTGTCAAACACAAAATCGAGCGCTACTCTGTGATCAACTTTCTTGATGATATAACTTTCTTGGTAATTAAGATAGCACGCCCTCGCCTTCGGCTCGGGGGCTAACTTCGATACTAGTCAGTAATATTCCATTTTCCTGCCTAGTTACACGAATAACTACATACACCTACATACTCACGGTAACAATAAGGATAAATAAAAATCTGTTCATTAGTTGATAGGAAATATTTATTTTTAATAAACTGGGGGTATTTTCATGATGTCCAAGGGCAGTACAGGTTTTGTAGGATTGTTATCGAGAAGGTATTCAGCCAGCCATTCTAGTGGTTCACTTGGCTTGGTTTTATACATCTTTAATAAAGCTTGATTTAATGTTGGTCTCAATGTTGTATTTAAATAGTCCATGTAGGATTCTACATCAACAGCTGGTATGTATCGAACTAAGAACACAAATAATTCATTTAGTCATCGTTAAAAAAAAATATTATTACCATAATCTTATGTTTTATGGTAATAAAACATAAGATTTATTATGTTTTATTACCAGCGAATTTCCTTTGGGAATAAAATTCGCTAATGGGATAGGCGTCACGGTGGAAGTCGAACCTCGGACAACGACACAAATCCGTTTCAGAGGTCCCTAATGATGAAAACATACGTTTTGCGAAACTTATATATTATATATATAATATATATATATATTATTATATATATATATAATATATATATATATATATATACAGAATAGAATAGCCATTTATTGCTTTTTTAGAGATAATATAATATATATATATATATATTATTATATATATATATATATATATATATATATATATATATATATATATATTATGAATAATCACTACGCCTGGAGAACCCACTGCCACTAGCATTCTACCAGTGGAGACCTCTGCCCTATGGAGAAGTTTTCATGAGAGACCTCTGTCATCCTCCTATATAAGAGACCACTATCTCTAGCCTCCTGGCTGTAATGCAAATGCAGGATGGATTTCGTCTAAGACAAAAATCTGGATCCACGTTTCCGTGGATCCAGTGTCTCTAGAAACTAGAGGAACTGGTGAGATTAGAAAACTAGTCATTGCGGGCTAGATTAGACCAGAGTGCCTGTATGATATACAGGCACTCTAGATGAGACTAATAAGATCAAAGTAGCTAGAGGGACTGGAGAAAATATACTGGACAAACTGTGAACCTCATCAAAGATGCAGTGCCGAGACCTTCCTGGTGCAGAAACTCTCAGGGTTCTCAGTAGAGTAGCATTTAGGAGAGTGAAAACGCTAAAATGACTCTACGGTTAAACCCTAAAAAATAAAACACTGAGGCCTTCAGCCTCATGGTGGGGTTGCAGTGGTGTCATTTTTCTAGGTTAATGACGTCAAACATATTTTAAAAACACTAGGGTTCGGGATTTAAATGAGGTCGATTTTCGTACCACGTTTCATTTCGATCCGAGAAAGTGTTTGAAATTTATCGTGTCCCATAGAAACGTCTAGGAATTGAATCTCGTACACACATACATATTTATGCATACAACTACAAAATATTAATCTAATCTTTTTCAGTAAGTCCCTCCCGTTAAGTCCGTTTAAGTTTTATTATCTCCGACCCAATCTCATCAGCTCATTTTTTCGTTGAAAATTCCCTAAAAATAATAATAAAAAATCAACAAATAATACAAAGCGACAACCAATACCAAGACACTTCTGAGCAGGAAGAAGTGTAACAACGTTAGGAGATTAAGAACAACGTAATAAACGTTGTTTATATTACTGATTAGTATACCTTCCTCTATGGTTTATATATTACACATACTTTCTTTAAAGAAGAACTGTATTTCTTCTCTTGCTCTATCCATATTACTACTTGCATGCAACCCATTAGTAGCCATGTCTCCGCTTAGACCATACAATGCTCTCAGACTTAATGGAAACTTCTTTCTGGCTTCAGAAACTCTAGCTGGGCCCACTAACTTTCTTAAATCTTCAACAGCCCCTATCTGAAACATATTATTTAGATAAATCTGGCATAAAATAACCTAAACAGATTATAAATCTGGCATAAAATAACCTAAACAGATTATAAATCTGGCATAAAACAACCTTAACAGATTAAAAAGATAACACATTGTATGCCTTTTTTTCAACATAATGTATGTTGTAACCCAAACAGCAGATTATATCTGGCATAAAATAACCTAAACAGATTATAAATCTGGCATAAAACAACCTTAACGGATTAAAAAGACAGACAAATTGTATGCCTTTTTTTTCAACATAATGTATGTTGTAACCCAAACAGCAGATTATATCTGGCATAAAATAACCTAAACAGATTATATCTTACATTAAATAACCTAAACACATATTATATCTGGCATAAAATAACCCAAACTCTGTTTTTATATTTTTGTAATTGGGTTCTGCTCATTTATGTGATGGGAATTAAGGAAGGTATTTTAAAGTTACCTTTGATAGACACAGAACGAATGTAGGCCCCTGGCACATTTTTAATATGACTTTAGGAAACCAAGTTTTCCCATAATGCTCAGCATAAAATTCGCTGGCGGTTTCTGGAGTAAATTTGTACTGACAAGATTTAACAATATTAAATTGTTCTTCTTTAAGTCTCTTAACTATTTCTCGTTTGTATTTCATGGCTAAAGGTTTGATTAAACACAACGTATATTGTATGTCTTTGAAGTCAGAAGACTTTCTTTTTCTCCCACATTGGTATTCATTCTGACCCTCAGTAGATGACTGGAAATCAACAGCTTCCCAATCCACATCATCTTCTACTGGCTTGCTTCCATTTTTTTAATTTTTTTCTTTGTTGTTCTATTTTTAGAAATATTGTCAAAAATACAATTGCAAAAATAATTGCAAATAATAACAGACCAAGAGCCCAGGGGTGTTTTGTTAATAAAAAGTGTAATGGCTGGAACCGGTCTCAATTTTTCGTAAATACCTTCCTGAACAAGGATCTCCAATTCTGCCGACTCGTATCGGATGGGTGTCCCAGGCAGAACCTTTGACCCCTAAAGTGCGTTCTGCCTGGGACACCCATCCGATACGAGAACGCACTTTAGGGGTCAAAGGTTCTGCCTGGGACACCCATCCGATACGAGTCGGCAGAATTGCAGATCCTTGTTCAGGAAGGTATTTACGAAAAATTGAGACCGGTTCCAGCCATTACACTTTTTATTAACAAACACCTCTGGGCTCTTGGACTATACAATTTTATTATTATATATAACAATAAAATGTGTAGAATAGAAGTCATTCTTTCAAAAATACAGCAATGTGTGTTATTTCCTTTGGAAAAAGCGTCTATCCGCATCGATCTCCCCTGTCCTCTGCCTTTCCGTTACAACCTCATTAGCATAATATTCGAATAAAAGTTCCCTAAAAGAAGGAAATAAAGTTGGTTGTTAGAGTTCAGTAGATCCAACTCGAGGAGCGTGGGAGGTCCATAACTGAACATTGTTCACAATATGACACCTTACTTTAATAGGAATTTCTCAAGGAGGTATGTGAGGAGGAAGTGACTGCTTGCTTCTTCACTGGCTTCTGTGAATCAAGATTTTTGCCACCAGAGGAAAAGAAGGAAGAAGAACTTAAATCTCTCGCAGAGGGCAGGTCTTATATAACTACATGCGTGCCTAATCTTAAACCGATCAAAACAATTTTTTCTTGTTTTATAATTTTTTTCTGAGTCATTATTGCCATTTATTGACATTATAATTTTTTTTCGGATAGCTCGACTAGAACTAAAAGTTGATTTCCGTACTAAGTTTCAACTCTCTATAGAGAGTTGTATTTATGCTATAGCATAAATACACTGAAGATACAATGATAACAAACACACATACAAATTTGTGAAAATCTCAGGACTCAGGAGGTCTTGAAAACACCTGATGAAGTCTTATAAAGTCCTGAAATTGATAATGCAGTTGAAGTCCCGGTTTCGATTTTTTTGCAAACACATTACTTTTCCTTTATAACTACTGTATAAATTTGAAAAAGTAAAAAATTAATTTCACCGGATTACATAAAAAGATGCGTTGATTTCGGCACCGGAGGTCCGGGGTTCGCAGCCCGGGCTATGCTAAGATTTTATGAGTAGTATTTGTATTAAAATGATTTCGCCCAACTTTAATTAATTCTTAGAGTGTAGTAGATGCAACCCACCTGAGGTGGTTCCCGCAGGGTGAATACTCTGATGGGCCGAAAGCCCTAAAACGGGCATTTTTTTTATTTTACATAAAAGATGAAATTAAATATTAATAATTGTTCATTAAAAAATATAAAGAAACGTTCAGATGAAAAACCTTGGGTACGGGGTACATCGAAACTCTTCTCATCACATCGGATTCGCTACGCTCTTCTCCCTACTTCGGACTTGCTTCGGTCATCGTCAGAATATACAAGTAAATTATGGATTTTACTTGTAATATTGAAACGAAACTTCGTGCACTTATTCATACGTAAAGGTATACACTTGTACAGAATTTCAACTCAGCATTATTTTCCGATCTTTTTACAATTTTTAAAATACATACACATACGAATATAAAAGAATATTTTTTTTTCACCCACGGAGGTCTGGAGTTCGCATCCCAGGTTACGCTCTCAGTTTGTAGATTATTGTTTAGATAAATTATCGCCCAACTTTAGAATACACTTTGAGCGTAACGGTTGCTACTACACCCGAGGTGGTTCCCGCAGGGGTAATCCCTGATGATCCGCAAGGCTCTAAACGCGCATAAATAAAAAACAACATATATATATATATATATATATATATATATATAATATATTATAATATATATATATATAATATATATTATATAAATATTATATATGTATGTATTATAAAGTCAAATCTAAGTTAATATTTAGTTAATATCTTTTAAGTAATAATATCATGTTAACGTGTTCATATTATTTTCACAGTTAAGCATATAAATTAAAGAAAGCATAGAGATATAAATAAATAGAGGGGGCCCATAGGTTGAATTTTTGAAACATAGAAAAAGTAACCTGACCACCTTAGCTTATAAATACATATAATCAAAATAATCAGTTCAAAATTACAATAACTATATAGTAAACGTTAAAAATAAAAATTAAAACACAAAAAATGGGGGGGGGGACTGAATTAAATTTATTAATTATAACCTTCACTCTCTCTTTTGAAGGAGGTTTCAATGAGGTTACACAGAGCCCTGAGAGCCCAAAAAGATGTTTTCAGGCCTCTAATGTATTGAGATAGGCTATGCCCCCTCTAGTTATATCTCTATGAAAGAAAGCGTATAGATGAAAATTAATTTATCATTACACTTATATTTTTAATATTTTATGTTTCGAATACTTTTATTAAAGATCTTTGCTTTTACTGAAGTTTAAATTATGATTAAATGCATGCATATCAGCAAGTTTCCCGCCAACCCAGTTTCAGTCTTGCCATTCTGCAAGGATTTTGACAAAGGGTCCCCCTAAAAAGGAGTTTTACATAAAAATATTGTGTTGTATAAGTTTTAAAAAATAATTACGCAATAAGTTGTACATATATAATTTTTTGTACATAAAAGTTTGCTTTTGCGTCCTCAAATTTTGATATTTTCAAAGAAACAAATTTGGATGGGGGTCTAGGGCCACGGCTATTCTTTTGTACAAATCTTATCTTACTATATAATTTTTTAAACAGCTTCATACATTTTAAAATTAATCATACTTTTCTCTTAAATTCTATTTTAAGTGTCAATGAAAGAAATTATAGTTTTGCAGTTCATTTTAATTTGAAAATTCTTATCAAAGTTAAGCGAACGGCTTATTTTTGCTGAAGGAGTTTATGAGCTCCAAAGCAGGATAAGATGCGAAGAATACCATTATTTTTCGACAAATGCATATTCTAAACAATGAATAATATATTAATTTAAAAAATGATTAAATTAATAATTTATTAATTATTTAAACAAATAAACCACATTTATGCAGCTACGCCCCAACACCCGCCATATTGGAATTTTTATGAGTTGTCAAACCAACCTGATTTACGGATTTTTTTTTTAGTTGTACCAAAAACCGGGTTATGATTTTACATTTGACCGATTTTTATTTAATTTTTTGATAAATTATTATTCATTTTTATAAGTAAGTATTTTAATTGTTTATTTCAGATTTTAAATTTTATCAAACTAGAAAAATAAACGTATGGAAAGATTTTTGGTTATTATCTCTTTGATACCGAAATGTTTTGTACCATTTTTTGGCCACAGGTGGTTGATTGTGTTAAATGCTTCTGCTTGATGTTTTATTATTTACAATAATTGAATATTTGTTAAAAAATCATTTACTTGACACTGCATTGATACCTGAGAGGGCGTTTCATTTGCATTTGTCTGAAATTTATTGGAAATTGCGTTTTCTTCTAAATGGGTTGTCATGAAATTTGTTTCTCATTAAAGGAGTTTGTTTACATTCTACGGAATATTTATTAAACTTGACACCTGTTGATTATTTACAAAGGGTGGTGCTGCTTTGTTTTGATTTAGTGTTACAAAATGTTTATTTTGTATGAAAGTTATAATTTTAACCTCAAATTTTAGTTCATTGATAAGAGGTAAATGAGGCTTTTGGAGCATTTGCCCTGCAAGCATTGCAATATTGAGACTTGGTGCTCTCAATTTAATTTGGCTTTTTTTAAAGGAGCAATTTATGTTAAATATTTGGGGGCAGTTTTGGCCAAATGTGTACTTGTCAATAAAACTTGTTGAGTGCAATGTTTATTGTAGTTTCAACAATTATTTAAGAACTGTTTCACTTCACCTGTCTCCTTTGTTCTTGAAGGCATCCATCTCACAGGCCTTCTGGAAGGATATCCTGTAAATCAGAAGACAAACCATAATGTAGCCGAACTAGTATTTTGTTTTTTTTATTGAACAGAGTTCTTTTGTAACACTCCCTAAAACTAAATTAGCTCAGCAGTAGTCTTGGCATATTAGGTTCACTTTGGTGAAACCCTTGCAAACTCAATAAATTACCAATTTCCATGCCACAGTCAATACACTCCTATAGGAGTCCTAGCCTGATATTTCAAATAACATCTGTTTCATCGTTAATTTACTCTCGTTGGATTTAATTAAAAATATTAAAAACGTATTTTCAGTCTGGCAAGACTTTGATTTGGCTTTAGATTAGCTTTTTGAATTGAAAAACACAAAACAAAAAAATAATTTTTGGGGCCTAAAAATAATTTTAAAAATTAAATACTATCAATTTACAAGAAACTATCTGTCGTTTAGAGAAACTATGACGTTTAGAAAGAATATTGATATTAAGTTCAGCATTGAGCTGTAGTTACCAGTTTGCCTTTGTTCATTGCTTGACTTGATCAGCTTTCATGATAGATACTTTTAGTTGGTAATTTCTAACTTGCTAAGTATTTCACTCTGTTTGCTGATCGCTTTCTGCTTAATATGTTTAAATAGAATTAGTGCAAATCATCCTGTTGAATTGGTTTCATTGCTACTAATTGAATGTATCCCCTACTAATTTGTTTATTGTTCATAGACTTTATGTATAGCCATACATAAAGAATAAACTTTAGTAGTTACCACACTCTGACAGTTGTTGTAACTTAATATCAGTTTTTTTTATAGATATTTATTTAAAAAGTCCCTGCCTCCGTGGCCGTGATCGTTAAAGGCGTTCGATTTCGGCAACCGGAGGTCCAAGGGGTTCCAGCCGGCTATGGCTCTAAGATTTAGAATAGTAATTTTGTATTAAAAAGTTTCGCAACTTTAAATAATTTAGAGTGTAGTAGATTCTGCCCCACCTGAGGTGGTCCCGCAGGGGTGAAATAGCTGATGGGCCGAAGGCCTAAAACAGGCAAATTTTATTTTATTTATTTTTTCTTTAATTTAAAAAGTAACTGACTCTTATGCCTTGAAAGGTTCTCCAATACCATAAGATTTTTTTCTCTTAATAATAATAATAATATAATATACTTTTAACCTAATTATGTTGATTTTAGTGAGTAGATGATTCATAAAGCGTTATCTCTTTGTTCAAATAGTAGATAAAAATTGTGTCATTGATCTATTACTTGGAACAATTGTTTCATTTATCTATTACTTGGAACAATTAAAACTTCTTCCTGAAAATATTTGTATTTTATGAATTCCTTAACAATGAAATACAAATTTTTTGATTCAACTTTATATTTTGATTTATCTGTAATAGCCATGTGTTGCTATTATTAAAGGCTCTTTTTTATACCGAGTCATTTTTTTGTACAGGTTGTTTAGCTGAACCCGAAAGAGTTCAACCCTCCAAAATGCCTAAATCAGTAAGTTTTTTTAATACAGTTAAATATTTGTCGTTTTGTGAAGATTCCGACTTGTGACTGTTCTGGTCCAATGAGGTTACATTTTACATAGTTATGATCTAAATGAGGGGTTCCCAATCTTATTAGTCTCGTATTAGTTGTAAGTTAACACTCAGCAGAGTTTATACAGTTTGACATATCACATTATATAGTATAGAATACAATATTGAGGTATTAATTTGACAACCTATTTGATATAACTTTACACATCAGATTATTGCGAGTAAAAAATAAATCATATCAGAACTAGGACCCTAGGTGAAGAAACACATCAGAGAGGGTGTAACTGCCACTTGACAGATGTGTTTTATCTTTTTTGTCATCATCAGATGTAAATCAATATATTGTTTATAATAATATTTTTGTTAAGTTTTATTTTTTTATGGATTTAGTACTGATGATGTCTGATAAAAGTCGTCTCTGGACTCACTGTGACTGAGTCCAGTAGCTCAGTAGTGGAGCACTCGCCTTTCAACCTGGAGGTTGAAGCACCTGGAGGAGGGCCTAAATATTGTACCATACACTCGGAGGGTCTTGAATTTAAGGCCGGCTAACCCAGCTAGAGTTTTTACGTGGTTGTTAAATACGGAAATGGGGAGTTGGTTTCTGTTTCATTTGAGACAATTATGGAATTATGGATCCACGTTTCCGTTGTCTCCAGCTTACATAAAGTTAAGGTTCTGCAGGCTGATGAAGATAAAAGAGCCTTCTTATGTCCGAAAACTTAGTCAGTGAAAGTGAAGGTGGTGACAAGAATAACATAAGTGACTAGGAATATGAAGTGCTTGGTTCTTGATGACAGACGTCACCTAGTAGCACTGCGGAGCTTTGACTTTCAAGTTAGGGCTATAGAATGAGTTTTTGGATGCACTAGCGTCAGGGTTGCCAGGGTTTTATGTTGGGTGGCGCTGAACTAGCCAGAGAGGTGAGCCTAGCTAGAGTGTGGTGATGCTAGAGAGACTGATTAAACGGGGGCGGGCCAAGTAAGACTAATTTGATCAGAGGATCTAGTAAGACTAGATGAACTAAGCACACTCTTGGACTGGTGGTTGGCATTGACTTAGCGATGGGCCGAGCCAGAGTCTGTGTGGGCTAGATAAACTAGGCACACTGTGGACTAGTCATATGTGCTGCCTTGTAAGGAGAGTGTGCTTCCTTGATGATTGGGTGTGTAAAAACTGGGGTGGATTAGTTGAGTGAGATTTGAGTTTGATCTACTTTAGATAAAATTTCTTGTTCAGCTGACTCTTCTTTTAAAATCTTATCTTGTTATCATTCTTAGTTCATTAGGTATGAAGGCTCAAAGTTAGGTAGTTTTGACACTTGCTGACTGACTCATCACGGAAATTCTAGCTATTGCTACCCATGAAATTTTGTATATAGATAAACTTTATTAAGCAAATTTAGAGAAAATTATGCCTTATGGTTTCGACAGCTGGAAAGTCTAGTCTGGCAGTGAGGCACGTGTTGTTTCTAGTGAAAGATGTAGAACCTTATATTAAAGTCACGGCTCTTCTGTCAATTAGGTACAAAATGCCTGCTCCAGGACTCACGAAGTAGAACACTTCTATCTAAAAGAACTTAGCAAAAAGGGCCCAACAACGTGGCCTACTTGCTAGGTGGTCTCACCTCTCCCTGATTACTATCACTTGTGGGGAACATCAAAATTAAAATTTGTGAGAGTTTTATTTTGACAGGAGTTAATTCATATTTGCTTTGAATTATCTTTTAACATTTGATTAAATTTTATTTTTATCATTTAAATCTTGTCATATAGCTAAGCAACAAATAAGATCAAATAAAGAAATTAAATTAATTAGACCAAACTGTTGCAGACGTTTTTCCTTTTCTAATAAGGCAAAACGTCCGCTTTAAAAACAATCCTTAAAAACTTCAACCTAAAAAGAGAAAAACAACCTAAGGAGTTTAAAACTAACTTACAACAAGTAATGAAATCCCCACCAGATAAATAATGATAATGACACTTGTTGATTTCAGTTGTGACTTGGCCAATACACAGCGAGAATGTATTAATAATATGTAATAATATGTAATACGAGAATGTATTTAAGTTGCACTGCAAAATTGTACGTTGTGTTTACTATAAACAGAACAAGCATACAATGGCCCAGGCAGTACTTTGTTTTTACACTTTAGTTTAACACATAGATAAAATCATTTGACAGCGTTGGATAATAGTGTTGAGGAAACAATGAGGTTGGTCCGATTTGAATTGGTGGGCGTGGTTTAACATTCAGGAATAACCTCATTGGCTTCTTGGCACTATTTTCCCACGCTGTCAAATTTGATTTTAGCCGTGTGTTACACTATAGAGGTTTTGGTACGGATTATATTATAAGGCGCGGTCGAATATCCACAGCCTTCTAGAGCGTTGGATCACCAACAAACTTTTTTTCAAAATTTCTTCAGTAATTAGCCGGATTGGATAAAATGAAGCCTATTTCCGTAATCTTCACGCTCTTTAGGTTAATCCAAAGAGTATTTACATTCTTTTAACAATTTTTTTTAATCTAACTTGTAATACAATAACATACTGTTAGACCGTCAATGTTAACATATGACATGTCAAAATATAACACAAAATATTACGTCTAACAGTAGTTATTATGATACAAGTTAGATTAAAAATAAATCGTTGAGTGAATGCAAAATACTCTTTGATATAACCAAAAGAGCGTGCAGATTACGGAAATAGCTTCATTTATCACAAATCCGCTAATACTGAAAATTTGAAAAAAAGTATTGTTGGTGATACCCGTGGAATATTGACCGCACCTTATAGAGTTTTGTACGAATATATATATTATGTTAGTATTTAATTTATTTATTATGAATTAAGTTAAAAATGTTTATTATAATAATGTATAATTAATGAAATTATTATTATATTACTATCACTATTTATTTATCGTGTTTGCCATATTTCTTTTTAAATAGCCTAAGACTTTAAAGTTGTAAGTTAAACACAACTTAATTGTCAAAACACTATTGATGTTTTGCAGAAGATGGTAATCTGATACCAGTATATACTTCTTATAATAAAATATCATTAAACTAAGACTATGAATAGTGCTATTGGTTTTATGCCTGTTATTATTAAATTTATTTCATCAAAGTTTCTGATATAACCTTTATTTTATACTTTCTTAAACCAATAATAATGGTTAAGGCAGATAATGTCAATCAATGGACTTGTCTTGTCCATTTGGTGTCTAATTAGAGACAAGTTTGATGTTGGTTTAGAAGGTTAATGTGTAACCTTCCTATACAACATGACGTTGTAAACACTTGTATGCTGCAGACTTATTTGTCTTGATTTGTTGTATATCTTGTACAATAACTTGGTGTTTGAGAACCCTGACAAATGTAGACCTCCCTTCTGATGATTGTTTGGTCGAAGGTTATATTTGGCACTGAATGCTCGCATTGATTTGGATGAAATGCGTCGTGACTGACCATAATGTCACTCATATGGCAAATATGACTTGACATTTGGAGAAATGTAGGGAAGGTTACCATGGGCGTAGCCAGGGGGGGGGGGCCCGGGCCCCCCCCTAGCCGAGCAGGGTTGTTGCAAAAAAATTAATATAAAAACTATGGTTCAGGCAAGGAAAAAACATTTTTTTTTATTAAATTAATCTAAAATTTAATTTTATAAAAATAATTAATTAATTTATAAATTTTATTTAATAATTCAGAGCTTAAAGGTAGCTTTTGTCTTAAAAATTAAATTTGTTTTTTTAGTTCGACATATTAATTTGTGGTTTTATTATTATTAAATAAAAATCATATTTAGTTCAGTTCAGTTCAATAATAATTTATATTTTGTTTTAGGGGATTGTTTTTCATTAAGACCTTTTAAAAAAAATTGTTTTGATTTGTCCTCTAAGAGCTTTGTTTTTTAGGCGAATTTTCCTTTGGGAATAAAAAATTCGCTAATGGATAGGCATCAGTTTCTTGTAAAAACACTATCTTTCGAACGGATATTATTTAATAAACTTGGTACAAAAATCAACCTTTGGGGAGGACACAAACCCTATTGAAAACAAGGTTTTGTAACATCATAACCCAGTTTGCTGAGTCAGCAAACATTTCAAAAAATCGGGCAAAATTCAGGGTTAATATTTTTCGCGCAAAAAAAGTCCAATGTAATACGGTTCTTGAGACGCTGAATCAAATAAAACCGGTCCGAAGTCAATGCAACCACTCTAAATGTCCAAAAAGTCGGAAAAACCATTGTAAATTACCGGAAACCAAAATTTAGGTCGATAAAAAAATAATAAAAATTTCGAGTAGGGTGTCGTTTTCTATGTATGTTTGGGCACTGAATCGAATGAAACCAGTCCTGAAGTCAATACGAACCACTCTAAATGACCAAAATTCGAAAAAGCACAAACAAATTACTGAAAACCAAAATTACGCGTTGATGAACAAAAAATTTTGGGATAGGTGTCGTTTTCTATGTATTTTGGGCGTCAAAATCGATTAAATTTTGTCTGAAGTCGATACGGCCACTCTAAGTGATCATAAAGTCAAAAAACGGTGGTTAATGCAGGAAACCTAAATTTTGACACCCTAAATAACATATTTTCAAGTGGGGAGTTCGTTTCCCTGTTCTTTGGGCCTGTATGTTGAATGGCAGTGCCCGGAGTCAGATACAATTACTCCAACTCTCTCCTGGGTTTAAATCCTGGTTGGGACCGATATTTCTTATCGTTTTTTTGCATAAAATAAAGTTCATAACTACAAAATACTTCTGGCGTGGTGGTCCGCAATTCGGAAGATTTCCTTGGTATGCGTGCTTCCTTGATTAACAACAATCCTGATAGGAACGTTAATTTTTATTCTTTTTTTTTTACATTATATATGTATATATAACTACTAAATAATTCTGGCGCGGTGATCCGCTGTCGGGCAAAATTCATTTAGAATTCGGTGTTTCCGTGCTTAACAACCCATTTCTTGCTTAAGGTTCCGTTCATACTTCAGAACCTAAGCAGTTACTCAATTGTCAGCACTGCTCGTACTCATTTTGTCTGTAATTTTCAAAGGAAATGCGCTAAAACTTTTGAAAGATAACTTATAAGCTTAAAGAAATAAGTAACTAAGCTTAACTATTTCAAATAATAGTGCGTACTGCTAACTTTAGAGGCATAGTTTTGTAATAAGTAACTGGATAATTATGCGCATTTCCTTTGAAAATACAGACAAAATGAGTTACGAGCAGTGCTTGACAATTGAGTAACACTTAGTTTAAAGCATGAACCGGAACGTTAACCAAGAAATGGGTTTTAAGCACAGATATACGCATTCTAAATTAAAATTGCCCGACAGCGGAGCACCGCGCCGAAATTATTTATTCAGTAGTTGTAAACTTATATAATGTAAAAAACTACAAAATGATCATTTCAACCAGAATTGTGTTTAAGCACGAAAACACGCAGCCAAAAGAAATTCGCTCGAAATGCGGACCACCACCCAGAATTATTTAAAAAAACCATAAACCTTACATACACACAGACACACTCACACACACACACACACACAGATATATATAATATATATAATATATATATATATAATATATATATATATATATATATATATATATATATATATATATGGCCCCCCCCTAAAGGCAACCCTGGCTACGCCCATGAAGGTTACAAAGCCTATTGTTTTTGAAAATTTAAGTCATCAACTCAAATATATTAGTATTGTAGGTATTACTAGCAAATTTTCGAACTAAATTGGATTTTTTATGACATTAACCTGGTTCGCTGAGTCAGCAAAATTTTCAAAAAAACTGAAAAATTTGGGGTTCAAATATTTTTCCAAGCGAGAAAAATGTCTTAGTCTTTAAAATGTCTGCTTAATTTCCTGTTGGTTTTAAGTTTATGCATTAAATCTTGGCCTTAATTTGTTTAAATTTCTTTAAAACAAATTAAAATGAATTTCTAAATTCATTTCGAATAAATTAATTTCATTTCCTTAATTTGTGCATACAAATAAGGAAATGAAATAAAATTAGCACAAACTGAGCTTTAAATTCTGGACCTCCAAACCAGAATTTCAATATTTAACAATATTCACAAATTTGAAACAAATCAAGATGGAATTAACTAGAGTTGTTAACAAAAAGTATAACTTTTTTCAAATGACAGAGATTAGCAGACTTGTACTGTCCTTTGCTCTACTGAAAAGTATCTGTCGTATTGAATTCTAGTTATAGTTTGGGTTGTAATATTTACTCTCGGCTTATACAACTCTAAACAGAGAGGCTGTGTGATGCTTCTAAGGTCTACAGTTTGTAATTCAAGGCTAGAGTCACTTCAAACATTATTTTAACTCATTTTCATCTCTAATTTTTTCTGAGATTAGTGTTATCTTTGACGTGAATTGTTGAAAGATAAATCTGTAATTATTACTAATGAACTGTGAATATGTTGTAAATGACGATATTATGTCAAGTTTTTACTCGTACAGCGACTTTGACGTTTCCGTCGCTAACTCTGGTTTTTTTTTTCTCTTGCCTCAGTTACATTGAGCCGGGGAATTATTATTTTATAAAATTTCAATTTTATATCTTATACACTTATGTATATACTTATACCCTTAATATATAACTTTAATAAATTGTTTGTAACTTTAGAATCTTACACAACCATACATATGTACATTCATACATTTATATATATATATAATATATATAATATATATAATATATATATATATATATATATATATATATATATATATATATTATTTATGTATATGTATAATTTTATTTATGTATTTATATTCTCGAAATCTAACATAGACATCAAGATAGTTTTTGATAAAAAAATCTTTTCAGGGAAAATTTGATTTTGGGATGGCGTTTTGGGTTTCACCTATTTGCTGAGGCCAACGTCTTTATTTCTAGAGTTAGGCGTAGGAACTTTTTTGTTATTTGCAAAAGCTGTAAAACCATTGAAGAATTGTGAAACCCGCATAAAATTCGAGTTATAACATAAAACATATTTTCTGCATTTTCATATCTCTTTGACTCCATTTCACTCGAAGTTATAGGGTGGAGGGGATAAAAATTGCGGTGTTTGATGTGTATAATTTTATGTTAACAAATCATTGTTTTCGACGAAATTTGTTTATTTGCTATTATTATGGCAAAATGAAACATATAACTTACCATATAACTGAACTAGTTATGGTATCGTGATGCAGGAAAACTCCCAGCGGCTATGAAGTAGCCAATAGGAGTTGTCGGGCCGCGAAGCGGCCAAAAAGCCATAGGCCTCTTGTGTTATTTATTGAACACAAAATGTTAAAAATTATACAAAAATATAAATTTCAAAGTAGAGTTAGTTTACTATTAAATTGATATTTGCTGTTTAAAATGTTGTCTTGGTTTGCCAGTTTTCAGCCAAGATCGAGCAGGATAAATATCTGGCAAGGGGGGGGGGATGTAGTCCATTTATGTAACTCAGCAGTAAAGGAAATTTTACTCCTGTAGAAATACGTTAATGAGTGAAGTGAGATAATGTATGTATATATATATAATATATATATATATATATATATATATATAATATAATATATATATATATATATATATATATATATATAATATATATATATAATGTATATATATATATATATATATATAATATATTGTGTGTACAATCGCATGGTGGTACGCCAAATATTACGGAGTATGTTTGATGATACGTGATGACAAATAGTTTTAAAACTCCTGATGAAGTCTGTAAGTAGACTTGGAAACTATAAGAAACAAATGTATAATTATGTTTAATAAGAAAATTAGTTTTATCTCCCGACGGTGTAATGTAAATTTTATTGACTAGTTTTTAGGGAGTAAGACGCACTTTTCACTCCCAGGTAAAAAAATTACTTTTCACTCGGCTTCGCCTCGGGAGTTAAACGCATAAAATCCTCAGTTTCGCCTCGGGAGTTAAATACATTGGTTCCCTCCACTTAAACTTTAGGCACCAACTAACTGCCCAGGGAAATAATAGCATTCTTTACTCTCATGGTGCATAAATAACTATTATATTTTCAGTTGTGCTATTATTATCATTGTTAAATTGGTTAAGACTTAAGTTAAAACATACGCTATATAGTTGACATATTTAAGCATTTTGTAAAATATTTTTCTTAATAAATTTTTAATTCTTATTCTATTAATTAAACGTGATGGTTTTTCACACTCAAATCACTAGTGTTAAAAAAGCTAAGTCTAGCGTAAAAAGAATGGAGATGTTATTTTAACGCCAAGTCTTATCAACCTCACAGATTTCATTATTATGTAAAAATAAAAGGTTTTTGCGGTCCTTCCATTTTTTCCAGTCAAATATCTCCTTAAAACTACTAAATATTTAATGTTTTATTAGATAAAATTTACCACACGTCTAGCTAGAATATGTTAAGTCATTCTCTAGTCAATGACATAAGTCATAATTATAGTCTTAATGATTTTCAACTCTTTACTTCTAATAAAAGCTGATAACAGAATTATTCTTATCACATTGATGTCATCCTTAAGTGTCAATGAATGTTTCAAATATTTCAGGAATTCCTTACATTAATAACCTAAATTCTTTCTCACTCGTTAATGTTCTCAAGTAACACATATTAATGAGTTTAGCCAGAGTTTACATTATATATTGATTAGTGAATTTTCAAAGGAAAAATGAAGTTACTGTCGTAGAGTGGGAAAAAGGAGGAGGTGGTTTTTCTCAAAAGGGGAGCTCACTAATTAAAGATACATATACACACACACACACACACACACACAGATATATATAATATAATATATATATTATAATATATATATAATAATATATATAAATATATATATATACATATATTGTGTAATATATACATTATTTTAAACATGTGTCATAAATATCTATTAATGAAGAAAGATCGTAAAGAACAAATATAATAACTTAAAACACCTTCTGAGCACTTTATAAACCGGTCTTAGATGACAAAAGGGTAGCGGAATACAGAATCTACGTTTAGTTGACGAGGATTACTTTTATATATTTAATTAAAAACGTTAAAGTACATTTAAAATGCTTAAAATATTGTATGCACGATATTTATATCAGTATTTTATAAATAAACAATCATTACTAAATAATAAACATAATAATTCAGCTACTGGAAGTATTGCCAACTTTTTATAAGAAAGTTGTATATTGTTAGGTTGGCAGCATTACTTAAGACCACCAGTGAACCGCCTTTCGTGTTATCAGTAGTGCTTCTTCTATATATAGCATTGTTCTAAGGTTGTATATGTCGATTTTCTAAACAGATATAACTATGTAATCAAGTCAAGTTTTTCGATTAATACATTTAGGAATTAGCCACTGACAAAACTACAGGACTACATGTCCTGGCTGCGAAGCGGCCCTCATCACTGACTCCAAAAAAACCGAAGTCCTCTTTTTTATTCTTGCAATAAAGTTTCTTTAATTTATGTTGCATCTTAGCACTAAGTGATTCATCCATGAACGATACTTGTTATTCCAAAATATATTAATAAATTTTATTGCTGAGTAATCATTTTTATATGGTTTAGGATTCAATAAGTTTATTATCAGAGAGTAAAGAGAAGTGCCCGTGGTCTGTATCAGGAGCCTGGTGGAGGAGTCCCGCTGAGGTAACCGAGTGCCCCCCCCCCATTCATTTTGAATTTCCCGTGTTTGATTTTTGCTGATTTATAAGTATATGATTCAGATGAGTGATGATTAATCATTTTTTTTTTGTAATAGTTTTGTGGCAGCCCTGTAATATATTTCCATTGATTTAAAAAAAAGTATAATACAGAACTGCCACAGACTGTTTTGATATTTTTTTTGAATTGTGATAACTCATTCCTCAGTTCTGCGTAGGTAACCAGGTGTGCCAACCTTTTAACTTTATCTTTCCCTTGTTTGGTTTTTGCTGAATTTAAAAGTATGAGTATTGAAAGCGTTTTGATTATAATTTTTTTTATAATTTTTAATCTTTCTCATTTATACAAAAAGTATTGTTTTTGCCCTAAAAATCCAGAACCGGAGTTTTCCGGAAAAGGAAAACTTATTCTTTTTTTGGCCTTTTTTAGACCTACTATGTAGTTTTCACAAAGTTGTCTATATGTCTGTTGCTTGCTTGTGTGCGTTGTAGTCGGTGCTTCCAGTGTGTTCATGCTGGAGTTGAAATTTAATACAAAAATCAATCTTCACATCTAGCTTTGCTATCCGGAAAATATATTTATGACGTCATTAACCGCAATTAATGACGCAACGAAAATGTATAAAACACTGAAAAATGATCGGACCGTTTTGAATTCGATGAAGAAAAGTTTCGATATACCCCGTATCCGGTTTAGTAAATTTTCAAAGAAAAGATTGAGATTATGAGATTGAAGTCATGAAAGAGGGGAGTGGAGGAAGGTAGATTTTTGAGATTTATATATATATATATATATATATAATATATATATATATATATATATATATATATATATATATATATATATATATATATATATATATATATTATATATTGTGTGTGTGTGCATGCATAGAGATCTATACAAGAGGGGGCATAGCCTATCTTAATACATTGAGAGGCTTAAAACATCTTTTTGGGGCTCTGAGGCTCTGTGTAACCTCATTGAAACCTCCTTTAAGAGTAAGTTAAGGTTATAATAAATCAATTGATTTCTGCTTCCCGCACATTGTTTCTGTTGTGATTTGTATTTTAAATGTTTTACTATATAAGTTACTGTAATTTTGTACTGATTATTTGATTATATTTAGGTGGTCAGGTTACTTTAACGATGTTTCACAATTTAACCTATAGAGCCCCTCTAGTAATAATATCTCTATGTATGAATGTATATACGACATTTTTGTCCCACCATTTCTATGAGACACAATAACTTTCGAACGCTTTCTCGGATCAAAGTGAAACTTGGTACAACAATCAACCTTGTTAATGCCCCGAACCCTGATGTTTATGAAATGTGTGTGACTTTATTTAACCCACAAAAATGACCCCACTAACATTACAAAAATTACAAATCTTCATATAGCGTTTAGATTGGGCTGAAATTTACACATATGGATGTATGGTTCACAAAAACAGGAAGTTTCATTTTATTATCAGTGTTAGTTCCGGTTTTATCGATTGACGTATATATGTCAGACAAAACATTATGTCATTGATTGACATACTGTAAACTACGTCAATGTATGTATTTTGACTAATACATTTGAAAATTGGCTTATGTCGTGGCAGTATGCCACTTATATAAACCAGTAATATGACCAACTGATAAATTATAACAACGTGGCCGCGTTGTGGCCATCATCGTTGACGCTGCGTAGCGGCTAAGTCCGTTTGTTCTAAGTATGCATATCCTACTGGCTTAAGCTGATAAATGAGCGGATTCGTCTATTTTTCTGGGATTCTCTTTTTTTAACTTTTTGAGTTTTAAAACATATTGTCCGATAAGTGATAATTAACACTCTTTTGCATTTTTCTTAATATCGCTTAATGTTTTCAGTGATTCATTTTAAATTAACACTTTTTTTCTAACTCTGAAGTTTTAATTATATTTTTAACTACATAACAGTTTTTTTTGTTGCAAATTTTGAATGAAAATTACGGTTTTATACTTATTCAGGCATGTAAGGAATTATTTTTAAATATATGTATATTACGATTTTTTTAAGTTGTAGCGAAGAGATTTTTTTAGAATTTTCAAAGACGTTTAAAAAACATGAAATACCACTTACAAACAATTTTT
>JACMZG010000022.1:49780512-49908012 GCA_018340805.1 Microvelia longipes | reverse complement strand
AACCAACTAAAGGTCATCATCAGTGCAGGTGAGATGTTAGGAAGCTAGGTTTTGAGTCTTTTCTTATTGTTGACTCTTATTAGATTTAAACCGGTCGAAAGCCGGTTATGCTATATTGTAAATAAACTTTTTGACACAAGTGGAGTGACGTATTTTATTACTCTGCTTATTAAATATTTGTTTGATGTAAAGTTTGTCTTAAGATAATTTGAAGGTTTTTGATTATTTGAGGCCACAACCACATCTGTGGCTAGAACTTTGTTCGAGATATTAATGTGGATAGATGTGCATTTTCCTTGTAAACACGCTGCTTTTAAAGTCTAAATTATAATATAATATTATGTATTAATTATAGGTAAGGAAGCCTCGTTCCAGGATTGGCAGCTTGTTTTACATAAGAATTTAGACGAAAGTGTCTAGTCACTGCATGTTAATTCAATGACTTGCAACTAATAACTCTTAACCCTTGTTAGATACTGTGTGAGAACTTAATTTTGATGAAATAATTGTTGATGAGCGTACTATTTATAGAGTTGATGTTCATAGTGGACCCTAGTTTGCATAGTATTCAGGTGTGCCACTCAGTTTGCTTATTATCGCCCCCCCTCGCATTACCTGTGCTGTGTTGGTGTGTTAGTCAATGCAGTACTTATCTCGTCTTCATTGTTAAAAATTCAAGTTCGCTCAAGAAGAGTTATGTTTATACATATATATGTCACGCAATAATTCTTATGATTTTTGTGCTTTCTTATTTTATTTTATAGACAGAAGATAGATTTTTTAAAGGTAGTTTAGGCTAATATTTAAGTTAAATAGATTGAATTTTTTACATTTTAATTAATTAAAACCTTATAATATGCCGGGCTTAGAAACGGGTTAAGTTGTAGACTGCCCCCGCTCCTTCCACTTAGTCTGGGCTCTGAGATGGGAGTCAAGGCCAGTAATTTCCCTCTCTTTTTCAGTTCTGTTCGGACGGTTAACTCGCGCGCTTCTCATTTCCCGCCAATCCGTTAAACCCTTTTTGTGGGTTCCGCCCCTGTCTGAGTCATATATTCGTACGCGAATTCGTTCGGTTTAGTGCCCGGAAGTTGTTTTTGGTGTGAAAAGTGTGTGGCTTTTCTTACAGGAAAAGAAAGGAATTTTGAAAATTCAACATGGTGTCGGGAAAAGCGGTATGTTTTATGGTTTTGTTTTTAATAGCTTTGTTGCTGGTAATAATTAAAAATTAATTTGGTTAATTAAAAAACAAAGCAAAATTTAAGCCTTTAATTTTAAGGTCATGTTATTATGGATGTCATTCCATAAAGGCGCAGTGTTTTGCTGTTAATTGTGGACAAAAAAACTCTTTAAGTTTTCTAGCACTTAAAATTTTTGTTTTTGAGTGCTGTGTTTTTTTTTGTTTTTATTTTTCTCCTACTAAAAAAAATAAACTGCGTAGGCTTCCGGGGTTATTGTCATGAAGATTTAGGTCTTCCGGTGGTGACCGCGTCAATGTAGATGAAGAATCCGACGTTTCGCTTCCACTTTGGGAGGCATCTTCAGGGATATAGGACATTATGGATAGAAACACAATGCTCTACAAAACTGAACTCAACGCGGTATTTTTAATTCTATTCTAATACTAAAAAAATTACGGTTACTGAGTTCCTCAATTTTCGACCAAATCGAATTCGCTACGCTCATCCTGACTAATTCGTAGTTGCTGCCCTCGCCCTTAGAATATGGCAATCCCCAATTTTATATCGCATTACGTCTTGGAACTCATTTCATTCGCACACATACAGTAAAAACATTCGCGTATTATTCGCAGTGGTCACCCATCTAGGTAAAGGAATACTGACCTCGCTCAATGATGCTTAACATTAGTGATGAGGCAGAGCTCGTAGGCATAACTAGCCGTATTAAAATTACATTTAGTATTCTTATTTATTACATTACATTATATTTATTTATTACATTACATTATATTTATTTATTACATTACCTTATATTTATTTATTACATTTAAGAATATAATTGTACCAGATTACAACTCAGTTCGATTCTTTTTAGATTTTTCACATTCTTCTTTGTAAAAAGTATACAGAGCATTCTATTAGCATGTCTGTTGGTCTTATATACCACTAGTTGCGTGTCGAATTTAAAAAAGGTCTAAATATTTTTCTGCGTTTAATGAATCTTCGTCACTAAACTATTGCAGGTTTATGACGTCATAAAAATATTTTGCGGATAGCTTAACTAGAATTATAGATTGATTTTTGTGCCTCTCTCTATTTTTAACACTCTAGCATAAAGATACTTAGAGCTACGATGATGACATACACATACAGACAGATAACTGACATCTCAAACGGATAATTCAATTTAAATTCCGGTTCCGGAGTTTTAGTACAAAGGCAATACTTTTCCTTAAGGTGACAGGTTATACGCCATTTATTAAATTGCGGTTTTAGTTGGGTACCGACCTTAGAGAGAGGCACGAAGATCATGTTGGATGTACTATTTAGATCGAACCTATTCTCTATATAATGTACATTAAAGATGGAGCATTTCCATGTTTGTCTATGCACTATATTATAATGATCCTGACTGGATAAACAGGGCTATGTTGTGAGTCATGCATCCGATTATATCTTGTCGTGATTAACATATGCCGGACTTCTTAGAGCTGACCTTGAATTGCCCGGGACACTTAGACACATGAAACCAGTCTAATAATAGCGTTTATCTAAAAGCATTTAAATTAATATTAACTAACTGGAAAAAAAATCGAATAAGTTGCTGCTCAAATTATTAAGCATGATCCTTGAGCGAAATAGATTGCTCAGAACGCAAGCGGACTTTGCGCCAAAATTTTCGGGTACTTAGTGGAACTAGTTTATTCTTTTACGAAACAGAAGTAAAAAAATAATTAAAAATTTAAACTTTACAAAAAATTGTATCGACTCGACTTGTGCAATAGAACCATTTACCAAGCCAGCTTAAATTTATTGTCATCTCATTAATTCCGAGTTATTCTACTTTTAGGACAATTGGAGTAGTTGTATCGACTCCGGAAATTCCATATAGCACCACAAAAAATTAATTAAGACCTTTTCTCACAAAAATTTATTCCTCTATTTTGAAGATAAAAAAATTGCTGTCACAGCGAACCAAGTTAACGACTGCACAACATCCTGGTTGTGCCGTCAAAAGATTGATTTTTGTGCCAAGTTTGATTTAAAAATAATAATTCGTTCGAGGGATAATAATACCTGACTGTGTGTGTATAATAAATATAAGATTTAAAAGAGAAAATAAAAAATACAAATTATAAAAATTCTGTTCATCAAGTGTGCAAAAAAAGTTTGGTTTTGTGCCAGTAGGTTTGAAAGTACAAATTTCGCCTACTACATAGCGAAATAGCAGATTTGATAGCTTCGATCCAATCTGCTGAGCGTCGTGTAGGCCTTAGGCTGTCACTATTGTCCTCAAAGTCCATTCTGACCGTCTAGTCCCTATAGGGCTGTCACTATTGACTCAAAGTCCATTCTTGACCGTCTAGTCCCGGCTGTCACCATTTCAGAGTCCATTCTTTACCGCTAGTCCCTATAGGCTGTCACCATTGACCTCAGAGTCCATTCTTGACCGTCTAGTCCCTATAGGCTGTCACTATTGACCTCAAAGTCCATTCTTGACCGTCTAGTCCCTATAGGCTGTCACCATTGACCTCAGGTCCATTCTTGACCGTCTAGTCCCTAGTATAGGCTGTCACTATTGACCTCAGAGTCCATTCTTCACCGTCTAGTCCCAATAGGCTGTCACTATTGACCTCAGAGTCCATTCTTGACCGTCTAGGCTATACTTGATTATTTTGATTAATGTTATCCACATGATCCTCTCAGTTAGTGACGCTTATAAGAAAGGAAAGGTCTTAGTATAATTAATTAATTGATGTGCTGGATGTATCTCTCACACTTTCTCTTGGTCCCATTATAGTGTTGTGTGCTTGCATATCTTACAGCTTTCTAGATAATTCAATATAACCTCACGTGGTATCCTTCTCTGTTATCTAAATGCAAAAAGTTATGTCACAAACTATCAAACAACATTGTTCGTTTCTAAAACTATATACCTTATAGTATGGTCCAGTTTAAAACAAATAAATAAATATTTATTTAAAATTAAATAAATAAATTTTTATTTATTTGTTTATTTATTTCATTATATATTTTTTTTTAATTTTTAAAATTACTTAAAAATTTGTACGCATTATCCGGAGGAATTTAATGATATTCCAATGACGCTGTGACGTAGTCAATACGAACATACTTGGACGCATTTTTATACGAATACCTAAGCACTTGTAATTGCTTACTGTACTTGCCGACTACCGGTACCGGTACTGGTACTGTACAACTGGACTCTGCGATATAATAATATAATAACTGTAGTTTTATATGTCGTGATGTTCGTCTGTTACTATTTACATAGAACCTTTGTCTGTCATACGCCTAGTTGGGATTCTCCAATTCAATTTTTTCTTCTTGCGTGACGAATCATAAATTTGACCTGTTCTGCTACTTTCCTGTTAGTTTCAGCGTATTTCTTTAAGATTTAATTTGAAGTGAATTTCTTTTATTACGTATCCTTTTAGCGAATTTTCAACACGAAATAATGTTTACGAAGTTGTTCGTATGGTGGTAGTGGAGAAAGGGAAGGAAGTATAATATGTTTATAAGTATAAATATGTATGTATATATATATATATATAATATATATATATATATATATATATTTATATATATATATATATTATAATATATATATATATATAATATATATATATATATATTATATAATATATATATATATTTATATATATATAATATATAATATATATATATATATATCCATTAAAAAGTTTATGTATTAATTAAACATTGAGATTATTACAAATGGAAATAAAGATTAAATCAAAAAAGAAAATTACAATTTGAGAAAGTTAAAAAAATAAGAATACAAATTTTCTTTTACTCGAATATCAATTTTTTTCTTAAGTTCGTGAAAAGCTTGAAGAATTATTTCAAATTATTTAATTGTGAAGGGTATTTCAGTTGAGCCCCAACAGAAATTAATTTGGGGGACACTAAAGTGTTTCCCAAGCTCTAGACCAAACTGATTCTTACTGTAAACCGGGTTTAACTTGTAACTTTTAGTAAACTTAAATATTATGATTTTTTAAATAAAAAATTCTTTCTTGTTTAGATATATGTAGCTGTTATTACTTTCTATAACACTCTGTGCTTTCTCTGTAATTTTCTATCGATATCGGCTTCAACTTAAAAATGTTAGAGAAATTAATTGAGCGGAAAGTCTTTTCCTTGACCACATCTATTGCTACAATTCTTGGTGTTATCCAGTATTACTCTAACCGAAACAATAAACGTTGTGGTTTGTTTTACGCTTGTTAACTTTTTTTAAGCCATATAGTTTTGATATAGTTTTAAAGATTTTAAAGCACTTAAATAACTACATTAATCTTATATATATATATATAATATATATATATATATATATATATATATATATATATATATTATTCTTGATCAGGAAGTCCTAAAAAAAATCTTACCAGCCTTCATGACCTTACACCCCTACCGCATTAGCTCATTTTTTTCTTCGGAAACTAAGCTAAAATAATAACTTCATTTATGTTCTAAGCCATATAGTTTTGATATTGTTTTAAAGTCTTTAAAGCACTTTAATAACAACAACAACTTAACTTTATACAAACACCACACACACGCACACACACACACCACACACACACACACACACACATTTTATATATATATATATATATATATATATATATATATATATTATATATTATATTATATATATATATATAATATATATATATATATATATATATATATATATATATATATATATATTATTGTAGGCTCTAAGGTTTTTAGTTTTTTAGAGCTATATGTTTACAGCCTGCCTCTGAGAAACAGTATTTTCTTTGTGGTTCTTACTGAGTTGTTAGATCTGCCTCCGTAGCGCGCGGTCGTATAGTTACTGGACTTCGGCACCGGAGGTCCGTGATTCACATCCCGGGCTATGCTCTCAATTTTTTATAAATAGAATTTGATGTAAAAAGATTTTCCCGCAGGGAAAACCACCCGAGGTGGTTCCCGCAGGGCGAATACCTTGAAGGGACGAAAGGCCCTAAAACGGGCATTTTTATTATTATTGTGGTCAGTAGGTGGATGGGTGACCGCTATGCTTAAACTAATCTTTTAGCGAATTTTCATTATGAAAATGACGCTTATGAGGTTGTTTGGATGACGGAAGTTAAGGGTGGGAGTGAGGGGTATCGGTTCCTATTGGCTTCCTGATAACAAAAACATATGTCCAAAAAAAATTTATGTATATATATGTATATATAATCTCAAATTGAAACGAAATTTTGCATATTGCGAGATGTTGAGGAGTTTACGAGGCCTATTGTTTATAAAAACATTATGACGTCATCAACTAAAGTTATGACGCTCCCTGTGGCGGTGGCGGCCCGGTGGGCCGACGCCGCGTAGCGACTACGGGCCGAAGGTCCGTATTTTATTTGTGGATTAGCAAAGCGACATTTAATATGTATTATAAATTATAAATTAGGTGTTTTTCATATTCAGAGGACGAGCGAAGCGAGTCCGAAGTATTGAGGATAAGCGTAGCGAATTCGATACGGAATTACTTTAATTATTCAATTGTTTAATTTGTTGTTCTGTTTGGTTTTGCCTTTATCTCAGTTCTATTGTTGCTTTTTAGTGCTCATAACTTTTATTTATAAGAAAAAAAGCGACAATCTAAGTTTTATCTCATACTATTGATATCTCGTATTTTCGAGAATATCTTATTTCTTTTTAAATATAACTTTTTTACCTTAAAAAGTATTTGAATCTTTCCTAATGATAATAGAGGAGATTTGTTGGTTTTTAACCTTTTCCGTCATCGTAGGAATTATAGATTAGATTACTATGTTTAAGTTCCTCGATTCTAAGAATTCAAAGCTTTAAGAGACGAACTTTACTAGGGCTTCACTTGTTATCTAGCTTCTAATATCCGTGTTTTTGACTATTCTGTGTATGGTCGCTTTTGTTTACAACTTTTAACAAAAGTTTAGTTAGTGATTAATTTTTTTTTGGGAACACAATTTGAACGTTTGAGGTGATATCAAGTTTTTTTTTAATATTGTCTAAAATTAATTTTTTCATGAAGTATTTCTTGATAAATAATTGACTAATAATTTAATTATTTATATTTAAGTGTGTGTGTTTAGTATACCATTTTTTATTCCTAGACGTTCTTATAGGAAAAGTATTATGTTCGCAAATAACTACGTAACCGGATTTTCAACGGAATTATCAGTTTTAGGTGTTTTTTTAAGACCTCCTGAATGGTTTTCACAAAGTTATCTGTCTGTATGTTATCATCGTAGATCCTCCTACGATGTAAATAAAGTTTTTTGGGGCCAGGTCGCTACATATGAAAACCTGATTTACAACTCAAGTCGTAGGTAAAAATCTATCTTATTAATGTTCCGAATCCTATTGTTTATTTTATTTGTAAATCCTCTTCTATGTTGAAATAAAAACAAAAGTTATTACGAAACAATCTGTGACAAATGATTCAATAGTCTAGGGAACAAATGATGTTTGTGGAGGAGAACGAGCGTGACATTTCTGTGCCACGGGTCTGTGCTGGAATTTGCCACGGGTTCAGGCTGCAATTTGCCACGGGTCCAATCTGTAATTTGCCATTTTCCTTTCCTTTACTCTGTTGACAGATTTCACAAAACAAACTAAAACACAGTTTATTATTTGAAATAAATTTGTACGTTGCAATGCTTTGTTCTAGCATTTTTTTTAAATTGCGCTTGGCTGGAGGTGAATCCTTAGTAATTACATTTTGTAAAAACTGGAAAACCTAAAATCTCGTCAATAAAAGTTGAATTTCAAGTAGGGTTTCGTCCTATGATTTTTGTGCCGCTGAAACAAATAAAACCGATCCGGAGTTGATAAGAGGATCGTGAAGTACTTAAAGCCAGGGTTCCCAGATTTGAATCTTGATATCGAAAACAATTTTTTATCGTCATATTTACATAATATAAGTTTGTTACTACAAAATAACTCTGCCGCAAATGTCCGAATGTCAGATGAATTTTCTTGCTTTGCATGCTTTCTTGCTGATCCAACTATTTCTTACTTAAGTGTTCGGTGTATGCTTTTACAAGTATCATTACTATTTGTTACACCTTTTTTTAAAGGAAATAAAATTATTTAAGAAAGGAAATGCTCTTCTTCATTTTAGAGTCATCCCAATCTGAGCGCCAATTCTGCAGAGTCGATTTTAAAATGTCGACCATAATTTTTTATATCATTTGCAATGCGTATGCGCGCTTCCTTGAAAAAATTGAAAACAAGTTTAAATGCTATTGGTCAGGTTATGAGGCATAAACCGGAAACTCAAGTAAGAGAGGAATCACTGATCAAAAAAGCTCGCATTGCTAAGAAAACTGGCCTGACTTGCAAGCCCCCGGGGTAAAAATTTTATTTTTACATTCCCTCAACTGCAACAAAACGACACACGGCTAAAATTAGTTGACAGCGTGTGAAATAATGCAAGGGATACAATAAGGTTGGTCCTGTTTAAACCACGCCCTGAATTTTAAATCTTGCCAACCTTATTAGTTCCTTAACACTATTTTCCTGCGCTGTCAACTGATTTTAGCCGTAATATAATATAATTTATGAAATGTCAAACTTTCCATCAGCAAGCTCCTAGTTTCGCTAGCAAAACTAACATCTCAATAGCGTTGCAGTCGTGTTAAAATGGTTCTACAATATAATTGTGCGATACCTAGGAAATGTAACAAGCAAAATGCAATGCTACATCTGGGAACAGTTTCATTCGTCATCATTGATGGCTCGACATAATGTCATGTCCCACTCAGTTTCGTTACGTCTAACTCATTAGGATGCCGACAGAGCCTGATGAGTTAGACGTAGCGAAAGTCGGATATGACAGATATTAATAACAATGGGTGATGAGATTGATTATAACTGAAGAGAAAAGAAAAAAATATGTATATGTAAAAGTAGAACAAAATAGACAAAAATCTAGGTAGAAAAAACAAATAAACAAAAGCAACAGTTATCATTTGATACTACCGAGTTTTGCAAAACATGAATAGTTGTCACAATATAATTGTGCTAGAGACACCAAGGAAATGTAACAAGCAAAATGCAATGCTACATCTGGGAATTCAGGCTCAGTCGGCGCCCTGATAAGTTAGACGTAACGAAACAGAGTGGGACATGACATTATGTCGAGCCATCAATGATGAATGTCAAATGATACAACAGTTCCCATATGTAGTTACATTTCCTAGGTGGTCTCTCGCACAATTATATTGTGTCGACTATTCATGTTTTGCTAAACTCGGTAGTATCGTATAATATAAAATGTTCATGCTTGCCAACCAACGTGTACGAATGTATTAATCAGGATATTTAAGTGGTCTATGACGAAAGCATCTAACATTTTTTGTAACCGTATTAATTGGCAAATTCTTAACATTTTGAGCTGTCAATGATTGGCTTGGTAAATATGTCGTTAGTAAACAATACAGAATTGAAGGTGATACAAGTATTCATTTATGTTGATAAGAAAATAATTACATTATTACGCCATAGGTCAAGCTTTTATGCTATGAATCATACATATTTTTAATTTAAAAATCGATTATGAAATCAAAAATATTACAAAGAAAACTGTCATTACCTAATCCGTACTTAAGGAATTGTTAAAAAATATTTTCCGCCCAATTACATTAATAAAACTGTTTCTTGCTGATTTTCTTCAATGAACGTTTAGAGTAATGGGAACGCCTACATAGAATCGTTTGCTAGATCATAAACTGGAACTTTCCATTCCAAACAATGGCTATTTAGTTTATCAATATTTAAGTGTTAAGTTTATCCGGATCATATATATTTTCTTTGATGTAACAATAGCCACCACACTACCTCCTGAGGCGATACCGCAGGGCTTATCCATGACGAAATGGTCACTTCTTTACCTCCTTATCTATTCTATCCATCTCTCTCTCTCTCTCTCTTCTCTCTCTCTCTCTCTCTCTCTCTCTCTCTCTATATATTATATATATATATATATATATATATATATATTATATATATATATATATATTATATATATATATATATTCTTCCACAGATAAAGAGTCTCTCTTCGTCTGTGGAAGAACTAAAACAGTTCGAAACGTTACGTTTTTATTGTAAGTTTTCTAACTGTCTCTATTTATTTCTCTATAATTAAGTATATATATATATATATATTATATATATATATTATATATATATATATATATATATGTATATATATATATATATATATATATATATATATATATATATATATATATATATATATATATATATATTATATATATATTTATATATATATATATATATGTGTGTGTGTATGTATATAAATTTTTTTCGGACATATATTTTAAGTACCATTCAGAATAGTTCCCCATTCCCCCTTCAACTCCTGTCATCCGAACAACCTCATAAGCGTCATTTTCATTATTGACATATGTTAAAAATCGTCCTAAATATTCTGGTGACTTTTTGTAAGATTTGAATTTATTTTACTTAAAGATATTTTGCATTTCCGTTTAAATAAATTTTTAATATAATTTTAAAGTTGCGAACGGTTTAATATTATTATTAACAAAAATAAACAAATAATAAAATTAATAGGGAAGGAAGTTTTAAAATATTTATTTTCTGAAAGGTAGTTTTGCGGGTCTCTGTCTATCACAGCCAAGTAAAATACCTTATTTAATTTCTTAGATCCCCTTCCTATTAAATTAAAGCGTAAGACGTGATAGAGTATGATTTATTTATTCATATATTTATTTATATGATTTATTATTTATATATATATTTATATATATATATATATATATATATATATATATATATATTAATAATATATATAATATAATAATATAAAATAATATAAAAAAATATATAATATATAATATATATATTATATTTATATTTATTATGATATATATTTTAGGTTTTAAGTGTTAAATTTCGGTAATAATTAAGTACATAACAAGTTAAAAAAGTTTTGAACTTAATTTTTCAATGTGCTTTTATACTCTTTTGCATTGGGTCGCCAAGGAGCCTCAATGAGGCAATAACTTCAATGCATTCTATACTGTTAGGAAAGATTAAATTTAATAGATTAGATTAGATTTAATTCATTTTTATTATAATTTTAGTTTTAGATTTATTTAGCAAGAACTGATAACCCCTGTTCATTTAGAAAGTAACCACTATTCCATAAAAAGGGGAGTTTAAACTAACCACTGTCCTACAAATACGGTTTTAGGATCAATAGGTTAGATTTAAATATTAATCCCGTCTTATTATTGGTATTAAATATTGATTTTTCCGGTTTAATTTATTGTCATAATTATTCTATTCGAAAATTCCGTAATGTGAAATTTTATATCGGCTCCGATATTGAAATGGGAGCTGTAAGGAAAGATAAGGCAGTGGATAAGCGACTGAAACAAAACATTTAAGTGTCTAGAATGCGGAAATGAGTTTAACCTTGTGGCGTGTCATAGTGTCAGGTGAAAGTATAGGACTAGCAAGTGTTGTGAGCTGGTATAGGTATTGATTTCAAATCTCATTAGTCCCCCCAGGGGTGTTAAAAGTCAAAATATAACTTCTGTTAGCGCTTAACTCTGTACAGGCTTCTATCTGTATAGCGAAATCAGACTTCGCTCTGAGTTGAAGTGAAGAATAAAGAATTGTTAGTTCGAACTAAAGTAATATATAAACTAAGTAGGGAAACTCCTATACTAACCTCTGTATAAAAAAATTCAGACATGCGTGATCAGCTGATTGCTGGCTCAAAAATAAAAAAATAGATAAAATTGGAATAACTGCGCATGCGCCTCTTAGGATATACGTTTTTTTACTTAGTTTTATTGGCAGTCCTGATAACATTAGGTGAGTTTTACTTTTCATCGTGTTTTTATTAAAATTTTGAAGAACATCGAGACATCAATGCCTTAAATTTAAAAATGATTAGTTAAAATTGTAAAATACTAATTACAATTAATACTTGAAAGGGGAAAAACAAATACACTCGAAAAATTGTTTTAAGTTAAGTAGTGCACACGAAAAAAAAGTTTAATTTGCCGCTCATTTTAAGTAATTTAAAAAACCTAGTATTTAAAGATTCGCACTTAAACCTCTATTGGATGTGACAAAACGTATTACTTACTCAAATTATTAACATTTTATACTAAATTGTACAAATAAATGCAATAAAAACAAAAGGTCACATTTACGCCCATAGGAAAATTTGAGCCAACTCCCTGGTGGACAAAATGTGAACTACATGCCAGGTCTGACCGAAATCGTTTTTGTTTCCCTACTTGGTTTATATATTACTTTAGTTCGAAATTAACATTAAACATAATTATTGGCATTTCGAGGTCTCGGTCTCGATGATGAAATTTTATCAAAAGTCTGCTCTTGGAAAGAATCGAATCTTTATCGACTGCCTTGGTTTCTTAAAAAATTAAAATGTCTTTAGTTGCATAAACTCCTGTTTATTTGGATGAATTGGTATGTGAGAATATCGAAGCTCTATCATATCTTTGTATTTGATTTGATTTAGATAATCTTCGTTGTGGAATCGTTCGAAGAGTCGATTCTCTGAATCGTTTCTGTCCACTTGCCTTCTTCAAATAAACAATAAATAAATAAATAAATAAATAAATAAACCATTTATTGTAGATATTATACAAACTTATAAAAAGAAAATATAATCTAACACTCTTTTTAAATCTACAAATCGGTATTAACCGTGGTTACCCATAAGGGTGGCGTTTCAACTTCAATCTTAAATATAGTAATTATTTTTTTTTTAACGCAACTGTTGAAAATTTAATTAATATTCAAAAGTATAGTTTGTCTGTTTATTTTATTTTTCTATTATTTAATAACGTTAACGTTTAATTTTTAATAAACCAAATTTAATGTTATAAAACTTTATTATAATTAAATATTCTTTATTTTTAATTTACTATCTTTTTTTTATTTTTAGGACGTTTTAAACAAAATATAGTATATATTTCTTCTTAATAATAATTTCTTTAATGAAATTTTTCAAAAAAAATAGTTTAAATTTGAAAATAATAATTATTCTTTACTCGTTTATATTTTTATTTTTCTGTATACATATATATACATACATACATATACGCACATATACATACACATATACACACACACATACACATACATACATATACACACATATATACAATACATACATATACACACACATACACACATATACACATTATAACACATATACATATACATACACATATATATATAATATATATACTATATTATATATATATATATAATATATATATATATTATATATATATTATATATATATATTATATATAATATATATATATATATTATATACACACATATACATATATAACATATATATATATATACATATATATATATATAATATTATATATATTATTATTACATATATACACTATATATATAATATATATATTATATATATTATATATATATACTATATATATTATATATATATATATATAATATATATATATATATATATATATATATATATAATATATATATATATATATATATATATAATATATATATATATATATATACATATTCTTTATTTATATTTCGTGTCTGGTACACATGAATCCATTTTTTGTTCGTTATATTGTATTCTTAGAGATGTCCGGGTTTCCATACTTTTTTATGTTTCACTACCACCATCTTGTGATGCAGCTTCTTTATCTGAATTGGATATTATTTTCAAACCTAATTTTGAACACTTACTTGCGTCTTTCTCTTTATTAAATTTTGATTTGTTTTTACTTCCCCCTGAAGAAATGTTCTTCATTGATTTCTTAGAATGTGCGTTTGGCTTAGACTTTGACAAACTCGTCTTAAAATCTTTATTACCAATTGGTTATACCTAATAACAGCATATCTTCCTGCTTGTCTAGCTGCTAGCATTTTAGGTATAAGAGTTTTTCTAATTTTGCGTACTTTTAAAGGGTAATCTTCACTTATACGTATGGGCTCTTCACGTTTTTCTAGTTTATCCTTGTTTTTAACTACCTGTACCTTCTTTTTTAAAGTAACAAACGTTACTCGTACTGGGTTAGTTTTCCAGTTCTTCCGATTACCAACTCTTTGAATATAATCAATATCTGACTCTTTAATATCAACTTTAGTTACCTGGTTTAATAGGGTAATTATAGTGTCTTCTAGTACTTCGTTTTCTATGTTGTCTAGACCGTATAGGATAACACTTTTTTTGTTAGCATTCCTCTCTATATAATCCAGCCTGTCTTCAGCTTCCTCAAGTCTTTCTGTTATTTTTTCTAATATTTGCTTAAGATCTTCTACAATACCACTTCTTATTTCTTTAATCAAATCAATTACTTCCCTCCTGAAAGTTTCTTTAAATTCTCCTATTAGCTTAATTAAATGTTTGTCATTCATTTTAATAGTTTAAATTTGTGTTATATATTTTGATGTACACTATTTATTTATTTTTAATCTTAACAGACGTATGTAGCAAGAGTAGATGTATTATTGTTTTCACCTTTCATACAAGAAGGCAGGGATTTCCATAAAAACTGTATTTACTATATCCCCTCTTAAATATTTACTACGAATCGATATTTAAATAAAGCAATAAAACACGTGTTTACCAAAAGTTTTAAATTTATAATTTACTAAAAAATATTTGATAAAATTTTTTGAAACTTCACGAACCTTTGATTCGATATTTAAACTATAAGTATGCAAAATTTCAAAGTAATATCTTTTAAAAAACCCGCACTTTAAAGGAAAAAATTGGAGACACGATACGACACTTATCAGCTCTTTGTTGCAACTCCCCAAATAAACAATAACTTAGCTTATTCTATTTGTTGGTCCACGAATAAGAGGCTAAGTTGGTTCCTCAAATGAAATTTTAAGTGTCCACTAAAATGAAATTCCGAGGCAATAATTACCTGTTGGCAACACTGCAATCGACGTTTTCAGTAAGGCTTTCCTTAACTAATTTGTGCGCTGTCAATTTAAAAATCATCAGCGAATTTCCAGAGGAAAATAGAGCTTATGATTATATTATGTTATGACGTCATTAAGTCTACGTGTATAATGGAGCAGTGAATATTTCAAAAATTTACTTAAAATCGTCAACGTATTGGATCAAACTGAAAATTAATATAAAAATTTTATTAAAAAGGCAAATTAAAGAAAAAAAATATATCAACATGATTGTAGTTTTATCGTTTGATATACTAATTGGGTTATATTCTGGCAGTATGCCTCTTACAAAACTACTAATACGGAAAACTGCTTTAGGGCAACAACAAGGAGGAATAGGGCCGCGAAGCAGCCCCAGCGCTGACGCCGTGTAGTGGTCAAGAGGCTGAAGTTCTTTTGTTACTGACTGTATTAGGAACATAAGATATTAAGCTTCACTCTTTTTCGTCATTCTTCATCTATAATTATCCATAAATATGCCAACCCATTAATTAATTCACGGTATTTAAAATCACCTAAAATGTTTCAGCAAACATGACACTATGCGTTTACTGCTGTTTTCAATGGAGGAATTCCCATGTGACGTCACGAAAAAGTACTGTTTGCGCTCCTTTCAGCGCAAATCGATGTCACCGACTTCAACTCCTCCAAGTTCATATTTTCATTAATAAGTCTCTATCAAACTCAAGTTATGTTCTCGGTATAATCTTGTAACTAGAGATCTTTATAAGATGGACTGAGTTAAGTTTGCTCTAAGTCTGTACCTCTATAGTGATTCTTTGGTTCCTAATGAAATTTGTCGTTTGTTTTCAGATGAATGTCCGAGTGACGACTATGGACGCGGAACTGGAGTTCGCGATCCAACAGACGACAACAGGCAAACAGTTATTTGACCAAGTAGTTAAAACAATTGGATTAAGAGAAGTTTGGTTCTTTGGACTTCAATATACAGATAGTAAAGGAGACCTAACTTGGATTAAACTCTATAAAAAGGTTAGTTTAAAATCTTTTTCAGGAATAATTCTATTGAAATTATGACTTCGCGAGTTTGTCGAGCTGTATTTGTCACGTCAGGGTGGTTGCTAGTAGGATGGATCGAGGTTTGATATAATTTGTTAAGTTGTCCCAATCTGGGGATACAGAACTCTAGTATGTATGTGGCTTCGATGTTTTCCTCATTTATAACGTAGGTATAAACAAAAAATGTCTTTAAAGCTTTTTAGAATGAATAACTAATAAATAAAACTAATTTTGCCGAGCTTTCGATTTAATTTTATCTTTTTCAAGGCTTAACATAATAAATAATATTTACAAAAACAGTTGCGTGGTTGCTAATAAATATACATATGTTAGGACAACAACTAGAGTAACAGACAAACATCTATTTGTCTGTTAGTCTATTGTCGACAAAATTAGTTTTTTTAAAATTATTTTGGACCTATTCCTCCTCAAAAGCTTTAATAATTTAAAATAGAGGTCCCCTCCTAAAATACTAAAAAGTTTTTCGTATTGTCTTTAAACTGGTAATCTGAAACCGTGATTTTACTTGAATTTTCCTACTCATGTGTTTTTAGATAAAACCTGACTTGGTGATTTTCTCGATGGGTGCCCGTATGTGTGTGTGTGTGTGTGTGTGTGTTAACATCACACTTAAATTATGTTACTGAGTATTGATTCAATAATAAATCTTTGGGTCTTTGCTACCCACATCGTATTTTTAGCGAATTTTATTATGACGTTAAAAAAATCCTTAACCATTAATGACTCAGCATTAATTGCTGAGTCATTCTTCTTACGAATGAAAATTAAATTAAAAATGAAAATTCTTTCTTACGAAAGGATTTCGTAAATTGCGGACAAATATTTGCTGGGAATAAAACTATGTCTTTAATGTCTAAGTACTTAGTAAGTCCTTACTAGTAGAGAGTGAGCTTAGCCAATCCGATGTGGTGAGGTAATTTCCGAGGTACCTCAGTACCCGATTTTTCTAGTTAAGTCTTAACTAGAATATTATAACTAATTAATAACTAATTATTTAATAATTTTATTTTATTTGAAAATTTCGTAATGTGACAGCATTAACAAAATTGTCATATTTGGCTAATAGTAAAAGCAAAGGTTCCGAGGTACCCCGTACCCGATTTTTTCGTGTAAAATTTAAACTCATAGCACGCGTTTCTTCTTTTCAAAACGTTTAATCTATCTATTTTATGAATAACAGTTTGAAACGAATTCGGAGCTGTTAAGTCCTTGTCTTGTTAATTAGACTAAGGTATGCACATAAATTACGAAATGTTAATTTGAAAACAAAATATAAACAATGTTACTGGTTATTTTATTAGATTGATAACAGCGCGTTTAATTGTGTTAACACAATTACTATTACTTTTCCTCATTTATACCCTAGTTATATAGGAAAAGTATTCATCTGTTATCATCGTAACTCCCAGTATGTTTACGCTACAGGGTTGCAACTTAGTACAAAAATTAATCTGTATTTCTAGCTGTGCTATTAAAAAAATATGACGTCATTAACCGTCATTAATGACTCCGCAATTTTTTAAAACAAAATTCATAAGAGGCAGGAAAATGTTTACCATTTTATATTTGCCTTAAAAAGTCATATTTAATTTTCATCTTATTGCTTAGCGTTACTTAAATTTCTACATGGAATGACGTGTATCGGGTTTTTTAAAAAATTGTTAAAATTTTAAAAATTACGCAATTGAGCTGAAATTTGGTATAAATTTATCCCTTTATGTAATAAATAAGTATAGCAAGTTTTATTCCTTTTGTTTCGTACCTGGATGGGTAAGTACTGGAAATAAAACAAATGTATTTACTGATAATAAACGAATCGAGTCCGAATACGTGTTGCAATATAATTTTGGCGATTTGTGCCTCATAAGGACGTGCAAAGCGAGTCCGAAGTACTGAGCGAAAATTTGGAGGTACACCGTACCCTTTTTTTACATTTCCTCATAAATACCGTAATATATAGGAAAAGTATTGTATCTGCCAGAAAGTACGAAACCGGAATGTCACCGGAATTATCTGTTTAGGGGGTTTTAAAGTCTCCTGAGTGGTTTTCACAAAGTTGTCTGTGTGTCTGTTATCATCGTAGCTCCTAGTGCAATGCTAGAGAGTTGAAATATTGTACAAAACTCAAGCTATTCAGAAAATATTTTTTTATGACGTCATTAACCCGCAATAATGACTCATCAAATATTTCGAAAAATCATAAAACGCGAAATAATGATGCGATCGAATTGAGATTTGGCACGCATATAAAGCCATAGTTATTTCATCAGGTAGTCAAACACGGTGCGAATCGTCATTTTAATACGCCACGTATTGTATTGAGTAAGTAGAATCATCAAGGTCAGTACCTGGAGGTGACGGATAAGAATAAAACATGGTTTTTAAGGTTTAAGGACTAGCGAAGCGAGTCCGAAGACGAACTGCTATATAAATTAAGTGAATTCTACTTGCTGACGACATGCGAAGCGAGTCCGAACTTTTGAAGGAAAAATATTCCGAGGTATCCCGTACCCGATTTTTTTAATAATATTGTTATAAAATTAGTTATGTGTGAAAGTTTGTGTCTACTGAGAGAGATTGCTAATTGGTTGGACAATAGTTAAACGCAAGTAAGAGTGCGTGGTACCTGAATCCTACAGGTGGTTTGTATACCTACCTGTTGCTGCATTATATAGAACACTTTCATTCTCATTAACATTCTTTTTCAATTAAGAATGCCTTGTTTTATTACATATTGTTTTTTTTAGAAAAGTTATTAACCTTTTTACGTTATAGGTATTTTACTGTCGGTTTAATGTCAACTAGTATATTATTAACGATTTGTGTATCATTCTATAGAACACGTAGAAAGACATGTGTATCATTCTATAGAACATGTAGAAAGATATGTGTATCATAAAACATGTAAAAAGATATGTGTATCATTCTATAGAACATGTAGAAAGATATGTGTCATTCATAGAACATGTAGAAAGATATGTGATTTGTAGAAAGATGATAATTTATAGTAAACAGAATTTATTAACAAAGAAGAATTAATTTAAAATTAATAAACTATTAAAATGTTTTGCCGCATTTCATTTGAAAAATACTGAAAATAAAGTTACGAGTCTCTGTGATACTAATAAGAATTTTACGAATCATTCCAAGAAATCAAGCATACCAAAGAAATTTGCCCAGCTTGATTCGGACGATGTGAAATCGGATTCTGTAAGTAATAACTACAGAATTATTTTGTAGTTATTAACTTAAATATTGTTGTATACGATGAAAAATTATCACTGTAATCAGGATTCGAACTCAGAGTCTCTAGCTTTAAGTATTGTGTGTGGTTTAATAGTTTTCGGACAGTTTTATTCGACTCAGCATTCCCTCCCCCAATAATTGAAAACGACACCCCTCTCAAGCTTTTTGTACACCTTTCGTTTCTTAATTATTCCGGTTATTTATGACGGTTGTGTTGGTTTTTCGGTTACTTAAAGATTTCTTATCGAATCTGTCCCGGATTCATTCTAATCAGGGCCATAAAATAAATCGAAAACAATTCTATCGCAAATTTATTTCAAGCGACAATTTTTATGGTTTCCCGTTATTTTAATGGTTTTACATTTCTAAAAATTAAATCTCTTGTTTAATCTAAAATTGTTTGTTAAAGTATATTTTTTGTAAGTTATTTCTGATATAATATTGGCTGGACACTCCTATTCTACAGAACAATGGCAGTGGGTATTAGTTACCTGCTTGGTTATTTCCTATGTTAGAGAATTTTTACATGTAATGTAATGATAAGTTATTGAGTTAGTAATGGGTATGGAAGGTCGCATTTAGTCTCGGTCCCATCCTTATACGCCTCTGAGCTAAAAATATAACAGCGGATTACGTAAATATAGTTTTTTAAGTTCGTAAATCAACCATCACAACACCACTCCAAAACCTATTGATTGTTGCTCTTTCTGTGTGTGAATTAGCCATAGAGATATATTACTAGAGGGGCCCTATTGGTTGAATTTTGAAACATCGAAAAAGTAACCTGACCACATTCTATTATCATTATCATCAAATAAACATAACAAAAAACAGTAAATTATATAGTAGAATGTTTAAAATACAAATCACAACACAAACAATCTGTGGGAAGCCCAAAACAATTGATTAATTATAACCTCAACTCCCTCTTGGAGGAGGTTTCAATGAGGTTACACAGAGTCCCTGAGAGCCTCACTAAAAATTTTTCAGGCCTTTCAATGTATTAAGATAGGCTATGCTCCCTCTAGTATATAACTCTATGGAATTAGCTGTAAGCAATTATGTAAAGACTTGATGAACTTGATAAAATGTCTTTTTTTGAGGTAGTACGTAATTGAGCACTTTATTGGACCGTTTTTAGGATGAGAAGCCAATCATTATTGTTATAGGAGGTTATTTAGTACTTTTCACCTCCGAGGACAATAATGAATGTAAAAAAAACTCCTAGGACGTAAAAGTAATTCATATATTGCCGCCATTACTGTAATGTAGCGTGTTCAAAAAAAACAATCTGTGTAAAACCCTCAAGAGGTTTCTTTAAAAACGTTAATTTTGTTTCTGTTTTGGTTCGTAGACTAATTTTTTTTCGTTTTTAAAAGTTAGTTGTCTAATTGTTCTAATTGACAATTTTTGTGTGTTTATTTGTAAAGCTTTTACATTTTTTAGTAAAAGTGTGAAGCTATGGATGAATTCAATGACGACGATAATATGGAGTTAATTGGACGTTTGTTTTTTTCAATCAAGTATATAGAGCAGTTTATTTAATGAGTGCTACCTCAAAAAAAATAGTATATGCCATCCGGCTGAGAATGTCTTGGCAATTTTTCCCGACTCGCTTCGCTCGTCGGTAAATCTAATTGCCGTGACATAAAGACACACTTCTCAGCCTTATGGCATAAATAACTATCATTTGAACTTATCTAGTGGTGTTCCAATGAATGGACTAAGAACTTCTGCCACTTACAGAGCTACATTGGTAGCCCGTCCTTCTGTGCTGAAGATAGGTCGCAAGGGAATCCCTTGTTTTTAAATCTACTGTAACCCGTAGTGACGTATTGGCTTAGAGTCAGTATCTTCTCTTTAGATGAGTCCGCTTCCTTTTGATAACAGCGGACATGACTGATATATGATATTAATGACGAATCAGTATTATATGATATCATTATAAGATTATAGACTGATAATTAATCTTTGTACGAATACTTTTAGATGGCTGTCCAATTGTCATCTTAGTAAATAATGATTTTACGAACTAAACGTTTTCAAATTTTTTTTTCGCTGTTCAAAATGATTTTGCATTGCTATGGTCTTAATCATGTAGACATTTTCTTGATCTGTTGTTAACCCCAAAAATGTTTTATCATATGTGTTCAAAGGTATCATACGTGTTTTGTATCATAAGTCCTCGCAATTAGTGGTAGCAGTTATTAGTCTAGATTCTAAGCAAATCTGCGGCCAATTCTACAGTCATTGCTTTAATAACGAAAATAGGATTGACTTCCTACGTTTTACTATTTACTTCCTAACTTTACTATCTAGCTTAATGTCACATTAAGCTCAATAGTAAACTTTAGCAGGACATTAAAACATTTCTTTTGCAAACATCTCAGAAGCGTCTAAGCTCTAATTGCAACTGCATTTTCATTGTCTTTCCTTGTTAATATTTTTCTGCATTTACCGATAAGTTTGTTTCTTCTATTTTTGACCGCGACCTTGATATCGTTACGTTATATTGCTCTCATGTTTTGTTCTTGGTTCTCGTGCTTGTTCCAAGGTACATTTCCTCGTTAATTTAGTTACTATTAATAATGGAAACAATGGAAGATATGAGTGTGATTCCCAAGCCGATATAAGTGTACTATATTTGTTCGATTTATATAACTAGTAGCCTTCATTGTTATTAATAATATCGGCACGCGAGTAGTAAAACTATTAATAAATATAAGACTTTTTTATGGAAAAAATAAAATAAATCAAAAAATCCGGTACTGGGTACCTCGGTACTTTTCCTCGCAACTTCAGACTTGCAATGCTCGTCCTCAGAATGGCGTGGTTGGTTATTTGATGGTTTTCTGTGATCTCGCTTCGCTCTACCTTAGTATAAAGTTCCATTCGAAGTCTAGCAGTCTTGAGTGACATGACATTGGTCTCGCTTCTCACGACCTTAGAATGCACTTATGATCCAAAGGTTTTAGTGGTATTACTTTGGACTCTCTATTTTAGAGTCTATTATTACGTATTTATCCGAATTAACTCTTATCTAAATCTATCATATGTATCTATATCCAATATATCTCTTCCAATATAATTATCACTATAATATTCCATTTACTAAATAATTCATCTATCAACTCCCGCCAGAGTGCTATCAGTGGATTGTTTCTCTTATCAGACTTCTCAAGCCATGAAACTATATTAACTCTAATACTTGTAACAATAATTGTTGTCGTATTACTCAATATAAAATGTCAAAAAAAAATTATTGGGTAACCAAATTTATAGGGTTCAAGTCTTAACCAAATAACTTAAATTTGAAGGCTTAAAATGTCAAGTAGTCGCACTTGTCTGCTTAGTTTTAATTAATTGACATCCTCTCATTGAATATTAGCAATATATTTCATTGTATTTATTAGATATTTTGTTAATTTTATTTTTGCGCTTAGGTATTCAATGGATATTTTCTCCTTCTATGATATGTCACGATAATAACTTATAACATAAGTACTAATAACCATTGTTTTGTAGTCGTACTTAACTAAATAAAAGAAAATAAATAAAAAAAGGTATTTAAATTATGAACTTGCACTGCCTTGATAGGCTGGAATTTTAAACCTTAATAAAACAGGGAGTATACATTACGTTGTATGATCATTGATATGATTATAATGCGGGCTTAGGAGGATGCAATGAGTCTGCCTCCGTGGCCGTGATCGTAAAGGCGTTCGATTTCGGCACCGGAGGGCCGGGGTTCGCAGCCCGGGCTATGCTCTAAGATTTTATGAATAGTATTTGTATTAAAATGATTTCGCCAACTTAATTAATTCTTAGAGTGTAGTAGATGCAATCCACCTGAGGTTGTTCCCGCTGGGTGGGAACTAATGCTGATAATGAGACGGCCATTATCAGTTGTTCTTATAGTAGTGCATGCTTTCCTTTCTGACAGGTCTGATTCTACGATCAAATGTGTTTCGTCTTTTTTCGTCCTTTTTGCTGACAAAAATGTCGGCTAATTTTGGTTTGCAGTTTGGGTTAAAGTTTCAACCCTCTTGTAAAACAGTCTGACAGCTACGACGATAACTCACACAAAAACATATAAGAACAGATACACACACATACTGACTAAGAATAGAAAAAATCCTCTTAGGAGGTCTTAAAAACAACTTGTGGATAATTCTGGTAAAATCTCGGTTTGGTGTTTTGAAGTGCTAACAAATTACTCTTCTTTCTATACTTACAGAGAAGCGTAAAAGTTAGATAAGTAATGGTTTGAATTATCGTTTAATTCCAACCTGTATGTTGGCCTTGAATTGTGTTAATTTTTGCCAGTTAGTACTTAACGTTTGATTAACTATAAATTTAACCTCGATTTGCTTATTGATTTATTATTATATTCAAATTGTAGTCTATTATATTTAAAATCATTACGTGAAGGTTGATAATATTAGAATACGGAGTGATGACCTTCGCGCTCAACAATGTAGCCAGCCAATTATTTTCATTAATTATAAATTTAAGCGCGATGTAAGTGTGTTGTAAGTCCAGGAAAGGACTTACTTGACAACAACTTAAATCGTATTTACTTGTAACGGCTTTTCGAATCAGTTTTAGACTTTTTGATTTGCTTCCCCAACTTTCTAAAAGAAGAGGAAGCATTCGATAAGTAGCAATGTAACATTAACAAAATTAACAAAACACAAAAACAATAAAATTAACAAAAATCGTGGCTAATTAGAAGTAAACCTGAAATACGGTCGTAATAAACCAATAAAAAAGTCTTTCCCTGTCTTTGGGGCGCTAAACCTAGTAAAACCGGTCCAGAGACAATAAGGTTTCTAAAAGTACTCAAAGCCATGGTTCCCCGGTTTGAATCAATATACCGGATCTAATTTTTTATCATCATATTTACGCTGTATTAGTTTATAGTGTGAATAATTAGTAAATTATTTTGGAGCGTAGGTCCATAAGCCGGACGATTTTTTTTTGAAATGCGAGCTTTCTTGTTCAACAAGAGAGCTTAGCAGTCCTTACCTAAGTTTCCAGTTTATGTTTAATAATCTGAGCAGTGTCTGCCTCCGTGGCCGTGATCGTAAAGGCGTTCGATTTCGGCACCGGAGGTCCGGGGTTCGCAGCCCGGGCAATGCTCAAAGCTTTTATGAATAGTATTTGTATTAAAATGATTTCGCCAACTTTAATTAATTCTTAGAGTGTAGTAGATGCAACCCACCTGAGGTTGTTCCCGCAGGGTGAATACCCTGATGGGCCGAAAGGCCCTAAAACGGGCATTTTATTTTATTTTTATTTTAATCTGAGCAGTAGAAATACTTACTTGTTATTCAATGCTTTCTGATTTTTCAAATGAAATGTGCTAAAACATTTTAGCTTTGATATAAATGTGTGCAAATGAAGCTGAGAGTGTTTCTACAAACTGTGATATGCTTGTTCACATTGTCTTTAAGAAATTAGGAACAATAAGTTGTAAGGTATTGCTCAGGTTATTGCATAAACCGGATACTTAAACATGAAAAGTATTGTTAAGCAAGAAAGCTATCATTTTAAAAAAAAAATCGGCGGAAATCCGCGATAGAATGATTTTTCTATTGTATAAGTATACTCAAGGAACTTATATAAAAGGATAAGGAGTGTGACATACTTGCTATAATATAAATACGGGCCTTCGGCCCGTAGCCGCTACGCGGCCTCGGCGCTTCGCGCCTCGTCCGCTCCGCGGCGTCGGCCTACCGGGCCGCTTCGCGGCCACATTGTTGTTGTTTTGTATGATGTGTTGTTTCATTATTGTTCTTGTTACATGGCATTTTGCCATGTACCTAGCGAATTTTCACAGCCTCTGCTCACAGGCCCGCTTCGCGGGCCTGAGAGGCTTTCTCACGAATTTGATTTTTATTAATTAAGATTTTATTAATACTTTATTATTAATAGTATGCTATAATATTAAAACTAACAAGCATTATAAACAAAAATATATTCATGATTTTTGTTTTTAAATAAAAATACCGTTTCCGTCACTTAGGATCATAGATAAACAATATTAACATAGATGGCTCACTCAAAGATTTAAAAAAATATTTGATGGGATGCAGGAGGCTCAAGTAGTACAGTCTAGTGGTGACAGCGTGAAACTGTCACATATTTTTATTTCTGACATTTTATTTATTTATTTTTATTCAACCAAACAACGAGCTGTTGAGGGTAATCAAGTCTTTCCATCCGCTTTTCAGCGCTAGAATGATGAGGAGTCGATGGATGAGTGATCCCAAGAAATCTCTATAAGAATTTCGTATAAATTGGTAAAAAGTGAAAAAAATTAATTTCTCACTCTTACTTCACCCATTCTGTCGTCCCCCCTTGGATTTGAACCTCTAATGTCAGAGTTTCAATTTTTGTTTGTTTTCATTACTTATCCGTTTGCGCCAACCCGAGATGTTATACTCAGGTAGCAAATTTAAATGTTAAGTCTAAAAAACTAAGAATGAATTATTGTTTTTTTTAAGAAAACGATGGTGATGCTTCGCGGGATGAGGCCCCAAAGTTTTATAAAACAAAAATACATCGCGAATACTACAGCATACCATAGATCTTTGTTTACTTTTATTTTATTTTACTAAACGATTGGCAACTGTTTGTTTTAAAAAATACTACAGCACAATCTAGTAGAGAATAGAGCAAATATATTTTTACTACTAGCGCTATTCAAGACTCTAGTGATGAGGCCCCCAACTTAAATCATAAACACAAACTTGTCAATTGAGTGTTCCTACTACACTCGGGAGTGAACCATTTATCTTAGGATTGTCTGATTGAGCTGAAACCGGTCGCAATCGTTTTAGAATGACTTCGACCTAATAAAGACTACTTCGAGGTTCTTCCGCTTTACGGGCCTGCTTTGCTCGGCGTGGTTTAGTGGAAGCCATTTTTGTCCTGTCTCTCAGGGACAGCAGGCTTACCAGGATGGAGCAAGAGGAAGAGGTCCATCTCTATACTATGTCCCATCCTCTAACATTACTAACCCAACAGATATCGTACAAGTCTTTGACCTGGACATATACATATATACAAGATTATATTATATGTATACTGTTTGCGCCATTTGTGATGGTTCGATTGAGCTAAATTGGTCTTAATCGATTCAGCTAGCCGTCTACCTAAACACGAAATACCTTGTTTTAAAGCCATTTCAAGTTTCAAAAAATTTTTTTTTTCATGACGTCATAACTTTGATTGATGACGTCATAATTTTTATAAACAATAGGCCTCGTACTCCACCTCGCGTTTGCAAAGTTTGTTTCAATTTCGCCTTCGAGAGTTATCGTTCGCCATAACGAAAGGGTAGAAACTTTACATATACTTATATATATATATATATATATATATATATATATATATATATACATATATATATTATATATATATATATATATATATATATATATAATATATATATATATATATTATATATATATACATATATATATATATATATACTTTTTTCGGACATATATTTTGTTATCAGGAAGCCAATAGGAACCGATTCCACTCACTCCCACCCTCAACTTCCGTCTTCCGAACAACCTCATAAGCGTCATTTTCATTATGAAAATTCGCTAAAAACTGTCGCCAACTCCCACTGCCTTCCTTTAAGCCTAATTTTATTATTATTTAGTGGTTATTTGTTCGTATTTAATGTTATTCTTACCTTTTTTGAGATCATTAAGTTATTAATTTAACCAAAAAATACTAAGATTAAAGTGTGTTGCCATTAAGCGTATAGTGGCGTGTGTGTTGGCATTAAGCGTAATTAGAGTGGCGTGTGTTGGCAAGCGTATTAGTGGCGTGTCTGTTGGCATTAAGCGTATTAGAGTGGCGTGTCTGTTGGCATTAAGTGTATTAGAGTGGTGTGTGTGTTGGCATTAAGCGTATTAGAGTGGCGTGTGTGTTGGCATTAAGCGTATAGAGTGGCGTGTGTGTTGGCATTAAGCGTATTAGAGTGGCGTGTGTGTTGGCATTAAGCGTATTAGAGTGGCGTGTGTGTTGGCATTAAGAGTGAAAAACAAATTTAAAAGGCTTCTCCAATACTTCTAAACTCAGTGGAGGACCAAGTTGTCTACCCCCTCTATTTTCCTTGAAAACAATGGCAACACTATTTTGCCTTTGTGTCATCTTCTTTTATTTATCTCTCTGGCTCACACCGGTGTCAATCTATTCTTTGAAGTATAGTTCTTATTTTGCTTTTGGATTTGGAAGTACTTTAGCAGGAGGACTTGGTTGCTCTTTGCTCTACATGTACTGTTGTATCTGACGTGTCTAGGTATTGAATATCTAGACCCTCATTACATGTGCGGCTTGATGGCTGCAATTATATACGTTTCTATCGAGGTCAAACTTATTGTCTTTTATTATCGTTTTTATGATTAATTGTCAATTCTAATAGTTCTATTGTCGTAAAAAAGTCGTTATAATAGCTCAAATAGTTTTAATGCCCCATTATATTTTTATTTCTTCTATTTAATTTTTTTTTACTTTGCGGAATTGTGATATTGGAAAGTTAAATATTTGACGTAATTCACGGAAATAGTACGTAACTGAGTTTAGCGAATTTTCAATGTAAAATTGCGCTTTTGAGAAAGGTCCTATAGAACGACTAGGGTATTTAGGGTTGATTATATATCTATAAGTTCATTAACGTTTTTGTCTCCAACGATCGCATTCTTGGATCTGAATGAATCTGAGAATCTTAGAGCTAAGTTAATCTGCTAATAGTAAAAGTGTAAAGTGTATATATATATATATATATATATATATATATTATATATATATATATATATATATTATATGTATGTATGTATAATTATTAGTCTGTGTTTATGTATGTAAGAGTTTCTACCTATGCTTAATGCACAGGAGAATTCTTGAAGACATAGTCTATGATCCCAGTCATATAGTATGAGTGACTTTGGAAGGGGCACGGCTAGTCTGCTCGACGAAGCCGTCAAAGTGGGCCTGCGAGGCGATCTGGCTACGAAGCGGCCTGTATGATGAAAATCTGCTAATCAATCAACAATCGTATATTGATTTAAATCAATATACAATCAATGGGAAAGTTGTAACAAACAAATTTCCAATTGCTCTTTTGGAGTAATTAAGGATAGATAATTCTTGGAGAAGTTCATTTTAATTTAATGTCCCCAAATTTCAACTTGTGGGGGACAAGTTGAAATGTTAAAATGTAAAATAAATGTAATGTAATGTGTAAAATGTTCGCAGACGACTTTCGGGGGGAAAGTCGTCTGCGAACATTTTAAAGTCGTTTGCGAGACTGCGTGGTGAGGTGGTGATGCATGTTCTTTAAATACATAGCAAAATGTCATATAATAAAAATAATAAAGGACAATATTTCTTACAATAGCTCTATAAGAAATATCCGATATATAGTGCATTGATGTCAAACTGCTGAGTAAGTAGTTTACTTCTTGTAAAGATTCAAACCTGAAACAAAAAACCACACTTTGGCAATCAAATTGCCAAAAGCATAATTGGTTATTTAAGCTCTGGGTAGTTGACTTAGTTGGAGTAAACTAATTGTTAGCGATAACTCTATTGGAAGCAAAGTGTGGCAAAGCGATCCAAATTAGCGAATTTTAAGCTAAATACGTGACATGATGTCTTGTACTATTTGGTTGCTAACTTATCAGTTATTACTGGCATCTGCTTAGTGTACATGTCATACTGAACAACACAATGTTTGAGGGACTTTTGTCGGATGTTAAGTTAATATTTCCTTCTAAGTAAGTACCGAAGTTGTAACATCCTTGGCGAAATAAAATTACGTCCAAATAAAAGCTGCATTATATAAAATGATAACCTTGTTAGGTCGTAATATGACTTCATGATGATGACCTCGCCGCTCTGAGATAGGTCTTAGGTCGAGTCGTGACCAGCACCTGGCTCCAACCTTTCTTTTTCTACATGCCATTCTTACACTTAACTTCCTCCTGTAAGAACCATTTACTTCAGAATGGAATTCTTAAAGAAGTATTGCAAAAAATCTAAGTTTTTCAGAAAAAATTCCATAGGCTGATCACGACGTATTTAAGAACATGTTTTATCACCGTGTGACTCAAAATCGACAGACTGTTTGTCTCGAAATTTGAATATGCTTTGATTGGTATGGTTCACTTATTTTAACTTATTTTCAAAAACAACGATGACAAGAGCTTTTAACGTGATCAGTTAATTACCTTTTGATGAAGCAAATGGAAGCAGACGTTTTGACATTGTGTGTATTAGCGTTTCTGACCGATTCTGTAAACGAGGCGCCTCGAGCCTCTCGACCGCTTCGCCGAACATAGAGATGTATTACTAGAGAGGTCCTATAATTTTGAAACATCGAAAATGTAACCTGACTATCTTCACATTTAAATCCAATCAAATAATCTGGACAAAATTACAGTAACTTAAGAAAGTTAAATATACAAATCTAAACTCAAACAATGTACGAGAAGCCGAAATCAATAGATTCATTATAACCGCAATTCATTCTTAAAAAAAGGTTTCAATGAGGTTACACAGAGCTCCTGAGAACCCGAAAAAGATGTTTCAGGCCGGTCAATGTAATGAGAATGCCTTTGCCTCCTCTAGAATATATCTCTATGGTTATTTCTATATTTGTTTAGTTCTTTTTCCTTTCAGGCGAATATTCGTCAGAAATATCGCTAACGATGTTTCAGACATGAAATATTTATGTATTAAGATAGTCTATGCCCCCTCTAGTTTATATCTCTATGCCGCCGGGGCATTTATATCTCTAATACTGGAGAATCCATGTTATTTTGAATAATTGTGATTTTATACAATAAGTAAAACAACTAGGTATTTCCATTTATTAATTTTGTGATTGGTTCTTGTGAATTTATAATCAACTAGGTATTTTGTGATTGGTTCAATGGCAATCGTGTTATAATTTAAAAAACTCTAGCCGAAAGCAGAGATGATTGACAAGCTGCAATAAACCAATCTTGAATTGCTTATTGGAAGATATTAAAGATTTATAACTCAAGAAGATGTTCATTTTAATTTGATGTCCCTAAATTTTAACTAGTGGGCTCGAAGGGTAGTGGGCTTTTACTAAGTAATACTTAGTAAAAGAGACTAGTAGACTAGAGACTACTAGACTAGAGACTAGTAAACTCACACTTCCACAGTACAGGACACACATCCTATAGTGGGAATCAATTCCAACCAAATATATTATGTTTGTAATTTTTAGTTGAATAAAGGAATTTCTTTTATTAAAAAAGGGTCATCGGCGAATCTTTGGTTTCGTGCTTTTTCGGTAAATTTGTTACATTTAAGTTTGCTTTCCTTAAGTTAATCGATCGATTTATTTGATTACTAAAAGTCAATCTCTATTTAAAATAAATTCTTGGATAATTTTTCTCTAAAGCGATTTATAATAAAGAAATAGAAAGAGCCGCACCTTATTCTCAGCCTTGTCGAAGTCAGGTACTAAACGAGTGAAGGAATTTCTCTAAGTCATGTCTATCGATAGTACGTTTTATTTGAAATCTTTCTCCAGTAATCTGTTGATAACTTTCCATTAATAATTTTAGTAAAGACTGTTAATATTTTCTTCTGTTACTTTTACTCATTTTTACTGTAAGAATAGAAGAAAAGTATTGTGCTTGCATTAAAAATATAAGATGGAGAGATCACATGAATTATCAGTTTTAGGTGTTTTCCAGACCTCCTGAGTGGTTTTTACCAAATTTTCTATCTGTAATACAGCTGTATTATAAACACCTAAAAGGGATGATTCAGATGAGAACACGGTTTTGGATTTTTAGTGCTAATACATTTATTTTACTATGTAGGAAAACTTTTCCTAATTGATTAGGAAAAGTGAAGAACAAGTTTTACAGACAAAAAGAATTGGCGCCCGAAAAGGGATTTTTGACAATTAAAATCAACTATTTAAGAAGCTACTCTCAATTGTCACCTTATCTGCACTTGATTTTACAGAAAGGATAATTTGACAACTGAATGAGTACAGACAAATCTGTTAAACATGACGTTCTGTTAATAACTATAACAATTCACAAAGGTTTGTACACAAACGGTAACATTACACAAAGGTTTGTACACTAACAGTAACATTACACAAAGGTTTGTACACAAACAGTACACAAAGGTTGTACACAAACAGTATCATTAAGGGTATTACACTACAAACATTACACAAAGGTATCATTACACAAAGGTTTTACACAAACAGTATCATTACACACACAAACAGTCATTACACAAAGTTTACACAAACAGTATCATTACACAAAGGTACACAACAGTATCATTCACAAAGGTTTTACACAAACAGTTACACAAAGGTTTGTACAACAAACAGTATCATTACACAAAGGTTTGTGCACAAACAGTATCATTACACAAAGGTTTTACACAAACAGTCACACAGTTTGTACAGTAACATTACACAAAGGTTTGTACCCAAACATATCATTTACAAAGGTTTGTACACAAACAGTATCATTTTACAAAGGTTGTACACAACAGTAACATTACAAAAAGTTTGTACAACAAACAGTATCATTACACAAAGGTTGTTATTACACAAGGTTTGTACACAAACAGTATCATTTCACAAAGGTTTGCACACAAACAGTAACATTACACAAAGGTTTGTACACAAACAGTAACATTACCAGAATTGTCAAATGTATACGATAACATAGTTAATGCTCCCTTCTATATGGAAACTCGGTAAATGAACCGGAAAAGAAAGACTGTATGAATAAATTGTATTATAGATCAGAAAAACATAATAGATGTACAAATTAGAGGTAGGTCATGGACAGTGGTGTATGTAAACTAACCTGGAGCAGGACATTAAAACCTAATATTTTTATCTATAACCTTCATTTAAAACATATTATTTAAACTAGTTAACCTCGTTACACGATGAAGTGCGTGTTAGGTAATGTCACCGAGCTGTATGATGTCACACTGAGGTTAAATTGAACAATTTGACATTGGCCAAGACAATGTTTTAAACTATTTATTTAATTAAATAGGGAAATAATAGGATTAAAAATAGGTGTTTTTGATGAACTCGTTTTGGGACAATTTCAGTTTGAAAACCCTCTTTGGCATAAATTAATTGCCAATAGTTAATAATTCCACCCAGCCAAAGATGCTGAACATTTTAAAAACTAATAAAACGCAGAAATATGTCAGGGATCAATTTGAATTATCTGTTCATAAGAACAACAAATATGCAAAATTGCATCTTATTTTCAGCATTTCTTAAATTTTCATCAAATGACATGTATACGTCTTTTATGTATGACATGTATGCAATTGTTTTTATATTTTACTTTAGCGATTACTATACAGGGTGGTACATTTAAAATACATCAGCTGAATACTCTTCTCAGTACGGAGCCTCTAGCGATAAAATTGGTATCTACCACCACTAAGTCGACCATTGCATATTTCAACACCCAATATTTTTTTGGTAATCAAAAAAATAGTTGTAATCCAATAATGAAAGTTAAATTGGAGCATACCATTACATGGATCATTTTTTATTAAAACTGTGTCATATCCAGTACAATTTGATACCAGAATCGACATATATCGTTTGATGCTATCGAGTTTTTGCAAAACATGAATAGTTGACACAATATAATTGTGCGGGAGACACCTACGAAACGTAACAATCAAGTCGCAATGCTACATCTGGGAACTGTTCCATCATTCGACATTCGTCATCATTGATGGCTCGACATAATATCATGTCCCACTTTGTTTCGTTACAAATAGAGTGGGACATGCCATTATGTCGAGCCATTAATGATGACGAATGTCGAATGATGGAACAGTTCCCAGATGTAGCATTGCATTTTGCTTGTTACATTTCCTTGGGTCTCTCACAAATTATATTAGTCAACCCATAATCGATTAGACCTAATATTTGACCTTATATTTTATGTCCGACATGTCGACCTTTACTTATGTAATATCGACCTTTATTTATTCGACATGTCACCAATATCGACCTTTATTTTTCCCATATAATGTATTAGAAGTGATGAACTGTTGTACCACTAAGCTTAAGTTTAATTATAAGTGGAAGATAGTCCCTTTGTATGCTAAATGATAGTTCGGGAAAAAATTACCGGAATTTAATTATATTGGTATGGAATTGTTTGGGATATATTTTTTTTTTTATAATATTCCTTTATTTTAAATAAATTTTAAGTACAAAATAACTGACTCTATGATTAATTGTAATGACAATTTAAAGATTCTTATAAAACATACGTACATATGTTGGGATACATAGTTTCTGGAATAATTAATATAAATGTATACTTCAGTGTAACTTTTTAAAGTTAACGTAGAAAAACACATTATGGTAATATGATTACCATACATGCCAGACGATTACCAAACAAATGATTGGGTATTTGATCTTCCAGTGGTCGACTTAATGGGGGTAGACACCAATTTATCGCGATAGCTTCACACGAAGCTATGTTAATCAGGATGATGTGTTTGAAATTTACCACCCTATATAACCTTTGTGATGTACTCACTCTTTGCCTCTAAAGAACCGCGAGTTTAGAGAGCTGGTTTAGTCTAATAGACACTTTGATATGAATTTAGCCGGAGGGTGAAGACTTATATGAAAGTGTCGTGTTCAATGGACTGATCTCTGTGTCAAGGATATCAAGTCTTTATATAAACCTGATTTCAAACAACCTGTATATGTATATCTGCACTGTTACTATGGATGTTAAAAATTTGATGACATCACGCGTCCCGAGCTATTTTAAATGACGTCTTTAGTTGATTAAGATGCCATAATGAAAATACGATTTAAATTTACTTAGTTTTGATCTTATAGACTAGGTTTAACAGTAAAAATCGGGTTCTGGATATTTCGGGAAATTACTCCCAAATATCGGATCCGCTACGCTCAACCTTATTACTTCAGTCTTACTTCGCTCGTCTTCAGAAATGCAAATAATATAATTTATGTCCGAGAACGTCTTAGGACTCGCTTCGCTTCTTGTTCTTTGACAGTGAAAACTTTAATTTATTTCCACGGATACCCATCTGTGTACTGACCATGCTCGATGGCGCTTTACGCAAAGGATCCGACAGAAACCGGATCATGTACAGAGTCACACTCGTGCCACATTTCTGATCGATTGCATTTTTTTTCTTTTCCTCATTTATCCTGAGGCATATAGGAAAAGTATTGTGTTTGCAAACAATCCGAAACTGGAATTATCCGTTTCAGGTGTTTTAAAGACCTCCTGAGTGGTTTTCACAAAGTTGTCTGTCAGTATGTGTGTGTGTCTGCCTGTTATCATCGTAGCACCCTGATGGCTGTATCTTAAAAATGGCTGTATCATTTTTAAGATGCAGCCATCCAAATATAAAGATCCTAAGACTAAAGAGTTCGCGGGCTCGCATTCCCTTATAGATTCCTTAATATCTATCTTATAATTCGTGCACGTGATATTTAATACGTAAAGGTAACCTATACTTATACCCTTGTTTATATGTGTTACAACTTATAAATAAACCTGATGATACTAAACCAATACAATCCGTTGCCGTGCTGTGCTTGAGTCACGCTTAATTATAGAACTTACCTAATTATTCTGTTAAAACAGGAATATTTTATTTTCGTTTGATTTATAAGCTTAAAAGAATTATTGTCTGCTTATTTACTTTTACATTGTAATCCTTTTATAAAACTTAATTCTTTTTATGACTTGACTCATACTTTAAGATATTAACTTTGAACTATATGAACTTCAAATTCTTTTAGAAGTTAACTTATAAATTATTTATAAGTTTATATAATTTTTATGTAAGTAAATATATATGAATCAAATTAGTTACTATAACATAATTATATTAATTCGGAAGTTATTCTTGGGTCTTGCTATACTCGAGCTAGGAATTATGTGTTTGTTATGTCCTTACTTAGCTTGTAGAAAAATGCTCTGGCACTAAGATCTGCCTTAGTAGAATAAGCCTGGTGAATTTCTTTTGGAATGTTTGCTTTCTTGTGCAGCTTAGAAAATTTAAAGGTACAGCAGACAGACATTCAATCGATCAATATGGGAAGTACTTGTTATTTGTTTTAAGTCACCAAATGAATTTTAGCAATATATTTTGATATTATACCATACCATTTGTTGGTTTTTGGTAAATCTTCATAATTTCGACAGATTATGTAGATAAGAAACAGTTTATATTTTCCCTTATTTATACTGTAGGTATATAGGAAAAGTATTGTGTTTGCGAAAAATCTGAAACCGAGATGTCACCTGGATTATCCGTTTCAGGTGTTTTTAAGGCCTCCTAAGTGGTTTTCACTAAGTAGTCTGTCTGTATGTGTGTGTGTGTGTGTGTGTGTCAGTTATTATCGTAGCTCCTAGTGTATTTATGCCAAAGAGTTGAAACTTTGTACAAAAACCAACCTACCAAATGAGTCAAGTTTCACCTAATTGGTTCATCTACAAGTTTTCTCAGGATTAGCTCAATTTTTATCGAATGTCTTGTGTAAGTTTTTAGAAAAAATTAAAAAATCGGAATACAATCCGGTTTTTTTTTTGTAATTTAAAACATTCAATTAGAACCTCGATGACATTTGGTACAATTGTATACTTGCATAGAGATATATTACTAGAGGGGCCCTATTGGTTGAATTTTGAAACATCGAAAAAGTAACCTGACCACATTCGATTATCATTTTCATCAAATAAACATAACAAAAAACAGTAAAGTATATGGTAGAATGTTTAAAATACAAATCACAACACAAACAATCTCCGGGAAGCCGAAAACAATTGATTAATTATAACCTTAACTCCCTCTTGGAGAAGGTTTTAATGAGGTTACACAGAGCCCCTGAGAGCCCCACTAAAAATGTTTCAGGTCTCTCAATATATTAAGATAGGCTACGCCCCCTCTAGTATATATCTCTATGTATACTTGTACGTAATAAATAAGTATACTAAGATCCGTTTAAATACGACAATTATCCACTTTTTTGTGGGATCATTAAAATTTAGCGTTTAGCGGCATAAAGCGTTGTCAGCGTCTCGATGTAACCGCTGGGAATCAAACGAATGTATTTACTATTTGACGACGTACAAAATTTGGTAATTTTGGGTAGCGAATCTGATGTGATAAGGAAAATTTCCGAAGCACCCCGTACCCTTTGTAATTTGAGCTATAACACCAATTAATTATACTCTCCCCAACGTAGAGATATATTACTAGAGGGGCCCTGTTGGTTGAATTTTGAAACATCGAAATAGTAACCTGACCACATTCGATTATCATTTTCATCAAATAAACAAAACAATAAAACAGTAAATTATATAGTAGATTGTTTAAAATACAAATCACAACACAAACAATCTGCGGGAAGCCAAAAACAATTGATTAATTATAACCTCAAGTCCCTTTTGAAGAAGGTTTCAATGAGGTTACACAAAGCTCCTGAGAGCCCCACTAAAAATGTTTCAGGCCTCTCAATGTATTAAGATAGGCTATGCCCCCTCTAGTATATATCTCTATGCTCCACAATACCTTAAATAATCTAAAAAAATATGACGCCTAATTTACATTTATTTATTAATTTACAAAGAAAGTGGCTTTCGCCATTGACCATTATATAGTGATAAAGGAAAAAACAAATCAAGGATTCGATTTCAAATTACAACTATAGCAACAATTTTTAAATTATAAATATAATATATGTAAACAAAAAAAAAACGAGAAATATAAGTTTAAAAGGAAAGAATGCCATAAGCAGACAAACCCAGCATCAATTTCCTAGTACTAGGATTGGGATTCCCGTTAACCTACTTATCTTGTATATTTCTTCTTACCACCATCTCATAACTATTTTCTAAGAAATTTTAAATATATTTATAAATTACTTCATTGCTTCAGTTTTACCTTCTAAAAACTTACTCAATATTAATCTCATTTCTTTCATGTTTGTGTTTGTGAATTTCCGTCAAATAATTTAAATGGGATAGTTATAACGGAGTGGGTCAGGTAAAGTAAATCCAGGTAAAGTAACTTTTAAAAATATGAAGCGAATTTGTTAGAATTGGACTCATTTTGTTGGTTCTTGTGTTGGCTAACTGTACAAACCATAAAAACCCTATCTTACATTTCAAGCTATCTTAGAAAAACCATTTTTTTTGGTTTTTGTAATGTTTAACGACTTTTACACCTAAAACTGAGGTTAAAATTACAACTTTTGACATTATTTCATTAAAGCAATGTTTCTAGTTTAAAAATATGTCCGTATTATAAATTTTATTTAAATGCAACATCATCCAAAATGGCGCCGAAGTAAACTAAATTTAAAAAGAAGTTTTTTCATCATAGCTCAGTGGAAAATTGTCCGATTTTGATGCGATTTTCACTAATCTTCCTTATTTTTCATTCTTTAAAAAACAAAAAAAAAACTTCCCTATACCTAACTATAAAATTAAAAAAATTTGCATTAACGTCTCTATGACACGCGCGAAGGGCGCACGAAAACGGATTTTTCTCGTCTGCTCACTATTACATTAAATCTAACACCGAAAACCGCATCCTTCTAGCTGTTATAGTTTCCGAGAAAAATGTCTTGTCCTCCTTAGCTGGACCACCCTGTATATCTGTGTGTGATGTGTATTATATGTATTCCTTTCTAAGCACAAAAGCACTCGTACGGATGAACATTTTTTAATGAAACTTGGTACAATCATCAATCTTCTTGAGGGGAGGATCCCTAATAAAAAACTAGATTGGTGAGATTAACCTAGTTTGCTGCCAGCAAAGTTTTCAAGAAATCGATTAATTATTTTTAAAATTTTATGCCGGGAAAAAGTACTTTCCTGTCTTTTGAAGCGCTGAATCGAATAAAACCCATAAAATTGATCTTCGTATTCTATAAATTTACTCTCCATTTTGCATAACTAGTAAAGTTCGATTTTTGTATAAAGTTTCAACTCACTAGTATAAATACTCTTGAAGTTACGATGGTAAAAGACACACGCACACACACACTTATACACACATGAACAAAGAACCTGCTGCATGTGTCGACAAAACTCCTGTGCAAACAACGATTGCACAGTATATATATCTCAGTTTATATCTCTACAGTATAAATGAGGAAAAGTAATAAAAAATTATATATTAAGTACTTTGCATACATTTATGCAAGGTGCAGTATATTGTGTTTATATGTCTGTATATAAATATAAAAAAATAATAAATAAATATATATATATATATATATATATATATATATATTATATATATATATATAATATACAAACACACACACACACACACACACACACACACAATAATGAAAACAGAAAATACTAATCGTATTTAATGAAACATTAAAAATAGTAAATAATAACTTACAGAGGGTGGAAAATATAGGTGTTGTGGATTTTAGAAAATTTTCGACATACGTCTTCGTCGGTCTGTAAGAAAAAGTTCCGAGCTACTTAATTATTATTATTATCTTTAATGTTTTTTTATATATATATATATATATAATATATATATATATATATATATATATATATAATATATATATATTATATATATGTATGCAAAATGTATTTGTATTGCGCACGCAGCCAGACCATCTAGTTAAAAGGATAGTAAACGCTGTACAGAACCAGGAGAGGTTCAGGTATACTAGTGATCTGGTAATTATAACTTGTTTAAACATGTCATTTGTCCTTTTTGTTGTGTATTATCTTTGCATTCGTATGTGGATTACTTGATTTTGTATTCCTACGTATTTTCATTCTTTTCTTTGATTTTTCATTTTTATTTGTTTCATTTTATTCATTTGATGATTTTAGTTGATTTGTTTGTTTATCTGTTAGTTTTGTTTTTCTTTAATATATTTTAATGGCTTAGTACAGAGTCATTTGTAGTACAAGTATTGCACATCATGATTAAATTTTCTTCTAGAGTTTGGTAGAAACTAAGTTAGGGGTTTGGATTTATGCTTGACCCTAGTATCGCTCGAGAAGTCTTACCTTTGATTTGAAAGACCTTATGCCGTTAATTACTTTAATAAAGCTTAAGCAAATGTGTAAATACTGTCGCGTCATAAGCGAATTAAAACGTACTGGGTGACCAAACATTATAAAATTAGAGAAAACCTTTAATTCTATAACCCTTGATAGACCAGGAAATCCTATTTATTTTTCCCGATACATTATATTTAAACTTTCGAGATATTTCAATAAAATTAATTAATAATAGTTTATAATATTACGTGTTTTTGTTCGTAATAATTTGTTTAATTTAATAAACAATGGGTTCGAGGAATGTCAGACTCTAGATTCGCTTCCCTCGTCTTTAGAATGTCATGATATTCACTGCTTAAGGTGGTAATATTCGGTCTCGCTACGTTTGACCTTAAAATTATTACGTACTCCAATGTCTGGGGTAAAGTCTAGGGTGTTATAGCTTTAGGTTGAAAATCAAAAAAGTAATTCTGCATTCAGTTAATAATATAGATAATGTTTATTATGGTTCAGGGATGCATTAAAAATGATTACTTATTCTGATATAATATTAGTGATGTATTAGCGAATTTTCATCATAAAAATGACAAGTATGAGGTTATTCGGATGACGTAAGTTGAGGAGGGGGGAGTGGAGGGGATCCATTCAAATTGGCTTCCTCATACCAAAAATATATGTCCGAAAAAATAATTATATGTATATATATATATATATATATATATATATATATATATATATATATATATATATATAATATTATATAATATATATATCCTGTGTGTCATATTCGTGGTAGCATATGTTCCCTTCATGTTATCTCTACGTAAACATGTGTATTAAAAACATGCATTTGAATTGAATGGTATTAATCATGTATTATTATTGTATGCTATCTTATTATTGTGCCAATTTTGTATTATCTTATTTATCTTATTTATTAATCTACTGAAAGTCTCATGTATCATTTCTGTAGACAAACTTGTTCTATCCAAGTTGTATTGTTTGGTAGTGCGTTTGTTTATTTATTTGCACTGTGGTAGAAAAATTTTATCTGAAAATTAGGCTTATAACGTTCCTCTGGATATATATATATATATATAATATATATATATATATATATATATATATATAATATATATCTGTGTGTGTAATTGTAAGAGTTTGATTCTATGTGTATGGAACACGATTACTCTCGAGGGCTTTCTCAAATCAAACCGAAACTCGCCTATGTTTGGGAGGTTACGAATTGTTGAAAGAAAATATATTCTTCAATTTTAGTTATGTAAGAGATCTAAAATAAACACTCTTAACTACAAGAAAGAGTGTCATAATTTGTAAGAGATAAACCATCCACATTCTAACTACTGCAGCGACATTGATCACGTATTAAGGCTAATTAATGCAAATACGTAAAGACTTACATATGCCACATCGAAAGATTTACGTTTGCCACATCGCAAAGACTTTACGTATGCCACATCGCAAAGACTTACGTTTGCAAAGACTTTACATTGCACATCGCAAAGATATTTGCCACATCGCAAAGACTTTACGTTTGCCACATCGCAAAGACTTTACATATGCCACATCGCGAAGACTTTACGTTTGCCACATCGCAAAGACTTTACATATGCCACACCGCAAAGACTTTACGTTTGCCACATCGCAAAGACTTTACATATGCCACATCGCAAAGACTTTACGTTTGCCACATCGCAAAGACTTTACGTTTGCCACATCGCAAAGACTTTACATATGCCACATCGCGAAGACTTTACGTTTTCCACATCGCAAAGACTTTACATATGCCACACCGCAAAGACGTTTGCCACATCGCAAAGACTTTACATATCCACATCGCAAAGACTTTACGTTTTGCCAACATCGCAAAGACTTTACATATGCCTCATCGCAAAGACTTTACGTTTGCCACGCAAAGACTTTCATATTCAAAACTTTACGTTTGCCACATCGCAAAGACTTTACACATCGCAAAGACTTACGTTTGCCACATCGCAAAGACTTACGTTTGCCACATCACATCAAAGACTTTACGTTTGGCAAAGAATTTACATATGCCACACCCGCAAAGACTTTACGTTTGCCACATCGCAAAGACTTTACATATGCCACATCGCAAAGACTTTACGTTTGCCACATCGCAAAGACTTTACATATGCCACACCGCAAAGACTTTACGTTTGCCACATCGCAAAGACTTTACATATGCCTCATCGCAAAGACTTACTTTGGCCATCGCACTTTACGTTTGCCACATCGCAAAGACTTTACATATGTCGCACTTTACGTTTTAGCAAAGACTTTACGATGCCACCACATCGCATATATATGTCAATGACAATATGTATAGGCAATATAATATATGGGCATATATTATAATAAGCACTACTTATGCCCCTGTCTTGATCTTTCCAGTCATCATAAAAATTCCTAAAAAAATGTTTGTTGCTTGTTTTTTCATCCGTCTTTCCTCATGTGATAATTTTATTAGAGGCTATATTTGAAACCTCTGACGTATTTTCATTTCTACGTCAGTTAAGTTATAACCTTGGTGTAGACAGTATACTCTAGGCATATCTTCCTTAAATTTAGACACCTTTATCCGTAGTTTGCGTCATCGGTGAAGTTAGCACCTCAATGCTTAACCAGATAGCTTCCCTCGCCCTATAACAGTATACTTTAGGTAATTTGTGAATGAAATATGTGTAATGTCATTAATCCACAATTATGACACAGCAGTGATTCTTTAAAAATGTTCACAAGTCACGGGTTTCGATTAAAATGTTTGAAAATTACGTAGCGGCCAAAAGTCTAGACGTCAGACAATGCCTATGAACTCAAGAACAATGCCTAAGTAAACAATGCCTAAGAACAATGCCTAAGAACAAAAGTCGAGACAATGCCTAAGAACTAGAGTCAAGACAATGCCTAAGAACAAGAGTCTAGACAATGCCTATGAACAAGAGTCAAGACAATGCCAAGAACAAAGTCAAGACAATGCCTAAAACTAGTCGAAACAATGCCTAAGAACAAGAGTCGAGACAATGCCTAAGAACTAGAGTCAAGACAATGCCTAAGAACAAGAGTCGAGACAATGCTAAGAACTAGAGTCAAAACAAGCCTAAGAACTAAGTCAAGACAAGCCTAAAACAAGAGTCGAGACAGTGCCTAAGAACAAGAGTCGAGACAATGCATAGTCGAGAACAGTCGAGACAACCTAAGAACAAGAGTCGAGACAAGTGAGAACAAGGTCGAGACAATGCATAAGAACAAGAGTCAAGATCAATGCCAATGACCGAGAGCTAAGTCTAAAATTGAAGTCTTAACGCGTGGATCAGATACAAAGATTGTAGTTTTATCTAACTAAATACGATCTAATAGGAACACGATGTGCCAGGCCCTAACTGTATGTTCTATGAAACAAATACTGAATAAATCCTGCTGACCTTAATTAATTTTATCTTGATTTATTTTCGAAATTTCAGATCTCTATAGCTAATGTAATTGACTTTATTCCAAGTTTTATTGTTCACCGTAGATATGTTCTTCTAGTTGTTTAATTATCGCGGTTCTATGATGTTAGACACTGCAGTCACTGCTGCATCAGTATTCTCTGTGCAATAGCGTGTTTTACAGTATTTAGTCAACTTATTAACCCTTATAATTAGTTACGCACGTTACTCATTGCCTGCATTTATAACCTGATTTATTACCTTACCATGTATGTTATAGCTTTTTCCGTAGAGATATTATTACTAGAGGAGCCCTATAGGTTCAATTTTGAAACATCGAAAAAGTAACCTGACTTCTTTGCTTAGGAATAGAATCAAATAATCAGTACTAAATTACAATAACTTATATATAGACCAAGAGCCCAGGGGTGTTTTGTTAATAAGTGTAATGGCTGGAACCGGTCTCAATTTTCGTAAATATCTTCCTGAACAAGGATCTGCAATTCTGCCGACTCGTATCGGAACGCACTTTAGGGGTCAAAGGTTCTGCCTGGGACACCCATCCGATACGAGTCGGCAGAATTGCAGATCCTTGTTCAGGAAGGTATTTACGAAAAAATGAGACCGGTTCCAGCCATTACACTGTTTGTTAACTTGGGTGGTAAATTTGACCTGTAAAGTGTGTTCTGCCTGGGACACCCATCCGATACGAGTTGGCAGAATTGCAGATCCTTGTTTAGGAAGGTATTTACGAAAAATTGAGACCGGTTCCAGCCATTACACTTTTTATTAACAAAACACCCCTGGGCTCGAGGTCTAATAGTAAAACGTTAAAAATACAAATCAAAACACAAGTCATGTTCGGGAAGCCGAAAGCAATTTATTTATAATAACCTTAACTCACTCTTGGAGAAGGTTTTAATGAGGTTACACAGAGCCCCTGAGAGTCCCAAAAAGATGTTTCAGGCCTCTCAATGTAATGAGATAGGCTTTGCCACCTCTAGTATATATCTCTATGGCTATTTCTATTGTTTAGTTCTTTTTCCTTTCAGGCGAATATTCGTCAGAAATATCGCTAACGATGTTTCAGAGATGAAATATTTATGTATTAAGATACTCTATGCCCCCTCTAGTTTATATCTTTATGCCGCCGGGCTCATGTTCATATTTTGCATAATACTGGAGAATCCATGTTATTTTGTGATTGGTTCAATGGCAATCGTGTTATGATTTAAAAACACGTGATATTTCAGATTTGAAATATTTATCGACGAAATTATTATCATATTATTATCTATTTTAACTTTAACAGCTTATTCTTAATTTGTTCTTAAAGTAGTTTTGCAAAGCTAATTATATATCTGACATAACGCTTAGAAATATTTGTAAACTTATGCTTGTTTAAATACTCATTGATTATTTCGTTGCTTGGGATGAGGTCATTGTTTGAAGAGGGAAGTGAGGATTTTGTCAGTTCTAGTCAAGAGGTAAATCTTTTAATAAATCTGATAAGTCTCTCTCTTTGAAACTCGTGATTTAAATACTTATTAATAGCCGCTGCATTTCTTTTTTATTTTATTATTCATTGTATTTCTCTATATATAAATTTTTAAGTAAGTTTTATTGAAAACTTAGGTTTTAATTAATGACAAATCTATTTAAAGAGAAATTGTAGATGAAAGAATGAAAGATCGTCTTCAAAGAAAGATTAAAAATAAAAATAACAGATCGTTTTCAAAGTAGAATTGTAAATAAAGTGAATGATCATTCTTCTTCAAAAAAGATTGAAAATAAAAAATGACACTCTTCTTCAAAGAAAGATTGAAAATAAAAGAATGACAGATCTTCTTCAAAGAAAGATTGAAAATAAAAGAATGACAGATCTTCAAGAATTCTTCAAAGAAAGATGAAATAAAAGAATGACAATCTTCTTCAAAGAAAGATTGAAAATAAAAGAATGACATCTTCTTCAAAGAAAGATTGAAAATAAAAGAATGACAGATCTTCTTCAAAGAAAGATTAAAAATAAAAGAATGACAGATCTTTTTCTAAGAAAAATTGTAAATAAAAGAATGAAAGATCTTCTTTAAAGAAAAACTGAAAATAAGGGAATGACAGATCTTTTTCTAAGAAAGATTATAAATAAATGAATTAAATATCTTTTTCAAAGAATTATTGTGAATGAAAGATCTTCTTTAAAGAAATATTGTGAATAAAAGAATGAAAGATCTTGTTTAAAAATATTGTGAATAAAAGAATGAAAGATCTTCTTTAATAAAAATTGTAAATAAGAGAATAAAAGATCTTCTTTAAAGAAATATTGTGAATAAAAGAATGAAAGATCTTTTAAGAAATATTGCTAATAAAAGATCTTCTTTAAAGAGAGACTGAAAATAAGAGAATGACAATCTTCTTTAAAGAAATATTGTGAATAAAAGAATGAGAGATCTTTAAAGAACTATTGCGAATGATAGAATGACAGATCTTCTTTAAAGAAATTTTGTGAATGAAAGATCTTTTAACAAATATTGTGAATGAAAAATCTTTTTTAATGAAATATTGTGAATGAAAGAATGAAAGATCTTTTAAGAAATATTGCGAATGAAAAATCTTTTTTAAAGAATATTGTGAATAAAAGAATGAAATCTTCTTTAAAGAAATATTGTGAATAAAAGAATGAAAGATCTTCTTTAAAGAATATTGTGAATAAAAGAATGAAAGATCTTCTTTAAAGGAATATTGTGAATAAAAGAATGAAAGATCTTTTAAGAAATATTGCGAATGAATGATCTTCTTTAAAGAGAGACTGAAAATAAGAGAATGACAATCTTCTTTAAAGAAATATTGTGAATAAAAGAATAAGAGATCTTTAAAGAACTATTGCGAATGATAGAATGACAGATCTTCTTTAAAGAAATATTGTTAATAAGAGAATGAAAGATTTTTAAAGAAATATTGTGAATGAAAGATCTTTTAACAAATATTGTGAATGAAAAATCTTTTTTAAAGAAATATTGTGAATGAAATAAAAGATCTTTAAGAATATTGTGAATGAAAAATCTTTTTTAAAGAAATATTGTGAATAAAAGAATGAAAGATCTTTTAAGAAATATTGCGAATGAAAAATCTTTTTTAAAGAAATATTGTGAATAAAAGAATGAAAGATCTTCTTTAAAGAAATATTGTGAATAAAAGAAGAAAGAAAAGAAATATTGTGAATAAAAGAATGAAAGATCTTCTTTAAAGGAATATTGTGAATAATAGAGTGAATGATTTTCTTTAAAGAAAGGCTATGAATAAAAGATGAAAGATCAAGTAATTCTTCTTCATAGAAATATTACTTGTAAGGGTCATAAATTTGAAATTTTTTGCATAATTTTTATAAATAAAATAGTTATAATCATTTTATAATTTTGCTGAGTCGGCAAAATTACTGGGCTGGACAAAATATTGTCCAGCCCTGGAGTAAATCACCAGACCGTTTGTTTCCTTACTCTACTCTATGATCCTGTAAACCCTATGACTGAATGGTTCAGGAATTTTATGCCATAGGAAACCAAACCTCTAGTCTCCCGGACTCTGTGGAAGAACTTGTGAGTCATGTCGTACTGGTATACTTGATTACATTGTTTGGAGATTCGTATAGTTAAACGCCTACAAACTAATGTTGAGACTAAGATCTGGGGGTTATTTTAGTAAAAGCTTGCTTATAATGGTTATTAAAGTTATTTGATGTATTGTATTGGAGATGGCTGCATGTTGGAATGCTGTGAGTAAGCCTGATCAAGCTCTATGGGTAAGTTACTAACTACATTCAAGTGTGCTGTAGTACCTTGTGTTTCTCTTATACCCTACTATACTATCTACTAGTCCTTGATATCGTCAAAATTCCGCCTTACCAAGTATATAGTCTGCCTTTAAAAGTATATAGTCACATTAGTAATTTTGGTTTTGATCAGTTTAAAGTTTGCTTTAAATTAGCAAGGGAAGACATTCTATTATGACCTCTCATTAAAAGGAGTAGTAGAATGTCTTACCTCATGGCACTGTGTGATAAAAATAATGTAGTTGGAAGGTTGCGTAGAGTATCTGCTATTGATGACTGCCTTCCTGCAGAACTTATTTAGTCCACTGAGACTGTTACAGTAGTAAGAGTGGACAGTAGTCAAGGCTGGTGAGTAGACCACACCATTGGGTCCTTTTCACCAACCCCGAAGTCAACCACCTATCACTGTACTTCCACTACTTTCTCCTCGTCGAACCTCCTGCTACGATGGATGAAAGTAAGAATGTCCTGCCATCTTAGAGACTCCATTTCCTCTTCGAGTAGCGTTCCAGTTCCAAATATTTGAGACTGTTACAAGTATCAAACTGATCCTTGTAAGATTGCAAGGTTGCTTCGTTTATTCAGTTTGGTCAAACTGTCATAGTCAATCATCAAACCCTCGTAGTCAATCTCACTTGCTGATTAGAAAATTTATTAAAACCAAATTACAGTTGTTACTCCATGTAGTACTTGTACGAAGGCTTGTTTCTATAAACATGTTCACTAAATGGAAAAAGTAGTATCTTGCAAAACAAATGGAATTCAGTACTCAGGTCCCTGACTCTCTTATACTCTTTAAAAAAAAGTAGATCTTGGTAGTTTGATGCCTCTTTGAAATATTTGTATGAGAGGTGTATGAAATTTGTGGTGCATTAGTTTCTTTGCAATTCTATTTCGTATAAATAATAAAAGAAAAGAAGTCTCTCCACAATACAAAACTTTATTGGCAAAGTGCTTTCAACCTAACTAGAGGCCATCATCAGTGCAAAACCTAACAAACGAGCAAATAAAATAAGTAAAACACAAAAAAACGATTTAACAAATGATGAGCAAAAGTATGAAATGGAGACAAAAATAAATTACAAAAAACTTAATAAATAAAATGAGCAAAAATAAATAAAATAACTACCGTTGAGATGTAAAGAAGAAGAGAAGTGAGTCTATGTTTTTCTATTAGGTATGAGAGTATTTCATTTCATATATTTTTTATTTACTCATTCATACCGCAGTTATAGTAAAAGAATTGTGTATACACTCAAAAACTCCGGAACCCGTGTTTTTCCGGTGTTTTTAAGACCTCCTTAGTGGTTTTTACTATTGTATAATACAGGGTTATAATCATTTGACAGTGTGTGAAATCGCCAGTGAGACAATGAAGTCCTGGATGTTAAACCACGCTCACAATTTCATAGTGGACTGACCTTATTGGTTCCTCAACAATATATTCTCATGCTGTCGACTGATAATAACCGTGTGTGATATACTATAAAGAGTCTGTCTGTATGTGTGTTCATTAATTATCATCGAAGTTTCAAGTGTATTGACATTAGAGTTGAAACTTTGCACCAAAGTCAATCCATAAATTTAGTTTTGCTTTTCGGAAAATACAAACTCTTAGGATTTTATTTACTGTCATAAATGAAGCAGCAGAAATTTCAAAATAATCATACATCGCATATAAATGTTAAACTACTTTCAAATATGTGCATGTAGTCCTATATTTTACCAAGAAATGTGCCAAGTTTCATCTTATTATCAGCTTTAGTTCAATTTTTATCGAATGGCATTTATATTTTAAAAAAAATCATTAAAAATAAATAAAAAAATATCTGATTGAGTTTAAATTGGACACGCGGGTGTATCCCTGTATGTAATGACCAAGCATATATAGTTACATTAAGCAACGGCTTGGATATATATATATATATATATATATATATATATATATATATATATATATATATATAATATATATATATATATATATATATATATGAACAAGAGCAGTTTAGTACCTGAAAGAGTGACTCTTGGAAATGAAACACAATTTTGTAATGTCTCAGAAAAAAATATTGCAATAATTTAGGCAATAATTTGTTTGAAAATATTCAAAGCGACTCTTAAGTGATGAGTATGAAGGGAGTGACTTGGCAAATTTCCTTAGGTACCCTGTACATGTTTTTTTTTCTATTTTACTCACACCTTACTTTTGTGAAAGATGAGTTCTTATAGTTAATCCCATGTTTGATAATTCACCAATGTCCTCTCTCTCTCTCTTTATCCTTAGAGAGGACGTTTTCTCCTCTTTTCACTGTTTTATTATGACTAGTCTTAATTATCTTTTATGTTTTTCTTAGGCTGTTACTAAATTTAAAAGAACTTTTTAAATATTTATAAATCTAATTACTATCTTAGCTAGGTATAGACCAAGGATGTTGAATAAAGGGGATGACGCACTAAGTCGAATTGCCATTCAACAAAGTGACCCCATCGAAAATCAAAACATAGAGAAGAATGCAACACGAAACACACGTCAAAAACCAACTGCACATGCTTGGTACGAACTGCGCAAGCTTATGATAACAGCGCAGGTCTTAAAATTTAGAGGCAAACTTAACTCTCTTATGGTTTCCCATTGTTTTGCTTGCGAAGGTTATAAACAAATTGAAAAAAGTTCATACTTTTTAACTGTTTTTTGTCAATATTGCTTAAAATTAACAACATTAAAGAAAATTAAGAACATTACAACCAAAATTGAATCCTGAAAACTAGCAAAACTTTCACTAGGCTAAAAAGAGACAAACTATTAACACATTTAACTTACTCTCTACGAAAAGTAAACGGTAAAGCTTCAATTACTTTCACTAAAGTGGCTACCAAGAGTCCAAAATGTAAAGTATAAGCACAAATGACTTGACAAGCACCAAATGTAACAATAACGAAAGCACTGAAGAAAGTTGAGAAGCAAACTCGACAACCAAGTATTGTATAACAACTTAGCTACATAACCTGCGTTTGGCGCCTTTTTTAATTATAACCTAAGGGAAGGTAAGTTTGCTCCTATTTCTCTATCTCATACAACTTCCATGGGGTCAGAAATGTTCCTTAATGCGTCATCCCCTTTATTCAACATCCTTGGTATAGACCTTAGCTTTAGAAAGGTTATTTTTAATATAGAGTCCTGTTATCGAAGACAATAATTTAAAGTTGTTTTTATTTAGGATTAAGATTTGATGCACTTCCTTTTTGGTTTCGTCCTTTGTATGAAATTATAAATATGTGTAGTGTGCTATACTATAGCATAACACACAGTTATAATCAGTTGAGAGAGTGGGAAAATGATTTAAGGGAGCCAATGAGATTAGTCCTGTGTGTTAAACCGCACCCATAATTTTATATCAGGCAACCTCATTGGTCCCTTAACACTATTTTCCCCCGTTGTTAACTGATTTTAACCGTGTTTCAATCTATAGTGTATATCATATAGAGCCAGCTGGGAGATGTTTGATCAAATGAACCAACTGGTGGGCACCATGGTACTCACAAAAGGCCAGAACCCAGGATATTAACTCTAATGGAAAAAACCCTACTTGTAGGTACCATGGACCCCACACAAGAGGTCCTAGTTGTAATAGTAGTGATAGTAATATGGGGAGAGTGGTAGTAATAACTACTAGGCAAGTAGGCCACGTTGATGGGCCCTTTTTGCTAGCTCCCCAAGATAGTGTTCTACTCCTTTTAATTTCAAGTGTAGGTATATTTCATCTAATCTAGACAGAAGAGCCGTGAATTTCTATGGTTCCTTTCATGCTTTTTCAAGCAATCATACATATTTTCACTGACTCTTATAGTCTAGTGAAAACTAGTAACAACACATGCTCTCACTGTTAAACCAAACCTCCACACACTTTAAACTACAAGGCAGGTACAGTATAGTATTATAATGAATCTACAATGAGGGTCCTAAATTTGGCCTATACCCAGTTTCATTTAGGGTAAGGGATCTTTAACGAGTACCTGACAACGCACAGGCTCGAGACCACCGGCTTTACGTCCCTTCTGAAGGAAGTGGTATGCAGAATTTTTAACCCTCTCTTAAAAATCCTAGAGGCCTGTGCTGGGATTGAACCCATGACTAAAGCCCATTCATTCTGTGTATTGGCCGCGTACCTTAACCACTACACCACGGGTGACTCTCACAAGAGGTCCTAATACTCCATTGGAAATGAACCTACTGTTCACATCAAACACAGTTTTGGCTTGCCACACTAAGACCAAACACTCCATCCTTTACAATAGGATGTATCGTAAACTATTATATGTATTGTGTGTAACCTGTTTGCTTAGTATTGTAAATATATATTCATTCACTCATTCAATTGATTTTTATCTATGGAAATTATATTATTTGTTAGAAATTGTTTGATTAGTATTTATTTTAAATTTTATTTCTTTTTAATCAATATATTTTTTAATCAAAAAGTAAAATATTATTTTTAATCAACCTAAGAACATAAAATAATACTTCACTGGTAAAATGATATTATTCCATTGTGCAGCAAGTTGATTTCTCAAGCCAAAGCCGAGGAACCAAAGTATTTAACTCCCGAGGCGAAGTTGAGAAATGTTAACACTTAACTCTTGAGGCTAAATGAAATGTATATTTATTTATTTAGCAAAGCTACTTACAAAAAATGATATTCATATAAAAAATACAAATATTCAATATTTACATTTACAAAACTTAATTTTAACACTAATAGGCTTAATAAGCTAACATTTCTAAATAGAGCTGATCAAATAATACATTTTTAAATTGCTTTATTACGTTGACATCTTTTATTGATTTATCTAATATTTAAATTCTTTTATTCCATCTATAAATACAGTATTGTTTCTGGCTGAACTATTTATCCCAGGAATATCTATTTCTTTAGATGACCTAATATTATAAGGGTTTCTTAGGTTCTTGGTAACTATCTTGTCATTAAAGTAATTTGGTAACATCTTATTGACTAGTTTATTATATATAAACACTTTATTTACAAAAATAAATATGTGAAGCTGGCCTTATACAAAGGGTTGCTACATACACAGCGTACTTATCAATCTAAAGACAAATATTAAAATTAATAAAAGAAATATTTTGATAAAGGTAGATTTAAGTCGTAGTATATACATAACGCTAAGAAAAATAGGTTAGTCAAAAATAAGAATAATAATACAATATGAATTCAAGGAAAAACATATGGTAAAATAAATATAAAAATCATAGAGTAATACTTAATAGAGTAATACTTAATCAAGTATTACTCTACTTGGTTTCTTATCTATTGAAGCCGAGGGAAGTAATTATTGCGACGGAAAAATAGAATTTACCAGAGGTGTTGTAAGATTTTATCTCCATGTTACTTAACTATTGTTATATTCATATGCTTTGATGTATTTTGTTTTTAAATTTTTTGCCCCCTTATTAATTTTGGGTGTTTTGCCCTGAAACCCCCAAAAAATCATAAAATTATTTGATGGCTCTAAACAACGTCTTTTGGTCTGAAACGAGTTTTCATAGTCATTAGCTTCTATGTTTAATTTGAAGTAATTAATTTGTGTTGTTATTTGTTGAATAGGTTATGAGTCAAGATGTTAAGAAAGAGAATCCGTTACAGTTCAAATTCCGAGCCAAATTTTACCCTGAAGACGTAGCTGATGAACTCATACAAGACATTACCGTCAGGCTCTTCTACTTACAGGTATTCACACTTATCACCCGCTATAATGTCATATTGTGATGAAAATTCAGTACAATTTATTTGGAATGAGCTCTAGTGGAGTTGTTCATAATGAAAGGAATGGATACTTAAAAAACTGGATTTTTAGAGAGGCTTGAAATCCAGCGTTTTTTAAACGAAGACGCGGATAAGTGCCTTAACGCTAGAAGCGAAGGTGGGGGCAACTCTGTGTGTGTACAAGCTATAGTCAAGGCGCCCCGTCCTTCAGTCAAGTTTGTACCATTAGACTCACTGGTAGACTACTGATCTACTTTTTTAATAATCACCGGTAGGTTTTGTTTTAAGCTTTTGATATGTTTAATGTTTTGTAATTTTTGTTTTATTTTTTAACTCTTCATGTATTATTATCTTGTTTGTTATGTAGGCACTGATGATGACCGTTAACGGTTGAAAGTCGGCTTTGTTATTAGTAATTATAATGAGTGGAGAGACGAAAACTTGTTTAGTTTTATTTCTTCTTAGAAAAGAGTCCCTCCACAAAACTATAAATTTATTCAAAGAGCTTTTAACCTACATGAGGCCATCATCAGTGTTTGTACAAATAAGTAAAAAAAATAAAAAATTAAAAACAGTTATAAATGTATAAATAACAAGTCACACAACAGTAAAGACAATAAAATAAATAAAATAAAATAAAACAATTAAAAAAATGTATTTTATTGTCTTTTATACATTTATAACTGTTTTTAATTTTTTATTATTTTTACTTATTTGTACAGGCACTGATGATGGCCTCATGTTAGGTTGAAATCGCTTTGAATAAATTAATAGTTTTGTGGACTCTTTTTTCTTTGTTCCTTTCAGTACAATTGTCTTAGTGGGGAAATGTATGTAATGAATTTGATTGGTGTTGCAGGTGAAAAATGCTATACTCAGCGATGAAATCTATTGTCCTCCGGAAACATCAGTCTTATTAGCTTCCTATGCCGTCCAATCTAGACATGGTGATTTTAATAAATCTATGCATACATCTGGATTTTTAGTAAATGATAAACTCCTTCCTCAGAGGTAAATATGACTTGTATTCCCACTAATCTGTTGTACTCCATTAGCAGTTTTGTAGATTGGAGATTGAATTAAAATAAATAGTTATTTATGCCATAAGGCTGAGAAGTGTGTCTTTATGTCACGGCAATTAGATTTACCGACGAAAGAAGCAAGTCGGGAAAAATTGCCAAGACATAAAGACATTCTCAGCCGGATGGCATACACAATTTTTTTGAGGTAGCACTCATTAAATAAACTGCGCTATATACTTAATTGAAAACAAAAAACAAACGTCCAAAACTCCATATTATCGTCGTCATTGAATTCATCCATAGCTTCACACTTTTACTCAAAAATATAAAAGCTTTACAAATAAACACACAAAAATTGTCAATCAGAACACCTTTTAAAAACGAAAAAAATATTCTACGAACAAAAAACAGAAACAAAATGAACTTTTTAAAGAAACTCATGAAAGTTTTACACAGATTGTTTTTTTGAACACGCTACATTACAGTAATGGCGGCAATATATGAATTACTTTTACGTCCTAGGAGTTTTTTTTACATTTATTATTGTCCTCGGAGGTGAAAAGTACTAAATAACCTCCTATAACAATAATGATTGGCTTCTCATCCTAGAAACGGTCCAATAAAGTGCTCAATTATGTACTACCTCAAAAAAAATATTACTGTGCTATTGTTGCCTAGTAGGGTACTTTTTGAATTTAAATTATTTTGGAACCCAAGCTATAAGGAAATGAAAATATTTATTCTATTCTATATACTAGACATTAGCAAGTTAATTCTTCCAAAATAAGCTCTATTTTACTTATTAAAAGGTCAGTTTATGCTGACAATTCCTTTGTTATATTCAGAGTTAAAACTGACTTTAAACTCAAAAAAGAAAAAATCAAGCAAAAATTTGAGTAAGGCTTGCGGAGCTTTGTATCAGGATTGACAAATCATATGATGTAATGTTAAAATATATTGCTTTCATTTTTATGAAGAATTAAATAATTTTTCATTTGAAGAATACTTATATGTAATTCAAAAATAATAATTCAAAGTAGGCTTCCAATTATAACCACTGAATTAAGTATATAGCGCAGTTTATTTAATGATGCTACCTCAAAAAAATAGTGTATGCCATCCGGCTGAGAATGTCTTTATGTCTTGGCCATTGTTCCCGACTTGCTTCTCTGGTCGGTAAATCTAATTGCCGTGACATAAAGACACTCTTCTCAGTCTTATGGCATAAATAACTATTTATTTTAATTCGATCTACAATCTTCAAATTTGTTAATTTAAAATAAAAGTATTTCCGGTATTATTTGATTGAATGGCTAATTGCTGCTCTAGACTTTGGGTTACCTAATTATTCTGAGGTTGGGAGTACCGAGGCTCAAGTAATACTACCTTATCCTTTGGGTAATCAAAGCATTTTGAACTCGAGCAAAGCAAGTCTGAAGTTGTGAGGGAATGTACTGAGGTACCCTGTCCTTTTTTTCAAAATAATACTTCAAAGCCTTGATGTAAAAAAATATCTGTCAAATGGCATGAAGTTGTTGGTAAACCAGAAAAGTTTACTCTTAACTAATTTGATTCGCTTTCATATTATTAATTTTCTCTCACAACCAGAACTTGAAGTATCCATCATATGTATGAATCTTTAATAATGATAATTAAAAGAGTCTCTCCACTTAATTACTTTATTAAAAAACAAAGCCGACTTTCAACCCCAAAAGGTCATCATCAGTGCCTAACAAACAAATAAATATAACATAATAATAAAACAACAAGTAAATAAAAAAGTAAAAATATACAAAACGGACTACTATGCAAAAAGAAGTCAAACAAAAATAAAACTTAAACATACGTCAAAAAAGGTTTAAAAAAAAAGTTAAAAAGCAGTTTTTGTTTGACTTCTTTTCGTATAGTAGTACGTTTTGTATATTTTTACTTACTTGTTGTTTTATTATTATGTTATATTTATTTGTTTGTTAGGCACTGATGATGACCTTTTTGGGGTTGAAAGCCGGCTTTGTTTTTTAATAAAGTAATTAAGTGGAGAGATTCTTTTATTTATCATTATACGGTGAACTCCTCTAGCGCTACTGTTTTGAATGATATGAATCTTTACTTTGTTTCAGGGTGCTTGATCAACATAAAATGTCAAAGGACGAATGGGAACAAGTATAATGACCTGGTGGAACGAACACAAAGGAATGCTCAAAGAAGACGCAATGATGGAGTATTTGAAAATAGCACAAGACCTGGAGATGTATGGTGTTAATTATTTTGAAATTAGGAACAAGAAAGGCACTGAGTTGTGGCTTGGCGTTGATGCACTTGGACTCAATATTTATGAGAAGGATGATAAGTAAGTTAGATTATGTTTTAATTGTTCTTGATCGTGTTATGTTTTTTCACAATTAAACAAAAAATAAATAAAAAAATGAAATAATAAAATACATAAAAATAAGAATATCTTAAGTAATAAATAGGTCCAAGCTTTCTTACTTTATTAAATTTGTAAATCTGCTTAAATTGGCAACTCATTTGTATGAGACCAAAAGAATCTCGGAACAAATATTGCATAAAGAAATTAAATAAATAATTGGCTAATTGTAAAACCATGTGAGTGATGGTAATGAGGGATAGTGAAGAACCACATCACTTTATACCCTCCTAGCTTTACTTGCTAGCTTCAGTATTACAGCATAACTTCTCACATTAACTACAGACTCAACTGAAACTCATATTATGACTTGGTTGATTTATTACCTTTAACTTCATTTACTTTAACCTCTTTAAACTACTTTTAACTGCTTTAATCTCTCAGCACTGTAATCTTCTCCAGATTGAGAGAACTGTCTTAAAAGACCTTTGTAGTTTCCACTCGTCATCTGCCTTACTATACCTCTATAGCAGGTACAATGGACCCACATACGAGGTCTAAGTACCTAGGAAATTATTTCCTCCGGAATTTATAAAAAAAAATACCTTTATAGAGAACATATTCAGTTATTCTAACCTGCACTATGCTATATAGCATTAGCAGCTGTCTGTAGTCTCTCTACAGAGTCCCAGAGCACAGGTGTCAGAAAGTATCCACCACATCACAAAATGTTTCCTAAGTACTAGTTGCTTCTCAAGCAAGCATCTATAGTATGCTTAATTACTTGCAAATTACTTAACTACAAGCCTGAAATTAAGTGAGGTCTTCATCTCCCAACATTCATTCAACCTCTTGAGAGTCAGCTTTTCTCTCATTTTGAGGAGTAGGTAACATCAACAGACCTGTTATTAAGAGTGAAAACCTAGTGGCCTGACTGAGATTTGTACCTGGACTTCCTTGAATTATCCCTGCAACCAACCTATCTATCAATGACACCTCTGAAGTGGTGTTTACAGTTGACCTTGTGGTTAATTTCTTTAATGTTAGTTGTCAGCTTAACTATTTGCAAATGTTACTCCCAGCTCTGGTATTACTTATCATCAGGTCCATTGCAAGTCAAGAAAACAGTAGTTTTAATCAGTTAACAGCTTACAGAAAATCAGTGAGTGAAACAATGCTATTGGTCTGGTCAAACTGAATTTGTGGAGTTCTTGTCCTAACAAATTTGTTTGAGCTGTCAGCTGATCAAAACTGACGTTATTATTACGTTAGTGTTTGGAAGACTCAGTTGGCATCCCTATATTTCTCACACTAGAGGAATGACACTGATGAGGTACTGAGCAGTGAAGAGGCAAGTTATGTGGGACTTGTTTGTAAAAACCGTCAGAATCTCATGATTTAACAGTGTAAAACTTAGAATCATGTTTCTAATGGAAGTTGATGTAATTGAAACCTTAAACTGCTAAACTCCCACTGTATTGTAAAAAATGCTCCTTCCATTTTTTAAATACATTTTTATCTTTTACATTTTAACATATTATTTTTTAATTTTCTCATTTATACTCTGTGCTTTGCACTGGGTCTTAGCAAGTCACTTTTTGTGCATTATTTATTACTGATTCTTATTTTCAGATTAACTCCTAAAATAGGTTTCCCATGGAGTGAAATCCGTAACATTTCATTTAACGATAGGAAATTCATAATCAAACCTATTGACAAGAAAGCACCGGACTTTGTGTTCTTCGCTCCCAGAGTTAGGATTAATAAGCGTATATTAGCTCTGTGCATGGGTAACCACGAGCTATACATGAGACGTAGGAAGCCAGATACTATTGATGTTCAGCAAATGAAAGCCCAGGCCACCGAGGAGAAACTTGTTAAACAACAACAGAGGTAAAACAATTTCAAATAGACTTTAAATTACCAACACTTTTGTTTCCTTTGAGAGGAACATCTAATGAGAAACAACAAACAACAAATGAACAAAAAAAAAACAACAACAAATAAACAAAAAAACCTCCCAACATGGGACCTCTTTTTTTTGTAACAAGAAATAATAAACAACAAATAATACAAAACAACAACAGTGTCACCGCGAAGTGGCCACAGGGAAGACCCTGGGGCGTGAAGAGGCCCAATGTGCCATAGCCATATTTTTTACTTATAGTTTTTATTGTTTGTTTTATTACTTAATAAGTGTTACCATTTCTTAATATAAATGTGTATATTTAATATAATGATCTAATTTATTATTAAATTTAATAATGTCAATTTCAATTAATTTTATTTTTATTTTTGTTCGTCAAATTACTCATTGATATATAAATTTAGAATTTCAAGTATATTATTCATTTTGATTTGAATATTTTATCTCAAATTGATAGTCACTTGAACTATTATCTATTATAACTATGTTAGTGCATTCATTTTTTATCCAATAATTGCTAGTTGGGTGAATCAGAGTTTTATGTAAAATATCAGTTTGTAAGCTATCAGTTATTGCCTTATCTAATGTCGAACTTATATGGTGTAAACTTCAGTAAACTGTCTGTGTTTTAGTAAATTTAATGTCTTGTTATGTGAATCCTTCAAAAATGTCTAATTTGGTTAAAACTTATTAGTAATTTGGTTGATTTGGTAATGTGTTTGATTTTATTTACTATTAAATTTTTTATTACTATTTATTATTGATAAAATGTATTTTGAACACCTGGGATTATTAATATAATAAAATAATCTATAAAAAATTACCATAACTTATATAATAGAGTGTTGGTAATACCAGACAAAATTCTAACAAGTGCAGGAAGTTGTTATCAATTAATAATTTTAACCTGAACACATTCTCGGAGAAGGTTACAATAAGGTTACTCAAAGCCTTTGAGGGCCCTAAAAAGTTGTTTCAAGCCTCTTGATGTATCGAGATAGGGTATGGCCACTCTAGTAATATATTTCTATGTTGATATATTGGGTTGTATTAACCAATAAGAAGCCTGATAGGGCTGTCGGCTGATATAAATCAAATTTATTTTAAATTTATTGAAAGCATTCCATCCCAAACTTAATCTCCTATCTATCTCTCTACCAATGTCATTGTCTTTCGTTAGTAGTTGTCCCAAGTATATAAACTTATCCACTTCCTCTATTGTCTCCTCCTTGATTTTTAAATACTCATTTTCATTTCCATTATTAATTTTCATTATTTTGGTTTTATTTATATTAATTTTTAGGCCTATTTCGGATGTTTCATGGATCAGGTCATTCAGCATTATTTTGATTTCTTCTAGTGTGGCTCCTATCAATACAACATCATCCGCAAATTTTATTCTATTTAGCTTGGTTCCATTTATGTTTATGCCAAAGTTATTCCATTTGACATTTTTGAAAGGTTCTTACAAGGTGGTTCCAAACATTTTTGCCGAGGGCACATCTCCCTGTCTAAGCCCGTTCATCAATTTAATCTCTTTTACCATTCCACATATTACTTTTAATAGGTGTGATTAGTTTCCTTCAGATGTATTCTCATATCTATTTCCTCCTATAAATATGTCTATGAGTTATTATGCCTTAGTCATTTATATGATATATGAAAATAAGGACTTACTATTCTGAAAACATTTTAATCATTGATTAATGTATCGTTATTTTATTGTTCTATGTAGGGAGAAACTACAAATGGAGATAGCTGCTAGGGAGAAGGCTGAGAGAAAGCAACAGGAATATGAAGAAAAATTAAAATCTATGCAGGATGAGATGGAGAAGAGACAGCAGGACCTCTTGGAAGCTCAAGTTAGTAAATATATATTTGATTGCCTAAGATTGAAACTTAAGTGAGTTTATTGTATGTTGAATTTAAAGAACTCCTGGTAGTTGCTGATAAGAGTAAAATTAGTTGGACGTAATCCATTGTCAGTACTATTTACAATTAACGACGTTTCGGGAGCAGGTACTTCTCCCATCATCAGGTTTGTCTTGAGAAAGACGGTGTGTGTGTCAAGTGTTGGGTGTTAGGATTGAAACCTTGTCTACGATGGGGCCTTCCCCTCGTAGACAAGGTTTTAAAGTTTTAAAGTGCATAACAAAGTCGTTGATACCTGCCTACAAGGTTAGGTTAAAGTCCTAACACCCAACACTTGACACACACCGTCTTTCTCAAGACGAACCTGATGATGGGAGAAGTACCTGCTCCCGAAACGTCGTTAATTGTAAATAGTACTGACAATGGATTACGTCCAACTAATTTTACTCATAATTCACCATTGTCACAAACTTTCACGTCTTAGTTGCTAATAATAAAATCACCATCTTCAAAAATTTACTCCTAAAATTATGTTCTCTCAAACAATTGAACATTAGAAAAATGTTAAAACTACAATCCTGTAGTTTATATTAGTCTACTATAAATGAACTGATGAATAATTGTTTTATTTGCTAATAAGTATACCTGTAATAGCTTAAACTCAGACATATTTTAATAAAATACATCAAATTAATAGAATACATCCAACAATACATGACGTAATTACTCTGAGAATTGTAAATTACTTTTTTGATGAGGGAATATTTTCATTTTGGTTTGAAGCATTTTACATCAGCAATATTTAAAATACTGTTATTGCTAATGTCGTTTACATAGATCTACAAAAAATATACTGCTACTGGAAACAATTCTGTTGTTTTTATAAATCTTATAAATGTATTGCTAAGGCAGAGTGTCTTCAGTCACTGTCTCAGCATCTGTTGTGGTCTTAGATATTTATAACTTAAATGTATCAACTAGGGACCTAGTTCCCTAGTGATGACAGTTAACTAGATTGCAATGTTTATTATAGGATTAAGACAAAAAACTTTATAGGGACCTCTATTTTAAATTATTCAAGATTTTAGGAGGAATTTTTGTTTAGAACTTAATGTAACTCAACAACATTGTTACCTTTTTTGTTTTTATATAATATAATAATATCTTTATTTAATTCTTACACAGTATTTCTTACAATTTGACAATAATTATACATCATGTTACATGACACAAACATAAACACTTATGCTTATTTTTATTTGCTTTTATATTTACTTATATATAATTTTTCGCAGTCTTCAAGAAGCTGTACAGCTTGAAGCTGGAGACTGTTATTATTCTATATTTCAATTTATATACCTTATAATTTAAACGGTATTATTAAATACGGTACCTTAGATTTTAACGGTATTATTATAACAGTCAGGAAATCCTAATGTGATGTGTGCCATTAATGTGATGGTTTTAACTTTTAGTACAGTGCTATTTAAGAACTTCCTTATTTTAAATATATTTACAGAGAGGCAGTCTTTCTGTTTTAAACATGCTTGCAAATTATCATTTTTAGAAAAAACACTATTTTTGTTTAATTTATACCCACAAACGTGTTTGTTTAAATTTTATTATCTAAAAAACTTATGAAATCTGTGTTAGAGAATGTTATCTTTTGTTTTACTTTTTGTTGAGCCCCCCCCCCCCACCACATTTTGTTTTTAAATTATATATAGAGACTGAACTAGCTTTAGTTCTACAACAATTTTTATTAATGATTTATTTTAAATTTAAAAGCATTATTAAAAATTGTTGTAGAACTAGTTCAGTCTCTATATATCATTTAAGGATGGAGTTCTACAAAATCTCAATAGCCATTAAAAAGAAAATGTTATAAAATCCCATTGTAAAGATAGGGAGTTTAGAAAATTATTTGTGACGAGAACTCGAAAATATCCCCATTAGATAGCCTACAGATTACTTCTGTCCAGCTGTTTATTTTGTAAAAACTATCTACTAAATATTATTTTAGAAGTACATTTAAAAAAATCATATTTATATTTTATAAATGATCAGCTGTATCTCCATTTAGATAATTTTGAACCCACAGAGATGATAATACTTGAGAGGCCTGTCTGTTTAATTTTGAAACATCAAAAAAGTAATCAGAACTCCTTCTATAATTTATATAATTAAATTAACTGTACAAAATTACAGTAACTTTTATAATAGAAAGCTTAAAATACAAGACACCAACAATGTGTGAAAAGCTAAAAATTATTGTAACCTTTATTGAGGTTACACTGAAAGCATCAATAAGATGTTAAAAGCGTCTCAATGTATTGAGATAAGTTATGCTCCCTCTAGTAATATATCTCTATGTTTAAACCCTTGTTTTTTTATCTAATTACCTGTATCTAGAGCAACCTTGAGTCCATTATTAGCATAAACACAGCTTAACTCTGACATTTTTGTTTGACAAGATGTTATTACACAACTCTTAAAGACTGCTATGAGACCATTCATTTAGTATTATACGAGTTTGGCCCAGTGTCTTGTAAAATAAAATTTGGTTTTTCCCAAACTTATTGCTCTATAATTGACTTAAACTCTTACCTATAATTCCACAAAAAAAAAATCATTTTGGTTTAATATTAATAATTAATTTTAATATATTACTCTGATAGGTTTATTGTTATTTCACCATCTCTTTACTTCAATTTTTTTCTTTAAAAAAAATGAAATTTTCGTTACCATTTTCGTGTTGATTTTAAATATCCATTGTGGTAATTTTGTAATCTCTATTTCGTGATTTCCACTTGCTTTCAAACACATACCTGGTTGTGGTAATAATGTTTTTGAAGAAAAATATTTTAATCTACAGAATGTACTAATGACTTTTTAATTTGTATTTTTTTGTGTTTAAATATATCATAATATTTAACTGAAAATGATTCCCATAATGTCTGTTTTTTATATCAAAGATTTTATTTTTATTTTCTTCTTTTAAGTTCAAGTTTTTTTTTGTTTATTTATCAGCTCTTTCTTTTTACGGATTCTTTCCTTCATTCAATCTACTGTTTAGTAAAAACTTGTTACAGAAGTGTTGAAAGTTAACATGTTAGGTGTTTTAGTTTTGTTATTATTATTATTTGTATTTACCGTTCCATCATTTAGTATTGTATACTTAATCTTAGCTTGTCACTCTGATTAATATGTGAACTTGTTTTTCTTTGTATCAGCATATAAATAATTCCACAAATATTAAATAAAACATTTTTATTAGTCTTAGCTAATGAGCTTAGTTTTGTTAGTGACGAGTGTTATATGTTCAGCTATTCTTTGTTTTTTTTTAAATTTTTATATTTCTTTGTTGACAAAGTTAATTTGTTCCTTTTATGTATTTCTCTTAAAAAAATAATTTATGTATTACATTTTAAATGGACTTTGTCTCTTCAGTAAAACTACATTAGAACCAAATTTATTGTTGTTTAGATTTATAAAACTAGAATGCCTTTTAACAAATGTAATTTTTTCATATAATTTATTGAATTTTGCCAATACTCTTCAACGATTACTTTCAGTCAGTGCTACAATAAATTATGATTTTACTGTCTTTTCAATATTAAATTTTAATTAAGGGTCATATTTAAGAATTATTTTATTTTAACGGAACAAGAGTTAGTGTAATAATGTTGACCATATATCCAGCTGTAGCGGTAACTTTGCACCAACAACTATCGCTGTATTGGTTCAATTGTTCGATGAAATATTTAAAGGTCCAACTTTTTGTTCTCTTAAAAATTATTTTTGAAGCCTGTCAAGAAGTGAAAAAAATATACGAATGGGTATTGTGTCCATTATTAAGGGAGTTGCTATTTTAAAATTGACCTTACATCATTATCTTATCATATTTTACTTTATAATGTTTACCTATTGACCTACCACAGTAATTCAATTTGATGTCCCTAACTACAACATTTTTATCAGTACTGTGCTTCAAATTTGGTGAACGTAATATTTAGTCAAATCGGAGCAGAGCAATTTGGTGAATATTGAAGAGCTTAGCGTTGGTTCACCCTCAACAGGAGTATACTGTTGTCAGCTATAATAAAAATCATAATCAATTATCTTTCTTTCTTTTATGTTTTCTATTTTTTAACTTCTTGGCCAGCTTCTAGTTAATTTATTATTTATTAATTATGTAAAGCTGAAACTCATTGTTAATGAATTCATAAATGAATTCCATAATGAAGGAACCAAAGATAAAACAGTCTACAGAGTATTATTAAACTAAAAACATTTTCTGTGGAGGGACTGTCTATCTTGAAGGAACCAAAGATAAACCACTCTACAGAGTATTATTAAACTAAAAAACATTTTCTGTGGAGGGACTGTCTATCTTGAAGGAACCAAAGATAAACCACTCTACAGAGTATTAGTTAACTAAAAAACATTTTTGTGGGGAGATTGTCTATCTGGAAGAAACCAAAGATAAAACACTATACTGAGTATTATTAAACTAAAAAACATTTTCTGTAGCGAGACTGTTCATCATGAAGGAATCAAAGATAAAAACACTCTTTCCCTATAGTTCTGTCTATCTTGAAGGAACCAAAGATAAAACACTATACAGAGTATTATTAAAAAAAATTCTTTGGAGAGACTGTTAATTATGAAGGAACCAAAGATAAAAACACTCTGTCCATAGAGTATTATGTAACTAATTACCTTGTTTTTGGAAATAATTAATATTTTTCTATTGTAAACCTTATTGTTAAATAATGATTTTCATGTAAAAATGTTATTTTTTTCTGTTTTTAGGACATGATCAGAAAATTGGAAGATCAATTGAGACAACTTCAAGCAGCAAAGGAAGAATTAGAAGAGAGACAGAAAGAATTGCAAGCGATGATGATCAGGTTAGAGGAATCAAAGAACTTGGAGGCAGCAGAGAAAGCCAAATTAGAGAGAGAAATCATGGAAAAGCAAGAGGAAGTTATGCGTATTCAGAATGTTGTTCAAGAAAAGGATGAGGAAACTCGCAGACTACAGGTTTGTCTCGTATATTTTTTTTGAGGTAGTACGTAATTGAGCACTTTTTATTGGACCGTTTTTAGGATGAGAAGCCAATCATTATTGTTATAGGAGGTTATTTAGTACTTTTCACCTCCAAGGACAATAATGAATGTAAAAAAAACTCCTAGGACGTAAAAGTAATTCATATATTGTTGCCATTACTGTAATGTAGCGTGTTCAAAAAAACAATCTGTGTAAAACCTTCATGAGGTTTCTTTAAAAACGTTCATTTTGTTTCTGTTTTTGTTCATAGACTATTTTTTTAGTTTTTAAAATGTGTTCTGATTGACAATTTTTGTGTGTTTATTTGTAAAGCTTTTACATTTTTGAGTAAAAGTGTGAAGCTATGGATGAATTTAATGACGATGATAATATGGAGTTTTGGACGTTTGTTTTTTGTTTTCAATTACGTATATAGCGCAGTTTATTTAATGAGTGCTACCTGAATAAAAAATAGTGTATGCCATCCGGCTGAGAATGTCTTTACGTCTTGGCAATTTTTCCCGACTCGCTTCTCTCGTCGGTAAATCTAATTGCCGTGACATAAAGACACACTTCTCAGCCTTATGGCATAAATAACTATTACTTTTATCTTTTAGTGATTAAATTGTACTATCTGATAAGAGCTTCTGAACTTGATGGTGAGCAATTTGTATGAATTATGTTTGTTTACTATAGATAATTGTAACATTTTTATTCTTAAATTTGTCAATAATAGGCCACTAATAATAATTGGGGTCAATAAAGCTTTTGCTTGATGGCTTAAATAAATCAAGATCAACTCATAAATAGGGTAATTATCTTTTAGTAGATAAAAATATACTAATTTTTTGAGCTTTTCTTCTGATGCAAATTCTCAAGGTGCTTCCCAGGATGTCATTCAAAGGGTTAAATGTAGGAAGTTTAATGTTGTGATTGTAAAATTGATTCAAGGGAGAGGGCTTTAATGATAAGGAGTCTGCCAAGAACTATTTATGAGAAATGGGGGTCCAAGATGTTTTGATGTTTGTGTAATCCTGTTTTAATATACATAATTATATTCTTTATCTCCTATAAGGAGAGGAAAGCATTGCATTAGCTAAGAACATTACATCCACTTTTTTCATCAAATGCCGATGTTTCAGCACCTACTGATGCTAAAAATTTGGTGTCAGTATGCATGAGTGTGTAAATGGATGTGCACAATTCTTGTAAATACACGGATAATTTGACATGACGTATCAAAATGACGTCAGTTTAAACTTTTCAAAAAATTAAAAAAAATGTTTTTTTGATTAAAAGAATGATGTTTTGAAGTTTTCTCAATAAAAAGAAATCTTAACCCCATCCCTCGCTAGTGCAGTTCTCAAGCTATATGAATAAATGTGCACATTTCTTTGTTAACACTCTAAAGCTCAATTGGCTGATCCAATTTAAGTTCAAGTTCCTTGGTTTAATGGCCAAGCTACAAGTAGATATTTTTCGACATTTACGATTCGACTTCGTATAAACCATGGTATCTGTAAATCTTATTTAAACAAAATAAATTTAGAAAACGATCCAAACTGCACTTTTTGTAATACAGTTGAGGATCTTGAACATATAATAATGCACTGTTCTCGCTATTCTGCCGAGCGTGCTGTATTGTTAAATGAACTACATGTTACTAAAAGTGTCGCTCAACAGTTTAACTATATCTCCTTGTTATCTTCAAAGTCAATAAAAGTGTACAAAAAAATTATTTTTTTGCTAGTAAACTAAAAATTAAAATTTAGTTTTTTCCTTAATCTAAAATTAAACAAATATCATACAATATTAATTACAAAATAAGTATAAATAACAAATTAAATTATTATTAAAGTAATAAAGCTTTATCAAACATCTTACAAATAATATAAAAACAATTTTCAAAGGTCCATAATCAAATAAACAATTTACATGCAAAACAAATTTTCTTTTATCAAGATTTTAAACTATATTAATAATAACTAATCCATAATATTAAAAGTTCTTTTAATCAATAAATTATTTTATTTTTATTTTAAATATTTTCTATCAAAATTTTTAACAATTTTATTACTTATTCAAGTCATAAAAGTATAAAATAAGTATTCTATGGCTGTATGGTTCTAGTAGACCAATGCCAAAAAAAATTAAGTGAAACCTGTCACAAAATCAAGTCCTCTTGATTTTGTCCTCTTGAATTTCAAGGAATGAAATTATCATATTTTTGGGGTTGTCCAACGAGACGTATAGAAATGGTATTACTTTAAATAAAAATCATAAAACTTTTGTTTAAAAATAGTCTTTCTAACTTGAACTTTTATTTTTAACACAAAGAGGTCTCAACACAATCACGAGCAGCACTTTTCAGATATTTATATGAATAGACAAGAGTAATTTTTGTAAACACGCTATCTTATATGACAATACAATACATTTTTTAAACCTGTAGATAGGTAGGGAAGGCTCATTCCAAATTGGCTGCTTGTTTTAATTTTAATTACATTTATATTTCCTTTGTACAATATTTTTACCTCTGTTCTTTTTCTGATTTTTGTGGTTTTGTGTTTATTAGGAAGAAGTTGATGTCGCTCGTAGGAGACAAGAGGAAGCCGCTATAGCTTCTGCTGTTACACCTCAGCACCACCATGTTCTGGAAAACGATCAAGACGATGATGATATCATTCCTAATGGTGATGTATCGAGAGACTTAGCTACTGATGATAGTATTATCGATCCAGTTGAAGAACGACGCACCCTTGCCGAGAGGAATGAACGATTACATGACCAACTTAAGGTAAAACTATTCATTCTTTAATATATTTTTCTCAAAAATTATTTTGTCTGTACACTGCATGGTAAGTAACCATATAATAAGTTAGTACTAAGTACTACGTAAGTACTAAGTAATAAGTAACCATATAATAAGGTAAGTATACATACGAGGAGTGTTCAAAAAGTATCGCGACTTTTGTGTTTTTTCAAAAATTATTTATTTTTCATGAATATCTATTTTGTCCCCTTCAAAGTAATCCCCATGAGGTATTATACACTTGTGCCAACGGTTTTTCCAATCTTCAAAGCACTTCAAAACATCTTTTTTTATCTTGTTCAGCTCCTCCTTCGATGCCATCTTTATCTCGTCAAGCGTAGCATAACGTCGTCCTTTCATGGGCCTCTTCAGTTTAGGGAACAAGAAAAAGTCACAGGGGGCCAGATCTTGGGAATACGGTGGCTGCGGCATCATTAGTGTGTTGTTTTTGGCCAATAAGTCGCGCACAATCAACGATGTGTGAGCAGGGGCGTTATCGTGGTGCAAAAGCCAATTTTTGTTCTTCCACAAATCCGGGCGTTTCTGGCGGATTGCTTTGCGCAAATTGCGCATAACTTGCAGGTAATATTCCTTATGGACCGTTCTACCCTGTGGCAAGAACTCATGATGCACCACGCCCCTGCAATCGAAGAAAACTGTCAGCAAAACTTTCACATTCGACCGAACTTGGCGCGCTTTTTTCGGTCTTGGTTCGTGCGGCAGCTTCCATTGAGATGATTGAGCTTTGGTTTCCACGTCATAACCATAAACCCACGATTCGTCACCAGTTATGACACTCTGGAGCAAATTTGGGTCATCGCGGACAGAGCCTCATTAGCAATGTTCATGCGATGCTGTTTTGATCAATTTTTTTGAATAGGTAAAAATCGAAGACGATCCAAAACACGTGCAAGCAAAGCAACTGTCAACAATTAAGTGAACATTCAAAATGGCCGAGGTTTTCGGCATAAGTGAGAGACATGAGTACCAACATAACGCCACAAAAAAATTGAAATTTGAATATACGTAACCCGCGAAAATTCAAAATTCGCGATACTTTTTGAACACACCTCGTATTCTGGATTTATCTGGAATAATGTAATCTTAAATGGTTTTTACTTTTCCTCATTTATACCATAGGTAAATAGGAAAAGTCTTGTGTTTGTGCTAAAAATCCAAAACCAGGATTCCAACGAAATGATCTATTTCTTCAGATGTTTTTAAGATCTCTTGAGTGGTTTTTACGAGGTTGTCTGTCTGTACGTATGTGTGTATTGTCTGTTATCATCGTTGCTCCTAGTGTATTTATGTTAAACAGTTAAAACTTTGTACAAAAACCAATTGAGGTATAATTATGCTATTGGGAAAATAATTTGTCTATAATTTCATTAAATGTCATTAATGACAACACATATTTCAAAAATGCATAAAGTATAATGAAGTATTTTGTTCAACAAAAGTGATGCTAAAAACCATGGAGATACTCTTATGCGTATGAATAAGGCAACTTATATATATATCATATAGGGATACACTTGTACTATAGTGCGACACACGGCTAAAATCAATTGACAGCGCGCCAAAACTCTGTGAGGTAAAGAATTCTATTGGTTCAGACCGACCCCGCTCTTTCCCCCTCCACCTCATGCCAACCCCGGTATAAAAAAATACCTTTTTAAATAAAATCAATAAAAGGCAACACTGGATGTAAATATTTGTAACCTCGGGTCGCTTTTATTGTGCTCATTAATCTGCGTTTCGTTTCGTTTCATTCCAATTTGTTCAATTCATCCAATTATTGCGGAGTTTTAATATGATCTGAGTGTCTATATTTGACGCGTGGACATTGATGTATTCTTTAAGCATTTCTTGCTATTTGAGTTCAGCGCAGGGTCTGTGGTCTGTCAACCAAAAGACAGCATTTTTTTTTAAATGCCACCTCTTTCAATAGATGACAATCTTGACTTTTTTAAGTTTTGAATGCATATTGTGTCATATTATTTTTATAATATGAAACAATACGCATTCAATTATACAAACTTGTAAATTATAGCTGACAATTTATTTAAATCGTCAAACTTTTATCGAAGAACTATTATGATCCTTTGCATTACATAATTAACAACTTTAACTTCACTTAATTCATACTTCCCGAACAAATTTAAAGCAACACTTAGTTGGAAATTTATAAGATACAACAATATTCCTTCTTAAAAAGTAAATAACTAATTTTTAAAAATAAAAAAATACGATATCAAATAAAAACAATAATAAAATTCAAAACATAACCTGACTTTCAGTGTTGCCGGAGTAGGGAATTTTTTTTGTTACTTAAAAGAAGGGATTTTATTATTAAAAAAAGAGGGTTGAAAGCATTGAGATTTTGGTGGGCTGTCAATTGATTTTAGCCGTGTCGTATTATAAATTTAAACTAAATTAATTATTTTTAAAAATTTATACATTTCATTTAATAAAATTTGAACTCATAATAAGATAAAGCTAAGGACATTTATTGGTCTTGTGCATGACTATATGCCTGCTACATTAAACACCAATCTTTTCATTTTTCAGTGTTTTGTGGGGTTTTAAAATTTTTGCTGTGTCATTAATGACAGTTGAAAAAGTCATAAAAAGTTGTTTCCCTGATAGCAAAATCTAGTATTTAATCTAAGTATACAAGATAATAAACTGGTTATAAACTTAAAACTAACGTATGCCCTTAAATATGGTATGGTTACAAAAAATACAAGTACCTGAGAAAGATAAAACTGGGAACCTGGCCCCATCACGTAGAAATAATTGATTTATATGAGATTTTCTGGTATGCCCTGTTATGTACAAAATAAGATAACTACCTTGAGTGATGAGTTGAGAGATGTTAAGAGATTAAAAATGAACATCCATGGCGGTGATTAAAGATTATGTGAGTACCATAGCATGACTGCATGTCCTGTCAGCTATGAACTAGCTCGTCATGGTGCAGATTATTGATAATAGATAGATGAGATGATAAAACAGCCAAATATGGCTATATAAAGTTGAATGTTCTTAAAATAAGATCAGAGCCAGATAAATATGAAAGATCACCACATGGTGATGCAGGTAAACGTGTTCTGGGAAAACCCAGTCACTCCGAGAATCAACATTTGAGACCGGAAAGATCAACGCAACATAATTTTAAATAATTGTTGCCCGAAAAAACTCATAAAATTAAGTTGAAACAACTAAAAAACTTGATAAATAAAAAACTCCATCAATCACTGCGCACATTGCGACTGGGTAGCCTAACACAAAGTGTAAGGTTAAAGGCAGGTTTGAAGGAAAAGGTACAAAAATATCTAAAAGAAGATGTGGAATGCAGGATGTTTCAAAATCCAGGTTATGCAGCTAATGGAGTAACTAACACATAGCGCCAAAATACAAATTGTTTACAATTGTGTAAACACTGGTTTTGGGTTTTTATTGCGAACACAATGCTTTCTTATATACCTACGGTATAAATATGGAAAAGTATAAAGAGTAGTAAAGTAAATAATAATGTGTACTGACGAACGAAAGAGTAGAACACTGAAACCTTGGTCAGGTGATTGACATAATTAATGCCTTTGATTTCTAGACAATGACGCATTATCACAAATTACTTCAATATTAGATAATCAATCAATTCAGTATATCCTTAAGAACTAGCTGTTCAAACTCTATTTAAGAAGTACCTTTTCTTTACTTAGAGTTAGATGTTATGTAGTGGTTTTGTCAAAGTTATGAATACTCTGTGAGAGAACGATCCTATTGGTTCCCCTTATTAAAATTTCTTAAAGAACCAATAGAAAATTTGGACAGGGACCAATGAAATTGTTTCTCTCACTGTCACAAAAGTTTTATCAGTATTTGACTTAAAGTAAACAGAGTTTTTATGCAGACAATTATAATAATAAGTCAATTTCTAACCTGCATACTTATAATTCCATGATAGCTTTTAGAAAAATCTACTCAAACAAAGACAATATTGTTTGATTTGACTCTTGTGTGTGTTATCATTAATGTCTTGATAATGATAATATGTTAGTAGGTAGTAACGTGTAATATCATCTTGAATTTTAAAGTGTTTAAATACAGATCTTGTTCAGTTATTCCAGTCATTTCATTGTTCCCGCCTATTGTGTTTTATTTTTTATTAATTAATATTTATTTTTCACAATTTTAACCCAGTTTTTAATAATTACTAAATAAATTTTATTCTTTTTGCTTCTATTTTTTAAATGTTTGGTGATATTACTACTAAGTTTTCTAAAGTACTTACTCTGCTTAACAGACCAACTTTTAGTTCATTATAATAACTTATAATCTTTTAACTTTAAGTTATGTCATTATAAATTTAACTTCCACATTGATATTTTTATTCTACCAAGAAAGAACTTGTTAAAATAGTTTATACATTTAGTATTTGTATTTTTTGTGATATTAAAACTTGGGCAATTATTATTAATTTTTGTTTTATTGACTTAGCTGCTTGCTCTGTACTCAAGACTATTGTGTATTTTTAATTATATTTTCTAGTCCTGTGTTGGAAAATTATTTTTTAATTTTTGTTTTGAATAATAAATTTTCTTTGAAACCCCAAAAATGTCTGAAAGCGTTGATGAAATAGACTCAAACGAAAGTGGACTTGGTTATTTTACTTGGTTCATCATTTTGATGCTACTTGTCGCCATTCTATTTTACGTTTTACCTAATTATTTATCATCGATTGTTTTGTTTATGAAACAGATGTTAAAGCAAGATTTGGCTCAATCAAGAGATGAAACTAAAGAGACGGCGATGGATAAAATTCACCGAGAGAATGTTCGTCAAGGACGCGACAAGTACAAGACTCTGCGTGAGATCCGCAAGGGCAATACCAAACGTCGTGTCGATCAATTTGAAAATATGTAATCAAAATCAAATTCACTTACAATTTCCTTTTTTTTAAACTCGAGCTGTTACATTTTTGTAACTTGTTTAATTTAAGCGCTTTTTACAAAGTATTTTGTAATTTACCCCCCTTTTCTGAGCGCTTTTTATAAGTCATCCGTTATAAGCCGCTAACTTTTATATTTATATATTAAAAATATATTTTGCCAGATAAGAAATCTATTCAAAGATATTGAAGTTACTTTTAAATTAATTGTTGACTCAATTTTGTAAATTTGGTCAACATCGCTAACAATTTTAAGCTTAAGTGCCTCTAATATAAGAGTTGAAATATTTTTTATACTGAGATTGTTTTTATAGAACATAATTAGTACTTATTGAAAAATTTGATAAAAATTAAGTCTGTTTAGCTTGAAGTAAATACTACTTAATTTTGTTTCTTCCAGTTATTGTACATAATATCTGTATAAGAATCCTTCCAAATGTACTATTAGATAAAAAATTTTTTAAAATTATAATGTACTTAAATTTTTTAGAAAGCTAAGCAACACAATTGCTTATTGACTGTAATAAGTGATTTAAACCAGCTTAAGAACAACATGATTTAAATCTTTGGTATTATTTAGACTTAAGGGGTTTTCAAGAACATTGGAGGTTGAGTGAGACTTGTTGCAGAAGCAAGTGTTACTCAAACTCCAGTCATTTCTTCTATTCAGCCCTTGAGTTTTTTATTTTTATAATGTTATGTCTTTTACTTCTATATCTTTGAATTTACTTTTTCTTTATTAAAAATGATTAAAAATGTAAATATTTTTACACTACTATTATTTTTCTCAAGAAAAGAAAAACAAATATTAATGTATATGAGTTACTTATTTTATTTCATTATTTTATTTTTTTAATATAAATTTAATCATTTTTAATTTTACCATTATTTTATCTGTTATTTAGTTATTATAATTTTTATTTAACAATTAGGGTGGGATTTATGAAGATTACTTGAGACTGAGGGAGTTTTGACTCTCTGAAGGAGTCTTACTTTCTGAGGAAGTCTTACTCTCTGTGGAAGTCTCTCTGAAAGAGCCTTTCTTTCTGAGGAAGTCTTACTTCCTGAAAGAGTCTTAATTTCTGAGGAAGTCTCTCTAAATGAGCCTTTCTTTCTGAGGAAGTCTTACTCCCTGAAAGAGTCTTACTTTCTGAGGAAGTCTCTCTGAAAGAGCCTTTCTTTCTGAGGAAGTATTGCTCTCTGAAAGAGTCTTACTTTCTTAGGAAGTCTTACTCTTTGATAAGAGTTACTCTCTATGGGAGTCAGTCTTACTCTCATGTTAATAGCAAAGAGACAAGTTTTCTCGATCTCCAGTAGTATTCTTCAATACTGTCCATAAAGTAGAAATTATTAAAGAGAGTTTAATTAAATTAAATAAAACATGAAGTGTTCCGTTGTAATTAATTGTGTGCAAATTAATTTATTTAAAACAAATTGGTGGTTTTAAACAATTTTTTAGGTTCTTTAAGTATTACAAGTATTGAGCAAAAAACTCTATTTTTTAATTAAACCTTTAATAATATTTTCTATAAACATTTTATTCATAGATTTTGTTTGTAACATACCAATGCCATCAGTATTATTGAATAAATTGTTTGCGTTTGTTAAGATTAAAAGGATCTAATTAAGAGATTATATGTATTACTTTTTTATTTCATTACAATTTATTTAATTTAAATTTTAGACTAATTTGTATTGAAAAGTTGCTCATCTCTGGATGTAATGTTATTTCCCTGCATTATTGTTGATTAAAGTTTGTTCTGTTTAATTTTGTCCAAATGTTGTTTGTATTGTTTTATGTTGTTACAAACAAAATCTTTTCCTTATAAATAAAGATATATTATTTTTTTCTAAAAAAAATGTTGGTGTATATAATTGGCTTTATTATACATATATATTTTTTAATAGAAACAATGTTATAATGTTTGAAAATTGAGATATTTAAAAGAATATTTGTAACTTTGATTTTCCTAATGAAATTTCTTCTATCAGAAGTTTAATTGAATCACTTATTTTAATTTATTATTAATTATGTTTTTTTCCATCAGTGAAAATTTCTTATTCTTATGTCAGATTTTAATTAGGTTACAAATCATTCTTTTATTTCATAATAAATGTAAAAATATAGGAAAAGTTATTATATTTAATTCATTCAATTTAATTATTAATTAATTTTAAGTTTTTTTTTCTTTTAGCATATTTTTATTTCTTTGTAGTGAGTGGAATTCAAGGATTTATTTAACGCATTTAGAATTACAACAAAGAAACAATAACTTGCCGTGGGAGCTAATTAAACTATGATACTTCCGTTGGTACACCGTGGTAATCTGCAGTTGTAAAATGAAAAGATTCTTAGTTACCACCTACTGTAATTGTAGAATTGCATTTCTTAGACAATAATTTAACTATAAAGTAAATTTTGTTCTAAATTTGTTAATGGTGGAATTTAATAGCATTACTTAAGTCTGAATTAGACTTAATAGGTGTGAGTCAATCCCTTGAGTGATGTTCTTGAAAACCCCCAAAACATAAGTATCATAGTTTTGTTTTATTTTTGTTTTGAACTTATAATCTCATAGTTTTCCTTTTTATTATTTATTTTACTTATTTATTTTTCCCATTTATTATTTGTTAATAAAATGATGTAATAATATCAATATAACTCAGTTTTCTTTAAAATTTCATTTTATTTCCCTTTTTTTAATGAATTTTTGTTACTTCCAAAATACAACATGACCCGTTCCGTCTTCTATGCTTTGTAATGAGACTTCCGATTCAAACCTGCTTTATAATCAAACGATAGGCTTCGTAACCTCTCAAACATCTCACCATCACCTTGTCCAACTTGACATTTAACTCAGTATTTATGACACTGTGTTTAGTGATAAACACAGTGATGTAAGCTGACATAGACTCATTAGAAAGCAATAAAATGTGAGAGAACAATGCTCAGTAACTTCTGGAGTTCAGGATTCATAGATTCATTATTTAGAATTCATAGATTGTGCCATATTGCAATAAAATACAAACATATGAAAATAAAAGTAATCTTGTATAGTGATGGTGATTTTAGCAAATTTTCAAAGAAAAAATGAGGTTATGAGGTTGGGGTTATGGAGGGGGTAGGGTGGGGGTGGATTTTTTGGAAGGGGGTCTGATCAAGAACATGTATAATATATGTATATATATATATATATATATATATATATATATAATATATATATATTATATATATATATATATGTATGTATGTAAGATATATTTTTCCTAGATGTTTCTATGGCACGTAATAAATTTTGAATGCTTCCTACAGTCTATCGTTTAGTTTAAAAATCCCCAAGGTCATAAGTATTTTGGGGATTGACCAATCAGAGTAGCCGCTGCCAACCTCTCACTTAAAAAGACAAAAAAAAATCCCTACCACAATAACCGCTGTAGGGAAAAAACCTTCTTCCCGACAATCGTTCACTTTGTTTGTGGCTCTTCTTTTGATTACATCGTTTTGAAAACTACTTTAAAATTAATCTTAAAAATGATATTTTAAAATAAAACTACTCAAAAGAAATGTAAAAAACATCGCCTAGAAAATACGGGTAAATTAACCTGATTTGTTTAAATAGTTTTTTTCCCACTCCCTTCTTGCAGGGATTTTTTTTCTCAAGATTCAGTGGTGTCTAAACTGACCTGTCAAGATTTTTAAACTAAACGATAGACTATAGGATCAAAATGAAACTTGTTACAAAAATCAAACTTTTTAATGTCCTAAACCCTATTGTTTATGAAATATGTGTGACGTCATTAAACCACAATAATGACCTCACAATCATTTCAAAATATTACAAATTTTTTTCAAGTGTTTAAATCGGGCTGAAAACCAGATCTAACATGTATAAAAACTTTTTATACATGTACTACTATGTATGGTTAACATGAATACAAAGTTGTTGATTGACTTATATAACATAATGTAAATCAATATTTTTTGACTAATATACATTAGAAAAATTGCATGTATTGTGGCAGTATGCTACTTATATTATTAACCAGCAATAGGACAACAACCATTTGACCGCAAAGCAGCCACAAAAAGGCGTGGTGGCCACAAAGCAGCCCCTAGGAATAATGCCGCATAGCGGCTGAGGCATGAAGCTCAGAGTGGCCATGAGTACTGAGCCCCTCGTTTTTAATTGAAGCAGCAACAACACTGCTTCCAGTCAGCTATTTTAATAAAAAAATATTTACACCCTGTGGTATATCTAGTGGTTTCATATTCGTACTGTTGCCATATTTTAGTAAAAAACAAATTGCCAATCATGAAACGAAGTTTCCCCACCAAAGGCTTTTAAGTTATATTGCAAGAATATAAGAAAAAACTTGGGTTCAGGGTACCTCGGTACTTTTCCTCAAAACTTCAGACTTGCTTCGCTCGTCCTCGGAATTTAATGATTATCCAAAGCTTAAGGTGGTTTTACTTATGTCTCCCTACAATAGACCTCAGAATTATTAGGTGTCCTCATACTAAAGTAATATATAAACCCTATTGGATGTGGCGAAATATATTTCTAACAAAAATTATCATTATTAACATTTTAAACTAATCTGTTCAAATAAATGCAACAAATACAAACATTTTGAGTGCCATAAATAGTTTGTTTACATTTATTAGGGTAAAACAAAACGGCCGCGGCCATAAGAAAATTTGAGCTGACTCCCTGGTGGACAAAATGCGAACTACATGCCAGGTCTGACAGAAATTGCGTTTGTGTCCCTACTTGGTTTATATATATTACTTTACCTCATACCTAGGGTGTTATAGCCTTCTGTTAATCAAAGCTTAGAAAAAGAACATGGCAGATAGGCATTTAATCAAACAATGCAGGTAATACTTTTATATTATGTTCACGATTGCATTAAAGACCTGTGATTGTTTTTGGCTGCCTAGTTTTTTATTAGTATACTTCTTTATGAGAATATTGTAGTGTAACACAAGGCTAAAATCAGTTGACAGCATGGGAAAATAAGGCTAGGTAGCCAATGAGGTTATTCCTGGATGTTAAACCTCATTGAGGGACCAACCTCATTGGTTCCTAAACTTTTTTTCTCACTCTGTCAACTGATTATCAGCCACATTTGTGTCTAATATCAATTGGGTCAGTCAAATGTTCAATTCTTAACAATTTTTTATCACTAAAAATCAAAAGCCAGGATTCCACTTAACACATCTGTTTCATGTGCTTTTAAGATCTCATGCGTCTGTTATCATTGTTGCTCCAACTGTGTTTTACAGTCTATCGACTACTTTAAAAATCTTGACAGGTCAGTTTAGGCACCGCCTATTTTTGGCAAGAAGGGAGCAGGAAAAACTATGTAAACCAATTCAGTTTATTTTACCCATAATTTCTTGGCGATTTTTTTTACATTTCTTTTGTGTAGTTTATTTTATAATATCATTTTTATGATTAATTTGAAAGTAGATTTCATAACGATGTAAACAAAAGAAGAACCACAAACAAAGTGAAAGATTGTGGGAAAGAAGGTTATTTCTCTACTGCAGTTATGGTGGTAGGGAATTCTTTTATTAAGTCAGCTTCTCTGATTACCAGTCCCCATCATACCCCAAAATACTAATGACCCCATAGAGATATATACTAGAGGGGGCATAGCCTATCTTAATACACTGAGAGGCCTGAAACATTTTTAGTGGGGCTCTGTGTAACCTCATTAAAACCTCCTCCAAGAGGGAGTTAAGGTTATAATTAATCAATTGTTTTCGGCTTCCCGCAGATATTTTGTGTTTTGATTTGTATTTTAAGCATTCTACCATATAATTTACTGTTTATTTGATGAAAATGATAATCGAATATGGTCAGGTTACTTTTTCGATGTTTCAAAATTCAATCAATAGGGCCCCTCTAGTAATATATCTCTATGAATGACCCCCCCCCCCCTTAGAATCGCTTATGATAATCATCTACGAATGTTAGGATGTATCTATAGCCTTTGTAAGTCGCAGGTGTTATATTATACAATTAAACGATTCCACTATTTCCTATACCTTTTGTTTAAGCAGCTAGATCAGATGTTTATTTTGATTATTATCTCATACGTATTTTAGCTTTATTATTATTTTTAGAAGAGACAGAGTATAGTTTATTCTAGCCATAGAGATATATACTAGAGAGGGCATAGCCTATCTAATTACATTTAGAAGCCTGAAACATCTTTTTGGGGCTCTGTATAACCTCATTGAAACTTCCTTCAATATTGAGTCAAGAATTGTATAAGGAAGGATACCCCAATCCGCGTTTTTTGACAGTTCAATGGAAAATGGAGGGGAGAGCAAAAAGGGCAGCCGTGACGTCACACGTGTAACCGATATAAACAAACTAACTAGCCTCGTTCACTTCTAAAGCATTCTTTATTTATTTATAAATAAATAATACAATAAGCGAATGTTTATTAGCCGATTTTTACAGCTCCACATAATAATTATAGGTTACAAATTGGAAATAACAATTTGAAATAAAAGAATAAAACAAAAATTAAAATAATAAAAGAAAAATACTAAAAAAGACTAAAATATAAGTAGGTTACAAATTAAACATTATAATATAAAAGTATTGCATATATATATATATATATATATATATATAATATATATATATATATATATATATAATATATATATATATATATATATATATGTATAATATATAAGTATACATGCATTATATAATTGAGAATTAGGGCCATTTTCCGGATAGCACAACTAGACCTAAAGATTGATTTTTGTACCGAGTTTTAACTCTCTAGTATAAATACTCTGGGAGCTACGATGATAACATATACACATCCAGACAAACAACTTAGTGAAAACCTCTTAAGAGGTCTTAAAAATACCTGAAACGGATAATTCCGGTTTCGGAATTTTTTTAAACACAATACTTTTCATATATTCCCATGGTATGAATGAAATGAAGTTAAAACTATATTATGAAAAAATAACAATTTTTATGGAAAAATCTAAAAACATGTATATATGTTTTTTAATAAATGACTTATTGTAGTTTATTATTCACTTTTATTATTTGCAAATTTGTATATTTACAATGCAGATATAAAATATGCGATTATAATGTTGGAAAAGTAAAAAGATATTTCACTAAAAGGAAAAATGATAATTACAGCTATTACTTCTTTAAAAAATGTTACACGAGTGACGTCACAAAAGAGTGGGAATCTTGACTGACACGCCCACAATAAAAATTGGGGTATCCTTTCTAGTCTTCAATTCTGGATATTGAGTTAAGGTTATAATTAATAAATTTATTTCGGTTTCCCGCACATTGTTTGTGTTTTGATTTGTATTTTCCACGTTTTACTATAAAAGTTATTGTAATTTTGTACTGATTATTTCATTATATTTACAGCGAAGGAGGTCAGGTTACTTTTTCGATGTTTCAAAATTTAACCTATAGGGCCTCTCTAGTAATAATATCTCTATGATTCTAGCGAGTTCAGTCTGCATTCGCTCACGGTACAGTGCGTTATTGCTCCCATAGATAAAGGATATAATATTAATCATATTAATCAAACCCGCCTTATATTTTTCTATTAATTACTTAATTACCGACACGCTCGTCATTATACACTTAAATTTCATAAATTAATAGCCAAGCTAACTCCTTTCATCTTCCTTTTCTCCTCCTACCCGAAATACCAACTCCTTCCTTTTAAATATCGTCTTTTTATAAAGTACGTCAAGATTTCTACAAACGTAAGTAGCATCTTTTATTATATTACCGCTAAAAATACAGTCCTCTTTATACTCTGCTTTAACATTTGGTCGCTTCTTGCGGATCTTTTTTGAACTTATTGTTTATTTTAAAATTCAATTTTATTTCAGGAAAAGTTAGTTTTTTAATTGTTGGATGAAAGTTATAGTTCCAGGTTTTAGACTATACAAATCTAGGTACGCCAGTACTCTGTCTCTTAACTGCATTGTATTTCTTTATCTGTCCTCTTGGACCCTTAACTATTTTTTAACTTTGAACTTTTTTTGTTTTCATATAAAATTATATCTTTATAATTTTAATATTTGTATCCATTTTATTACTTTAAATTACGCTCTATTTTACATCAAAACTTTCAATGCTGATAACTCGCGTCAGATTCTTTAGATCGCGGAGTTTTTTACACTTTACACCATTCATTTTGATCTTTTATTTGAATGGTCACTCGCCAAAAACTTAAATTTTGACTTTTGCTAATTTTTTGAGACTTGCATTTTAATTTTGAATTTTCATTTACTTTTTAATATTAATACTTTTTCAATTCTTTCGCTACTAAGATGGGTACTGAAGAAAACAATAAGAAACTTGACGCCAAAATAAGTTTCTATACCAAGAAAAAGGAAAATCTTTTCCTGCGCTTACAAAATACTTTTGATTTTATACCTAAGGTTACAACCGATGTAAAATCGAAAGAAAACTTTCTTATAAGATGTGGCAGTTTAGAATCTACTCGTGCTGAATTTAACACCATTATTGACACCATTAATGAGCTTAATTTAGAATATGTACCGGTGAAAACATTTAGATTTTTAGCCACTCAATTCTTTTGATAATATGTATTGTGCTGTAATAAAATGTAAAGACGATTTATTACGTAAATCTCACTCCTCTCAGCCTAATAATGAAAGTTGCTCATCCAATAGTAATAATTCTCAAAAAAAAAAACTTTACAATTCCGCTATCCTAAGTTAAAACTTCCGTCGTTTTCTGGTGATCCAAAAGAATGGAACTTATTTTATCAAACTTTTTTGGATTCTGTAGTCAATAATACTGAATTAAATGATTCAGACCGTATCCGCTGCATAGCAGGGAAGCTTTCTGGTAAAGCTCTTGATATGATAAGTGGTATATCAGCTCAACCTGCTAATTTTAAATTGATCTGGGATACTTTGGTTGATCGATTTCAAGACCGAAGAGCTCTTGCCTCTTTATACTTAAATAAAATTTTGGATTTTAAATGTTTAAATAAAGAATCTGCGGTTAACTTAGATAAATTCCTACAGGATTTCGCTTCCTCAGCCGAGGCTTTTAAATCTCTTAAACTTGCTGATACCACTGATTTCATTTTATTACATAAAGCTCTGAATAAACTTCATCCCGAAACTGTAAAACATTTTGAACTCTATTATAAATCTGGTTTAAAATCAGATTCTTTAGTCGATATTACTAACGTCACATCTCAAATACCTACTTTTCATAATTTACTTACTTTCATAAAAGATCATGCTAAACTAATATCGAGAACTGACTCTTATGCTGCCAGCCATTCTAATGTTAAAACTTACAAATCCAGTATATCTGGTAGTAAATCATCTCAGTCTTTTGTAGTCAATAAACCATCAAGTAGTCATTGTGTTATTTGCTCAAAAGAGCAACATGCAGTTTACTTTTGCCCTCAGTTTAGGCGTCTCTCGCCTAAGGAAAGATATAGTTTAGCAAAAAGTAAAGCGCTTTGCTTATCATGCCTGTCTACTCGGCACGCTACTGCCTCTTTCAAGTCAGAAAATGCTTGCTCACGATGTCACTCTAAATGTCATCATTCACTTTTACATTTTAATAAGCCTGACACTTCCGATCAGACTAATAATGTTACTACACCTCCGCCTATTCAGAACTCAAATAAATCTGAAAACCCGTCTATTCGATCGGACCCTAATAATGACTCTGGTATTGTTGCTGTGTCTGTTACTTCTTCTTTACCTACCAGCAGTCCTATTCAAGCTCTAAATACTTACAATACTTCTTCTGTTTTATTATCTATCGCTTAGGTTAGAGTAAAAGATCCTAAATCTGATAAGTGGCACTTGGTGAGATGCTTATTAGATACTGCTTCTCAACCTAACCTTATCACTACTGATTGTTGTAATTATTTACATTTACCCAAACAAAAATTTATTTCTTCAGTTAATGGCATCGGAATAAATGTTTATTTCCAATCCCATCCGATATAAAACTTCTTTGAATTTCATGTTAAAACATGATGATACAGAGTATCATATCGAAGCCTATGTTTTAGATACTGCTACTGGTAAATTACCTTCTATACCTAACGATTTTTCTGCTTTTCCTCATCTAAAAGGCATTCCTCTAGCGGATGGGCATACTCCAGGTAAAATTAATATCGTATTAGGTGCTTCTATATTTCCTTATCTTTTAACCGCAGGTATTATTGCTGGTCCTCCTAATACACCAGTAGCACTCCAATCCGTGTTAGGATATATTGTTATTGGACATTGCGATTATAATTCAAATGAAACGCCTAATGTTTTCTGTACAACTGTAGAAGAAAAATCATTGACTGAGTTAGTCTCTAACTTTTGGTCTCTCGAAGACATCCCTTCTTCAGATAAGGCTAGTTACAATACAATAAAAACAACCTTTATTTACCAAAAGTAAAAAATTACAAATATATACAAAACTTAAAGCAAACAAATATAAAAAATTTTTCAATGTACAGAATATATAAAAAAAATAAATAAAACTATGTACAATAGTTACAAATATAAAAATATTAAAAATATAAAAATATTTATAGAATAGTTACAAGTATGGTACAAATAATAATAATATAAATAAATAAAATATTATACAAAATTATAGGTTCTCTGTTGTGAGAAAAAATAAATATTTATTAATTAGAATATAGTATTATTTTATAATTATGGCAACCCACAAGGCAAAGCCTGTGTGTGGGGTTATAATAGTTAGGAATATATTATAAATTTGATATGTATGATATATAAATTGGTATGAGGTATGACTATAGGAGAGAAAAAAATAAATATCTATATATTTGTATTGAAATAATTATAATAGTTGGATTAATGAAATGAAAAATTTTTAAACCTTAGGATAGATTATTAATAATAAACTTAATAACTATTAAATAAATAAAATAGAAAAAATATTAAAAAAGTAGACATTATAAAGAATAATTAAAAAGTAAGTAAAAAATGATAAACTTTATTATAAATTAAAAAAAGGGTAACATTGTTGAAGACTTAAAATTAAAATTAAGGAACTAATAAATGAGACATAAACCAAGAGACTTTCGTTAGGAAAGATAAAAAAATATATTAAACAAAGAGATCAATGAAGAAAAAAAAAATTGACCTAAAGAAATATAATAGTTAATAGCACATAAAAATATACATGCACACATACACACACACGCACATATATATACACATACTTATGCACACGCATACATACATTCATATACACACACATACATACACTTACATTCGTATACATTCATATACACACACATACATACACACATATATATATATAATTAACAATATGAAAATAGAGATAGTCTCCTCACATAGTTAGAGATAGTTCCTCACATCTTGATGAATGTGAGGCTATTTATCAAAAAACGACTTATAGAACCGCAGAAGGTCGCTATTCTGTTGCGCTTCCATTTAAAACATGACACTTCTTTACTCGGGGATTCTTGGTCTTGTGCGCGCTCTAGACTTTTAAACTTAGAGAAGCAATTAGAGAAGAAAATGTATCATGAATTTCTTATGAGAATTATTATTATTTCTTAAGATTATGAAGCCCAAGGCCACATGTCTTTGACTGATAGCTCATCTTCTGATGGCTGCTATCTTCCTCACCACTGTGTCTTAAAATCAGACAGTGTTTCAACTAAATTAAGGGTAGTTTGGAATGCTAGCTCTAGTACTAGCTCTGGTTACTCTTTAAATTCGATTTTACACACTGGCCCTAAATTACATTCTGACTTGTGCAGCATTTTACTACGCTTAAGATTGTTTGAAATTGCTATTACCGCCGATCTTAAGCAAATGTTCAGACAAATTTGGGTACACCCTGAACACCGCAAATATCAGAAAATTTTATGGCGGTTCAGTCCTGATAGTGAAGTCTGTTCTTATGAATTAAACACTGTAATTTTTGATTTTGGACTTATTTGAAAAATACACATTTATAGGGTTGTCAACGAATGGGTTTTTCGCAAAGATTCAAATTATTAAAATTTTATTTTAGAAATCTGCTTGGACATGTTTAGGGATGCCCTTAAAGAAGTCTCCTAACTTAGCCTCACAGCTGCTATCGTAGTGGACCAATACGTGTCCCGGTTTTTATGTCCTCGTTAATATCTTGGTAGGAACACAAAATATCGAAAATTGTTACAAATAAAGTTTGAAGCTAAGTAAATTGCTTAAAATAAGTTCTTATTAGTTTACTCTCTATTTCAAACCATTAATAAAATTATTGCAAGTTAAAATTAAACAAAATTTTCATTTTTGAACAACATAAACAAACTTAAAATTGTTACTTTGTCGCGATGTTATTCCGCATTTACTTAACATAACTTAACAGCAAATCGACCAAACATTGTGCTTTTTGTACATTAAGTAGTCAACTACAAAAGAATTTACTAATAGTAGTAGTAGTAGTAATAGGGTGGGGAGGCAAAGCCAGGCAAATAGGCCACGTTGTTGGGCCCTTCTTGCCAGCCCCGATTCCTTAGTCTACACCACCTCTACCAAGAATCTCTTGGAAAGGTTGATATATTGTAGGATATCTCTCCAACTAAGAGAAGAAAGCTCCTCTTCATACAAGAGGCCTACGCCAAATATGCGGGTACGAAGAGAAGTATAGGCCTCACACTCTGCAAGCAGGTGAAAGGCTGTCTCCTCATAATGCCCACACATGGGGCAGTTAGCCTCTGAAATTATGCCTAAAGTATTAAGATGTTTATTTAATCTACAGTGACCGGTCAGAACACTAACTAGGTTCCTAAGACAAGGCTTGCTGAGGTTAATTAGAAAATTTGTATTTTTTACATTTGGCCCAGTAATGAACATTTTTGCTTGTCTGCAACCAGCAAAGGCATGCCAGTTAAGTTTTAGGGTGTTCATTAGCCAGCTATCCAAGAGTGTTTTAGCATGTGTTGCTGAGAGGGGAAGGACAGGTTCTGGTCCAATGAATGGGGTTTCTGCTCCTAGTCTAGCAAGTTTATCTGCTTCCTCATTACCTACGACACCCATATGGCCTGGTACCCACTTAAGTTCAACAATTTTGCTCTTTGCCAAGAGAGACAAGTGAGCTCTACATTCTTGAACGAGGGCAGAGAAGCTACTAGGATTGGAGGTAAGGGCTTTAATTGCAGCCTGACTATCAATGCAGATTATAATGAAATTCTCATTACCTTCTCGCACAACTGGAAGGGTCGCAACCATCAAGATAGCATATACCTCTGCTTGGAACACAGTAGCATGAAGCCCAAGAGAGTAACTTAGTTCTACAGAATATTTAGGAATATAGACCCCTGAACCAGTGAGTTCTCGGCCTTTCTTAGAGCCATCTGTGAAACAAGTCAGTTCGTGCTCGGCTTCTTTTATTGTAGGTTCAGACCAGTAGCTTCTAGAAGGTATAACACTGCTAATATTGTTGATAATGGCTACTTTGCTACCGCTCTCTCTGGGGTTGGCTGCTGCTAATATGGGTAGTTCCTCTAGAACAATGTTTTCAATCCCAGCATGTTTGTTGTTATTATATGGATTCCACATACCAGTGTCTCGAAGTCTAATAAAAGTGGCTGCTGCTTCTCTTAATATCACAGTGGTTAATTTTGGTAAACATAGAAGAACTTCTAGAGCAACTGTTGGAGTGGTTTTCATGGATCCTGTTATAGCAAGACAAGCTATTCTTTGAACTTTGGTAAGCTTGCGATCAATTGTGGTTTTTTTCACAGCGGGCCACCAGACCAAAGAACCATATTGTATCCTTGGTCTGACAATAGCTGTGTAAATCCACTTAAGTACTTTTGGTTTGAGTCCCCAAGTTTTCCCAACTGCGTAACGAAGTTGCCATAAGGTTGATGTAGCTTTTGCTACAACTTTATCTATATGCTCATTCCAATTCAATCTGTTATCTAAAATGACTCCTAAGTATTTGATACTACTAGAAATAACAAGTCTTTCACCAAATAGTTGAGGAGCTTTAAAGTCGAGTTTTTTTATGGTTTGTGAAAAGAATGAGATTTGTCTTTCCTGGATTTACAGACAGGCCTACTTTCCTGCACCAACTTTCTATTAAACTGCATACAACTTGCATTAGCTCATACAGTGTATTGAGAAATTTTCCAACTATAAGCACCAGACCATCATCTGCGTAAGCTTGACAATAGAAACCTGCTTTTGAAAGCTCAGACAGCAACGCGTCCATTACAAGACACCAGAGCTTTGGGCTCAGACATCCTCCTTGGGGACAACCGACTGAAATAAACTCAGTCAAGTTACACTCATTGTGTGAAACAGTAATCCTACGATTATGTAGCATGCTTACAATCCAACTGATGACATTTGGGTGGACATCTCTTTGCTCCAGTGCAGCTCTAATGATACCTGATGTAGTTTTGTCAAAGGCTCCTTCCACATCAAAGCTTAGACATAGCACAGATTCCTTATGATGAAGAGCCCTCTCAACTCTACTTACCAAAGCATGAAGAGCTGTATCAGTAGAGCGCTTCTTTAAGTAAGCATGTTGGGTAGGATATAATGGTTTCTTCGTTAAAATTTCCACATTTAAATATTCATCGACCGATTTCTCTAGCATCTTTAGTAAATATGGTGTAAGACTTATAGGTCTAAAAGATTTAGGGTCAGTGTAGTCCTTTCTTCCAGATTTTGGAATGAATATTACTCTGACTGACTTCCATGAGTCAGGCACCTGTCCTAAAGCATTGCTGGATTGAAAAATAGATAATAATGCTGAAATTATTATGTCAAGCGCCTTCTGAATAAGAGCTGGAAAGATCTCATCCATACCAGCAGCTTTATAAGGACTCAATGAACCTGCTGCCCAACGGAGTCCTTCTACAGTAACAATCCTCTGACCTAGTTCACGATTGAAATCACAGATATAATTAGTGTCAATAGAGGGTTGAGGCTGTTTCTGAGGAAAGTGCGCTTTTAGCAACAGTTCTAAAGAGTCTTGTATATTTGTACTATAATTACCATCATCTGATTTAAAAGGTCCGAGTTCAGCATGTTTATCTTCTTGACTGAGAACTCTGACAAGCCTGGCTGATGCTTGGTGTGATTCAATGTCAGCAGTGAAATTTCTCCAGCTATTTCTATGATGTATTCTTAGTGCTTTCTTAAAATTACGACGAGCATCTTTGAAAGCTATATTATCGTCTTCGTCTTGTGTTTTATATGCTTTCCTCCACTTTCGTTTGGCTTCACGCTGAAGTTTAGCTAAATCCTTATCCCAACTCTTAATTCTTTTTAGTGGAATAGGGCGTAATAAATAAGCTTGGTGGTAAGCATTTAAGATTGCATCGTTAAGCTCTGATGCTGCGTTATCAAATCATCTGTATTGTTTATGATTAAAGGATTCTTAAACAAGGGATTGTCATGTAAAATAAAATAAATTGTTCCCAATCAGTGGACCTGGGTGATCTTTTGAAAGGTCTTACAATGGGATCAGTACTAATGTGGAGTCTTATCATGCGGTGGTCAGACATACTAATATCATCAGAAACTCTCCACCCTTTTATTTTGTCCGCGAAGTGAACTGAAGTTAGAGTAATATCGATTACAGTCTGACTTCTAGCATTAACAAAAGTAGAATCAGTACCCCTGTTTAGAATCTCAAGATTAGTAGAAGCTAGAAATTCAACCAAGGCCTCCCCCCTTGCATTGTTAAGCCGGCTGCCCCACATAATGTGGTGAGCATTAGCATCACAGCCAATGAGTACCTGGTAATTTCTTCTTTCACAGAAGTTAACCAGCTTCATCAAATCCAAAGAAGGAGGAGGTTGTTCACTATCACCGGGAAGGTATAGTGATCCTAATACTAAATTTATTAATTAATATATTTTTCTAAATTGAAGTAAGGCAGCTTTGAGATCTCTAGAACACAATTTCTGAAAGAATGGTGAGTTGAGATTTCTAGTGGCTAATATGCATGTTCTTGATTTGCTCACCAGACATTCCTGATAAGATAACCCCACCTACTTCATTAAGCATTTTGATATTGCGTTTATAAACATAAGGTTCTTGAATAAGAACTATCATATTAGTTTTACCGCTAAAGATTTTAGTAAGCTCAGAAGTGGCTGCTTTACTGTGTTGTAAATTAATTTGTCGTATGTCTATCATTAGGCAAGATAAAAATGTAAAAAAAAATACTTAAAAGTATGCTTAATTCTTATTCTTAATTCTAATGATCTCCCTCTGATAAAAGGGGCAAACTGAGTCTTTTATTGAGTGGTCACTCTGTCTTTTGGTCTTCGGCAGGGCCCACAGGAGGGTTTTTATTTGCCGCTTTTCAGGGCAATCATTGTAGACATGTCCTTCAAGAGAAGAACCCACAGACTTTTTGCTTTGACGGACATTCTGAAACTGATTGCCCTATCCGAAGACTCCGAAGGCAGCGAGATACCCAATTATAATTCCTAACTTCTAGTTTAGACCATTCAATGTTAATCTCTCTTTTTTCTAGGAATATTTGTTTCACCTCTTTGGGAACAAGCACTACCCATCTTACAAATTTCCCACCACGGACCCAACCACAAGAAAGAGTAAATTGAGGGATTATTTTATCTTTTATGTCTGCTCTATTTTTAAACTGATCAAATTCACAATATTTTGTTATATATATCCTCTTTCAATTCAGCTTTACTTAAGGATGCATCAACGCCTATTATAACAATAGGCTCTCTCTGCTCTGCTGGGAGTTTAGTACATAAACCAAGACTATTGAGGTCTTGGTATTTAATGATTTTATATCTATCCTCTACAGAGCCAAATTCTAAGGCAAAAGCTACACCTTTTCTTTTGGCGTACATATTTGTGACATTTACATTAGATAACTTAGGTTTTAACTTGGTTAGAATTTGTTTCCTAAGTTTGTCTATTTGTTCTTTAATTTTATTACATTGATCTAAATTTGTCTTATCAAATGTACCGGTAATCCGCAAATTCAATAATGACTGATTTGTTTAATCAATCATCTTTGTCTTGTTTGGGGAAGAGATGGCATTTAGAATTAGGATTTGGATCAGGGGGAAGTGGACCAGAGGTTTAGGGCCTGGCGGAGAAGGCCCTGGTGTTGGGCAGGGCAAGGAACTGGAGTTGGAGGTGTGGATTTCCGTTCAAGTTCTCACAGCACTCGCAAAGGAACCACTGCCCCCATTCCTCCCATATACTTTATCTGTTATCTGACTATTTGGACCTTGATAATAGTTTTTGCTACATTATAGTTCAGTAGCCTTGGCGCAGAATTCTGTGCCGCAGCGGGTAACATCAAGTGCTAGACTGGTTACATTAGTTCTTACAACTCTTAAGGAGTCTAAAATCACTTTAATTTCTGTCTTAGATATTTTATGGTCTGAACTAGAGTCAGTATTAAATAAATATTTTACAAACGTTTGTTCTAATTTATCTAAATTTCCTAAGGCAGACTCAGTTGCCCCTTTACCTATATCTCTAAACTTATCTATAAAAGTATGGTCAGCAGTTGTTTTCACTGGGCTGTCGTTCTCATCTCTCTTTCTTTTCTTCTTTGCTTCTTCTTCTTTCCCTCCGCCAACGAGTGATCTAAGTAAAGGTTGTGGATCTTCTTCTAAACTATCACTACTTTCATCTACAGAAGGCTTTAACCAAAGGTGAGGTTGAAACATTGCTCGCGTATTGCCTTCACATTCTTTGGTATGGCGAGGGACTAGCGAGACTAGACCCTTCTGTTCTTCTTTCACTAACTTGACATCCTTCTTCAATTCCTGGTCAAGATCCTCTTTACTGCCATGTAGTGGTATTACTACGGCGTAAGGGTCCTCGGGGTCTGGCCAGCGACCTTCATTTCCTTCTAGCTCTTCAACTATGGGGGGCATGCTTGTTCTCGGAGCAGCTATGGGCCACTCGCTGTTTTTTGACGTTTTAACTGGTTCCTCAGATGTTTTAACAACTATTTCACCCCTGCTTATTTTATTAATAAGCAGGGGTGAAACTCTAACTCTTTATCTCTGAGAGCTAAAAGTTTTTTTAGACTTTTACTGTAGTCCTTTTTGGACTTGAGTATATCTTCCTCGTTTCCTTTAGCTCTTAATTTGCCTATAGAGAAGAGTCTCTCCGCTACTCTTTTTTCAATGGAGTAGTGCTTTTTAACCTGATCCTTCCAGTCTCTACAGGCCATCATTAACCTCTTCGCATTACCAGACTGGATCATATACTTGACTCCTTGTTCCTTCTGATCTATTGACATTTCAATTTTTTCCTTAGGTTCAGGAGCCAATGCCTTAATTAAGCTAGGCAAAAATCCGTCTTGAACTGGAGGGGGCTTGACATACACTGTTGTAACTGTAGACCCTCCTGCAGATTTATTACCTGGTTGATCTATCAGAGAAGTAAATAGTCTTGGCAAAGGTGGAGGCAATAGTACATATCTCATCATTCTGAAACACTGACGGCGTCTCTGATACAAATTGCTCCGCAATGCTACCCGAATTAACGCTATACTTTCCACTACCTCCGAAGGAAGTAATTGAACAACTCGAAAGAGTGTCACTTCTTACACTTTAAGCCAAAAACCCATCCCAGCTCAAACTATCTGTTCCTTCACTCCAGGATTCATCCGGTTTACAAAAGAAAGAGTTTGCGCTACTGCAGCGCCCCATCACTGGAGTGCTGGTTGCTGCATTGCTAAATGAGTCATTTAGCAAGGGTTGAGTACTTGACATACTCATCCCTTACCTGAGAAGTCACTGACAAAATTTCTAGCAGGTTTCAATAGAAGTGACGCTTTGGACCACAAATAGTTGCCAAAAATAATCTTGGCACTCCTTTATTTATATATAGAAGGCTTGTTGTTTTGAGATACACAAATTAAAAATCTGTCATGTCATCTTAATGAATAAAACAATTGATGTTCTCAAATCAATATAAATATTGATACTCACAAAACAGATTTGTTTATGCAGCTGACAGTGCAGTTTGATTTAATTCATTTGGATCATTAAATCAAATATTTAAAACTGCTTACTATGCACTACATAAATGTTAATAGTCTTACATACACTTTAATATAGAGATTTTCCTAAAGTTTAACTTAAAGAAACACGAGCATATATTAAGTCTACACACATAAAAACTTCAGACACGAAAGATACACATTTTACGCGATAAATTGCAAAATTTCACCACTGTTAAAGAAACCGATCACAAAGAAATTAAACATTTCTAAAGGAGCTTCTAGAACACGTCTGACTGTAAGACTGTCCAATTAGAACTCCTCAATTTACTAATCTTTCAGTTTATTATAGTTGCCGAGCACTAATCTGGTAAATTTTTCTTTCTTTCGACAATTAATGAAGAGATAAAAAAAAGACAAAAAGCTCTGTAAATGTTTCCTCTTCCATATTCTTCTAAAACCAATAGAAAAAAGTCCTCCGGGTATGAAATGAAAACGAGTCAAATGATTAATTAAAAACACTAGTTTTCCTCTTAAATTGGCATTTTTGTAAGTTTTAATTGTTGAGTAGTTGACTACATTATATTAAAAAATCAATCAAAATCAATGTTTGGTCGATTTGCTGTTATGTTAGTAAATGCGGAATAACATCGCGACAATGTAACAATTTTAAGTTTGTTTACGTAGTAAAAAATGAAAATATGGTTTATTTTTTACTTGAAATCTTTTATTAATGGTTTGAAATAGAGATTAAACCTATAAGAACTTATTTTTAAGAAATTTACATAGCTTCAAACTTTATTTGTAATAATTTTCGATATTTTGTATTCCTACCTAGATAACGAGGACATAAAAACGGGACACGTTTTGGTCCACTACGATAGCAACTGTGATGCAAATTTTGGGTACTTTTTTGGGGTATCCCTGAACATGTTCAAGCATATTTCTAAAATAATATTTTAACAATTTAAAACTTTAGCAAGCGAAAAATCCGTTCATTGATTAGACTATTAAAGCACTAACTTATTTATACATGGTTTTTTTACTAAAGCAAATTTTAATCTAATTCTTCATTTAAAATTACTTCCTTTATTCGTCCGAAGAAATCTTTAGATGGATCTCAATGTGTGGACTTGAGGATTAAATAAAACAAGCGAGTCGTTGGAAACATTGCATTCTTTGTATTGGTTTTATCTAGTTAGAGTGCGTTCAGAAACATTTACCAGTTGGAAAATAACTCATTGGATTAAAATTGAATTATTTCACACTTTGGGTATTTATTCTCACCAAAACAGCAGTTCTAAACAAAAATATGAGTCTTATTTTTATCCCGAGAATACAAAAAGTTTAATACGAGTTGGCCTTCAAATTTACTTTTCTTTTTTGCAAACCCCCCTTTCAAAAAATCAACCTCCCCCTCCATAACCCTAATCTCTCAAGCTTATTTGTTCTTTGGAAATTGCTAAAAAATGAAAGCCAAGTCAGCGAGTGCACTTTCCAACTGGTAAGTATTTCTGACGACTCAGTAGTTATGCCCTTTAGGAGGTTTAATCTGGGCACATTCCGTTTGCTTTCTGAACAGCTGCTGTATCTGATCCAACGTCTTGCCCTCAGTTTCAGGTAGTTTAAAGTAAGTAACGCTTGTTCCAATAACTCCTATGACGGCGTATATTAGAAGGCATCCAGATAATGACACTACAGATTCCAGAGGTTTATATGTTAGCGTAGCTACGGAACCTAGGATGTAGGATGATGCTGCGGCTATGCCTGCCGCACTTCCGCGGCATCTGAAAAACAATTATGATATAATAATGAAAAAAATCAATTTGTGTAAAAAAATGTGTACGGGGGGGGGGGAGCCCCTTGAAACTTTTCTTCACCTTATCACCATCTTCAAAGAAAAGTTTTAATTGCAGCGGTCTCCCATTCGACTACTAGCTACTTGCTGGTTTTCAACATACATCTATAAACATGTCAAACAGTACCTTGATAAAAAATTACTAAAAAGTGGTGACACTAATGTTAAATTTCTTAAAATTTAAATTAGGTTTTAAAAAAGTTGATATTATGGTGTGTTCTAATTTACTTTGACTAAAAAGTAACCAAAAAAGGGTAGGGAAATTACAATATTTTGGTAATAGTTATCATAAAACTCTCGTAATGAACTCTATAGAAAGACTTTTGAACTCGCACTAAAGTAATATATAAATCAAGTAGGGAAACTCCTATACTGACACACATAGAGATATTGTTACTAGAGGGGCCCTATTGGTTGAATTTTGAAACATCGAAAAAGTAACCTGACCACTTTCGCTTTAAATATAATCAAAAAATTAGTATAAAATTACATTAACTTATTTAGTAGAACGTTAAAAATACAAATCAAAACACAAAGAATGAGCGGAAAGCCGAAGCAATTGATTTATTATAACCTTAGCTCACTCTTGAAGGAGGTTTCAATGAGGTTACACAGAGCCCCTGAGAGCCCCAAAAATATGTTTCAGGTCTCTCAATGTAGTTAGATAGGCTATGCCCCCTCTAGTATATATCTCTATGCTGACACATGTAAAAAAATCAGACCTGCCCGATCAGCTGATAGCTGGCTCAAATATAAAAAATAAATATACTACATATACATATACTAGAGGGAGCAAAGCCTATCTCATAACATTGAGAAGCCTGAAACATATTTTCGGGGCTCTCAGGGGCTCTGAGTAACCTCATTGAAACCTCCTTTAAGAGTGAGTTAAGGTTGTAATAAATCAAGTGTTTTAGCTTTCGCACATCGATTGTGTTTTGATTTGTATTTTTAACGTTCTACTATACATATAAGTTACTATACTTTTTTATTTGATTATGTTTACAAGCGAAAGTGATCAGGTTACTTTTTTGAAGTTTCAAAATTTAATCTATAGGGCCCCTCTAGTAATAATATCTCTATGAAAAATAGCTGAAATTAGAATAACTGCGCATGCGCCTTTTCGGATTTAGGTATTTTTATTTAATCTTATTGGCAACCCTGATAACATTAGGTGAGTTTTACATTTTATCGTGTTTTCGTACTGTATTATGTACTTGATAATTAATTAATTTTGTATTAATTTCTGTTAAATAATTGTTATAATAAATTAGTTAAAGAAAAAGAAACTATAGTAAAGGTAAATCACATGTTTTTATTAAGATTTGAAGAAAATGTAGACGACAGTGTATTGCCTTAAATTACGATTGCTTTTATTACATTCAAAAAAATTAGGTTAAATTTGTTAAATTACTAATTACAATTAATATTTGAAGGGAAAAAACAAATATCATTTCCAAAAATACAAAGTTAAGTAGTGAACACAAAAAAAAGTTTAATTAGCTGCTCGTTTTAAGTAATTTAAACAAACCTAGTATTTAAAGATTCGGACTTAAACCACTATTGAATGTGTCAAAATGTATTCCTTACACAAATTATTAACATTTGAAACTAAACTGTTCAAATAAATGCAATAAAAACCAAAATTTTGAGTACCGTAAATAGTTTGTTTACATTTACTAGGGTAAAACAAAATGGCCGCGAGTTATATTCCACAAATCATGCTGACTTTAGCATTATTAATTAGGCTGATTGAGCACTTTAAACTATAAAAAGTGCACTGTTACCTGTAACTCTGTCTATTATAGTTTTATTCTTTAGTGTTGTAAGTTCAATTATATGTGTATAATAAATAAAGTGTTTTTTAAAAATCACTCATAATTCGCGGGCATAGGAAAATTTGAGCCAACTCCCTGGTGGACAAAATGTGAACTACATGGCAGGTCTGACAGAAATCGCGTTTGTTTCCCTACTTAGTTTATATATTACTTTAACTCGCTCCATCAATCTACTTTGGGTAGAGATCATTTTCGAAAGTCCACTATGTTTTAAATGATTTAATGTGGTACATCTGACTTCTTGGTTTAAGATTAAGACTATTGAATTGTAAGTTTTCAAGCTCGTGAACACCTAAGAACCAATGTTTATGAACATTCTTATGACTTTTTAACCTACTTTATGACGTCATTAATCCTTAAAAAAATTATATGGATTGATGATTTGCTGTAGTAGTTTGTAATCTGATTCGATTAGTTTTGTTTGGAAAATATTTTGAAGTTTGTAAAATTTTTACTGGTCATTCGTAGTTCCTATGAGACGACAATGCTGAATTTTCGACCTTGTAGACATTGTGCTAACTTTTTGGGGGGAGGGAAACCACATTGTTTTAGAATGTCCTAGTTGGGATAAAAAAATATCGAATTTTTTTTCAAATAAAGTTTAAAGCTAAGTTAATTATCTAAAAATAGTCTATTGGTCATTAATCCTTAAAACAATTATATGGAACCTATTTCCAAGCTCTATTTCGAACCTTTGACAAAAGTTTTTATGTTCAAATAAGGGTAAAAACGAACATTATTTTAATTTTTTTTTTATCGTAAATAAACTAAAAATTACATTTGCAAATCATTTTCAAAACTTACAACGGCAAATCGATCAAACGTTATGATTTTTAGATACAATGTAGTCAACTACAGAGCAAGTTATTACCCCCAATTAGAGCGTTTATTTTATTATAGAAACAGAGCACTGGCCTGGTGAAGTTTTCTTAAGACTGGAAAAAGAAATTCAACTATATATATATTTTTTGTATGTTTATCACAACTACAACTAGAGTGTAACTGTATATTTGAAACGGCTATTGTCACGACAAACGAAGAGATTAAAAAGAAAGAAGGCACACTGTTCTAGAAATGTTTCTTTTTCCATTTTCTTTTAACACCAATAGGAAAAAGTCCAAGGGGAATAAAAAATGGAAATGTGTAAAAAAAAAAACACAAAAATTACATCCATATAGGAATACCACTGTATTTAATACCAAATTTGACAGCGCTGTGAGTTTTTTGTAGACATTTAGTAAGCACAGGGTCTACATAGTGGAAAACTCAGCATTGTCATCCCAGAGGACCCCCGAATGACCAGTAAAATTTAACCAACATCAAAATATTTTTCAGACGAGCCCCTTTTTTGACCTGGTTCCTGGACTAGTACTCAGGTCGATTCTACAACCGCTTGATATTTTTTTCAATTCGATTCATCTCACACGGTTCTGATCCCCTGTTTTATTAAGAGTGGATCCAAATTCCTTCACCTGGACTAGTACTCAGGTCGATTCTACAACCGCTTGATAGTTCGACTTGTCAATCCGATTTGCCTCTCACGGTTCTGATCCCCTGTTTTATTAAGAGTGGATCCAAACTCCTTCACCTGGACTAGTTCTCAGGTCGATTCTACTACCGCTTAATAGTTTGACTTGTCAATCCGATTTGCCTCTCACGGTTCTGATCCCCTGTTTTATTAAGAGTGGATCCAAACTCCTTCACCTGGACTAGTTCTCAGGTCGATTCTACTACCGCTTAATAGTTTGACTTGTCAATCCGATTCGCCTCTCACGGTTCTGATCCCCTGTTTTATTGAAAGTGGATCTAAACTCCTTCACTTGGACTAGTACTCAGGTCGATTCTACTACCGCTTGATAGTTTGACGATTTGCCTCACACGGTTCTGATCCCCTGTTTTATTGAAAGTGGATTCAACTCCTACTACCGCTTGATAGTTGGACTTTTCAATCCGATTTGCCTCTCACGGTTCTGATCCCCTGTTTTATTGAGTGGATCTAACTCCTTCAAGTGGTTTACACGGCTTATTTGACCAGACTTTACTCATAATCCAAAACTACAAGCAAAAGAACAGTTGACTCAGTACTTACTCCGTAGGGAAAACTTCGGCCACCAAACACCAAGGTAGTGACATAATTCCCAAACCATTAGTTAGGAAATTGGCAGCAAATAACACTATGGCTAAGACAGGTATATCTGGCTCTATGTACATGTATATTGACAGAAGTATACATATTATCGTAGACAGAGATCCTGATATTATTATCATCCTTCTTTTACCTGCATATCGCACTGATACAGCGCATATTAGAACTCCAACGAGCTGCAGTACACCTGAACAAACCTGAAATATTTGAGTGAAAAAAATATCATTATTTCGTTTGATAGATACAGTTTGGCTTTGATTTGGCCTAAGGGTCTATTTCGATTTTAACGTCAATTAGTCGTCAGGGTCAAATCTACTGTAACAATTTCCTTTAAGCTTAACCAAACCATCATCGGCTGCCATGAGATTTCCCAAGAGATTTTACCAATGTCAAATCTCGCGTGTTAAAATACACGAATTTGATCTGAAATTGGGAAAATATACAGTGTATTTAATAAACAACAGCTAAATCATGTTGTTTATGCAGTGAAAACGCTTATCAAATCTTTACCCTTTAATTCTTTTATCGTGGCGCTTAAAAGGTGAGAGAATATATTACAGTTGCATATTATACGTATTAAATCTAGCCAAAATTTAATATAATATTATAAGCCGTATAATTGGAATCAATCAGGTAGAGTTTTCGTTGCGACCTAAAGTTACGAAAATGACGGACGATAAAATTATAAATAAGATTATAATAGTCTTAATTTGGGGAGTAAATTACTTATTTTGGTAAGGATCTTTAATAAAAGGGGTCGTAAAGAGAACTTTACTGACCACATGAACGTTTTATGAGATAGAGAAATAAGAATAAACTTACATTTACTTGCGACGTTCTAGCAAAAGGCATGAAGCGCATGTTAATAAGAATACGACTAAGACGATTTTAACATTAATTTACACTTCAAGGACTAATATAACATTTGATTAAATGACAACCTTTATTATTTGTTATAAAAATATTAAGACACGAGGTCGTAAAGAGCAAAATAAAGTCAGAAGATTTAGGTCTTCCGGTGGTGACCGCGTCAATGTAGATGAAGAATCCGACGTTTCGCTTCCACTGTGGGAGGCATCTTCAGGGATATAGGACATCATGGATAATAGGACAATGCTCTACAAAACTAAACTGTTTTTTGGAGCAACAGAAAACATCAAATACAGTTCAACTGAGTTCTTCCACTGAAGATGCCTCCCACAGTGGAAGCTAAACGTCAGATTATTCATCTACATTGACGCAGTCACCACCGGAAGACCTAAATCTTCATGACAATTACCGCGGAAGCCTACGGATTTTATGAAAATAAAGTGTATTTCTTTATTTGTATATAACCTACAATAGAAAACAAGGTATGTTTACCTCTGAATTTAAAACTTTCGCGGATAATTTAATTATTAAAAGCATGTGCAGATCGTACCAAGCATGTACCGTTTATTTTTAACAAATGTTTTTTGATAGATTCTTCCATATTTTTAGCTTCAACGAGGGCACTTTGTTGTATGGGAAATGAACTTAAGACGTCATCTCCTTTATTAAAGATCCTTAGTTTTGGAAACTGTAGGGACGGTTTGGTTTGGTAAACTAGTAGGGGCGTGGTTGGTTTGGTAAACTAGTAGGGGCGTGGTCTGGTTTGGTAAACTAGTAGGGTCGTGGTTTGGTTTGGTAAACTAGCAGGGGCGGTGGTTTGGTTTGTGTAAACTAGTAGGGACGTGGTTTGTTTGGTAAACTAGTAGGGCGTGGTCTGGTTGGTAAACTAGTAGGGACGTGGTTTGGTTAGGTAAACTAGTTGGGGCGTGGTCTGGTTTGGTAAACTAGTAGGGACGTGGTTTGGGGTGGTAAACTATTCGTGACGTGGTCAGGTAAGGTGGCAGGAGATATGAAACAGTAGTATTGAACTTACTGTGTTAACTCATAAGCTAAGGTGACACTTCAGTAATAACACTATCTAACAAATAGTAACAAGTAGATATTTTTAGAAAGCAATCGAGTAGAGTGCTGAAGTTAATTTAGTATAAAATAGAACATACGAGAACAAGAAATGGATTGACGGCAAAGTTAAGAGATTGCAGGATAGTGACCAGAAACGGCTTTATGCCTTGGAGGGCAATAGCGTGCTGTGTTAGGAACAGCAATGCTATCATCAGCAGAGGAAACCTAACTCGTCTTTCCAACAGCATTGCAATTTGCGTCTTACTTGATTTACCAGGCAAGTTTTTTCCTGAAACATAGTCCGTTTAATGGTCAAAGAGTTTATAAAACAAGAATTCTAAGAGTACAACTAAATAAACAACCTAATTGATTTTATCAATCATAGATGAACACGGCCTGTTCGGTGACCCCTATACCTCGAGAACTGAGCTTACCATAGATCTAAATACAGTCTAAATAAACATTTCAAACGAATCTATTTATATGGCACAATGGACCCACCTAAGAGGTCTAAGTGCCCTGGAATTATCCACCTGAGCAATAAGATCTATTAATCGTTTTATAGCATCATTGATCTTGTCTTTGTAACATTTAATTCTTGATATGGAATCGGACAAAGTTAAATCTTGTGATGACCCATTTTTAGCCAAGTGGACGGGGTTAGTAACTAATCTTTGGCTAACGCCATTTGGTTTTTGGCCCCACTATCTCTTCCTTAACACAAGAAAAGATTTTTATTTTTGTTTTCTTTTTATTTACAGAGTATTTATTTTGTATGAGGTCCCCAGTTTCATATTAGCACGTCAGAAGACTGTCGTTAGGAATAATTTTGTAAAGGGATCCGTTAAATTTCGTAAGTTTCTTTTATTTTCTTTGTATGGAAATCAGCTGGGGTATTATTAATTAATTATTTTGAATATTCCGAGTACTGTCCCCGCCTGGAAATTTTTTTAGTTTGTTTTTACAAAAACAAACAATTTTTTTTCCTAAAATGCAGTTACTGTAAAACTTATTGGGAAGTTTCGCAGTTACAAAGCTCACCTCTAATTTTTGTCGAGAATGAACTACAATTTCTTTCGTTGTTCTTTTTCGAGATGGGTTCTAAATGGTTTTGAATACTTGAAAAAACATGCGTGATAATATTTAGGAATAATGAGATCACACCCTAGCAAGTAGCCACGTTGTTGGGCTCTTTTTGTGAACTATGGTAAAATATTGTGTTCTACATTATGAGCCTTAGTGCAGACATTTTGCGTCAAATCCACATAAGAGCAGTGACTTTAAAATAAGTTTCAATAGCTTTAACTTGGAACAATATGTGTCCCACTAATAGACTAAGTTCTCTTGCTCTAAATATTTTGTGTAAAAGCTACAATTGAGGATCCTAAATTTTGCCTGCAACCAGGTTCATTTAGGGTTAGGAATCTATCAAGATACCTGACATCGCACAGGCTCTTAGACATCAGCTTAACGTTCCTTTTGAAGGATGTCACATGAAAGAATTTTAATCTCACGCAAAAATAACTTGGTGTCAGGCTTAGGTGCTAATCATTACATCCCGCAAACTGGGAGTACTGAGCACTAAATTACTCACCATGCTGAGCAGTGGGAGATAAGTATGTGTTGTGCTTGTGAGGGATACTAAGGCTCTCGATTAATGCTTCGTATTCATCTCTTATAGTTTCATGCTCCGTCCATCCCCTAAGCCACCTCAATGCAGCTTCCGCTTGTCTTTCTTTGCCTTGTAGAAGTAAAAATGTTGGAGACTCTGGAATCTGTAAAATGCAAAATAAAACAATGATAGTAAATGCAAACTTAGCTCTGCCGAGTCAATCTAAGAGAAGTGGTAACACCTGCAACACATGGTTCGATTCCGCGCAGCGGACGTTAATATAGTCACTGCTCAGTGATATTATTCCTGCTCTGAGTATTATTAAGCAATTAATGGGCGAAAAACATACCATGAACTATAAAAAACTGATATGTTAAACAACTTTGAGACTTGTGAAAATTAAAAATATACCCGTGTATATATATACATATATATATATATATAATAAAAATAAAATGCCCGTTTTAGGGCTGTCGGCCATTAGGGCATTCACCCTGCGGGAACAACCTCAGGTGGGTTGCATCTACTACACTCTAAGAAATAATTAAAGTTGGCGAAATCTTTTTAATACAAATACTATTCATAAAACCTTACAGCATAGCCCGGGCTGCGAACCCCGGACCTTCGGTGCCGAAATGATATATATATATATATATATATATATATATATAATATATATATATATATATATATATATATATATATACCTGCATACATACAAAAAAATTGGTAAAAACCACTAAAGGAGTAAAGGGGAAACGCCTAAATTGGGTGATTTAATAGATTACACTATTTTGGATTCATAGTGTATACCTAACACTTTTCCTTTAGAACTATGGTAGAAATAAAAAAATAAAGCTTCCTAGGATTAGCTTATCCTAAATTTGTGTACTAGGCGTAGTCAGAAAGAATTGGCTTGGTAAAACATGACAGTTGAAAGTAATAGCCGAGTAGTATTCTCACTTAGAAAGATCATGAGGACCGGGAGTAGAGTGGTTATCACCAGATCATGAGGACCGGGAGTAGAGTGGTTATCACCATTACTTTACTCAAGCTAATCTATTCTCAGTAACTTTTCTACTTATATACGAGAGTGAGTTACACTATTTCTCCCTTATAGATGTAAATTACATTAAACTTTGTATCTCTAGGTATTTCTAAATGCACTTACCAAAGACAAAGTTATAAAGTTTATTATAGGAACAGCGGCTGAGCAAAGGCAAACATATCTCCAGTTCATGAATGCACCGAGCAAATATTCGAACAGAACACCAAACAGCCACATGTTCATAGCTATGTTAGCGAAACACCCTCTGTATCTCGGTTCTATCACTTCTCCAAGGAATGATAAACCTGGGGCCTCCATAAAACCTAGTCAAAAATATACATAGATAAATAATCAATATTTGGAGAAATATTAAAGCGTTGAAAATACTCAGCTAGGCATGGCACAAAGCTTAAATGGTTATTTCAATAATAGATTATATACTTTATGAAACTAATACTTCGAAAAAATATATCGGGGTACCCAAAGGATGTTGAATAAAGGGGATGACGCACTAAGTCGAATTGCCATTCAACAAAGTGACCCCATCGAAAATCAAAACATAGAGAAGAATGCAACACGAAACACACGTCAAAAACCAACTGCACATGCTTGATACGAACTGCGCATGCTTATGGTCCTTATAACAGCGCAGGTCTTTAAATTTAGAGGCAAACTTAACTCTCAATGGGTTTCCCATTGTTTTGCTTGCGAAGGTTATAAACAAATTGAACATACATACATACAGAATAAACATACTTTTTAACTGTTTTTTGTTAATATTGCTTAAAATTAACAACATTAAAGAAAATTAAGGACATTGCAACCAAAATTGAATCTTGAAAACTAGCAAAACATTTCACTAAGCTAAAAAAAGACAAAATATTAACACATTTAACTTACTCTCTACGAAAAGTAAACGGTAAAGCTTCAATTACTCTCACTAAAGTGGCTACCTAGAGTCCAAAATGTAAAATATAAGCACAAATGATTTGACAAGCACCAAATATAACAATAACGAAAGCACTGAAGAAAGTTGAGAAGCAAACTCGACAACCAAGAATTGTATAACTACTTAGCTACATAACCTGCGTTTGGCGCCTTTTTTTAATTATAACCTAAGGGAAGGTAAGTTTGCTCCTATTTCTCTATCTCATACAACTTCCATGGGGTCAGAAATGTTCCTTAATGCGTCATCCCCTTTATTCAACATCCTTGGGGTACCCTGGTACTTTTTCTCATTACATCAGATTCACTGCGTTTATCCTCCCTACTTCGGACTCGCTTCGCCCGTCCTCGAAATAAAAAAAATCACTAAATTTATATTGCAGCTAGTCTTTGGACTGGCTTCGCTTGTCCTCAGACGGCATTCGTAGCATTTCATGCGGTTATCCCATCAAGACACTGAACCAGCTCAATGCTGCTTAACTTGTTTGATCCAACGAAACCCGTAGATTCACTTACTGTATTGAAACGAAAATTATTATACATATTTCTTATACGTAATGGGATATACATGTACCTAATTTTGGCTCAATTGGATTATATTTCTGTTTTTAAAATCTTTAATTTAGGTCAAACGCAAAATCTTAAATATCAGAAAGTTAGGTAAAGTGCAGTTATACCACTGTTCCTCTGCCCCGCTCATATATTCGTTCGTAAATATATGCGTACATGAAACCATTACAAAGCTTCTGACGAAGTGTCTGCCAATTTTATTGTTTCATATCTATATCTATATGGGATATATCTATATCTATCTGTATCTATATGGGTGATATCTATGTAATCATATCTATCTATGTATGTTCTTTGGGTTTGAAAAATTAATCTTTTCTCAAAATTTTACATTGGGTCAGAGACAAGGGTCAATATTATGCCCACTTTTGTTTTAAATTTTATTCATAACTTTCCCTATGTGGTAAACCGAAAGGGAATTTTCTTATTATAAAAAATTCAGGCGCGGTGGTCCGCATGTCGGGCGAATTTCCTTTAGATGCGTGTTTTCGTGCTTTTTACATTATATAAGTTTAAAACTACTAAATAAATAATTCCGGCGCGGTGGTCCGCTGTCGGGCGAATTTCATTTAGAATGCTTGTTTCCATGCTAAACAACCCATTTCTTGCTTATGCAAGAACCATGCCCATAGCGTGGTTCCGGTTCATGCTTTAGAACCTAAGCAGTTACTCAATTGTCAAGCACTGCTCGTAACTCATTTTGTCTGTATTTTCCAAAGGAAATGCGCTAAAAAAACCTTTTTAGCGTCTTAAAAAACATAAATATTGACCTTTTTCGCGGCAAAAATTATTAACCCTGAATTTTGCCGATTTTTTGAAAATTTCGCTGACTCAGCAAACCGGGTTAATGACGTCACAAATACCTGGTTTTCAATAGGGTTCGTGTCCTCCTGAAGGTTGATTTTTGTACCAAGTTTGGTTAAAAAATATTAATCCGTTCGAAAGATAGAGTGTTTACAAGAAAGTGTCTAGAAATACATACACACACACACACACACACATATATATATATATAATATATATATATATATATATATATATATATATATATATATATAAGTTTCGCGAAACGTATTTTTTCGTCATTAGGGTCCTCTGAAACGGATTTGTGTCGTGGTCCGAGGTTCGAATTCCGCCATGACGCCTATCCCATTAGTAATCCTAATAATCCTATTATCCTAATAGTCATTAGTCCGACATAATGTTAAATAAGGATGCAAACCTATACTTAATCCCATTAGAACAGCTGCGGAGAAGAGAGAGGGAACGTTAAATGAGAAATATAGGGAAACCCATCCAATACACTGCACTATGGACGTTGCCATCATCCCGTTACGTCTTCCCATATGTCCCTGGATGAAACCAGACACAATGCTTCCTATTGGTTGCACTATAAAAACCATGCTACCTGAAAAATTAAACATTTATTTTCAATCATTTGTAATATATATTTAGCCTCAATTATTGCATAGTTGACGTTTTATAAATGTTTAGGTAACCAGAAGACTCAGTTAGTTTACATTATTAACAAATCCTGCGCATCCACCGATTATCTAATAGAGCATACCGAAAAAATCGGATACAAAGTACCTGGGCACTTCGCCTTACAGGTTTGCTACGCTCTTCCTCAGTATAAGAAAATTATCACATTTATATTGTAGGACGTTTTTAGACTCGCTTTGCTCGTCCTCAGACAGTTTATACGTCAATTTTGTTTCCAGAGGTCACCCTTATAAGTACTGACCTTGCTCGAAGTTGTTTAACATTAGTAATCTAACAAGACCTGCTGATATACTAGCTGTATTGAAATAAAACTTATTACACTTATTTATTTTGCATAATACTAATATTACTAATTTTGCAAAACACTATTATTAGTATTATTTACAGACCCGTTCCGCAGGCCTGTGAGGCCCGCGGAACGGCCATATAAAGACTACTTCTAGGTTCTTCCGCTGTGCGCACCTGCATAGCTTGCTGTTGTTCCGTGGGAGCCATTCTTTTCCTGTCTGTCTGGGACAGTAAGCTAACCGGTGTGAAACAATAGAGGGGCCTTTTATACTTCTCCACTCTATACCAATACCCAACCCTAGTCCTTAATTTCAATTGAAGTAAAAATATGCATAGAAAAGAAAAAACTGGCAAAAAAGCAAATTTTCTGGTTTGGAAATTACAACCTTAAAACGCAGGTTATGTAAGATACCAGTGATACAGACTTCCGAGGGAATTAAATTATTGGTGTTCATATCAGAATGTTTGGGAACGAAAGTAATCGAGTAATGGTGATGTGATATTTGCTACATTAAAGTTTCTCCATACCTCAAGATACGGAGAAACTTGTCTTACTCTGTCTTCAAAGACAGAGTAAGACAATTTCTCCGACAGCAATTTTGCCCGGGGATAAAGTCAAATAACTTTATCGACTTGATGTTGTTCAGTCTATTTTAAGTATAAGTATCTCGCAAGTATAAATATAAGATTACGAATGTTGCAAATTTATTACGTATGTTACACATTTATTACGTATGTTACTCTTTTATTACGTATGTTACACATTTATTACGTATGTTACACATTTATTACGTATGTTACTCTTTTATTACGTATGTTTTACATTTATTACGTATGTTATACTCATTGGGTTCAAGATTAAAAAAACCAGAGTCAATACAAAATATTACCTAACCAAGCTGATTGATACTTTGTTAATCTGAAATCTGTTGTTTCATTGATTGCATCATCAAAAATAATATTTGTTGAATTAGACCACTCCTGTGGCATAGTAGACCACTCGTAGGACTGTGTGGTGGTCGTATAGAGAGCTGACGTGTTTACCATGACGTCACTGTCGGCTGTTTCGTTGTATAACTCACCCACTAACACTGTAGGGGCCGTGATAAGAGTACCTACGCTTAACACCATCAGACCAAATGCACCTGTTGCTATGAGCTACAAAATAACCACCAAGTAAACAACATAAGTAAATATTACATAGATATGGCAGAACTAATCGCTCAATAGCAGAGCTAAAAAGACTACTTGCAATTTATGCATTATTTTAGCCCACCTCAAGCTGAATTGACAGCTGCACTAACTTCCTGAAGTTGGCAGCACTTGTTACTGTATAAATCCGTATATCATATAAAACCGTATACAGGGTGTAAGCCGATATATGTACAAAATGAAAGGAGGCGAGTCTAGACATAATTTGCTACAAATTTAGGTACCCTCTCTTATTCCCTATTGATTTAAAAACGGTTATTTTTAAATTCGCGTATGAGCGTAGCAAATCCGATGTGATGAGGAAAAGTTCCTAGGAACCCAATTTTGTTTACACACACTACCTTACACCCTGTAGAAAGAATTTGACAAGTAAATTTAAAATTGTAAACATCCTTTATGTATTATATGTTAACCAGGTTTAAAAATATGTTGTTTTTTTGAGGTAGTACGTAATTGAGCACTTTATTGGACCGTTTTTAGGATGAGAAGCCAATATTATTGTTATAGGAGGTTATTTAGTACTTTTCACCTCCGAGGACAATAATGAATGTAAAAAAACTCCTAGGACGTAAAAGTAATTCATATGTTGCCGCCATTACTGTAATGTAGCGTGTTCAAAAAACAATCTGTGTTAAACCTTCATGAGTTTTCTTTAAAAACGTTCATTTTGTTTCTGTTTTTGTTCGTAGACTAATTTTTTTTTCGTTTTTAAAAGGCGTTCTAATTGACAATTTTTGTGTGTTTATTTGTAAAGCTTTTACATTTTTAAGTAAAAGTGTGAAGCTATGGATGAATTTAATGACGACGATAATATGGAGTTAATAATAATTGGACGTTTTTTTTCAATTAAGTATATAGCGCAGTTTAATGAGTGCTATTTTTTGATTTTTTTTAATGAGGGCTACCTCAAAAAAAATAGTGTATGCCATCCGGCTGAGAATGTCTTTTTGTCTTAGCAATTTTTCCCGACTCGCTTCGCTCGTCGGTAAATCTAATTGCCGTGACATAAAGACACACTTCTCAGCCCTATGGCATAAATAACTATTATATGCCTGCCGGCACAGGGATTGCTGCTTATACGTATTTCAGATGGCACAAAGGTTGCTGTTTGGTTAGAGGTATAAAACATGGCACCTTAGTCTCTTTTGCCGCATATTATGATTGCAACCTCTCGTTTATTTATTTCTTTAAGTTATAGATTATTATTAGATTTCAATCTTGTTTACATTAACTGTGGTATGTGGTATGACATTTTAAGTTTTATAGGAGTTAAAAAAAAAATTTATTTATTTATTTGAAATTAACGGATCACACGACCACGACGACGAATATAAAAATATTCTATTGCAAGCAAAAATATTTCCTCTTGAAAAATCATGTTTTAGCTAATTCTTTCAAAGTTAGGGTGAAGATAACATAACTGAAGATAATGAAGATCAATTTTTATAGATGCATGTATTAGATCTCAAATTAGATCAAATAGTTTATAGATGCATGCATTAGATCTCAAATTAGATCTAATAGTTTATAGATGCATGCATTAGATCTCAAATTAGATCAAATAGTTTATAGATGCATGTATTATATCATAAATTAGATCTAATAGTTTATAGATGCATGTATTATATCTTAAATTAGATCTAATAGTTTATAGATGCATGCATTAGATCTCAAATTAGATCTAATAGTTATAGATGCATGATTTCTAATTAGATCTAATAGTTTATATGCATGTATTATAAATTAGATCTAATAGTTTATAGATGCATGTATGGACAGCCCTTATTATTTATTTTCATAGAGATATATACTAGAGGAAGCATAGCCTATCTCATAACATTGAGAGGCCTGAAACATCTTTTTGGGGCTCTCAGGTGGCTAACCTCATAGAAACCTCCTCCAAGAGTGAGGTAAGATTAAAATAAATCAATTGTTTTCGGCCTTCCGCACATTGATTGAGTTTTGATTTGTATTTTTAACTTTTAACTATATAAGTTATTGTTATTTTGTACTGATTATTTGATTATATTTTATAAGGGAAGGTGGTCAGGTTACATTTTCGATGTTTCAAAATTTAACCTATAGGGCCTCTCTAGTAATAATATCTCTATGTTTATTTAACTACTTACACATCTGTATGCCAACTCAAATTACCTGAGCGCATTGTCGTTTCCACGTTGATTCTCTTCTGTTTCGACCAACAAAGGATTCATTTTCTCGACCATTTGTTTTCATTTCCATATTTTAAATAACGAATGAAAAATTAAAGAATAATTCCGTAAATACTTAAATTTATTTATTAATTTAAAGCTATTTTGAACAAATAAATTTGAGTGCTGAACTTTATAAATTCATTTTATAAATGTAGTCCATTTATTGATAACATTTTGCGTACATTATGCGTAAACATTTAATTAGTTTAAAAATTATTCAAAGAGGATTTTATAAAAATTGTAAGGAATCTATTTTTATTTCAACAATTAAAAATTTTAAGAAGTTATTTTTGTTAGCATTAAATAACTTAAGAATAAACTCAGGTCCTCAAAGAAAATTCTATTCAATGTATCATATAAAAACACAATAATTACAACTTAAATTCTTAGAGATGTTAGATTAAAAAAAGAATCCAGGTGACGATGTATTTTACGACCCTGCGTCCTTCACTTTTATCATAAGTTTCAAATTTGAAACAAACATAAAATAATTGTATATTAAATATATATGTGAGCTTAAAATATTGAAGAAACTAGATGAGTATGCATTAACAAAAATTAAACGTTATTATTCATGCCTAATTATTTATTTTGAAGTTTTTACATTTTAATGATTATTAATTATTAATACTCTATTAATTAATTAAAACTTAAGTTTCTTTCTTAAGGGTTAATTCTTAGTGCTCGTGCTATGCGTTAGATTATCTTTATTAGGTTATAATTAAGATATAATTCCGTGGACTAGTCTAAAATAAACTTTATTGAGCTATAGTGTTATCTAATTGCTTTATTTACATTTAAATATGAATAGAACAATTTTTTCAAATTTAAATTTAAACGTTGACTTAAATAGTAAAACTAAATTTCATCTTAATTTTAATTAAATTGACATTTTATTGCATTATTTACTTTATTAGACTGGAATTTTAATTTAAGAAACTTGTCATAGATTCGTTATCTTGAGGCGTATATATGTTTAAGAAGATAATTCAATAAGTTAGATCTGCAATGTCAGAGTCAACAAAACAAGGTTTCGCTGAGTATTTAGCTTAATATTTGGTCACGGATTAACAGTGTTTGTTTTATTATATGATGGATTGATAGTTATTTTCAGGGGTTAAACCATAGAGATGAACCATATAAATGAGCCATATCCTATCTCAATACCTTGGGAGGCTCAAAACACAATAATAGAGGCTCTCAGGGGCTCTGTGTAACCTTATTGAAACCTCATCTAAAAGTAAATTAGGGTTTATAATAAATTGATTTTCATCTGACTAAATACAGATCTGAGACGTGATATGTCTACACTATGAGTGAGTTTAGTAGTACTAAATACAGATCTGAGACATGATATGTCTACACTATGAATGAGTTTAGTAGTACTAAATACAGATCTGAGACGTGATATGTCTACACTATGAGTGAGTTTAGTACTAAATACAGATCTGAGACGTGATATGTCTACACTATGAATAGTTTAGTAGATTGAGACGTGATATGTCTACACTATGAGTGAGTTTAGTACTAAAAAGAATATAGATGATGTGGACTTTATTGTTTATTTCTGTAAAAATCGGACAAAGGCTATCTCAAAACGGACTAGGGCTATCTCAAAACGGACTAGGGCTATCTCAAAACGTTTTATAACCTGATAGGCATCGCCACGCTTATTCTCACTGCTTCGGATTCGCTTCGATTGTCCTCGAAATATGAAAACCCATAAATTATAATATAATAGTCTCGCTTCGCAAGCTTAGACAAAATTGATTAGTTCTAAGCCCCGCTGTCACCTAACCGTCGACTCACCACGCTCGACGCTCCTTAACAAGAGTGATTAGACAAAAACTGTTGATATATAACCTGTATCGAATTGAAATTTTGCGACTTAAAAGAAGAAAACCCTTCATGCTAAATTCCAGCTCAATTGGGTATTATTCTGATGATTAAGGTTTTTTTTAATAAAATTGAACTAATAACGATGATTGCATTAAAAATTGGCATTTATATAGTAGTGGTCTTATATAGTATATCATTTGATACTACCGAGTTTTGCAATACATGAATTGTTAACACAAACTTACTTTTCGGATTCTTAGTGTAACACATTATTACATTCATTATTACTTTTCGGATTCTTAGTGCTAACACATTATTACTTTTCGGATTCTTAGTGCTAACTCATTATTACTTTTCGGATTCTTAGTGCTAACTCATTATTACTTTTCGGATTCTTAGTGCTAACTCATTATTACTTTTCGGATTCTTAGTGCTTATTTTTTTCGGATTCTTAGTGCTACTCTCGGATTCTTATGCATTATTACTTTTCGGATTCTTAGTGCTATTATACTTTCGGATTCTTAGTGATTACTTTTCGGATTCTTAGTGACTCATTATTACTTTTCGGATTCTTAGTGCTAACTCATTATTACTTTTCGGATTCTTAGTGGATTCTTAGTGCTAATCATTATTACTTTTATTCTAACTATTATTACCGGATTCTTAACTCATTATTATTTCCTATTCCAGCGGTGTAAATAAGGAAGAGTAAAAATGTTGTAAGAATCTTATACGACCATTTGATTTATCTTGTTTTTATGCTCGGTTAAGTGATTATGTCTGATAAACAGATAAATTCAGAAGAGAGGTCAGAAACGGGCCAAATCGTTTCGCCACTGTTTTAGCCATGTGTACAGATGAATGTTTTCAATTTACTATAAACAAAGTTAGGCGATAAAAGACAAAAGCCTGCGTAATGAATTAAAAATTTAATAATACAAACTTAATTTTCAATACATTGAATTTACATATAACGATAAATAAAATATTATGTATTATGATTCAATTCAATGATTCCTTTAAAATGTAATCTTTAAATTTATTCAAAGAAAAAAGAGCTTTTATAAATGTGAATTCCCTTTTTAGTAGTTTGTAAGAACTGGTCATATGGCGCCCAGGATGTGGCTGAGCAGAGTCGAGATCTACCTGTTGATCATCCTTACCTTCGCTTGATTTTAAACAGTAATGTCTTGAAACCCACGTGACCAAGGAGCTGCTGAGTTAGTACGCAAATAGAACGAACCTCGAGCGCTAAAAACAATACGTTCTGGATTAGCTTCATTTATTCACAAAATATTATAATCACAGTCCGAAAGCCATTAGGGGTGATTTTTTTACGTCATAAGAATTATGAACAATTTGTTCATAGGATTTAAAGAACCATAGAGTAGAGTAAAGAAAACCACTGGTCAGGGTTTACTCCGGGGCTAGACAAATAAAACCACCGGTCTGGGTTTTACTCCAGGGCTAGACAAAGAAAACCACCGGTCTGGGTTTTACTCCGGGGCTGGACAAAGAAAATCACCGGTCTGGGTTTTACTCTGAGGCTGGACAAAAAAAACCACCGGTCTGAGTTTTACTCCGGGGCTGGACAAAGAACCACCGGTCTGGGTTTTACTCTGAGGCTGAACAAAGAAAACCACCTGTCTGGGTTTTACTCTGAGGCTGGACAAAGAAAACCACCGGTCTGAGTTTTACTCCGGGCTGGACAAAGATAACCACCGGTCTGGGTTTTACTCTGAGGCTGAACAAAGAAAACCACCTGTCTGGGTTTTACTCTGAGGCTGGACAAAGAAAACACCGGTCTGAGTTTTACTCGGGGCTGGACAAAGAAAACTACCGGGCTGGGTGGTACTCCGGGGCTGGACAAAGAACCAATTATGGACAAGAAAACACCGGTCTGAGTTTTACTCCGGGGCTGGACAAAGAAAACCACCGGTCTAAGTTTTACTCCGGGGCTGGACAAAGATAACCACCGGTCTGGGTTTTACTTTGAGGCTGGAAAAATAGTTATAACATTTTTATTTTGTAAAATACTAAATAAAATTTTAAAATGAAAGTTTTAGGACTCAAGAAAAAAACTCATTTTTAGTCCTTGTAATTTTTGACCTGTATCGTTTCATTTTCAAGATACAGCCCATTAAAATGTCTTCTACCCTCTCTCTCTAAACTATCTTTGACTCATTTGCACTCATTATAGTTTTTATAACTTTAAGCCTTCATCACAGTTAATGAACTAGTCGAGGGCATTTTTTCATATTTTGCAAAATTATTCTGCAAATGGTCTAGGGTTGTAATTATTACTATAATTTCAATGCTTCGTTTATCGCTTCACGCTCAGCTAATCTTCTAATCACTAATCCGCTTGTTAAGGCTTATAGACTTACTTGGTGAGGCTTATAGACTTTTTTTTGTCAGGGCTTAGACTTACTTTCTAGGGGCTGCTTCTCCCATTGGTATAACAGGCATGGTACACTCTCCTGCTTCATCCAAATCAAAAGCATCCCAGTCCGGACAAGAGACAGCTAGGAAATTCGGTTTAGCTTCAGTTATAGACTCAGCGAAGTATAAGTAAGATCTAGCGTGGCTACATTTTCCTATAAAAATTATGTTTGATGTTGATAGTCTAAGAACGGGATGATGAAAAAAAATTAATTATTGTGGCGACGTTTCGGCCAAGCTGGCCATGATCATGTCTTAAAAAGAACACACAAAATCCACCCTGTTGAAACTATAGGGTTTTATAAAAAAATAATAAAAAATTAAATAAGGCGTATTAAATAACCTAGCAAACAAAAAATAAATCAATAGATAATTCATTATTGGGTTGGTTTTGTGTTTTGGTTGTGTTTTGGTTTTGTGTTTGTGTTTTGTGTCTTTTTACGGCATGATTATGGCTAGCTTGGGCAAAACGTCGCCGCAACCATATTTTTTTTACTATCCCGTTCTTGGACTATCAACATTAAAAATAAGTTAGAAGACATACAGTTCAACATCTTGATCAACAATTAAAATTATTTTATTATTACCAAATAAAGTAAAAATGGTCATTGGCACAGTGTACTTCAAGTAGCGTAGGACTTAGAAGTATTGTAGTTGTAAAATATTCTTTGAATGATAGATTTTGTTGAAAATGTATCATTTGGATAAAGATCAAAGAAGGTTGTATTTAAGGTAATTGTATTTTACTTATGACAAGAAGTATAAAGTATTTCATTGTCACTATTATTTTAATTTTTACACCCTCCCTCTTATCTTTTATTAAATACCTTTGCGGGATTATTAGCAGTTTTGGGGGGAGACGAATAAGCAAATTATCAATTGATTAATTCTATATGGCAAGCGAAGACACCCCCTCCCTCTGGAGGGAGAGGAGGAAGTAACCCATTGAAGGTGCCCCCCATAGAGATATATTCTAGAGGGGGCATAACCTATCTTAATACATTGGGAGGCCTGAAACATTTTTATTGGGGCTCTCAGGGGCTCTGTGTAACCTCATTGAAACCTCCTCCAAGAGGGAGTTAAGGTTATAATTAATCAATTGTTTTGGGCTTCCCGCAGATTGTTTGTGTTGTGATTTGTATTTTAAACATTCTACTATATAATTTACTGTCTTTTGTTCTTTTTATTTGATGAAAATGATAATCGAATGTGGTCAGGTTACATTTTCGATGTTTCAAAATTCTCTAGTAATATATCTCTATGGTGCTCCCAATGTTTTAGCAACGCCTCTGCTGTCACAGCGCCATGCCATCCTCTTTAAGAACTAATTGAAATGTCCTGTAAACTTTCTATCGGTCTACTGAGTCGAGTCTAACAAATCTCTCTAAATTACCTTTAATATCTAATCCACATCCGGGTTGTTCAAATGTTCCTCCATTTGGATAAAAGTCAACCTGGCCCAAAGCTGTTTTGAATCCGAGTAAATTACCACATGTATGGATGACATCTACGAAATCAGCGCTGTCTGCTCGTAATCTGCCGCTTTCATAAACGGTAAACATTGGTAGAGCGGGGTCTAAACCTGGACATAAACAAGTTTATATCTAGACCATATAGAATGGGAAGTTTAATCATTCATTTTTGGGAGTAAGAGAGAAAAAGCTACTTTCTCTCACTCTTGGGAATTAAAATTTCTTACTATAATTGGGATTAGAGCCCTAAATCTTCTAAGACGAATTATTTTCTTATTTTGGGAGCACCAAAATAAAAATACCAACATAAATACCAATATGAAGCTTCAGCCCACTGAAATAAAATTTAGTTTATTGTTAAATAATTATGTTATTTAAAATAATTAATTAAATTGTATGCGAACTTGGTAGATGAAACCATCTTATGTATAAGATGGTTTTTATTACTTAATTTAATTTATTTTATAACTTTTATATAACTTAATTTTTTCTTAGTTGTTATTTTTGTAAAAAAGGTAATTTTGCCCGTTATTGTATTAATATATAAATAAATAAAAGATCCAAGATTTATGTTCCATCCATCTTGGTGGATGGACCATCTCATCTTTGGTATGTGAAACCTTCTCATGGACTTTGTTGATAAAACCATCTCATGGGGGGGAGGTAGATTTTTCGTTTTTTAGAATTAATATATATATATAATATATATATATATATATATATATAATATATATATATATATATATATATATATATATATATATATATATATATATTATATATATGTATGTATACACTATATATACAGAATTTAAGATAGGAAACACTAAGAAAATTCTTACATAAATTAGTAACGTTTCGAACTATGTTCTTCGTCTGACAGAGAGGGACTCATATATATATATATTATATTATATATATATATTATATATATAATATATATATATAACATTGAACCAATTGGCTTTGAATGCTTCGGCTTTGCCTTAGGAGTTAAATACATTAGTTCTTTTGGTATTCGCCTTAGGAACCAACTTTCTTCTTAGGGAAATAATAGCCTTTTTAACTCCTTTGGTGCATAAACAATATTAAGAATAATATAACATCATAATATTAAGACTTAATACAGGCGGCCAACTCAGTTTTCGAAGTATTTAAATATTTGAACCCTGAAAAGCTTCACACACCTGTTATTCTTGAAACATTCCCTGTTTTCAGATTCAGTCCCGCAATACCAGATATATGAGCACCGAGACTGTGACCTAGGATGTGAATGCTGGAAGATTTCACTCCGTAGTCAGTAACCAGCAAATCCACGAATTCAGCAACTACTTGAGCCACGAATTTCACGTCCATTCGGGATGAAACGTAGTTCCTGTGACTCTGAGGTGACCAATCTACTACGATAACATTTGCATCGTATTTCTGCAAGTAAGCTGTTACAACAATTAAAATATTAATTCATGATGTAAATTCATGAAAAGGGTTGAAAGTTTGCTAAATATAGATTAGACTTGTAAAAATATGAAGAACTTTCTAAATGGAACAATCAATCAAGTCAAACCTGTTGCTTGACACAAGACTGTCAGTGTTGTTCACTATTCTTGACACGCTCTAATCTTAGGCCCGTATTCAAAGACGTTTCCTAACATTTTCCTAACATTCTCCTAACTTTTTCCTAACATTTTCCCAACATTCTCCTTACATTGTCCTAACTCCTAACATTCTTCTAACATTTTCCTAACATTATCCTATCGTGTTTTAAAAGTCTTTTAGAGGCTTCACATGATTTTATTTAGTAAGAACCTAAGGTAGTTAAGTTAAAAAGTGTTACCATTGTAAGTAACGTAATATATCGCAAAATATCAATGTTATTAACTTATTACCTGGATTTACGACACACTTTGTCATAAACAACAATGCGGCCTTGCTTTGGCGAATGTTAAATATATTAAAAACTTTATTTACATATGTTTTCAGTAAACAGTAGAGTTAATACAAATACCATGTTCAATTATTATAACAGCTTTCATAAATAAAGCAGTATCAAGCGTTTCAAGTTTGAACGTGCACCAGGTTGTACGAATCTAAAGGTGTCTAAATGAAGACCTGTTAATCAGTGCAACACTGTTTTCATTTTGCTAAATCATTTACACAATTTTGTTTTTCGTATTTTGTCATCAAACTCATTTTTGTTTGTGTAAAATTTTTTTGGTATAATAATGGCTGAATTATTCACACCGGACCAACTGAATTTTCTCTTTGAATCGATAGCCCGCCACAAACAGACCATAGAAAATAAAAAATCTGATTGTGTGCGGGCCGAAGAAAAGAAAAAGGCTTGGGCGGAGGTGTTAAAAGAATTTCAGGGTAAATTCCCTAATTGTAAGGTAAGTGGATTAATAGTAGCATATATTATGTAAATTTATGTAGATAGTTATTAATACAACAACGTGTGTCGTAAATCCAGGTAATAAGTTAATAACATTGATATTTTGCGATATATTACGTTACTTACAATGGTATCACTTTTTGACTTAACTACCTTAGGTTCTTACTAAAAAAATCATGCGAAGCCTCTAAATGATTTTTAAAACACGGGGAAGATCATTTAAATTTCGTGGCTTAAAAACATTTCCCTTACCTGAACCTAAGGTGAGTGTTAGGAGAATGTTAGGAAAAAGTTAGGTGTTAGGAGAATGTTAGGAAAATGTTAGGAAAAAGTTAGGAGAATGTTAGGAAAATGTTAGGAAAACGTCATTGAATACGGGCCTAAATGTCTAACAAAATTAAATTAATTTTTTAGTAGATTCAGATTATCATTAGTTGTTAAGAATGAACTGAAGCTATTTTTTTCTCTGAAATGCTCTTTCTCATTCAACAGGTTCTTAGTATATTTTACTCCGAACTGCTCTTTCCCGATCTTCAACCGGGACTCTCTAAATGTTCATAACAATACCAGTATTCAAATTTCAAAGAAACTTGATTAAAGTCTAAATTTGTGCCTGTAATGTTTGTTTTGACTAAAGCCAACTCATACGCTTTTAACTCTAAAAGTGCTTTAAGACGGACACTTCAATATTGTAACGACACCAAATTAGTTTTTAAGTTTTGTTATACTCTAATCAGAGCTGGCTTTCATGTCAACAATGCCATCTAAAGTTGTAGTCAGTTGTTGAGTGTTACAATATTTGAAATCTAACTGATCTTGTCACGTTTGAAACATCGGAAGACTCAACAACTTACCGGCGCTGAAGATGGCATTATTGCTGACAACGGTTTTGGTTAGAAAAACATTAAGGGTATTTGTAGAAATACGTAGCTGTTGTTACTATTGTAGACTACAACACAGCCCTTAATTTATGGAAATTTCATAGTTTAAACGATTTACTAATAGTAATAGAATACATATAACATTAATAAATGTACCACTGTACTGTACCATCTCTCATGACAACACTGAAGTTAGAAGTATAAGCATTCTTCCAACCGTGTATAATAATTTTTGTGTCTTTCTTAGCATCCAAATCTGATCGTTTGAATGACAAAGGATTCTTTAGCTGTAGTAAGTAAAACTTGTCTCTGTGGTTCCTGAAAGGAAGCATTTGATAAATAATTTAAATTAATATAAAATGGCGAGCTTAGATTAATTTAGGTAAGATAAATTATAAGAAGTCAAGTTATAAATTGATAGTGATAGCTGGTCACGAGGCTACTGCCTCCTCAGGCGTCGCACAGGATCTATGATATACATGTTAAATTATGTTATCTGCCTTTTTTAATTTAAATTGAAAACTACATTTTTATTTCAATAAATATTGAGTCGTGAAATATACTAATCAAAGTAAACAGCATTTGTTTTTCTACACGCATATTATATATAATATATATATATAATATATTATATATATATATATATATATATATATATATATATATATATATATATATATATATAATATATATATATATATATATATATATATATATATATATATATAATATATATATATATATATATATATATATATATATATATTATATATATATATATATTATATATATATATATATATATATATATATATATATATTTATTAATATATATATATACATTATATTATATTATATCCACACGCATATTATATTTTATCTACACGCATATTATATTAATATCTACACGCATATTATATTAATATATACACGTATATTACATATTATATTATATATATACAACGCATATTATATTAATATCTACACGCATATTATATTAATATCTACACGCATATTATATTAATATCTACACGTATATTATATTAATATCTACACGCATATTATATTAATATATACACGTATATTATATTAATATCTACACGCATATTATATTAATATCTACACGCATATTATATTAATATCTACACGCGTATTATATTAATATCTACACGTATATTATATTAATATCTACACGCATATTATATTAATAATTGAAAGACAGCTTTCGACTTGAGCCATCATCTGAGCCAGTGAGATGAGTTCAATACTTTTTGGCCGATTTCATGAACAGACTAAAGACTGTTATAAGCACCGATGATGATCGTTAAGGTCGAAAGCTATTTATATATGCCAGGTATGTATGTATGCTTGTGGAGAGACAAAGGCGGTTCATTTTTATTTTTGCTCCTAGCCTCCTATATCGCCCTTTTACGACTCTTGGCCCCCCTGTGTCTTATCGCCCCCTTAGCAGCGACGGATGGGCCATAAGAGCGTTCGGGAAATTTCCCGAGGCGCCGGTTGGTCAACTTTGCAAAGAAAAAAAAAATTCGGCGACCGGCGCAGGTGGCGCCGGTAGATCAACCGGCGACAAACCGATCGACCAATCGGCGACCGGCGCCGGTCGCCGGTTGGTTGACTTTGCAAAAAAATACAAAAATTACAAATAAATCAGCGACGGGAAAAATCAACTACTTTTTTAAAATAGATTTTCTTAGTTTTTAAGTAGTCAATGTTATTAGTCACTAAATTCGCTAAAAGTAATCGATTGTAAAAAGTCAATTAAAGAAAGTATCGTAAAATTTCGTGTAAATTATACCTTTTTTACCTTTTTAATACTGCCTAATAGATAAAAATGAAATCAATACTTTTTCTATATACCTTCGTAGATGGCGAGGAAAAGTAAAAATGTAAAATTAAGTTTAATTAATTTTAATAAAGTATAATTTATTATTATTATTGCACATAATAACACATAAAAACATGATCATATTTTTTTTAGATAGCAAGACAAAAAGACTTGTTATCTGCTATGTTATTTTATTTCGGTAAATTGATTCAGGTGATAGTAGTAAGTGGAAGATATTTTTTAATTTTTATCTCAATCCGGTACCGCTGCCGCGGCTTCCTAACAAACAATTGAATTCAAAAGTCACTACCTAATCATATCATTGAGAATATTTTTATTTATATTATGCAGCAAATTGCTGCTACATAATGTTTAAGGAGTATTTTTTGCTTTCAAGACAAAATAGTGTTTATATGCATCGCTCCTCACCAAGAATAGGACAAAATGGGGGGGGGGGGGGTGGCGCCGGTGGTAAACATTTCCCGCGCCGTTTTGAACCTTCCCATCCGTCGCTGCCCCTTAGAATCCTTTATCGCCCCCAGGGAGGCAATAGCACTCACATTAAGAACTACTGAAATATATCAAACATTACCTGTTATATAGCATAAAATTGACAATATAGTCTTCCACAGTGTGAATAAACTGTATTTCCTCAGAACTGTCTTTCAAACTACCTGTAGTGTCTTCCACTTCATCTTCTCCTTCCACATCTATTATTGACAAATAAATAGATATACATCTCCTATAGTTTATCAATTAAAGTTTCTCTTTATAAAATGTTAGCTGGACATTACAGACCTAGGTAGGAAACGTCATTTCACTCCCGAGCTTTTTTAAATTTTTCCCGCAAAAAAAATAAAGTAACAAATCCTATTAGACCAAGAGCCCAGGGGTGTTTTGTTAATAAAAAGTGTAATGGCTGGAACCGGTCTCAATTTTTCGTAAATACCTTCCTGAACAAGGATCTGCAATTCTGCCGACTCGTATCGGATGGGCGTCCCAGGCAGAACGCACTTTAAGGGTCAAAGGTTCTGCCTGGGACACCCATCCGATACGAGTCGGCAGAATTGCAGATCCTTGTTCAGGAAGGTATTTACGAAAAATTAAACCCGTTTCCAGCCATTACACTTTTGATTAACTTGGGTGGTAAATTTGACCTGTAAAGTGCGTTCTGTCTGGGACGCCTCCTATACGAGTCGGCAAAATTGCAGATCCTTGTTCAGGAAGGTATTTACGAAAAATTAAACCCGTTTTCAGCCATTACACTTTTTAAACAACCCTTTTAAACAATACCTTTTTACATAACAACCCTGGGCTCTTGGTCTATATGATATATTGATAAAATAAATTCTTAACATTTTTATTAAGAATCAAAACTAATAAAATTCTTGGCAAAAATCTGCAAGCAATGTGAATTTTCTTTGTAATGCTTCCGTGTTTCTTCTGGGTTTAGGTGTATGTTAGCCATAGTTGGAACAGCACCACTTTCACGCGTTTTTGTCTTAGATTTTTCAAAGGAAGAGCGTATTTTTATAGCACAGATCGTTCAAAACTATGCTCTGAACGACCTGTGCGGCTTAATCAGTACTGGCATTTTGGGCAGTCATTCAAACATCTGTTTATGATATTATTTAGTATAATTATCAAGTATTCAATTCTATGTTGTACTAATCATGTATGTAATTTCCGAGGCTCTATTTTCATCTCTATTCTAAAAGATGAAGCTATCTCATCTACTATCTCGGATCTGCTCTCATGTCTTGGAGCAAGCACCTATCTCACTCGATGTGGACCGAGTATGATTCGCATTGTTCTTGACTCAAAGTCTCAAGGATTTGTTCTTGACTCAAAGTCTCAAGGATTTGTTCTTGTCTCAAGTCTTGAGACATGAGAGTAAAGTAAAACAATACGAATCATTTATTTAACAAATAACCGAGAAAAAAATAGAAGACTTTATAAGTTGATTTATTCAATTCTGTATTTCACAGGCTTTAATTTCTTGTTGAAAAAATGCTGTTATTACTTTCGCGAATTAATTAAAATTATAATATTAGACATTTACTTACTTATAGGACTTGAGAAAGAGAAGTAAATACAGGAAAATATAACAATTACTGAAAATAAATGTTGCAACATGGCTGATCACAAGAATCTAAATTAAATTTTATTTCAATAAAATGATTCGTAATTTATCAGTATTTGTTATCTTGAATTGAATCAGCATCAATATTGGCATACATAAGTCACATGGTTCGAGTCGAGTGCTGCTCGTGTCTTTAGGCTCCATTAGTTAAGTGACTAATTGATTTTAGCAATTAGTTGAACTTGAAAAACCAAATTGAGATAAGCTAATTTGTTAGTTATTCAATGAAATCTTTATTAACTCTACTGCTTTTTCTTTCCGTCATTAATACTGCACGTGTATAGGAAAAGTATTGTATCTGCAAAACACTCGAAACCGAGAGTTCACCTGAGTCATGCAGGTATTTTTAAGACTCCCTGAGTAGTTTTTACTATGTTTTCTGTCTATGTGAATACACTACTGAGTTGTATGTGTTTGTGTATTTGTCTGGTATCATCGTAGCTCCTAATGTGTTTATACTTGTATATATTTTCGGATCTTTTTTTAGGTTCATAATTACAATAAAATAAATTAGCGGTAGAATTGACTATTTTGTATAACATTGTAATCTCATTGATTAGTTCACCATTTACACAATTTTGTAAAATAAATAAATAATACATCAGACAGGCCAAAAACGAATCTTGTTCACATGGTATTTTTTAACGTATCGTCAAAAAAAAAATGTTTACATAAAAAAAGTAGATTGAGTTTCAAGGGTGAACCCTCGATTCCGTTCGATTCCGTTCACACGACAATCACCGTGAGGATTAAACCCCCTGCCAAACACTACGTGTGAACGAAGTAAAAATAGTAATCAAAAATAATATTTATTAAGTAAACAATTATTTATTATTTGCTGAGGTACTTGAAGAGATAAACTTGAGGTTCTCAGTGGTTAAAATTTAGCTCCTCTTGCGTAAGGAGTCTTTCTATTTGTGTTTAGGAAAAATAACCCTCTCGCTCTGAAACAGTAGAATACAATTATAATTAACATAATTGGTTTATCGCCAATATTTGAATTTGAGTTTAGCCTGAAAATTATAAGTAATAGATGTACTAAAGATATAGGTCTTCTGGTGTTGACCGCGTCAATGCAGACGCGGTTATCTACATACCAAATCAAGCTATTTAATATCCTAATAGATTGGCAGGCGAAGCAAATCCATAGCTAGTCAAAAATTGTAGGGAGAGGGGGCGAAACCAATCCCAGAGAGGGTTGGTTTCTTTGAGAGACTTCCGCTGAAAACTACTTCGTCAGAAAGGGTTGGATTTTGCTAAGGTGGGTAGGGCCTTCCCGAGGCCCCTTACTGACTAACGGCCTAAGGTGAAGGATAACCATGCTTTTTTATTTGATTTTATACTGGATTACAACAACAGCTCTCGACAATCAGGAGGCTAAACCCACCTGATGTTCTTCTTCGTCAGAACCTTGATGGGCCGATGGTCAATACAGTCCTGTAGTACGGACCTGTAAGATTAAGATGAGTCAAGGCTCTCAGTTAATGACTGGAAACGGGTTTAATTTCTCGTATCGGATGGGTGTCCCAGGCAGAACCTTTGACCTGTGAAGTGCGTTCTGCCTGGGACACCCATCCGATACGAGTCTGCAGAATTGCAGATCCTTGTTCAGGAAGGTATTTACGAAAAATTGAGACCGGTTCCAGCCATTACACTTTTTATTAACAAAACACCCCTGGGCTCTTGGTCTATATAGTTTATACCTGATTTAACCTACTTTCAGAATATTTTCTCGTGCACGGAATAAGTAAACCTGATTCTTAAATTATGATCTGGTTTTGGGGTTGGTTCTCCTCTCCTCTATTTAGCAGAATTATGTTCGGATAAAAACCTGGCGCCTATGCTTGCCTCGATTTAAAATATTAGAAGTTTTTGGTCAACCCTCTCTATTCTAGTAGGCTCTCTGACTTGGATGAAGTTGTCCTAAATGTAATTGGCTACCACTAATACCTACTGATTTGTGTACAATTATTTGTACTCTCATAATTATTTTTAAGACCTAGGAACCTTTTTAAAATAATGTTAAAGATAAAATTAAAGTGACGTTTTGTCAGGCTGGTCCACCGAGTAAGAGTTGCCACTGGCACATGTCTCCCGACCCAAAATTGATTGATTGATAATTTGATGGCACTTGAAACGATCCCGAGCAAAGTGCATGTTACAACCTAGGATTGAACAAGTGACTTCCTTTACTTATTCTTTCATCCTATCAATTATTTTTAAGGACTTATTTTCTTATGAATACATGTCTCTATGAAAAGAAAGTTTGCCCATACGTTGATGGGGTGTGCTCTCCCATAGGTATGGGCGGGGAATCAAAACATCTTCTCTCCTCAAAATGAGTGACATCTCCACACTGAATTGCCAACATATCCTTGCTGTCTATGGATTCTGCATATAACTCATATGCTCTCGAATGACTGCACTCTCCTGTAACAAAGGTTGAAATTAATTTAACAGTATTGTTCAATACACACAGATTCATTGACAGACACAATTGATCTGCTATCATTAAACATATGATTGCTTATTAATGTACTCTTAAAATCATATTATTTATGAATTATATATTTTCAATAAATAAATTTACAAATTATAAATTAATACGAAAATTTGTAACTCAAAAATACAAATAATGTGAGAGACCTCAAGGAGGTGGTTAGAGGTGGTTAGGTACCTCAAGGAGGAACCTGAGCGAGGTCTCCGCCTTTCGCATTACTACAATAAACTATGTAATATTTTAACTATTCATTTACAATTTATTATAATTTACTATTAATTATTATTTTACTATTAATTTTATATATTCAAGCTTTTGAGGAGGAATAGGTCCTAATTAATACAAAAAAAAACTAATTTGCCGAGCTTTCGATATAATTTAATCTTTTTCAAGGCTTAACATATTAAATAATAACAAAAGAGTTACATGTTTGGACAACAACTAGAGTAACAGACAAATAATGACATTATTTGTCAGACATTATTTGTCTGTTACTCTAGTTGTTGTAACAACTAGAGTAACAAAAACATGTAACAACTACATGTAACAAAAACATGTAACTGTTTTTGTTAATATTTAATATGTTAAGCCTTGAAAAAGATTAAATTATATCGAAAGCTCGGCAAATTAAGTTTTTTTGTATTAATTAGGACCTATTCCTCCTCAAAAGCTTGAATATTTAAAATAGAGGTCCCTATAAAGTTTTTTGTCTTACTATTAATTTTCAATTTTAAATATCTTTTATTATTTTCCATACTTTTTCAATGAGTTTTTTAATTTCCATAGATTTTATTGTTTGTTTTTCCTTTTCCTGTTGTGTGTTTGTCTGCTATCATCGTAGCTCTCAGCGTATTTATTTAATAGAGTTAAAACTTTAAAGATACTTTATATAAACTATCTATTTTATATAAATTGATACATTGTCTACATTTTTCTTGTAAAAATAGAAAATTAATCCAATTTAATTGAAAATTTTCTCTCAGTATAGACAAGTGCCTTTTCTCAAAAACATTAATATAGTCAGTACCCTTTCTACCTAACATGAGGCCATCATCAGTCCCACATCAATAAGCTCCGATCAATGAATAAGCTTATCCGTCATCAATAAGCTCTGATGATGGGCCTCAGGTTAATAGCGCTTTGAATAAATCAATGTTTTTGTGGAGAGGCTCTTTTATTTTTTTCTTTGAGATCTAAACACTTTCATTTTGATGTTGGCAGCCATTTTAAAGTTACGACCCTGTACCTGATTTGTACTATTTTGTTTTCACAGAGCTGTCTTGCTTAGAATAAAGTCTATATTTGCTCAAACAGAGCTGTAGAATCTAGTCTATATTTGCTCAACAGAGCTGTAGAATAAAGTTATACTTGCTCAAACAGAGCTGTAGAATCAAGTCTATATTTGCTCAAACAGAGCTGTAGAATAAAGTCTATATTTGCTCAAACAGAGCTGTAGAATCAAGTCTATATTTGCTCAAACAGAGCTGTAGAATAAAGTCTATATTTGCTCAAACAGAGCTGTAGAATCAAGTCTATATTTGCTCAAAACTCTCGAGACGCACTTACAGTTAAATGGGATGTGCTGCTTAAAGAACCAAGTTGATTGTGTCGTGAAAAACATTTTATTAATTTATCCAAATATATTTGCTGTTCTCACTAATTCATACTTAAATTGTAATCTTGACCTGGTGAAAACCATAGGACTACCATACGCCCTTAGAGTAGCTAAAGTGAGAGTGGCCAACAGTGGCCACACGAGTAAACTTGGAGTGCTTATTTGAGTCACATAAGTTTGTCTATGCGAGCCATTTACATCTGGAAATTTTCCCAAGACCACTTGAAACCTCAGACAACCATTGGTCCGCAGTCCACCGAATGGAAACGAATGTTATTTGTTATGTTATGTTATTTTGATTTGCTATGTTGAATGTTATGTTATTTGGAGGAGGGTTGACACTGGTAGGGTTTTGTGTCATAGGTTCTGTCAATCTTTAAGTACGACGCTCTATAAACGGTGAACTACATTACCTTTGTAATCAAAACCACAACCAGGTTGCGCTGGTGTTCCCTTATTTGGATAAAAATCAGCATGGCCAAGAGGTGATAAGAATCCTAGCATGTAACCGCACGTGTGAATTACATCTACGAATTTAGCGCTGTATGGTTTTAATATGTCTTCTTCTGTAATAGTGAACATGGGGGCTGCTGGATCCAATCCTAGATAAAACAAATGTGCAGTAGAATATAAGTTATGTGCAATCACAAGAATCATAATCTTTACCTCATCCAAGACTGGCATGAGTAAAAAAATTCAATTGCAATAACATTGATGATTGCCACTGGAGTTAAAGTCAAAACAATTCATAGTTATGAGAATTACCAATGTCTCAAATCCCGGACAGATAAGTTAACAAAATTCTGGACCGGAGTTCCACATGCCGGGGGCACTGCTAATGAAAAGCGTGCTTACGAGGTTTACAATTAGTTTTTTGCATGAGTTAACACTTCATGCTTGATAACTTGAGCAGTGGCATTACTACTCGCTCATACTTTTTTTTTGTATTTTCAAAGAAAACGCGGATATTTAACCAATAGATTGTACAAGCGATGCTCATCCTTTCAAAATTGGTATAGCCCTCCATTATTTGCTTGAAAAACAAACAGTAAATGCTTCTGTTTGTACAAACAGTAAATGCTTCTGTTTGTTAGGTTTTAGCGAAAATTTTTTGAAAGATGCAGAAAACATTGAGTAGCAAGTTGTAAGCACTATGTGCTGGTTTTACCAGCACATAGACGACGAAAGCTGTTAAGCTGTCAACAGAAAGTGGATTTCTTCAACACGAAAAAAAGGTACCACAATTTGTTTTAAGAAAACGTTGATAATTAGAAACGTTACAGAAAATTGCGACAAGGGTCTTAATAAGAGAAGCTTTATCAGCAGCTGTGTCCTCCAGTCAGACATCAGCCTCTTCTAGTTTCTTTACTTTCCTTTCAACTGTGTATATATATATATATATATATATATATATATATATATATATATATA
>JACMZG010000022.1:49770512-49775512 GCA_018340805.1 Microvelia longipes | reverse complement strand
ACACAACTGCAGCGGTAGACTGATTTTTGTACAAAATTTCAACTCTCTAGCATAAGTACACTGGGCGCGAATTATATATGGAAATCACCATATTTTCCATATTATTATATGGAAATCACAAATTATATTCAGCATTACATCTTTGGACTCGCTTTACTCGTCCTTAGACAGTAAAAAACGCCTGTTTTATTTCTAGCGGTCACCCATCAAAGCTGGGACCTCGCTCGATGCTGTTTAACATTAATAGACTCTCATACACGCAGGCAATTTGGTTGAAATTACTCAGGAGGTCTTAAATACAGCTGAAATTGATGATTGAGGTGAAATTGTAGGTTATTGTTAACCTACTTTATCTTCCTCTCTCTCTCTCTCTAAGTTGCTTACTAAGGCGAGAGCTGATAAAATCAAAGCATTTAACACCCGAAAGGAGGTAATACTTGCAAGGATAAAATTCATTTTACTCCCAAGTAACATACAAGATTTTGTCTCGTACAACTTAATTAATTATTTTTTTTTATTATTTATTTATTTATCTATCTTTTATTTTCGTATATATATATATATATATATATATATATATATAATATATATATATATATATATATATATATTTATATATACTTCATACTTATTAGTTGTATGACTTACTTTGTGTAAAGCATGAATTCCACTATAAGATCTTCCTTGGAACTCAAAAGTCTGCCCATACCTTGTTCATCTGACTCGCTTGTGTTCGTAGCTTTGCCAGTATGGTCCTGATCTATAATTTCATATAGACCAGTAGTCCACTCGTCAGTTCCGTCTTTGAAAAAATATTTATTTAGTAATCACAAAAGTTAATATTAATGGTTGCACCTACATTTTTAATGACTATAATGAATAAAAACTTAAAAATAATAAAATTTTCGGGTGCAGGGTTGCTCGGTATTTTTCTTCGGACCTTAGTCTTGCTACCTACGACCTCAGACTTGTAAAGTAAACAATGTCTAACATTTATAACAATATTAACGTTTATAATAATTTATAACCCAGTATAAATATTAGTAACCCAGTATTAAGAATAAGAATAAGAATGCTTTATTGTTTTTTTTAAAAACATAGATATAATAATTTTAAAAAAACCAACTTAACTTAAATAATATTATTTAAGGAGATAAAAATTAAGATCATACAAAAAAAACAAAAGGGGGGGTAGTCAAAAGTTATTTTTAAGGAAAAATACTTGTTCTTCCTACCTGCCTTATAATAACAGTAGATAAAATTCAAACATTGTTTAACAGAGAATAACCTATACTAATTAATTTGAGCATTATTCTTACAATTTAGTAAAATAATAGGATGTATTAGCACTGAGTAATATAAATGGTAACAATAAATTATTATTTTTTTTTTATTTTTATTTATTTTTTTAAAAAAAGAAGTCAGTAAAGTCATATTTCAATATTAAAGATAAATATTATGCTACCACATCATGAGTAAACTTAAAGAAATTGGAAAGATTTAGTTTTAAAGACTGGTTGCATAGCCAGTAATACAAGATTCGAATTATGAACCAAACTAATAATATTGTCATAACTATAAAAAAACTAAAAATGATGAGATCATAATAATAAGATTAAAAAAAATGTTATCACATTATCAAAATATTACATTATAAAAAAAGTAATACAATGATATTATAATATTAAGGTTAAAAATAAAGATGATACTATTAAATGAAGCATCTCATTAGCAAGTTCAGAATAATTATTAATACAAAAATACAGATGCATACAAAACAGATAAATACAAGATATTACAGGTATATAAAAAAATTCTATTTAAAATAAGTATTTTACTAAATAAAAAGTGGGATACTAATGAGAGTTCGGCGTAAAGACAGTATTTTGACTCCCACCCTTCACACGGCCCTGAGCAAATTCTATAACTTTTAGTTCCTCCTAATATCCGCATTGTAGCGCTAGTTATCCTTACATCATTTTAATTTTCATCATAAATGTCATAAATATCCATTAATGAAGAAATATCGTAAAGAACAAATATAATAACTTAAAACACCTGCTGAGTATTTAATAAAACTGTTCTTAGATGGCAAAAGGGTAGCGGAATACAAGAATCTACATTTAGTTGACGAGGACTACTTTTAATATAATTTTAATTAAAAACGTTAAGTTACAATTTAAAATGCTTAAAATATAGTAACGCACCGATATTTATATTAATATTTTATGAATAATCAATCATTAATTAATATGAAGATTTAGGACATCCGGTGGTGACCGCGTCAATTTAGATGAAGAATCCGACGTTTCACTTCCACTATGCAAGGCATCTTCAGAGATGTAGGACATCATGGATAGAAACACAATGCTATACAATACTGAACTGTTTAGTTTTGTAGAGCATTGTGATTCTATCCATGATGTCCTTCATCCCTGAAGATGCCTCCCACAGTGAAAGCGAAACGTCGGATTCTTTATCTACATTGACGCGGTCACCACCGAAAGCCCTAAATCTTCATGACAATAACCGTGGAATCCTACGCAGTTCATTAATTAATAATAGAACATAATAATTTAACAACCGGAAGTATTGCTAAATTTTTTATAAGAACATTGTATATTGTTAGGGTGGCAGCATTACTTAAGACCACCATTGAACCAGCTTTCGTGTTATCAGTAGTGCTCCTTCTATATATATAGTATTATTCTTAGGTTTAGCAAGACATGCGTCCAAACACAATGTAAAAAAATGGTACGTACCAGGGTTTGGTTCCATACCATAACAAGTATGGAGACAGAGTAAGAAAAAGCCTAAATAGCGGACCATGCTGTGATCTAATCCACTACGGTGCAAAGATCTACCTAAAGTGTTATAATGTTGCGATAAAACATTTATATATATCACTGAATCACTTGATACACCGTTTAAACACAACAATAGCAGTGTTAATTACAAATCAACAATAAATAACAAATATCATAGCTCAATAAACTGTTTGAACAAAAAGTTTTTTTAATGATATGAATATTAAATGACTCGATTAAACCGACTTGACGATGACTCAGCAGGTGGAAATGTGGGAATGCTTATGTTTCTAAGCTTGCCTCTTATTTGAGCAAAATAATTAAAATAACAATGATTTATATTTAAAACAATGTACGACAAGAAAAAAAGAAACAAAACAAGGATGTATGTACAATAAATTATATTTGTATAACAAAATGAAAAAATATAATAAAATAATAAAGAAAATAATATATTAATATATCTCATTGAATAAATACAATAAAAAGTTTAAATAAATTAAATAATAATATTACGAATAAATAAAAGAAAAATGAGGAAAGAAACATATTTAATTATTAAGCTTAAATCTATTTTTTCCGATAATTGCCACTAGTCCGAGACCCAGGCCTATAAAATGTGACTCATTTTACTACTTCAAACAAATTTTTCTGAAAATATACCTTTAAATTATGAAGGAAATGCATTTTCTGTCTATCTAGAGTGAAGCCCTTGTTATGAATGAGCTCGCTCAAAATATTAGAAAATCTGATAAATTCCTGTTTTTTTTTTTGCAATAAGTAGTTTTTTGTAATTCGTGTGCAAAATATAAATAGACAATTTTTTAAAGCTGATTTAAAAAAAAAAATAATAGTTATTTATGCCATAGGTTGAAAGTGTGTCTTTATGTCACGGCAATTAGATTTACCGGCGAGCGAAGCGAGTCGGCAAAATTTCTAGACATAAAGACATTTCCTCAGCCGGATGGCATATCACTATTTTTTTTTGAGGTTAGCAGCTTATATAAACTGCGCTAAATACTTATTGAAAAAAAAAAAACAAAACGCCTAATTAATACTCCATATATCGTCGTCATTGAATTCATCCATAGCTTCACACTTTTACTCACAAAAAAATTATAAAAGGTTTACAATAAACACAACAAAAATTGACACAGTAGAACAACTTTTAAAAAACGAAAAAAATTAGTCTACGAACAAAAACAGAAACAAAATGAACGTTTTTAAAGAAACCTCATGAGGGTTTTTTTACACAATTGTTTTTTTGAACACGAGTCTAACATACAGTAATGCGGCAAAATATATGAACTTACTTTTACGTCCTAGGAGTTTTTTTTACATTCATTATTGTCTCGGAGGTGGAAAAGTACTAAAATAACCTCCTAATAACAATAATGATTGGCTCTCACCTAAAAACGGTCCAATAAAGTGGCTCAATTATGTACTACCTAAAAAAAAAAATTCTTATAAAACAAATGTTTTTCGTCAAAATCGGATCACTACTACTAAAGTTATCACAGTTCTTAAATGGCCGAAAAAGTGCATGAAAAGTCAATATTTTTTTCAAAGAAATTCGCTGATTGCATAAATTAACCAGTTTTTGTAAGAGCCATAACTTTGGTTATAGTCATCCGATTTTGATGATTAAGCACTCGTGTTATTGAAAATTCTATCATATTTAAAAAATCTTTTTATCTTTTGATAATATACGACTCACAGGGAACCACTTATTTCAAGAAAACTGATTTTTTTGCGATTTTATAAAATGTTGAGCTTACGCAATCATATGAAGGGCTCCACTCTGGATAGGCAGATTATGCTTTTCCTTCATAATTTAAGATATATTTTCAGAAAAATTTGGTTTGAAGTAGTACAAAATGAGACACATTTTTTCAGGTCGGTATCTTGGAATATACGTAACCCGTAATAGATTGTCATCCAAATGTTTAGTTGTTCTTATATTGACCTATTAACATTCATAATGGTAAACAATAATTGTCAGCATAAAATACTAAAGTCTCTCCCTGTATAATAGTTACTGACAGAGCCAGCTTTCTCTCTTAAGGTCATCATTACTGTCATAAAAATAATATTTGGTTTTGAATAGTGATTTTTGTAGAGTACTTAGGCCCGTATTCAGAATGATCAAAAGTTTCAAAAAAAATCTCTCCTAGGTTCTTCCTAGGTTGTTCC
>JACMZG010000022.1:49741024-49770502 GCA_018340805.1 Microvelia longipes | reverse complement strand
ACAAGATGCGTCTACACATGTGATAGATCTATTAAAGAATTTGTATCTGGTAATTGATAAACTTATTCTATCCACTTTTACCTCTGGGAAGCTATTGTCAGGTTGCTATCGAGTCGTTGTTGGAAGTGAGAAAATAAAAAAATGTTGTATAAGAAATGTGTTCTGTTTAATATTTCTAAATCACGTCTCTAAGTTCTTCAATATACATTTTCTATATATGTAAAATGATAGCTTAATTGATAAGTACTTCTTAAAATCTTATAAATCTTGGGGTTGTTTAGAATAAATGTAAAATGAACGGTATAAAGATGTACTTTTGTTATCTCAATTCTATTTAGCTTTTGTTGATAGGGAGAACAACCTTGTATTTCAAACTCTCACTGATTTTGCTTGAACTCATTATTACTTAATATCCTTATCATATTTTTCTCCATGAGTCCATCTTGGGATATATTGTTTTTTTCTAATTGTAGCTGGTTTGAATTCTTCTTTTATTATCGCTGTAATAATATCTGGAGAGATAATTTTTCTTTTGTTCGAATTTGTTTTGAAGTTCTTGGATTTGAGTTTTTAATTTGACTTGGGCTTAATAGTCTGCAATGTTCTTTATCCTGTATCCACTCTCGAGATATGAATATATTTAACTGGTCGTTTTTTTTTTTATTAGTCATGTATCTAATACATTTCTGGGATTTTAGTTTCATTGAATAATTTTCTGTACTCCTTATTGATGCGTCTGACCAATTAGACAATCTTTTTCTTTTTTATGGGAAGGCTAAGTATAATCTTTATATTTGTTAATCTTCTAAAGTGTGAATTGATATCATGAACTTCTGTATATACCTTATCTAAAGTTCTTAAGGTTGAGTTCTTGCGTTTGGCGTCGCTTATGCAATTTTTTTGTTATATGTGTCGACATGTTTTAGTGTAAGTAAGTTTGTAATTTTCGTTTTGTTGCAGTTATTCCTTGAGGCATCGTTCAGATTATTTATTTTTTTTTGCTCAGAGAAGAGGTGATGATTTTCTTTAAAACTAATTAGGTAGTTAGTTTTTTGCAATTAATATATTGGGGATAATTTTTGCAATTGTGATTAAATAGAAAATGTGTTATATTAAAGGTTGTAAAATGTGATGTTAATATAAGAGTGATTTTCAATTGTTTTCTTACAAGTATCGCTTGAAAAAAAGCTAATGTGTGCGTCAAATGTCAATGCCGAGATTATGGATGAAGCGTACCTTGTTGGGGATGTCAGTGATATATTAATTTAAATACATTCTCTTATTTAGTTAGTGTATCGCTTTTTATTATAATCAATATTTGATGTTTGCACTTCTCTTGTGAATCAAATACAATCGAATATATATTAAATTTATGTCCAGTGATATTTGATATTATGATAATAATTATGGGTGTGACGTCTATTATCAAGGTATTTCTTTGGCTCGTTGCGTGTTGTTGGCTGGCAAATAGGTTAGTTTTCTTTTTATAGGTATTTAGTAATTTGAGGCTTTTTGATCAAGGTTATAGGAGATTTTAAAATTTAAATTTTTAGACAGTATTATTAATTAATAATTCATTTATTTTTTTCTTGTTATGAAATATAGTAATGATTAATTTTTCTTATATGATATTTAGGTAATGTTTATACGAATTTAGAGAATGGTCGCAAAACGATATTCGAACATTATTTGGAAAGAGGAGAACTATATTTTAGAGAATTCTGTGTTTATGAAATTTTCTATTATTTGGAAGTAAGAATAAAATCAAAGTATACTCACCTAAAATTAAAAATATTTGCCGTTTGTGATATGGTAGTTGTTAAGGTTGCCTGTATCCTCAGTAAGGTAGAATAGACTCGGTTTGGCTATAGTTTTGGTTCGCCACGATTTCGTCAAGGTTCCTACTACTTTGTCTAGTTTAATAGATATTAACGCGCGGTTTCGGTGACTTAGGGCCGTATCTCTCTATTGTGAAGATAAAGGGACTGAATCTGATAATTCCATGGTAGTTTCAATAGTAGCTGAGGACTCCCCACTTAATCAGCAGGTGGTTTTTGACATTTACGTATAGAATTATATGCGATATTTGTTTCATTAACAGACTTTGGGTGAAATCATATCGAAAGTTTGGGTTACTCATAGATAAAATTCTAATGATTAATTTGGTTTATGTTGGCTATTTTCTCATGATTTATTCGTGCAAACAGAATTGTTCAACAGAGGTTTTTTGGTTTTTCCGGGTTGTGGATTCCTAATTATATAAAGAAATGAAATTTGAACCGTTAAATATACTTTGAGGAAGTGGGTTAATTATATTGTGACATATATTTGAAAAATTGGATTTTGGAGTTACCATATGATAAAATGTCAGATTAAAATGATTTTGTTGGTCAGAAAGAGAATGAAGTACTTTGCACAGGACTCGATTGAATTGTATTAATATGCATTAGATTTGGTCTTCTCCTCTCATATATAAGAATCAATGTAGCGTCCTTTTTTGGCGGGACTGGTAAAGGAATCGTCCATTTGATGAGCTAATTTGTGAATCGGTAAGGTTGTTCAAATCTAGATTTGTATTTCTGGTTAATTACTATAATTGTTGTATCAAGTCTTGATTAAATGTATCTAAAATCAACTGGACGATTGAGTAAATAAATTAAAGTCCAGCGCCAAGGATTACGTATAACTAGAGAAAGGTTGATCCTATTGTATTTGGGAATTATGGTTACTCATCTCGAAAGTCAAACGCGTGATTCCGATCTAATAACTCCATCTATAATATTAGACCGCAACAAACAGTTTGATAAGAAGACTTTGGTAAATGGTGAGTTCTGATGGTTGCCGTGGATTATTTATGATCCCAGTGATCCTGAATATGACATCCGTCTCTGTGTGATTTTATATTGTGTATTTGTGTTCGTGCAATAGTGTCTTAAAATGAGAGGTATCCATGCTATCAATTGAGTGATGAACATGATGAAATAGAAGTATTCCTGGTGGATTATCTTTCTTTCAGCCTGTCCAGTGCGGACCAAAGGATTTTGAATGTCAGAAATTCTTACTAGTGAATTAATTGTTATTTGATATTTTACCGTAAAGATTAATAATGCTAGACTAAGGTTTGTTCATTCATGGAATTTGTTCGACATTAAGATGGATACAATTTATAAAATTGTAGAATATAATAGATGTTGTTTTGTCTTGTAGTTTTATATCTTTATAATAATGTAGAAAACAATGAAGTTGTATATGTATGCTTTATTTTTACTTAAAACTGTCTTGTATGTTGGATGAGGGTATCCTTTTTTAAAGGTCTAACGTTCCTTTAATATATTATATGTCGAAGATATTAATAGACATATTTGAAGATTAGTACATATTTAATCTTAATCCTTAATCACTTACCAAATATAGCAGGAGCATACGTGTTTAAGGTTATGTATTTTTTGAGTTTATATCGGAAATTGTGAAAATGGGCGTGATGTTTTTATTTTCTTTATTCTTTTCATTACACAATGGAAATAATCGATTATGTATTCGCATAATAGTAATTTATTTTATCCTATTAATGCTTTCCTATATACATATTATATTCTCATATATTAGTATAGGTTTGTTTTAAAATACTGTTTTTTTGTTTTTTTTTTATTGAATAATTAACTTCTACATCTTTCGTAACCGTTTATTCAATTTGGGTCATACTTCGTTATATAGAGTCTGTAAAACACACATTTTTTAGATTTCTTGCAAAGTGGATGATGACAATCCGTGGATTATTTTTATCTGTATCGAGAAAAATTGATTTTTCGTACTGTTTGTATGTATTGTGGCACATATATTATGATAGAAATATCGACGGTTTGAGTGCCAAGTTAGCATGAGATATAAATCGGTGTGTGGTACAACTTGTCAGTCGATAGCATTTCATGAATCTGTCCACAAAATGTATATTAGTTTAACTGTATTGCAGATTTTATTCCGCTTATTGAATATTTCGTGTAACATTTCAAATCGTCCATTGACTAAGGTAGTAGATTATTTATAGAACTGTTCTCACATTATGTTTGATTGCCAATGTAGTAGTCTTGATGGTAGTGGGTATTTTTGGGAGAGAGTTTTTTTTGGGTGAATATTTTAATGATCTTTGATTTGGTCTGGTTGATGGATAGATTTTGATCTTTGCCTATTCTAATACCATATTCGTTGTAGTATATTTTATTTCCAAATGTTTGAAGTTGCGTGATTAAGAAATAATGTTACGGATACTCATAACATAACGGAGGTCAACAATTGAGAATTTTATAAGTTGACAATTATTTGTGTTTTGTGTTAAGGTAGGGTTGTGAGTTTTGTAGTCTTCAAGTCTCATTCCTTTGTTTCAATGGTACATTAGAGATTATTGTTTATGATCTCATTCCCCCTTGACATTCGTTATATTTCATAGGGATAATGATTCTTTGTGTTCGAGCAGCATATTTGATCGAAGACTCTCGTTGTGTACGAAATGCTTGAGTTGCGTTGTAAATTCCTCGATTGTAAGAGAATTCAGATATATTTTTATGGTTGAATGAGAATGTCTTCCATCTAATAAAAGAATACAAAATTTTTTTATGTTATATTTAAGTTTTCTAATTTTTTATACTCTAATGTTTCTTTAACTTTTGTTGTATGTTCGCGTTTTTTGTGATTTTAACTTTGAGCTAATTTGTAGCTTCGGAATAGAACAGATATTTTATACCATGTTGATAATATGACGACTAATACAATAATACTTTTATATCGGGAAGGAACAAATTATGCTATAATTATTTTATCTTTTTTAGAAGCATTTAATCAGTTATTTTATATTTACATGTGTGGGGCGAAAAACTTCAAAATTTCGCTCTCTGGGCGAGAGTTGGTACGAGAGTTTAGATACTAAATTGATTAGTTGGGAATAGTATCTGGCTAAAGACTTCGTCATATATTTTTTATTTGTTGGATATTTACCTATTTGAGTGGTACAGTAAGTGTGAAATTCGAGTTTGAAGAAAACGTTGAATCTGATCGAGACGGTAGTAGATAAGTTTCAGTATTATTACCACTACATTTTTAGAAGGATTCTATATTATCTTATATATTTAAATTTGTGTTTCATTTGGTTTATAATACCTGTTTACTAAGTGTTTAATACGTAAATATCACAGTAAGATACTGTTTATGTGTTCTTATGACATTTATGTACCATTGATGGTTTTAACTGGAAGGATGGTGTACCAAGTTTTCAGTATGTTGACATTAAAAACAGGATTATATATACGAGTATGATTAAAAAACAAACACACTATAGACATTTTCTTATTATGTGTGTAATTACGTGATGAGAGTTGTGTTAATATAGATTAAATGACAATGGTTTCTGGGTTTAGAATAAGCCATCGAATATCATTTTTAGGTTACGCCAATTTTTAAATAGATGGTAAGAATGTAATAAGATATATTTATTAGCAATGGCTTTCATTTTTAATACGTCTAACGATCAAAGTATATCCAACTTTAGTAAGATGGCTTACAAGATAATAATATTAACTTTGTTGTTTCGTTTAGAAGAAAAGCGGAATATTTGGATCTGATATTGTGGTTTAATGTAGAAGGCTTTTGTGTGTCGGTAAGTTTGTGGGTGATTGCTTGTTTTAAGGTACTGATTTGCAATCTTTTGACTATGAACGGAACTCTTTCGATTTGTGTGGGTAATCACTGGTTAAGAGCACTATACCTTATGTGAATTTCAGTAATTAGAAAATAGTTTTGATAATATAGACTTCGCTATAGCGACCGGACGGTAATCTGGATTTATTCAGTAGATATGTATTTTAACTATGGTATCCTCTAAATAACTACTGTACATCTATAAACATTTAATTGTAAACTATTGACATTAGTAATCGTGCTTAATATAGGAGGGCTTGCTCCACTGTATGATAATCCTTGAGGTTGTTGAAAATGAACTTGGGTAGTTGATTAAAATCAATAGAATCTTTTTTTGCGGAATTTCTAGATCTTAATAAACGCACCCTTACAAGTCAGTATCTATCATTAAGCAAGTATGACAGATATGGATGATAAAGATGATTTTGATTTTGATTCTATCCTCATTAAACACCCTCGTGATATAAGCTATAATCTATTTTCATTTTCGATTATGTTTAATTGTTTAGCCGTCTATCATGGTTTGAAAACTGGTTATTTTAGGAATTTTTGTATTGCAATAATCTATGTTTCCTATCATAAACTCATAGTCAAATCTTATAAATTTAATCTTTGAAAATAGAATTGTGTTTTCTTAAATTTATAGAAAAGTAGCTATACAAATTGATTTAAATGCAAAACGTCTCAGCTACTTTCCTCACATCGACGTAAGTCTTCGTGTTAGTTTCACTCTGAGGTGACAATTGCAGCGCCGTTTATTGTGATCTTTGGCTACGTTTATCGTGGTATCAAATATACTTTTTGTAGGCTTTACTCGGGGTTGGTGGATAACATAGGTGACTACCTCATGATTCAGCCTTTAATTTCACCAGTACATTTATTCGTAACTCAATATTAATGGTAATTTTTATATATAAATGGTTTTCCTTATTTAGGAGCTCTTTCGCTGGGAGCAATGTATTTATTTTTTGTCCTTGTCTTCGCAATTGAAAAACAAATTTAGATGAGTATTATACTTAATGAAAATGTCGTATATCAATTTTATAAGTATTAATTCTACAAAGATGCGCACCTATTGCTAGTCTATTCTAGAAATAGTTGTTGATATAAATGTACCTATAAACAGAAATTAAAAATTATGGAGTATTTTCTTCTCAAAATAATGAGAGCTGAATGTGTTCTGGGTATAATAAACCTTAAATTTCATATATGAGTATGTTTTCAATTAAAATAAAAAAAAATATTACAGTATTAATTGTTCATTGTCCACGTGTCAATAATAATAAGTTGAATTTCGTTATTCTAGAGTCTCTATATTATATATAGTTATGTTACCAAAGCAGCGCTTCGTAAACAGTCTTATGTAGTGGAAATAGATTTTCTTTTTTGCTCTGGTACAGAATTTACAATTAATTGCGTGTGAATGTGAGAGTATAATGGTTAGGCAATTTTTTTCATTGTATACTTTTAGAATTTAATCAAGATATTTTGTGGTTATTTATTGTATATTTATGGTTATATTGAAATTGACTTAATTTGTTCATATACAAATTATTTATGTGTAATTTTTTTTTTAGAAGAATTCTCGAATTAGTTCGATTTATTATAGGTTAATTATAATTCAACTATTAAAAAATTTTTTTATTATTTTATCTAATCTATTCTAGAGTTGTAAATTATTTAATTTACGATTGGAATGTTAAACGGAAATTATGCGAGAATCAAAGGGTGCTAATAGAACAGTAGTGCTATTCTGTTGATAGGTGAATGATTTGTGTTTTCTTCGTAGCTTTTCGCTGTTCAGAGTGATTGATCCGTAAGTGTATTTTGAAATCGTATTTAATGTATGTGACTTTTCTATAGATTATGTCTATCTCATTCTTTGATATAGGATGATGATTATAACGAGTGGCACTTAGTTTACTGGGTTTTTGGGTGAGTGAATTATTTAAATATTTATTATATATACGTTTTATTTTTCATAGGGAGTTGAGATTGATTGTGCTACGATTTTACATATTTGATAGTATCTATAAGATGTGAGAATAGGGATTTTATTTTCAAACCAATCTGATGAAATTGAGAAAATAGTTACTTAATAATGTTTTTGAATCATTTTCAATTTGAGTGTTAATGTGAGAACTTATATGGTTAGATACATGTTGCGTTAATGTTATGTTGTAAATTAACCTCGGATAAAAAGATAATTTCAATAGACTTTATATGTATAATAATGTGTAGTTTACGGGAGAGTGAAAATTTGATTATGAGTATTAAATCAATTTGAAATTGTAGTGCTCATGGATTAAGATTATGTGTAAATAGAGGATTGAGGGTTTAACGCAAATATTATCGGCAAAATAAAAGAAAGATACTCGGAACAATATTTTGAAAAAATATTGTTATGTTTTTTGAATTATTGACACTAGTGTTATTTTTTCATTGTGTGGTATAATTTAATCTCATAAATCAGATACAAGCAATTTATTAATCTGTTAATCTAGGTTGATTAAATAATTCACATATAGTATAAAAATTATTTGATGGGGATGAAAATATTGTTTACCAATTAAAAATTATTTATCATGAAATATTTTAGGTTCAATATTAATTTTAATGTATTTTGAAAAATGTTTTAGTCTTTGTTATATTGTCTAATATATAATTAAGATTTGTCTCATATATCTATTTTTTTCTTGATATACTCTAATGTATCTATATTTTTTGGAGCGTATAATCGATTTAGTTCAATAACAACACAACGATTAATATACTTATCCAGTTTATATACTAAATTAATAATTAATAGTTTTAATATTTGTTCTATCTGTTATTTAATATAGTATTTATATGTGTAAATATAATTGTTTTAATATGTTGAATTAATAGTGTTTTTTAGTACGAAACGATTTCAAGATTAAGCCTTTTGATTGACAATGTCGTTATATTAATTTTGATTGTTTTTGATGTGTTGGTGTATGTGCAGGTAAGGGCTAGTTATTCCATAATTTGTTTGGGTATATATGTTGTAGATATAAATCTCGAGTTTTATTAAGTTGATGAACTAACAATTTGTTAGTTTGTGACCTTAACGGATATTTTTGATGTAAATGCAGATATTATTACTATTTATTTAAGTAGTGGGCATTGTTAATTCATTTGATTCTTCCAACATATTCTCTATTGATTCGAAATAGCGTAGATATAATGAATAGGTTGGTTAAAAAACTCTTCACTTTATAGTATTAATTTCTACATAGAATATACATAGTGATTCTATTATGATTTGTAGCTAGGATTCTTGAGTACCTCTTATGTGTTATGAAAGATTTTATATAAACATTGACACTGTTTTGTTATGGTTTCATTTATATTTGTTAGTCGTTTATAAACTTATTTTTAGAACAGTATCTTATATAGTGATAGAATAGTGTGGCATTTTGATCTTATCAAATATATTCTGGTGTGTAACTGGTAAAATTAGTTCATAAGTCATTTTATTGCTCTAGTTGACTTTTTATTTTCTTTAAAACATGACCATAATACACTCATCAACTGAAAAATTTATTACTAGTGATACATTTTTCGATTTTTTTAGTATTCTTTTTTATTGATAGGAGACTGTATCAGCGAATTTTATCTTGTATACTTAAACAATCCTATTTATAAATAATTTGTGATGATGTTGTTAATTTTAGTCTTTTGTGAATTTTGAGTTATCATATTTAATTTTGAGATATATTGAGCGTGTTGAAGGATATCTGTTGTGTGTAAAATTCTAATGATAGCGCATAGTTTGTGGTATTCGTAATATGAAATATTGGAGTAGAGATAAAGTTAATGAAAGATAATATAAGGAGATTTGCTTTACAAACAAATTAAACTTGTGATAGTAAATTAATTTAATTAATTCTTGTATGTTTTTCAATTGTTGGCTTACATAGTTTAATTCCTATATTCTTAATGATGTTGATATAGTATTTTTATATGATAGTTATTTCTGTGAAATAATAATTTGTAATAAAAGTTTTGTTATTTTGTAATTAATTTTATTATAAAATTGAGAAGCAATTTTAAAAACTTTTTTTACCAAAGTAAAATAAATAATAATTCTATTTATATACTTAATTTTTACAAAGAAAATGTTTATTAATGAGTTATTTTTATTTAATTTTAGTGGATAATGTATTAAGTTATTTTAAAATGATATAAGGTAATTCTTTATCATTACAGTGTTAATAATTTTCTAATTTGTTTATAACCTTTCCTTTTCTTTCTCAAAATTTTTAAATTAAACTTGTTGTATTGCATTTTATTAAATAGACTTAATCTGAATTGAAGATATATATAACTTTTTGTTGATATATTTTTTAAAAAAATTAAATAATTGTTATTTTATTATATAAGATATTCTTAAAATAACTACTTAGTAAATTCAAATCAAGATTCATCTATTTGGTATTAATTAATATATAGAATTGTTGAATTCGATTTTGCCTTTGACTTTGTGCTAATCACATTTTTTACGATTTCATCATATGACTTAGTTAAATGATGCTGCTTTGGTTTATTTGATAAATAAATAAACTTTATGAAACTTTAATATGGAATATGATTTGTTCTCTATCTTTTTTTACTATATGATTTTATTAAAAGCATTTTATTCATATTATATTATAAATTGATCGATGGTTAATATGCATATTATTATTAGATTAGCAATTATACTCTAGACTTTAAATAATGGTAAATGATAAACTACTCTTTCTATTTGACTTTTAAGTTTGTGGTGTAGCTTATATGATGTGGTATAATCATAATTTATATTCTTTATAACTCTTTGTATATTTATTTTTTAATATTTTAACATATACATTGATTTGATTTTGAACTCGATATTATACTATATAATATTAATTATTAAAATATTAATCTCAAGATGAATTTCGGATATATATGGCAGCATTAAAAAGTATGAATCATTTTCACTCATTGAGATTTAATTATCTAGAGTCATATGTAATATATATATATAATGCACTTCTTTGCTTGCGTATTAATTTAGTCGAGACAACTCTTTGTTAGAGTAATTACATTAGCGTCAATTCATTATAAAACACTATGTGTTATTATATCATCTCTATATAACATGTTGATAAACATATTTTGAAGAAGCTCTATTTCTTTGATTTTGTTAATAATAATGCTCCGTTTGAGTTTTCAAATATTTCTAAGTGTCTCGCGACAAACAAATTGTACAAATTAAATAATCTATGCCAAGTATATTCATCTAATTAAAATGAATACATCTTAATTCAGACCAGTGAGTGAATGTCACTGAGACCTAATTGTTGCTGACATTTCCCGAGAATTATTGATCTTTTTTTATATACACATGTCAATTCAAATTATTGTCTGTCCTACTATGTTGATATGAGTATTTGATTCTTATTTCTTTATTTACACAAAGAACTTAAGAGTTTATGTGTTATTGCAGAAGCTTGTTTAATGATTTTGAATATAACTCATTATTTCAATACAATCTATATTCTGTTAAAGAATTTTTTTTGCAGTTAGTAACTTCTGATAAATAGTGGAATAGTCAGAGCATCATTGATTTTTGTAGTAATTAAATCATTTAGTTTAAAGTTATAATTGTTTAATTGTATCTCCTAGTTCAGTTAATTAATAATTTAAAATTCAAACAAAATACTTTTCTTTTATTTTAATTATTTCTTATTATATTTCCATGCTTTCTTTTAATTCATGCTAGGCAATGTTATTTGTGTAATAATAAGTTATCCTATATATTATATGTGCTTTATGGATATAGATTTTTTTTTTAATATCGCAGCTTGCTATAATGCAGCTGATATTTAATCCATATTTTCTTTGGCATATTTGATTTTGTTTTTTGCATGATTTGATTATTGTAGTTAGATTATTCAAGTCTCAAGTTTGAAATCACCAAATCATTTATTCTTTTGATGTATAACTCTATTATTTTTTCTCGATTTTTCTTTTTGCTATCTTTAGGATTTAAATAAAATTAACTATATTATTGCTTTAAATGCTAAATTATGTTTTATATTTATTTATTTTATTTGTTTGTATTATATACATTAACTGTAATACTTTATATTTAAGATACGATATAAAAGGTATCCTTTTTTCAATAGTGATTTTCATGTTAAAAAAGCTCGATCTAAAATATTGTTAGTTTTCTTTTTTTAAGATTTGGGTATTTTTATACCAACAATAGTTCCTTGCTTTTGTGTCTATTATATTTTATTAGTGATAGTTCTTTTTTAAATTTATTTCATACTATAAGCGTTATTAAACTCTTTTATTAGCATTTAAAAATTATTTTTATTTTTATAGATGAGGATTGTATTGTAATCATTGAGGTTTATTATTATTTTTTAAAATAAATTTTGTTTTGATATTAGTGGAAGTTGAACGCTCGTGTTTAATTATTTAAATTTTTTATAAGTATAAGTACGATTATGAAATATTTATATGTTGTGTTTATAATACGAATGAAATGATCATTTCAAATTTGAATCATTTTTATGAGTGTGAAATGGATCTCTGCAATATAAGATATTTATTTTTTATAAGTGAATTTTTAAGTAGTTATGAAATGTATCCTTTATCGTCTCTATTGTGTTGGCTCAAAAACAGGTGATCAAACTGCGAAACATATTTTTCAGCGTGGATTTTCGCTCGATAAGTTAATTCAAAATTGTATATATAAATGAAATTTTTGTGATCATATTGCTATTTGTTGATCATGTATAGCATTATTTTTTATATATAAATGTCTAGTAGTTATAATGTTAGAACTATGTAAAGTTTCGGGGTGAACATAATGAATAGGAGTTTAGCCTGCATTAAATATCGTATTCTACTCTCTTCCCTCAGTCTGTATATTATTGTTAGATGAAATACGCCAAAAAGGAGATTATATATATATAGCGTAATGTTACATGGAATATGTGAAGATATCAAGACAATAGGTATGAGATTCGCGGAATATAATCAAAAAAAGTCATGAAATTGAGGTTTCATGTCGTATGGTTAGGCTCCATAATAATGTATTAATGGAATGTAAAACATGCATCCAGTATATATTTGAATTTTCAATTAAAATGATCGAATATATTTCTCAGAAGTAGTGTCTAATAAATCTGAAATTATTTAAATTATTCATGTGGTTGATAATAGAATCATTTCGACTTAATTTTCTATACTCTTCTTTTCGTAACTTTTTCTGATCCTGTCCCTCATTTTTGTTTTCTGTTGTTTTAGATTATAAGCGTTATTTCTGTATTCTTACTCCTTTCCAAGGTATATTTTACAGCTTTTGAATATTAATTATATACTCTCGTATCATTGATATATTCTCGAGGGTAAATATGACAGTATTAACCTTCGCCAAGCTGTCTTTTATACTATATATTATTTATTAGAGATCCTCGGAAACCATATCGGTGATGATGTGTGTATTATCTCTCGTTTTCGCGGAACCCTTTGTTGCTATACGTTATTTATAAAACAAGATTAGACCCATCACAAGGGGAGTATGTATGGACATCTTTTCTATTATGAACACCACTTTCTAATATTTTGAATAAATGTTACGAGATCACTACTCTATGTAAAGAGTGGTGAAGTTTCTCATACTTTGTGAGGACAATTTCATGCTCACGAACTTTCAAGTTTCCGACATTATAAAAAAAACTACATGTAGCATATATAGAGTACAGACATTTTGATCAATTACTATAAAACAATTTAGTTTATCAATTGATTTCGCGGATAACCGCCCTGAATAATATGTTTGCTCTCGTTCAACATCGTCAAGGGGTGTGTAATAGAAAACACTGTATGGTAAGAGTTATATGTATTTTTTAGAGTACAAAAAAGATCTCTCTCTTAAGTTGACAGGTAATGTCCATGTTCTCAGAGGAGCTGTGATTCATTTGTTTGATATAAATTTGCTGTGGATATCATTTTTTTCATAGATGATTTATAATTTCTCAGCCGCTCTCTCAATACGATATTTTTATATAATTTATTATATACTATTAAATTATATGTGATGTTTCATAGATAATTAAGTTTTATATTCAATGAGATTAATAGTGGTGTGAAATATAGAACTCATCTGTTGATGCTCGTTATTTAAAATTCTTTAAATACATATGACTAGAGTGAATCTGGGAAAATTTCTTGATGCATAAAATCATTTTATGGTATTATAATATAGTTTATTCTGCAAGCATATTTTTATACATATGGAATGATATTTAAGGTTTATGTTTTAGGTCTTTAGTATTATATATTGATGTATTAATGTTTTTAAAAATATAAATGGAACATGTTAAATCGAGATTTCACGATTTTCAATTTTAGCTGTTGTTTTTATTCTAAATCCTAAAGAGCCAAGAAAACTTCGAAATAACTGTTTACTAAAAGAATAAATGATTTGGTATTTCACTTGCTGAATTCTACTAATCAATGCAATTAAACAAATTGCCGTAATGGTTTAATATCTTGACTCTGCTATTCAATTAGCAGAGCTTTACGTTAAAATATCTCAATTTATATGTCAGCCAATAATGGATCTGATAGCACCAGTCGTTAGTAAGGTAGGAGAAGACATAGTAATGGTGTTAAGTGATGAAGGAAATTTAAATATTGTTGTAAACTGGAACTATATTAGTGTTCACAATGATTTCGATAATCTCATAATTTTGATACAATCAGAGTATGACAAAAATCTTGTCTCATATATGTATTGTTAGTTTGTTTGTTAACATCTAACGATCTTCTTAGAAAAAACTAGTGTTCTTTAAATGAATAAAAGAGTCAATGCAAAATTACTAATTGAAGCTAGAAAATTTTGTTTTCGAGCTGGTAATAAAAAAAAGATTCACTATACTGCTTGTCAATAATTATGTAAGGCAGAATACTATGTTCATACTCTGGATAACATTAGTTAATCTTCATTAGATGAGTTCGGTATTGTTATTATCTCATGTTGTCTCTCAGTTTGCACTATAGAATATGATCATCTACTCGTCATCAGATGAGCCTTTTAAGACATCGTTATGCAGTATAAGAGATATGTGAATAGTAGACAGGGTTTATATGCGCTCTTAATGATTTATAAATGATATTTTGTTGTCTTTATTTCAAAAGAACAGCTAGGTAACTAGATTCGCAATTAATAATACGTCAATAATATTGATATTGTGTGTTTTAATTTTATTGAATATCTAAAGCGCTATAAGATAATCTATCACGTATTTTCTAATTATGAAAACTGATAATCGTTTCTGTTATATTAATATCACATGAAATTTTAACTCGTTTAAATATTAATTACAAGAGTAAAGAATAATTGAGTGATTATTTACACCACATAATCACCACAGATGTGAATTGGCTCCAAAAAATAGAAAGAGTTTTTTTCCAATGTTCAAAGCTAGACATGCTCTCTAAAGTTCGTAAGCAATTCCTATGCTGACCATTATAATTTTGTAAATCCATTGCTTTTATATGATATGACTACTTTGTTTGGTATCTGATAGTGGATCGATATTGCGGGAAGCAGTTTGTTATCGATTGTCAATGATGTTCAGATGGGGCTTAGAAATTATAGGGAAGGCAAAGATTACATTTTATTTAATAAAAAATGAATTGTTGAATGTTTTCTGAAGAGTTTTATATTTTATATATCATTTATTATTCTATGAAGCTGTATGCCAAACCCACGTTGTGTCTCATAAATTCATCTTGCATATAGTTTTATTTTTATATAAGAACTGTTCATATTAATGATTACAATGAAATTTATATACATAATTGAGTAAAGCATGGTTAATAAAAGGAAATTTAATAAATATCCTATTATGATGAAAAATAATTATTAAGTTTATTAAATTATTTGAAGTTTGTGAGATTACGTTGTAATGAATACTTTTAAATAATAAAAGGACGTTTATCTTATGTATATCGGAAATAAATTAAAGATTTTGTCTGGTTTTTTGTGTAACAAATATGGTTTTAAATTATCTAATGATTTGTTGGTATAAATATAATAGTATAATAAGGAGATTATCTATTCTTAGAATTATTATTTTATTAGGCATATTGCTTTGTTTGTAAGTGTTTGATAGTCATTAAATTTTTTTAACTATGGAAAATGTTAATTTAAATATTTCTAAACTGATTAATTTATATTCTAATTGTTCTATAATAATAAGAATTTTAAATTATGATATTATAAATTAGAATAATATATATTATATTTTTTTATGTTAAATAAGTAATTATTTTATACGGTCATGAGGTTTATTTAAAACCTCTAGGTTATTTATTGCATAAAAGGTTTCCGACGATAATATTTTTTGTTATCTATTTTCAGGCGTAATCATTTTTTATACTTGAGAGTATTATATTTTCTATATAGTTCTTGTTTTTTTCTGATCCGCAATTATATCGTTTAAGATAGTTTGTCATTATATAATTTACCAATTGCAAATAGTAGATCATTCAATAAGATTTTGAAAGACCGTCTAACACTATATGTACATTATCTTTTTGCGATATTTATAGTTTTTTATGTCCATCCAATTGAATATTCAACATTTGGATTCCATTTTACTCAAATTACAATATTCTAAATTTATAATAGTGTTCTATGAATAACATTATATGAATTATATTTTCGCTAATTAGTTGTATTATATAAAAACAAATTAAATTAATTATGACTCAATCGGAAAAATAATTAAGTGTATCCGTCATATGGGTCATAAAATCCCGATATGTTCCTTGAATTCTTTTACAGAGATGACGAGATTCCAATAGTTATTGGATACCTTGAGTTTATAGAGAAATTAGTTCCGATTGATTGTGCTGTAGATAGAGGTATTGGTTTTTGAATAACAGAAATGTTTCATATTGTATATTTATAGATTTACTCAAAGAAGATTTAGTAAAACAGTATATCTATCCAATTCTTAATTGTCTCTGACCTTTAGTCTTCGTCTTGTTTATATAGAAGATATATTTTTAGCAATGTGAGTACAAGTAAATTAAGTGATAAGACTAATAACTGTGGATTGGTTATGTCTTTATTCTATCTATATAATTCTCGTGAGCATATCAAAGAGTGATATTGGTATACTTACAGATGGAATTTTCTAGCTATGTAGAATTTTTCATGTGACTCTGTGTGGTATATAAGTGTATAGAAAGAGTTTAATTTTTTTTTATGATGCAGTATTAATTATAGATATTATTCTGCATATAATCGAGTTATATATTAGAAGAGAGTTGTAGTAGGATGTCAAAAAATTTTAGATATTTTCTGTATGATATAACGGTTTTTATGATATAATGCTTAAAATATCTTCTTAAATTATGAAATTAACTCAGATATTGAGGTTGTAAAAAATTTCAAATTATGTTGATAGTTAGATTGAGTATTCAACCACTTAGTCTCTCGATGTATTTATTTCATCTTTTCTGTTATACTATTTATTTTTATTCTTTGACTAGATATACGATAGATAATTTTAACTTTTTTCTAATGTTAAGAATTTCTATTGTTATAGGTACATATTTATTCTAAAATGCATTACTCAATTTTAGAAAATTTAATCTCAAGAATTTTTCGAATATAAAGATTAACAAAAGACTATACTCAGTGAAATTCGTATTAAACTTTAAAGATTAAGTCTTTGTATTTTTTACCGTCTGGTAATAAAATGTATATCTGTATATGTATTATATTTAATAGTGTGTGATGATTATATTAATACCATAAAAAGAATTAATAGATTATTTTTGTAATATGTTAAAAAAATTATAATTGTAGTATACAAATTAATTTTAGTTATGCTCACTATTAAAATGCAAATAGTAGACTATCTGTAAGTGTTGTTCTTAGTACAAGTTATCATTTTATAAATGAACCTAAAATTTCCACTAATGTACGAATTATGTTTTGATTATTGATGTTTATTTTATATTTATTCCATTTTAATAATATATTTATTATTCTTTATTATAGTGATATTAATTTATTAACATACCTTAAATCCTTAATTAATATACTTCAGTGTTCGATAATGTGCTTTTTCCTGATTATGATTTATTTACTTTGATCAAATAATCACGTTTTTAAATTAAAATTTTCAATAGATATATGTTGTGCTTTTTTATTTTCATATATATCTTCAATTCATTGTCTACGTTCACTAAATATACCTAAATACGAATAAATTGACATTCAGAATTGATGTGTAAATCGTGTTTTACAAATCATTTATTTGATCATTCGATAATATAAGGTTACTAATATAAGTTAGCAAGGTAATAACAAGTCTAAATTTCATGTGGATTATTAATTTATTTCGTTGGTTTAATTTTACACTAAAAACATTAAAGCTAAAAATTTAGGATTAACTTATTTGTTTAATACTTGTCATTATATGTGATAAAGTGAATTCCATAGATATGATAATGTGTTTTTCTTATGTTTTATCATTTAGTATTGTTATTAATATTAAATCTATCACTATAAGATCTATCAATAATTAATCGTACAATATCATTTAACTTGGTAATAATTTTATTTATATTCCTAATTGACTTGGTTGTTTGTATCATGTATATTCTAAGTTATTGAATAATTTAATTTAGATATAAATAATAATATTAATAAATATACATTTCTCAAATAATCAAATTACGATCTTATCTGGTAGTCGAAATCTTGAAAAAAAAATTTTCATTAATTTACATTTTGTGATTGACCATGTTTACTAGTCTAATTAATGAAATCTCTAATATTTTTCTAATTTTATGTACAACTGTGATTAGAAAAAATGAAAAAAATTTATATTGAAATTTAATTAACATAAAAAAATCCTAATATCGTATTTTTAAAAAAAAAATTAAATAAATTGTTGAAAATTGTATTCAAATACATTCAATATTTCTTAAATCAGTTTTATTTTAATAATCTCAGAGAGAATAATTCTATCATTGTAACTTTATAAAGTCATAATGTAATGACTTGCTTTTAATTTCATTATCCTCAAATATCTTGTACAAATATTTTGCCATGTTCAGAGAGAGTAACATATGGTTTAGAATTGTTGAGATTGGACAATGTTTTTTGCTCTATTTGCTCTTTGAAGTATATATAAAGATACTTTTGTGAAGAGAGATATTGTGATTTATATGTATTTTTGCATTATTTGAGAGTGCAATGAAAATATATTATATGATTATTATTTTATTTTGTTTTTTGATTTTGTTTATTTTTTAATTCTATAGTATTGATATGATTTGTTTTTAATTTCATTTGTGAGACAATTGATCTTTTTTGTTATTATTGAGTATAAATACTATTTTCTATATGTTTTTATATTATGATGTTTTTTAGTTTGTATTCACAGCATGATTTTGTCATTATGTATATGCTAGGTATTTTACAAGTATTTGTTTTTGGTGGGGAATTCTAAATCTTATTGAAATTAATTGTGATTTTGTCTTAGTAAATTTAGGTGCTTTTGTTTACTCTCTAGGTATGGTTAGTCCGAAAATTTTAGCATGATAGGAGATGGTGAAAAATAGATAATTTTATATTATTTGTTTTGTACCAGAATAAAGGTTTTTCAACTTAATTTATAATTTATTTCATTATTAATGAGTTATTTATTAAATTATTATTTCTTTATTTGTATTTTGATTATTATTTAGTCTTAATTGTATCTTGAGTTGAATATGTATTATTGTTAATTGATATTTTTTTATTATCTTATTTATTATTGTTTATTTTCTTTTTATTTTTTTATTATTTTATTAATTTTTTATGGATTGTAAGATCTATTTTCCCAACCTCTTGTATGATTACTCTTCTTCTAATTCAAAGTATGTAGTACAGTAGACCGAGATAAGAAAACATTTTAATATTGGTGGGTCTCGCATTTGTCTTACATGGTGTTTACACAAACGGTTTATTCGTTTCTCCATATAAATAATTTTATTTATTATTTGAGACTCGATTGGTTAGTAGATTGTGTACTGTTCTATACAATTCTGAAATCATATCGTCATTCATACTATTTTTCTTAATTACTTTGAGATTTTAAACAAATTTTATTTTTTTTCTCTGAATTTATTTTTAGATATGTGTAGTACTTAGTTCATGATTGGTTGGAAGATTTATTCATAAATACATAAAAAATATTTCCTAAAAAGAAGATTTCGTTACTCATGTATCGCGGAGTAAAATTAAATCTCCATTTATTAAACTTATTATTTTTAATATGTCTTAAATGATCAAATTATTTTAGGATTGTCTTAGCTTATCTGTGAATTGATTGTATCTTTTCAAGTATATAAATGAGTAATGAATATCTTTTATCTGCATTAATTGATCTAAGATTCAACTATCTTAATTTTCTCTCGCAGAAGAGATATCGTGAATGATCGTGTCTATAGAGGATATTTTTGTGGGTCGTTCATTCAGAGAAATATTCGCATTTGTAGTTTGATACTTTTAATTAAAATCCTGCAAGGTTTAGAATTGTTATCACTCAAAATCTTAATGTGGTATTAATTATAAATCACTCCATATAACTGTATAATTCTTAGTTGACTCATTTTAATATGAATATTTCGTCTTCAAAATTGTAAAAATTGTGTTTAATTTTAGAAGATTGGTAATGTTATTTCTTGTTTAAGTATATAATTTTACACCTGTCACAATTATCCGAATTCCTTTCGTAAGATCGTCGCACGTGTTATCGTCGAATTCTGTAGCGATCCAGATTTAATGAATATGAATCATTATCAATGAGAAGTCTGTGTTTTAATGCTTGATGTTCCTTCAATTTATATTCATGTTAGATGCTAGGTGCTGAGTTAGTTAACTCTCTTACGTTATTTTGGGTTAGGTTTATTTCTTATAAAGTGTCTAAGGATTTTCAATTATCATTATCATTGTGTGGCTGCTGTAATAACTATGTCAATACCATTAACAGTTTGTCTCAGTAATCATTTCTTGCATCAGAATATAACGCCTATAGACTTCATAAAACAGGCACATATTTGTATTATTTTTGATAACTGGTTTTGTTATGATCGGGATATTTTGTATCTATTTGGAGACTTAAAAAAATTAGCCTTGTAATAAATATTGGTTATATTATCATTTCTTCTATTATATTCATATTAAATTTGGATTTATACGTTTTATTAAATTTTTCGAATGTTTTTGATTCCATAAAATAACTCTGTATATTAATCTATCTTATTTACTCTCCTATCATTGATTGTGTCATTCGTATCCTTATTAATTGTTAAAGGCAAATTGTTATTATATGTGTTAGTGGATATTCTTGTTTTTATCATTTGTGTGGAGACTATTATTTATAATTCCTGTTTTTAAGATTATTCATCATATCTGACACAAATGGTACATATTCTCTTATACAGAGAGATACAATAATGTAATTAATTAGAATAGATAAGCTAATATGCTATTTGGAATATTGTATATTCAAATTTAGGCAGGTTATATGTTCCTCTATAAATGATATACTAATGCATTTTATTATGGAAACTACCTATAATTAAACAGTGTCCATATTGAGGAATATTTAATTATGGAAATGATTCAGTTGTGTGAAATAATTGTTTACAAGTCTAGAATCAGAATAAATATCAATGTTCTTTAACTTATTGTAAATCAATTATAGCCCTTTTAAATGTTATTGACAGAAATGGAATTAAGAAAACATAAATTTAATTAGATGGAATAAACTGAATGACTTGGCATATAACGTTCTTAAATTTAAAATCTTTGATTTAGATATTAATATAAAATTTCTTCTTTTTTCTAGTCCACCAGGTTCTACGGCATTTTTGAATTTTTTCGCCTCAAATGATAAAAATGGTGGATAATAAGCGTCTCATATTAACTTAAATAATATAGATAGAAAAATTCTATAAATAGATTTTTTTTATAATAAGTTTGTTCCATTTAAATAAGATCTGGGTATTTTACTTAGGTGCTAGCTCTCGCTATATAAAATTTTTTCAAGGGAACCATTATGAAGAGATTATAGGATACATAAAAAATGTTTATATTGTAACTGTTTACGTCCAATTTTCATTTTTATTATATATCCACAGAATTACCAGGTTATGTCTTTAGCTCAATTGTAAAGAACATAAATATTGGTGCATTTCAGATTGGATTTATTTGTGAAATATATGGACAGGTTTTCTTCGAGACATTTCATGTTGCTCATGACATCTATGTTCCTTTTAATTGGTAGGTTGATGACCTTTCATATTTTGATAGGGTTTTATTTATCCTTTTCTAATCATCATTTGTAATTCTTTTCGATATGAGAACAGTCTATCCATTTCAATAAAAATATAAGTGCTGTTTATTATCATTTCAGTGATAGGATTATATCGCACTATACAGTCCCTATCAACTGTTTGGATTAGTCGTTCTGCTTCTTAACGGATCTCGCTAATTGGCTTGGGAGCGCGATCACAATGGCATATTGCTCTGTATAAAGAAATCGTCTAGAGGTAGGGGAACAATATGGACTTACCAAAACAGATATTTTCGTCAACTAGTAATAGTAACACATATAACTAGTAAGATGCTTCGTAAAGATTTTGTGATATGATGCTCCAAAAAACACGAATTTTAAAGAAACAAAATTTCGAGTAATAAAAGATATTCCTATTGTATTGATTTTATTGTTATGAGCTAATTTTCTTCATTTTGTGACTTGTTAATCCTAATCTTTGATCATCGAATAGAGAAAATATTACATATCGATAAGTCATTGGCAGATTCTAAAATCTAATTGTTTTCTCATAGCCACATTGTTAATTTTTCTTAATTGAGCTTGGAATTACTCTTTATATATTCCGCAGGAAAATCTACCATAGTTGGTAATAGGCAAAGTCTCTCTATATTCTTTTGTGATTTTTTATTGCTTTTTTGTTCTATTGTATAGTTTCTCTATGTGTTATGCATCGTGTTTACGTTACATCAAATAATATAATAAGATCAGGCCTGTGCTTATCGTCGTTTCTATGAATATTTGTCATTTATTAGATGTGCGTTGTTACAGATAAGATCGTATTGCTTTCTCGATTAAATTTAACCTCGGAGATATTTTATTTCGATAATTTGATTGTGTTAATTCAGACGAGCCATTGGGTAATCCTGCACATATATGTCGGCTCTTGGCCTCATTTGTGGAGAGCAGCTAAATTGTCAACTTTTATTTATGTTACTGGGGACTAAATAAAACTTTTTTTGATGAAGATTTGCTATAATATGAATGTTATTTGTTTGCAACTAAATATTCTACAATTGGTTGTATGTTCTTTGGTGTGTCTTTATGCTTTTTTATCGATGATAGTTTATGTACGTGTTGTTTGTAGATAAGAAAAGTTTAGTTAATTTATTTGTGCAGTAATATCAACCCATAGGTGTCTGAGATGTGGGTTATCTGATCTCCCGTGATTGGTTAGCCACTGAAATAACAATACTGATGTTAGTTTTACATTGAAGGTCAGTTATTTTTTGTAATTAGTATGGTGTTTGATGATATTCTATTTTAAAATAAAGATATTTAATTTTACTGTAAGACATAGTTTATTTCAAGACTTATTTATATTTACATGCGATTCTTGAAAATATAACCAAGGACAGTCATGCCGGGAGAGATAGAATGTCCTTATCATTATTTTATAAATATAACTAATTTTTAGATAGTTGTTTATAATAAATAGTTATATAAGGTTACAATTATAAAATAGAGTTTAGCTCATTCGATATCGTACTATAAGTATCAAGCCTATATAATATCAGTTTTTGATGTCTGCTTATTTTAGTTATGTGAATTATAAGAATTTATAAGAGTATGTATCTACTAACATGGTTATTTTTCCATTCCTCTTCGTTGAATAGGTTATTTTTAGTTGTGTGAATCAGCGCTAATTGATTTAAGTAGTTTATTACTACTGATCAGCGTATTGAGTTTTATAAATTAATATTTAAGTAAGAAAACATAACAATTTTATTTTTTTTCATAAATAATATTTTTATCTGAATAATATAACGTTAAATATTTAATACTTTTTATTTATAAATATGTTCCTTTATTTTGAGTTCGATCAACCTGTCGCATTTTATCTTGTTATGGCGTAATATATTTACAGATGAAATTAGTCCCTTGTGCAACACTGTATGTTCAAAATTTAATCTAGATTGATAAATAAGACTGGGTTCTGTATTGAACAATGTACCAGGTTTATCCTTTTTTTTTCGTCTCGATGATACGTGCTTAGTAGAGACCATATAACAAAATTTGGCTCGAGACTCTGCATATATTGGGAGAAATATATTTGTTGTCTTAGCACGACGGCAAAGAAACGCTATAATGGTGTAAGTGCCTGTGAGCCGCTCTTGTCAGGTGGCTAGGTAGTCTGAGTAGACAGACGTGGGGATATATTTGTTTGGCGTGGATGCATCAGCAGCTCCCAAACAAAAGCCTCTCTATCTCAATGTTAGATAAGGCGTTGCAGAAGTCCGAATTATAATACTGGAGGGTATGTGGAGTTCGAGACAGTTTAAGGGCGGAGAGTTCGGAGTGGCACAAGGGTCATCATGGATTTTCCTAATAGGTATATTTTGCTGATATACTTGGCCGTGAATTGTTTATACATATCTGTCAGTCTGATCGTTATAATCTTTCAAGTTAGTTGTTAGAGTCAACACAAGTTTTAGGTTTTGGGAATGTGCTCATATTTATTACAATCCTGGGTATTTATTACCAGTGCAAAGATCTCTCTACATAGTTGTGATTCGACTTTCAAAATAGAAATATGGAATTGACAGATTTTCTTTTGTCCATTGTAATATAGTTGGAGCCTAGGAAGAGAATGGAAAACCGACAACTTTTTTATGGGGACAATCTTGGCTTTGCATCGTCATGGCAGCGTCAATTCCTTTTGGACCACATCTTTTATTCTACTTGAAACTTATGATTATTTAAATTAATGTTCAAGTGAATACACATATTTTCGATACTTCCGTATAATCATATTGCGTTACAGAGAAAATGGGTCAAGTGTGAAGTGGAAGGTTGTGCTAAGATTGTTTATATAAATTCAATATTCAGTGTTTGCTCCGCCCTTTTTTAATTAGGACTCACAATATGGAATTTTTTTGGGATGGATCTGGATTCAGAATTCTGTATTTATGAGTATTGGCATTAGAATTATGATTGGCACAGTTCTGGAAATTTATAGGTCAAGCTTTTCTTGTGTTAACCATTAGATGCTTTTGATGTTAATATAGGTGTAGATGGTTTGGGTCTAGTTTTAAAGAAACAAGAGAAATCAACCTACATTCTTGGATAAAATGTTCATAAACTGCTGATGTTTGGGTTGTTGGTTTGCTTAATTATCTCATGATTTGTATTGCGTGCTTATTTCTGCAGCACTTTGGTCGGTCAGTTGTGATTGTTGGTTGGGAGGCGTCTGTGGTTGTAGCCCGAACGCGTTCGTGTTATTGTATACTCAGGACGTACCTCTTTTGCGAGCGAAATCGTCATTCTTATTTTATTTTGCTTGCAAGATTTCTGTTAAATGGCCACTCTTGAAAACGTTCTTTCTGAGGTCAAATTGAGTTCAATGATAACGCGTGATGCACCGAAGGCAAATATTTTTTTGGGTTAATTGGGTGGTGATGACTTGCATTTAATTCTTCCTTGCAAAAATATATAAATTTCCACTCAGTGCACACTCTTATTTTTCTTTATTTTTGAATTTTTTGCGACATCTCTAAATTGGTATAATAAAATAAGCAATATATTATATGAATTTCAATAGAACCAATAACTTATTATATCTAGAAGGAAATTGATTTTATTAATACTAATGTCGTTTTAAATTTAAATTTTTCGACAATCATATGACTTATTTTTAATGATTATCGAGTTATTGATGTTAAAGCTTTTAAATTGTTTATCTGTTATATACCTTTAATGACCATATAACCGACCGCGAAACTGGTGACCTATTTTAGGTTACAGCCTTATGATTATTTAGGTTTCTTCAATTTATATATTAAATTTATATTATTACGATGTTATATTTTCTGTTGATTTCAGGAGTATACGTTATAAATGTATATTTTTTGTGATATTGTTTCGTTTGTTATGAAATCTTTTTATTCTTTATCTTTTAATATTTCAAATGTATTTTTAAAGGTATTTTTATTGATAGTAGGATTTACTTCTTAGTCGTTCTAATAATTTGTAATTTATTGTTGATGGCGAGTTTGATTAGTCTTTGGTTTGCCTTGTTTTTTTTCAAGTGCTGCCGTATTTTCCAAAATTATAAACTTTTGCAGTAAAGATTTACTGTTAATTTATTAGTCTTTGAATCATTTTAATATATAGTTTTAATACCTCTTTGTTATAATGTTATATATGAATGCAAATGTATGTTTCATGTTTATTGAGAAAATTATAGCTTGCCTCGATTAGTGTCTAAGAATAGAGTGTCATGATACAGTCGTGGGTTATGAGGAGTTTGCTGACCAGTGCATCTTTGTGCGGCATGCAAGTTTGTTGTGTATATATACTTTTCGGCAATGTGAAATTGTTACATAAACTTTTTGTCCTTTAAGAATCGTTTGCTATGCAATAATGGCTAGAGGAAAAGTGGCATTGGCATTCTGGTGTTTTAGTTTTATGGAAGTCCGATACATAGTTTTCGTTAGTTGTATTTATTTTTTGGATAATATCTGAGTTCGTGATATGTATTCATCGATTTGAAGTTCCAATATAAGTTTAATAGTCGTGTTTTTCTCTCTCAATTTGTGAATATATCAAAGGTTATGAGAGTGATTTTGTTATTTGCTTATTTTGTATGGATGTTTTGCAATGTTTCGGTTAATGAAATAATTTTCTATGATAATTAATCACTTGGTAGATTTTAGGTATTCTTCTTTGATAATACCGCGTGTAGCATGAATGATTTATAGAATGGAACGCGCGATCGATTTGAGAAGTTATTATAGATTCTTATCATACATTAAAATAATGTAGCTTAATGAAATAAATATTTCTCTTTAGATATTTTCTGCTGTGGATAAATAGATTATGTGTCTTACAGCATTTAAGCTCTCATTAGAGATGTAAAATTAATACTACAGTGTTTGTTTTATTGTGGGTTCGATGATGGTTTGTAGGGTATTGTTCTGTTATGAGATTCCTAAGGTCATAGGATATGTTATTCGTTGGTTATTCAGCAAATGTATGATAAATGATTATTTGATTCGTCTCGCATTTCTTTCACTACTTATGATTTTGAAGAAGAATTATGCGTGCCTACGGTGGATGGTTGACTTATATTTGGTGACGAGTTTATGTGGTGCAGATGTGTGGTTTTATCCATTTTTATTTTTATTACGCTCTCACATTTTAATTTCGCCAAATTATGGATGGGATGGAGCAACTGAATTGCAGTGGATGATGTAATCCTAAATAGTGAAGAATTTCTCTGATATTCATGATGTGCTATAAATTTTCTTTTAGAATTTGTGATTTTTATGTGTTAGAGCCATTCTTGTGAGAGAACTGAATTTAATAATTAATCCCTATTCAATTTCTATAGAAGCTTAATTAGTTGTATATTATTTTGGTGACATTGGTTAATGGTTGATTGGGTACGCTATATATCAAGAAAGGTTGCATGGTTGGAATACTTGGGTTCTTCAAAATTCTGAGAAGTTTAGATCCACTGTTTAGTGCACCAAATGTATTTATTTTCGAACAATTTACTCTTTACATGACGTATGTGATGTGTTGAGTATGTTTCTGTTAATAGTTATAAAATAAAAAATTGTTTTGGTTGTGTTTAAGTCTTTGATATAATATTTTTATTGCGTTGCTATTTTATTTTTTCAGTGAATTGTTAAGCCGAATATATACGTCGTTTAAGGGTTATTTCTCATAGCCTGAGTTTCGCTTTAAAAATTAATGACATTCTTCGTAACTTAAATTTGTTCGAGACGTATTCTCTTACGCATGTATAGAATATATATTGATATTGTATATATAATAAAATTTATAATTGAAGTTTTATATGAGGTTATGTTTCTATAATGGTGATGTGTGCTTTTTTTAATAGCTGTCAATATTTATTGAAATGGGTTTTTTGAATATTTATTAGGATAGTTAGACTTTTAGTTGGTTTAATTGCATGTGGTACTTCGATCTTATTGAGAGTCCATTTTCATTTTAATGATTACTTTCATATGGTGACTGTGGGCTTTAATTCGATGGGGTTCAAAGTATGTAGTTAGATGTGGAAAATTTGTTAGGGGTTATACTTAAATTCTAATAATGAATATAATTGTTGATCAGTTGTAAATTTATGGTTTGATCCGTAACTGTATTTTCAATAAAGAATGTCGGGTCTATATGATATTCTTGTGTGATTATAATTGATAAATGTCTATAATATTAGAGATGCTGAAATCTATGATAGTTAAATAGTTTAGATCTGTGATTATTATAATTAATGAAACAATATTATTAGTTTGAGAAATTGATATGAAAAATAATAATCACAAATGTATTAATTTGTGTATTGTTTCTGAATGTATTTGTTCGAGTTCATTAAATAAATTTTAAATGAGAATTTCAAGATTGGGGTATTGACTCTTGTATTTCTCTACCTGAGTATTGAACATCTGTTATTAATCAAAATCTGGCTCATTACACCGGGTTTGATGATTGAGATGTTATAATTGAATAATCATTGACTTAGTGTGCCAATCTCAGAATTATGAGGGAGAGGAAAACATGTACTTTGTTAATCTAGCACATATTTGAAAAATTATGAGTGAATATCGAATTCGATTTTGTTTATTATAATGTGTGATTGTACGATTGTTTGGTGTAATAACGGTTCTGAGTGGTATCTTCGAATATGATTGGTCATTAATGGCTAGTTTGTAGGTGAGAAATTTATGTTTGCAGGTTATAAGAAGGATTTCAGGTTAAGTATTTGACATTTATTTTTTTTTCAATTGTTGATATGAATTAAAGCTTTATGAAATCTTGATACTATGTTATTGTTTTGATTAAATAATATGATTTTTTCGAGATTCTATTAATTTAATTGTATTTTTGAATGTCATTGAGGTTTAAATTATGTTTTTGCATCATGATGAGTCCACAAAGATGGTTAGTATTACAAATATAGAGATCCCTCTATTAAATTTCTGTTTTTTCAATTAATTTATATATTGTGTGTTTTCTCTTTCATTGAAGTTAAGGATGTTTTTTCAATTAATTAGAGATGTGATTAAAATTAAATTTGATATTCATGATTTTAAATATTTTATAATCTTAAAAATATGGTTTTGTATTTATACGATAAAATATTTTAAACAGTTTTTATTTTTATATTATACTAATTGAAGATTTATATTTTATGTATAATTTCTATTAGTAAAATTTATATCTCCGTAGAGAAACTAATTAGAATTGAAATTAGTGTTTGAGTTGATATTTTTTTTTATAGATTGTGATATTGTTTCTCACATATGTAGTGAGAATGTGATTTTTTTATTATTTTGTTTTATGATAAATTTTATAGTATTACTTTTTGGATGATAATCTTTCTAATAATAATTGAACTAATATT
>JACMZG010000022.1:49366649-49740024 GCA_018340805.1 Microvelia longipes | reverse complement strand
AATTATTATAAAAAGAACCTGATATAGTTTAGTATGGAGAAGGAGTGTTTTTTTTATATGTATTCCCTATAGTGTCTTTCAAATACATTATTATGGATAAAGGGAACAAAAAGAATGTTAAAAAGAAACCTGGTTTGCTGAGGGTGCGATGAAGATTAATTCAAACGGATATTTTTTACGCACATTTAAATAAGCGAAACTCAAAATAAAATCTACTTTGGAAAACTAATTATAGATTCGAGAGAGCGTGTAATGTTCAACAGTGTAACGACAAGCAGCAAGTGCATGCGTAGAGGATATATACTAGGAGCATAGCCTATCTTATATATCATTGAGAGGCCTGAAACATTTTTAGTGGGCTCTCAGGGGCTCTGTGTAACCTCATTGAAACCTCCTCTAAGAGGGAGTTGAGGTTATTAATAATCAATTTTTTTCGGCGTCCGCAGATTGTTTGTGTTGTGATTTGTATTTTAAACATTCTACTATAATAATTACTGTATTTTTTCTGTTTATTTGATGATAATGATAATCGAATGTGGTCAGGTTACTTTTCGATGTTTCAAATTCAACCAATAGGGCCCCTCTAGTAATATATCTCTATGAGTGCATGCGTGTGTAGGTTTGACAAGCCCTAGCTAACCTTACTCATAGACGGACTAATAATTGATAAAATAAAGCAATAGGTGCGGCCTAAACAATAATTCATTTTGCATATATGATATCAGTTGGCTTCAATAGTGCTAAATGGTAAGAGGTAGTATGGAAAAAAGACCCCTACCTCTTGTTTCACCCTGATTAGCCTACTATCCCACAGACAGAACAAAATTGGTTGCCACGGAACTGCGGCGAGCTAAGCAGGGCTATAGAGCAGAAGGACCTCGAAGTGGTCTTTGTAAATTCGAAGGCATTTTTAATCGATTGGGATTCAGCTCAATCGGACCATCCTAAGAGGCACAATTGACACATAACTTACAAACAAAAAAATTACGTACAAGGCAAAGTGTTAGTGGTTAGATTATAATGCACCGCGTTTATCTCTAAAATATATTTATTAATAAATAAAATACTTAAGAGAATGTCGAGCAAGTGATGAAGCATTCCACAGAAAAATTCGCCCGGCTTGCGGCCCTTTGCTTCAGGAAACAGAATATTTGTTTTTGAATTTTCTTTCTCCTATTTTTTTAAGGAATTATTCATTTTTGTTTTTTTGTTGTTACATTAAAATTGTTTTAATCCACTTGAAACATGGTGTAATTTACATTATCAAACGTTACTTTTGTATTTGAGATTGTTTATTCTTTATAACTTATGATACTGGTTTGATAGTAAATTATTCACTTCAAGAGACTGATGTAGACAGGCTGAGTCGCGCTATATCATACATAATACATTGCATAAAGATAAACTCATTTGTTAGTCTTTCTTTTATCAGTTTCAAACAAGCTCTCTCATTGTGCGCTCCAGTTTTGCTTCAAGTTTGATTTCGTGCATTGTAATTTTAAATGAAACTAAAAATTTTAAAATTATGTAGTTTAATTTGATAAAACCGTAAAAAATATAAAAAATCAGGTACGCAGTACTTCGGAACTTTACTTATCACATTGGATTCGCTACGCTCATCTTCACTACTCCGGACTTGTTTCGCTTGTTCTCAACGGGTACGTTCACACACACTTCTAGATCCGCGGATCGTATTGAATACGATCTTTCATAACAATACGTTAATATTAGCTGTATGAACCATACGGAGGGGATCCGATCGTATACGCTGGAACTAGGGAGATCTAATCTAAATGGATCCCCCGATACGCTGTATGTACTTTTAGAGACGATCGTATTTAACGGATAACCTTCTCGTCGAACTTTTATTTAACTTTATTTAAGAATAAGAATAAGTATAAGAATGCTTTATTGTTTTTTTTTAAAACATACATATAAAATAATTTAAAAAAACCAACTTAACTTAAATAATATTATTTAAGGAGATAAAATTAAGATCATACAAAAAAAACAAAAGGGGGTAGTCAAAAGTTATTTTTTTTAAGGAAAAAATAATTTTTTTTGAGGTAGTACGTAATTGAGCACTTTATTGGACCGTTTTTAGGATGAGAAGCCAATCTTATTGTACTAGGAGGTTATTTAGTACTTTTCACCTCCGATGACAATAATGAATGTAAAAAAACTCCTAGGACGTAAAAGTAATTCATATATTGCCGCCATTACTGTAATGTAGCGTGTTCAAAAAAACAATCTGTGTTAAACCCTCATGTGGTTTATTTAAAAACATTCATTTTGTTTCTGTTTTTGTTCGTAGACTAATTTTTTATTCGTTTTTAAAAGGTGTTTTAATTGACAATTTGTGTGTGTTTATTTGTCAAGCTTTTACATTTTTGAGTAAAGTGTGAAGCTATGATGAATTCAATGACGACGATAATATGGAGTTAAGGACGTTTGTTTTTTTTTTCAATTAAGTATATAGCGCAATTTATTTAATGAGTGCTACTCAAAAAAATAGTGTATGCCATTCGGCTGAGAATGTCTTTATGTCTTGGGCAATTTTTTCCCGACTCGCTTCGCTCGTCGGTAAATCTAATTGCCGTGACATAAAGACACACTTCTCAGCCTTATGGCATAAATAACTATTGTTCTTCCCTACCTGCCTTATAATAACAATAGATTAAAATTCAAACATTGTTTAACAGAGAATACCTATAATACTTAATTTGAGCATTATTCTTACAATTTAGTAAAATTATAGGATGTATTAGCACTGAGTAATATAAATGGTAACAATAAATTATTATTATTTTTTTATTTTTATTTATTTTTTTAAAAAAAGAAGTCAGTAAAGATATTTCAATATTAAAGATAAATATTATGCTACCACATCATCAGTAAACTTAAAGAAATTGGAAAGATTTAGATTTAAAGACGGGGTGCATAGGCAATAATACAAGATTCGAATTATGAACCAAACTCATAATAATGTCATAACTATAAAAAAACTAAAAATGATGAGATCATAATACTAAGATTAAAAAAAATGTTATCACATTATCAAAACATCACATTATAAAAAAAGTAATACAATGATATTATAATATTAAGGTAATAAAGATGATACTATTAAATGAAGCATCTCATTAGCAAGTTCAGAATAATTATTAATACAAAAATACTTATAAAATACAGATGAATACAAAACAGACAAATACAAGATATTACAGGTATATAAAAATACTATTTAAAATAAGTATTATTAATTTTGATCAATTATAATTTAATTATTTAACAGTTTTGAGAAAATAGTTTTTAGTCTAATCAAACCAAGATAAAAATTGAATATAATTCAAATTTGTTCTACCAGGCTTTGGCTGATTTAAATTTAATCAAAAATAAAAGAAGAAAGAAAACAGATATCAAACTGGTAATCTAAAAAATCTAATAAAAAAAAAAATAAAATAAAATAAATGAAATTATTTCACTTCTACATTATTGTTTTTGATCAAATAACTTTTGGAATATTATTTTTTTTAGTGGAACTTTATTATTATGCAAAGAAATCACAATTTAATTAAATATTCAAGCTTTTGAAGAGGAATAGGTCCTAATTAATAAAAAAACTAATTTTGCCGAGCTTTAGATATAATTTTATCTTTTTCAAGGCTTAACATATTAAATAATAACAAAAACAGTTACATGGTTGCTAACAAATAGATGTTTGGATAACAACTGGACAACAAATATAGTTGTTAGCAACCATGTAACTGTTTTTGTTATTATTTAATATGTTAAACCTTGAAAAAGATAAAATTATATCGAGGTCGGCAAAATTAGTTTTTTTTGTATTAATTAGGACCTATTCCTTCCCAAAAGCTTGAATATTTAAAATAGAGGTCCCTATAAAGTTTTTTGAATTTAATTAAACATAGTTTTTGTTTTAAACTTCCTTATAACCAAAAGTGAATCTTCACAATAAAAGACGCGATGTTCAATACATATTCAAAACATCGCGTCATAAATATATACGTGATAGCTATGACGTAATCTCACTCGATCGACTAAACAAATACGCTGTAAGAACCGTGAAGTTAGTTGACTGTATTGCATACGTATCCAATATGATCGCCTGTTAAATACGCTGTGTGTACGTAGTAAATGTGTACAAATCGCAAAATCTATAATGCAACACATTATAGTGAATACATTCGTTTTATTCCCAGAGGTGACCCATCAAGTTATTGATCTCGCTTGATACTCCTTAACATCTATGATTCAATAAAAATCGTAGATATACCAGCCGTATTGAAACGAAACTTGGTATTCTTATTTCTACATAAAGGAATATACTTAAACTAAATTTAAACTCAAATAGTTCTTTTTTTTAACTCTGTAAAAAAGTTATACAAGTCATTTAATTAATGTTAAACTTATGCTGGTAATATATGACACTTGGCACAAAATTTGCACTTATAATTACATGCGTACTAAATCTCGAACTAATCTACTAATTTTTCCGTGATTGTTTTATGAATTTTTGCAAAAAGTTTAAACTCTCTAGTATAAATACACTGTGAGTTACGATGATAACAGATACACACTCACACATACATACAGATATCTAGCCACAAAGTTGCTGCCACAAATGGGGTGTTAAAAACTCATGCAACGGATAATTCAAGTGACAACCCGGTTTAGGTCTTTTTGCAAACACAATACTTTTCCTAATACCTACAGTATAAATGAGGAAAAGTAAAAGTAATTAACTTTAAGAGTGGAATAGAACGTACGTTTTCCCCATACATAGTGCGGGTCTTACATACGTATAATTTATTACATTTAAGCCATTGGTATACAGGAAAAGTTGTGCCCTACTAAAAAGTACCTATAAAAAAAAGAATATTCTTCCGTGAGGGCGGAGTGTCGACACCACACTAGCGCAACATCTTTCGGCGCGACAGCTCCACGGTACAAAGTATTGTTGCACTAAAAGTCAGAAACTAAGATTCGCTTGATATATCCGTTAAACATATTTTTACCATTGTAGGAATAAATTTACTCTTTTATTGGAATACGGCAAGTATATCAACAGCAATCGAGCTACGTTCTAAATAAAGTTACTGGATGGATGACCTCTGAGAATCAAAAGGACGTTTTAATGTCTAAAGACGCACGAAGGGAGTCCGAAACGTAGCGCAACATAAATTTGGTAATTTTCATATTCTAAGGACAAGCGAGTCCAAAGTGCTGAGAACGGACAGCAAATCTAAGGCGAGGAGAGTTCCGAGGTACCCCGTACCTGATTTATATTGTAGTTTTTATTGTTTATATTTGGTTTCATTCGCCTTTTATTCGCCTTATGAAGGCGCGGTCGAATATCTAGAACGTTGGATCACCAACAAACTTTTTTTATAATTTTTTTTTCAAAATTTTCAGTAATTAGCCGGATTTGTGATAAATGAAGCCTATTTCCGTAATCTGCACGCTCTTTTGGTTAATCTCAAGAGTATTTACATTCACTCAACGATTTGTTTTTAATCTAACTTGTACATACATAACTACTGTTAGACGTCAATATTTTGTGTATATTTGACATGTCAACATTGACGTCTAACAGTAGATATTGTACCAAGTTAGATTAAAAATAAATCGTTGAGTGAATGTAAATACTCTTTGAGATTAAGCAAAAGAGCGTGCAGATTACGGAAATAGGCTTCATTTATCACAAATCCGGCTAATTACTGAAAATTTTGAAAAAAAAATATAAAAAAGTTTGTTGGTGATCCAACGTTCTAGATATTCGACCGCGCCTTATTAAATCTATCAAGTATATTGTAAGGTATTAATATTTCAATATTAAGATAAATCAAATATCTGAGTGCTTATTTAGTTTTTTTTATTTCAATTTTAATTTATTTAATACCTTGTTTGTTCAATAATCTTCTTTAATAATCTTCTTTAATAATGTTAAAATTGATTTCAATATTGATTTTACTGCTTGTAACAGGTAGGTTTGAATAATTTATATTTTTCATATTCTACTATCGTAGAGGTAATTGGGAAAAGGAAGGTGTTAACCCATTCATCACTTTTGTGACGTTCTAAATGGTTTACATCATGTTATCCGTCTTTGTGAAGCATAACTTCTACTGGGTTCATGCTAGATAGCCGAAATTTGGTTGAAATTCGTTAAAAAACGTAATTTGACCAATCTAAGCACGTACATAAAAGTGGTGATTCATACCACTAAATTTAATTTATATATTGGCCCCCATTTTTAAGAAATAAATTTTGATTTCAATACTTTTTAAAATTTGGGCAGTCTATAACTTCTAATCTCACAAAGTAGACAGTCGCAATGAAAATGAAATGAAATGAAAAATCTTTATTGCTCTTATTTACAATATTCATACACAGCATTTTTTTAAAGAATTATTTAGAGCTCTTCAGTAACAACTTGATTTTTAGCAATGTTGTTTTTGACGTTTTAAAGAGCTCTAAGTTAAATAAAACCGGTGTGGAATAGATTTGAGCATTTAAAGTATACTTAATGCTAGGGTTCCAATCATGATACCGGTGATAATTTTTTATTTCAATTCTGGCGCCGAGGTCTACATTCCAGGCAAATCTCCGGTGTGGTTTCGTTCCGTCGACAAATCAGTTGGTCGACAGTCGACTGAAAGATTTGTCGACGCAAGAACTCGAATCATACCGTGGACAAATCGCTCCATCGACAAATCATTCCGTCGACAAGTTATTTGTCGATGGAATGAATTGTCGACGCAGTGATACGGAGGCAAATTTCCTTTGAAACGCGTGATTCCATATGCTTAACAAACCATTACTTGCTCAAGTTTTCGCTTTATAACTCAAGCCTCAGAAATACTTTTTGTTACTCGAATTGTTTATAGAAGTGTTTTAAAACATTTCCGAGATATAAGTACGAAAGGTACATTCACAATACTCTGGTAGCGGTACCGATTGCAATCCTTGCAGTTAGCAATTGCAATCCTTGAAGTTAGCGATTGCAATCATCGCAGTTAGCGATTGTAATCCTTGCAGATAGCGATTGCAATCCTTGCAGTTAGCGATCCTTGCAGCGATTGCAATTCTTGCAGTTAGCGATTGTAATCCTTGCAGTTAGCGATTGCAATTCTTGCAGTTAGCGATTGCAATCCTTGCAGTTAGCGATTGTAATCCTTGCAGTTAGCGATTGCAATCCTTGCAGTTAGCGATTGCAATCCTTGCAGTTAGTGATTGCAATTCTTGCAGTTAGCGATTGCAATCCTTGCAGTTATCGATTACAATTCTTGCAGTTACAGCTCAAATTCCAACCAGTGTAAATTTGTTAGAAATTCTGCTGTAGCGTTACGATACTGGAAAATTTCGCAAGTAGACTAAACGAGCACAAATGGATCACTGATTAGCAATTCATCGATTTAAAAACACCTTTGAGATCTGTCGCGATCTCTTATGTAAAGAAATTAAAAATGTTGGAATTTTCTTACCCCCCCCCGTCCGATTTAGAGATACTTCAGTTTGTGCTGAGTCATTTTATAGTATTTAATGTTTCCTTTTATTTTTTATTTGTTTAGTCCTAAGTTGTTTTTTTTATTTCTATTCTTACATCAGATTAATTGCTTACGAAATACAAAAATGAATAAAAAAAATATTTTACTACAAACATTACAATAGAACAGTACAAATGGTTAATAAATTAAACAAAAAAAGTCCCTACTCAATTTTTGATCGATTGATCTTCCGTTGGGCCTTATACAGGTTTTTCGGTTAATATCTGGATACATAGAGATATATTACTAGAGAGGCTCTATAGGTTAAATTTGAAACATCGAAAAAGCAACCTGACCACTTTTCCTTATAAATATAATCAAATAATCAGTACAAAATTACAGTAAATTATACAGTAGAACGTTAAAAATGCAAATCAAAACACAAACAATGTGCAGGAAGACGACAAAATTGATTATTATAACCTTAACTCACTCTTAGGAGAAGTTTCAATGAGGTTACACAGAGCCCCAGAAAGATGTTCCGGGGCTCATAATGTATTGAGATAAACTATGCTTCCTCTAGTATGTATCTCTATATCTGGATAGATGTATGCAAAATAAATTGATTTATCTTATTTATCGTTTTTAATGTAAGTATGAAAAAAAAATTAGCAGCCATTTTTAATGAAAACTGGCTACCATTCCATTTTTAATAATAATTTTAACAAACATGTGACCATTTATCCTTGAATTATGGTACAAAAAAAGGAAGATTTGAAGTTTAAAAGTTTCATCATTATCTAGGTAAAGTTGACGAAAATAACAAAGAATGAAAAAATTGCTTAATATTCTTGTATTTTTCAAATCTGAACGGTATAGTTTTATCTTATTCAGTATATTTTATCTTAATGTGCTTGTTTTGACATGTAATACATCATATCTGTTGTCTTGGATTTATTACTTGAGTAGTAATTTACTACGGAGTAGAAATGTTTTTGTAAATCAAGATTGTTTATTAGATTTTATAACAAATACATTAGAATATAATAAACTCTAAACAAGAATGTACTGTACCATTCTGATCGGGGTTGGTCAATAATGCTAAGAAATATAAAAACTTTGACTATTGATACAATTTTTTTTAGTACTGACTTATTCAAACTACTTTTCAAAACCTTTTAGCATTCAACGTATTAATTAATAATAAGATCTTCCAGGAAAGACGTAACCCTGAGCAAGTTTTCTTTAAAGGAGGTGTCCGGGGGGTATTACCCCTCCCCCCGGAGCAACCAGGATACCCCCCCGGAAGGACAAATTAAATTTAAACTGTCTCTGGGTATAAAATAGCCCCCTAATAGCAAAAATGTGTCTCTTGCCAAAAAAAACTTGTTGAGATTAATTACCTATTAATTTTGTAATTTAATTTATAGGATAAATTGCCCTTTAGGAACCGCATTAAATCCTAAGAAATTTGATACCAATATCATTATATTGGGATAATTTTATGTCACTATTGCTTGACATATATCATAGATTTTTGTTAAAAATATTTCTTTCCTGTAGTTTTGAACAAAACTCTATGCTATAAGTTAATCAATAAAAAAATGTTATGTTAAACAATAGGTAAGCAAATTTACCAAAGTTATAGAGATGTATTGCGTTGTTGACAGCAGTAGCTAGGAGTGAAATAATCACTGTAGGAGGCTGCGTGTTTGCTGTAGAACCTCAACCCTGCAACACCACCTACTTACAGTTTTTCTTATTTACCAGGTAATTGAAAATTCTGGGTGAAAACCGACAACCCGGGTTAATTTCCCTAGAAAAGCTTGGTATCATGCTCAACACAGCATTTCTTTCTAGTCAGCACTTTGACTTATAAGTTTTACACAGACTTTGACTTAAGTTTGACGCACTACACTCAGTACTAGTCAGCACTTTGACTTATAAGTTTGACGCACTACACTCAGTACTAGTCAATACTTTGACTTATAAGTTTGACGCATAACATTCAGTACTAGTTGGTCCTTTGACTGATTAGTTTGACACACTCTGAACTAGTCAGCACTTTTACTAGTCAATGCTCATGAAAAATGTTTTATAAATCGAAGTGCTACTGATTCTGATCAGTAGTAGTTGTTATATTCTGATGTAACCTATTAAGTATTAATATTAAATCCAGAAAGAAATGCTTTGTTGAGCAAGGAATCCAGCATTATTCTAAAGGGACTTCGCCCGGCATTCCCATCTCTGCACTACAAGTATCTTATCTTTACATTTATATAACAGTATCTTCACATTTATTATTTATATTTAATTACTTATTTTTTATTATTATATAAATATGAATAAGTAAATTATCAATTATCATGCAATACTCATAACTAATTTTTTCTTTATTTTTAAAGGAATTGCGCTAAAATTTTTATAGATTAGCACTAACTTGGCTTTAATAAAATGCAAATAATGGTTTACACTGCCAATTTCAGCGGCATAGTTTGTTTAACCAATAACCAGCAGGATAATTACCCGCATTTCCATTGAAAAATACAAAAAAAGATTTACCAAGCGAAGTGCTTGGTAATTGAGTGACGTCTCATGTAATAAAGCAGAAACCGGAGCCTTACGCAAGAATTGGATTGTTAAGTACGGAAATTCGCCCGGTATGCGGATGCAGACCACCGAGCCAAAAAATATTTATTTGCAGAAATTACTTGTTATTGATGTGAAGATAATTTTTTTTTTTAATTAAACCAAGTTAATGGCGTTAGGAAGATATCAAATACATATTTATGTATACATACACCCAAGCACACACGCACATACACACACACAAAGATAAAAGTTAGAGGGTAAGTTAACCAGGGTAATGTCATCACTAAACCCAGATTTCAATAGGGATCAAGTTTCACTTAAATATGTTTTTTTGAGGTAGTACTCATTGAGCACTTTATGGACCGTTTTTAGGATGAGAAGCCAATCATATGTTATAGAGGTTATTTAGTACTTTTCACTCCGAGAACAATAATGAATGTAAAAAAAGACTCCTAGGACGTAAAAGTTATTCATATATTGCCGCCATTACTGTAATGTAGCGTGTTCAAAAAACAATCTGTGTAAAACCTTCATGAGGTTTCTTTAAAAACGTTCATTTTGTTTCTGTTTTTGTTCGTAGACTAATTTTTTTTCTTTTTAAAAGGGTTTTCATTGACATTTTTTGTTCGTTTATTTGTAAAGCTTTTACATTTTTGAGTAAAAGTGTGAAGCTATGGATGAATTTAATGACGACGATAATATGGAGTTAATTGGACTTTTTTTTCAAATTAAGTATATAGGCAGTTTATTTAATGAGTGCTACCTCAAAAAAAATAGTGTATGCCATCCGGCTGAGAATGTCTTTAGTCTTGGCAATTTTTCCCGACTCGCTTCGCTCGTCGGTAAATCTGTTTGCCGTGACATAAAGACACACTTCTCAGCCTTATGGCATAAATAACTATTATAGGGCCATTTCTAAAAGAACTTTAAAACCTAGGTACCTTAGTTTTCTCTCTATTTTGGATTTGTGGATTCGCTACGTTCATTCACACTACTTTGGGCTCGCTTCGCTCGTCCTTGGAGTATTGAAATTAGCAAATTTATATTGCAGAACGTTTTCGAAGTACAACCAGACTTAAAGAATGATGTTCAAACCAAGGTTCAACTCTCTAACATAAATACACTTAGAGCAACGATAACTCACACACAGACAGACAACTTAGTGAGAACTACTCAGCAGGTCTTTAAACACCTGAAACGGATAATTTAGCTGACATTCCGGTTTCGGATTTATTTTGAAAACTCAATACTTATCCTACATACGGTATAGATGATGAAAAGTGATCAAGTTGTATACAGAATGCATCAAAGTAAACATAATTGGTTTGCTTCAGGTCCGGTGGAAGTGGTGGTGAGATCGTGGCGTTTACAGAGAATTGGGATAACCTGACATCATCACAGTTTGACCAGGCTCGTCAGAACAAAGTCATCATTCATGGATTTAATGCTGACATGAATCTTTATGCTTTACAGGATATTAAAGACGGTACATAATCTCTATGCTTTACATAATATTAAAGACGGTACTTAATCTCTATGCTTTACAAGATATTAAGACGGTACAATCTCTACTTTACAGACGGTACTTAATCTCTATGCTTTACATGATAATTAAAGACGGATACTTTTATTTCTATGCTTTACAAGATCTTTATAAAGACGGTACTTAATCTCTATGCTTACAAATTAAAGACGGTAACTTAATCTTATCTTTACAGGATAAAAGACGTACTTAATCTTATGCTTACAGATATAAAGACGGTTAATCATGGATATTAAAGACGGTACTTAATCTCTATGCTTTACAGGATATTAAAGACGGTACTTAATCTCTATGCTTTACATGATATTAAAGACGGTACTTAATCTCTATACTTACAGATATTTAAGACGACTTAATCTCTATGCTTTACAAATATTAAAACGGTACCTAACTATGGATATTAAAGACGGGTACTTAATCTCTATCTTTACAGGATATTAAAGACGGTAAGACGGTACTTAATCTCTATGCTTTACATGATATTAAAGCATATTTTATCATATTTACTTAACTTGAGCTATGCGATGACTGATAATATAGGGGCTTGTATTTTATGTTTAGGTTACCTAAAGCAAGGTGATTACAACGTCTGGATGCTGAACTGGTCGCCACTGGTGACTGGTTACTGCTACCCAGCAGCTTTGCACAACGTAGCATACGCTGGTAAATGTCTTGCTCATGCTATACAAAGACTTAGATCTGCAACGTCGGGTGAATTGCAACTTCACGTAATAGGGTTTAGTCTGGGAGCTCACGTACCAGGTGCAGCAGCAAGACTCATTAAGCCTTACCTTATTCCCCGAGTTACAGGTATATTTGTTCCATATTAATAAATAATTAAGACATAAAAGAGACCCACCTCTTACGCACTCATCTAGAGGCACCCCCCCCCACAATTTCTTGTAAGTATCGCAGTTTTGTCAGAGTCCAGAGATTAAATAAATAAGTCATTTTATTCTCTTCTAGGGGTTTTTTTAATAAAATAATGCTCATCAGTGATTCATCCTCCGCATTCCTTTAATATTTGGAAAGACCTTTTGTTTTAGAATTAAACTAATTTGAAAAAGTTAAGACCTTCAACGGCGTGCAGGACAGCTTTTTGATGGTGCGAATGGAAATGGGATATGACCAGAAAAGATTTACATTTAATTGAAATAAGATATCACAGCGTACCAATTATTGGCAAAGTAGGCTTTGCCATAAATTGCCATAAAAAAGGCTTTTTTTGGATGAATGTAAGTGTGTGTATATGTATGTATATGTTGTAACGTTCTGTAACGTAAATTTTCAATTAATAGGTTCAGGGCAAATAAAACATCAATTCAGTGGAAACAGCAGTAATATCTTTAATAATACATAAATGAAAGAATTAAACTTGAAGTCAATTGCAAATAGCAATTATCTGGTTTCGGTGAATACGCAGCCTCTTTTTATAGGATAACCTATATTTTCTAGTTGATGCTTACCGTTTTTCCAACGAAGGCGAAGTTAGTTCTGCTCTGCGTGGTGGCCCGGAAGAACATGCCGCTCAAGCTGTGTAATCATTGATACGTAAGACAATAATACTGCGCACGCGCAGAAGTATCTAACCAAATCAGCTAAACATCAAAACCGCCGCTACAATGTATATATGTATGTGTATCTGAGTGTGTATATGTGTATGTATATGTACATATGTATGTGTCTGTGTGTGAATGTGTGTGTGTATGTGTGTATTTTTATACATGTATATAATTTATAATTAAAATAAAAACACCCTACTGATGCTAAGTAAGAACTAAGCATAACAGTTTTTAGAGTGATGTTTTGAATACGTTGAGTATAGTTAGACACAGATATTCTTCCACAATTCAGGGCACTCCGCCTTTTAAGTGGAAGATTTTCCGATAGCCACAGTTATACCACAACAACCAAATGGTCACCATATTATTAATGGTCAATTTTTATATTAAGAAGTTGTTTGTGGCACTTCTTAAGTTTATGTGACCTCCTATTGTTCTTTACATCTATTGACTATTTAATTGTATAAATTGTGTGAATATTCTTAGGTGGGGAATTAAACATTAATAGAAGGGATCATCTAATCTAAAGAAGTGTCATGTTCAATACATGTATAAGAAGTTATTTATTTATATATTGCTGTGAATTATTTGTAAGAGTTGGAAATAAAACAATTACAATAAAAGGCTTGCCATGATTTTCTCGCTATATTTGTGATAAACTTTATCTTTATTCATTTATTTTTTACTAAGGTATTTGTGTATTAATTTTAAAGTAGAGGTTTCTATATTTTATTTGTTTAACCACTTTATTTAAAGTCGTATTATAGCTTCTTAAAAAAATTGAACCAACCAAAGTTTTAGAAGACGAGCATTTACTTTGTGCAATAAAATGCTAACGTGAAATCACTACAATTATACGTATGTTGGGCTTATAAAAACGACTGAGATAATTTTACGCTTTCACTAAGTTCTCTCTTTATTTTGTAAGAATTCGGCTAAACTGTTCTTAGTTAACAGTTTTTGACATTGTATTTTGTTCAAAGTATTCTGTAGATGAATACTCAAGGCCCTTACCTACAGGCAAAGATCTCGTATAACATGGAAAGGATACTCAAGATAATTGCCCAGAGATAGGTATCTTGTCTCTCTAGGCAAGATCCTTATCTCTTATCTTATTATCTCTCCTTATTATCTATATCGTATCCTTATCTCCTTATATCTAGGCTAGTATCTTGACTACAAGATCCTGTCATCATTGCGATAGTATTTATTTAATGCTTATATGTGCTTTGATTGCAGGTCTGGACCCAGCTGGGCCAGGGTTCTATGATGTTGAAGCAAAAGAACGTATTTCCGACAGAACAGGAAAATTTGTAGATATCATTCATACAAATGGGCTGATGCAAGGTCTATTAAATCCTTTAGGTCATGTTGATTTTTACATGAATGGTGGAATAACTCAACCAGGTTGCTACAAAAATAGTATTTTAGGTATTAAATTTACGTTTTTCACTGCGTACACGAGTGTGGTGCCATTTTTTTGAGTTCATTTTACAACAGAGCATTGACAGAGCCAGAGTCCACTATCGATTATTGAGCTCTTAGCTGATGTTAAATAGCCCTCAGAACTTGAGAGTAATTGTGATTTTAAAGATTATTTTTTGTTTAGATTGGTTAAACTGTGACCACGTGAGAGCTCCTGTATATTTTGCTGAGTCAATCCTGAGTAAGACTGGGTTTTACGGTTGGCAGTGCAATCACGTGTTCTACATCGTCGCTTTATGTAGGAGAACTGGCAAAACTCCAGTTCTTGCTGGTGAACATGTTGACCAGAGGTACGGTATTTTCAAATAAGAACACAGTACACAGTCGCTGAGAGCTGCACTTTTGACGTGACCAAACAGATTACTTTGACTTTCTTACTTAACATTACTTCCTGAGTACAGTACACAAGTGAAACACTTGTTGCACTATAATGTTAATAACAAAGGTTACCTAACACCCGGGGTTACCACAGAAATGGGCAATGATAACCTTTACTTACTTATTATTATTAATTAGTCTTAAACATCACGATAACTTATAGTAAATGGACCTTTATTAGTGGTACAGACATGCAAATTAATACCATCTTCAGTATTAAAGTCAAAGAACTCTAAAGGTTGGAGGTGGAGAAGATAACCATATATCCAATTTACTAGAAATCTTTAGTCAACATCTACAGGGTCCCGTCCTACCAGCTCACCTTGCATGTATTATATACCGCATATTAAATATTATGTAGGGAAGGGAGAAAATCTAATAACCATCTACATTAAGGGTAAAGGTTTGTTGAATAGCTTATACGCTAAGCGTATAAAGAATGCATGACTTTCCCGAGCAGTAAGTTGCTTACTAAGGCGAGAGCTGATAAAATGAAAGCATTTAACTCCCGAAGCGATCCCAAAGGAGGTAATTCTTGCAAGGATAAAATTCATTTTACTCCCAAGTAACATACAAGATTTTGTCTCGTACAACTTAATTAATTAATTTTTTTATTATTTTTATTTTATTTTATCTTTATTTCGTGTATATATATAATTATATATATATATATATATAATATATATATATATATATATATATATATATATATATATATATATAATATATAATATATAGTATATAAATATAAGACCTCCTGAGTGGTTTTTATAAAGTTGTGCGTGTATTTGTCTATTATCATCGTAGCTCCTAATGGGTTTGTGTTTGAGAGTTGAAATTTTGTACAATAATCAGTCTACAGGTGCATTCGTACTGTTTATAAAATGAATTTTTTATGACGTCATTAATCCGCAATAATGATTCATTGAAAATTCAAAAAACGCGGAAAAAATGCGATCAATTTGAGATTTAGCACGCATGAAGCCATGTATTTGACAAACATATGAGCCAAGTCATTATCATTAATGACTTGGCTCGCACCTCATTTAGCGCATCTTCATTTCATTATCAGCATTAGTTCTAGTCTTATCAAAAAAAAACTTGTGTACGTCTTTTTTAAAAAACAATTGAAAATAGGAAAATAATGCAATTGAGTTGAAATTTGGTACAAGTATTCACCAGTACACAATCAATAAGTACAGTAAGTTTCGTTTTAATACGACAAGTATATACATGATATCTTGGATCATATGTTACATATGATATTTCTTGGATCATATGTTACATATGACATTTCTTGGATCATATGTTACATATGATATTTGATCATATGTACATATGACATTGATGTTACATATGATATTTCTTGATCATATGTTACATATGATATTTCATGATATTTCTTGGATCATATGTTACATATGATATTTCTTGGATCATATGTTACATATGATATTTCTTGGATCATATGTTACATATATATGATCATTACATATGATATTTCTGGATCATATACATATGGATCATATGTTACATATGATATTTCTTGGATCATATGTTACGTATGATATTTCTTGGATCATATGTTACATATGATATTTGGATCATATGTTACATATATTTGTTGATAAAAGTTAAGCAGAATTGAGAGTGGTCAGTCCCTGGATGGGTAAGAATGAAAAGGATGTATTTACTATCTAGGACGAGCGAAGTAGGGAGGATGAGCGAAGTGACTCCTATGAGATGAGGCAAAGTTTTGATGTACACCGTACCCAATTGCTTGTATTTGTTTAAAGTTCAGGCCCCCTTATAAATTTTCGGGATGACTCTAAAAAAAGCATTTTTCATGGCTCCAAACAACGTATTTTGGCCTGAAACATACTTTGAGGGAATACGAGTATATTTTAATGGTCAAGTTTCCCTTATAAATTTTAGGGCGGGTAGTACTCAAAATATAATCCTAAAATACCCTCTTTTATAAGATTTGGGGGCTCCAATTATAGAAAATACTTTTTACTCCCAATGAGAAAAAAATATTTTTAATCCCTAATAACTAGTCATTAAAGTTTACATTATATACCGTCATGAGTGAAACATAAATTTTCAACACTAATTTCAGCACAAGAGGAACTTACGTTATCCAGACTAACAGTAACTCGCCATACGCTAAGGGTAAATGGTAGATGGATCTGATCCATTCCAGAAGAAGTAGTTCTCGAGCTGCTTCCTCGTATCCAGCTTTAGAATGACATTCTACTTAGTTTTAGTTACCTTTTTAATTTTTAATCTTTGTAATATAAAATAATTATTATTTTTGAAAATATGTTTATTTCGTTCACCCCCTCAACTTATATCTATCCACAGCATAATAATATAAATATATATAAAAATATATGATTCTGGTGCGGTTCAAATTAAGTAATCAGCCTGTAAGAGACCACGCCATATTTATTTTTGGAGCGTTCATATATAAAACACATAAGGATTTTTAATAGGAAAGCGCACAAGGCCCGAAGTAAAGCATATGTTTATTTTAAATGTAATGGATCAAAACATACAGTTTTCAGTATTGTAATCTGAGCGAGGAATATAAACTCCTCGCTGCATTGCAGGGAATTAAGTTGATAGTTAGTTTGTTGAACAGATTTCTGCAAAGATATGTTAAACAGCTGATTTAAATAGCTCCAGCAGATCTATTGGGTCAACATAGAGAACCTCTCAGTTCCACACTCTTAATATCGATTAGATTGGACCTTTTTAAATGTCTTATTTACTAAACAAGTTTTATTTGGTCGTTGTAGGCATAGAGATATATTACTAGATAGGCCCTATTGGTTGAATTTTGAAACATCGAAAAAGTAACCTGACCACATTCGATTATCATTTTCATCAAATAAACAGAACAAAAAAAACAGTAAATTATATAGTAGAATGTTTAAAATACAAATCACAACACAAACAATCTGTGGGAAGCCGAAAACAATTGATTAATTATAACCTCAACTCCCTCTTGGATGAGGTTTCAATGAGGTTACACAGAGCCCCTGAGAGCCCCACTAAAAATGTTTCAGGCCTCTCAATGTATTAAGATAGGCTATGCTCCCTCTAGTATATATCTCTATGGATGTAGGTATGTTTTTAAAATTCAAGGATCTGTGTCCACTCAGATCTTCTACAGCGTAAATATTAAGAAGAAGAAATATTGATGGTCTTTGACGTTCCAAAATGTTTGATTTGTGACAATAATCCTCAGTTTATAGGTAATTAATTCAAAGGACTTGGTACAATAATCAATCTTAAGAATTAGTTATTCCATCCAGAATTTTCTTTTTAAGTCATTAACCATCATTAATACCTCAGCGTTGAAATAATGAAAGTTGAAATCACAACTACCTTATTTTTTTGAAAATTAGGAAAACACCCAATAATGCTAGGATCTATGTGAAATTTAGCACGCATTTCATATAAAAGAGCAACAAGTGTTCTAAGTTTCAACTCATTATTAGGATTAGATTTTACTTTTCCTCATGTATACCGTAGATGTCGCATAAGTGTTTTGTTTCTGAAAAAACACTGAAACCAGGATTTTACATAACTCTTCCTTTTTAGGCGTTTTTAGATCTCCTGAGTAGTTTTTAACAAACCTGTCTATGAAGAATTAAACTCGAAAAAGAATTAAATAGGATATTCTAAACACATTGCAGCTCCAACTGATTTTATGCTACAGAGTTTTAACTCTTTAGCATAAAGTTTTAACTTTGTGCACAAATTATTCTTTAGTATGACTTCATTAACCGGCAATAATGACACAGCAAAGTTTTAAAAATTCATAAAACGCCGAAAAATGTTTCAATCAATTCGGCGCGCATGTAACATATAATAAGACCAACAAGTGTGCTAAGTTTCATCTCATTAGTTCAATTTTTATCAAATGACTTTCGTTATCCAAAAAAATTGAAAAAGCTCGAAAAAAAAATTAATTGAGTTGAAATTTTGGTACTACTGTACCCCTTTAGGTATCACATAAGTACACTAAGTATAATTATATAATAATTATAAATAAGTAATAAATAAGTTTCGTTCTAATACGGCAAGTATTATTTATACATATATAATATCTAATATCTTCAAGTTTTGTTGGATCATAAAAGTTAAGCAGCATTGAGAGTGGTCAGTGCCCAGATGGGTGACCGCTGAGACTAAAACTAAATTATTTATTATCTGAGTTCGAAAACTTGTTGCAGTATACTTTGGCGATTTTTTTATTCTGAGGACAAGCGAAGTTAATCGAAAACAGTGAGGGCTCGCCAAGGTACCAGACACCCGTTTTTTTATTCGATATATTATATTAATTATATCAAAGCATATAAAATAAAATAAACAGATTTGACATTACGTATATATTTTATGCTTATAAGTTTCATAAAAATTACATTTAAAATATCATATTACATTTACAACGTAAGTACAATTCTATTTAATGTCTAATTTGAAATTAATGCTTAACTGTAAAATATAAAAAATATATTATTTACAAAAATGTGCAATTCAATGCATCTATGAATCACATGATGCCGGAGGATATTGGATAAGAAATAATTAAATTTAAGAATGTATCTGTCGGTGCTGGAGTTAAGAGATAGATTTCTGCAATGTTTTGGTGATCCAGTCGTCATAATACCATAGATCTGTGTAGACTCCAGGACTGTACGCCCTGCCACATCCGTGACCCCATGATGTGATGCCATGCACCACGTTCACACCTGTAATTCACAACGTATAAATAATTAACAAGATATTTGATTACATTTATACAGTTTTATATGATGAAGGTTTCGAATGATAAGAGGCGATAGTCGTAGCACTAAAGGTGCATTCACAATACTGCGGTAGCGATTCGTCCGGGCGTTGCGTACGGAAAAATTATGCAATAATTCTTACTTTTTTTGTTGACTTAAGTATAACGGTGATTTATACGCTATTCTTGTAAATTTCTTTTTATTTTTTAGTTTAATTATTGTCTTGTATATGATAGATCAGTATATGCTGTGTAATTGTGTATGTAGCAACTTATTGTAAATAAGCAGCCTCAATTTATTTCTTATAAATATATTATGTTTCTGTCAAATTTTATGTTTCAATTAACCCAAAATCTCTCTTTTATTCCATTTAATCATTTTGGTAAATTGGTTCTAGCAAAACTTAAATTAACTGATAGCAAACTGATTTTCACCATTATTTGTTGTTGATCAGAAACTTTATTTACATCCTAAAATAATTAATAACTCGCTAAAATTAACTTATCTGTTAAATTTTTGTATAAATTACTAGTAACGAGTATTTAAATTAGCTGATAACATAATACGAAGATTTAGCTCTTTCAGTTCAGTTTTACTTTATTATATTGATTTATTGGGCTGAGTTTTGAGACCTGTGCTCACTCAAGGTGGAGGCCTGGGCTCAATTAGTGTTCACAACTGGGCTCACTCAGTGTTGAGACCTGGCCTCACTTAGGGTTGAGATTTGGGCTCACTCAAGGTCGAAACAGGGTTCTATCTCAAGGGCAATAGAGAGTCAAGGGCCTTCACAGATCTTTGAAGGCTTTACTTCTTTCTCTCAATTATTGAGTATTATTTTATTAAAACCAAATAACTCTAAATGCTCTTTACCTTTGATTGGGCAGACAAAAGGGCCTCCTGAATCACCTTGGCATGAATCTGGTCCACCTTTTAATGATCCAGCGCAAAACATTCCTTGGGACAGAGTGTCAGGTCCATAGACTTTTTCTGATGCACAATCATCTTTTGATAATGGGGATAGCCAAGCTGCATGTAATGTCCTGGCGAACCCTAAAACGCCATAAAATGATAATGTATTGACCATTCTTAGCTTTCTAACTTCCTCTAAAGTCCAGGGGAGCTTTTTCTGTCCACATAAATAATTATGGTGGGATTTATCCTTCATGGTATTTAATAAAACACTAATTTATGGTAAAGTTTTGGCCTGAGTCATATTCATACCTAATAGTCCAAGAGCCAGGCCTAGAAAATGTGAGAAATTTTGTAATACTTCAAACCAAGTTTTTCTGAAAATACACCTTAAATTATGAAGGAAAAGCATAGTCTGCCTATCCAGAGTAAAGCCCTTCATATGAATGCGCTCGCTCAAAATCCAATCGGAAAATTCACAAATTCCAGCTTTTTTGCAATTAATGGTTTCTTGTAGGTCATGTGTAAAACATGAAGAGAACATTTTTTAAAGCTGATAAAATTTCCTATAAAACGAGTTTTTTTTCGTCATTTTCGTCATTTGTTAAATGGCCAAACAAATTTACAAAAAGCCAAAATTTTTTCAAAGAAATTCGCTTACTACATAAATTAACCATTTTTTTGTGTTATTGAAAGAGCCATAACTTCGGTTGTAGTCTTCTGATTTTGATGAATAAACACTCGTCTTACAGAACATTTTATCAGCTTTAAAAAATGTTCATGTTTTGCATACGTACTATAGGGAACCATTTTGCTTGAAAGATGTTTCAAACCTCTTAATATATTGAGATAGGGTCTATCCCTTCTGGTATTATATCTCTATAGGTAGCTGTGGATTGTTTTACAAGTTATAGCAGAGAGACATATATCTATATTTTCTGATAGAAAAAGTAACCTGACGCCCTTCGTTTATGAATATAATAAAATAATATGTACAAAACTACAGTAACATACATAGTAAAACATAAAAAAATACAAATCAAAACAAAAACAATGTGCGAGAAGCCGAAATAAATCGATTTATTATAACCATAAAAACTCTTAAAGGGGGTTACAGAGAGGTTACACCAAAGATCTTGAATAAAGGGGATGACGCACTAAGTCGACTTGATACAAACAAGTGACCCCATCGAAAACCAGAAAATAGAGAGAATTCAACACGAAACACACGTCAAAAACCAACTGCACATGCTTGGTACAAACTGCGCATGCTTACAATTCTTAAAACAGCGCAGGTCTTAAAATTTAGAGGCAAACTTACGTCACAATGGTTTCCATTGTTTATTGCTTGAGAAGGTTATAACAAAACACGCTTAAATTATCACTCACTGAAGAGGCAAAGTATATTCCAAAATTTAAAATTATATAAGCACAAATGACTTAACAAGCACCACAAATGTAACAATCACGAGAAGCACAGAAGAAAGTTGAGAAGCAAACTCGACAACCTTGCTATATAACCTGCGTTTGGCGCTTTTTTCATTATAATCAAGGGGAAAGGGTAAGTTTGCTTCTAATTCTCTATCTCATACAACTTCCATGGGGTCAGAAAAGTTCCTTAATGTGTCATCCCCTTTATTCAAGATCCTTGGGTTACACAGAGCCCCTAAGAGCCCTAAAAAGATGCTTCAGGCATCTCAATGTATTGAGATAGGATTTGCCCCTTCTAGTATATATCTCTATGGCTGCTACACATAAACAACCATTACTTTTCCTAGATATGATTAAATTTACACAGGAACGTGAAATCTACCTGAACCAGGAGTCGATGTTGTACCCCATCCAGATATCGTACAGTTAGCGTCTTTTGGAAGAGGAGATTTGGGAAGACAAACGGGCTGGACCCAGGTGTTGAATTGGAAACCAGGAGGTTTGACTCGCACTAGGGCTAAGTCGTTGTTAAGCCTCGGGCCTTGATCTAACTTCTCGTGTATCCACATCTCCTCTACTTCTACGTCTTGTTCTGTACCTTCATCACTCTGACCACAGTAAACATCATTAAACATAAAAATAAAATAATAAAAATAAATAAAATTGATATTTCAGAGTCTAAATGCTTAAAGATAATAAAGTAGCAATAGTAGTATTTGGGTGGTGGAAGTAGGAGACAGGAAAAACATTTTTTCACAGCCTAACGTAGCAAGTAGATACATCTATTTAGGTCCTTTTTGCCATCCCCCTTAAGGTCGTAGGATACTTTGAACCAAAACTACTTTTGTACACTGAAGCCAGCAGCTATAGCTTTATAGTCGCTTACTTTGTAGGCACATGATTATCACCGGGTTCAATTCTCGTAGAAGAGCGTTAATTTCACGTTGGCTCCTAGATCTCTTTATAGCTTACTTATATTCACAACAGCGAGATGTCATGGGATCCCTCCCAAGGTTCCTCGGTTCGTCTTTTCTTTTGGCAACACCGCTAGGATCCTGGCCATCACCTAATTTGTGCTAGGCTCCCTTCATCTTGGCTCCTTGCTGTTCAATTTTTATATTAAGCCCACAATGCTTAGACGTGTTGCATTAATGAAGTCTGGGAGGAAGACGAACTCCCTTAACAATAGTGAATCCCTTAAAATCATGATGCCACCAAGAAGACACTACTAAATGATTCTACCCCGGGGGCCCTAAGTTTTACCCAGTAGCATTTAGGGATAGGGATCATTAACAAGTAACTATCATCGTACACTCTCGTGACCTCCAACTTCACGTCCTTTCAGTACGTGGTACACAGAAGTACGAGGTACTTAGAATTTTTTATCCCTCTTATAAAAATCCAAGAGTACGTGATGAGATTAAACCCATAACCCGATTAAAGTAGTTTTAAGTTCACTCCAAACAATATAATAGGTATAGAATGTCAGGAGGTATACGAGGGTGGCAGACAGAAGGTGGGAGTGAACTCAGTGCTGAACTCTATCGGCAGCTCTAGAACTAACTTTTTTTTACCAAAACATTCTTTCTACTTTTCTAATAGTCGAGAAACCAGACATGAAAAAATGAGACTCATATTGAACTACATCAAACCAAATTTTTCTGAAAATATACCTTAAATTATGAAGAAAACACATATATAGTCTGCCTTTCCAGATATGAGTGCACACAAAATAAGTCACATTTTTTAGGACTTAGGCTATTATAACGGCACGAGTTGTTTTGGTCATTGTTTTATAGAGAAAATACTTAGATAAATCAGTGAAGTGCCAGGAGTAATTTGCTAAAAAGAGGAAAGGAGCGCATTCTAGTAGTGGCATAGTGAAACTAACAAATTACACACTAGCGCTCCTGTTAAATGGTTAAGGAACTAACCGGTTCTCGTCCAAAATAATAAATCCCAGGACCATCTTTATCTATATGTATTCTTTGGTTTACTCTGGGCTGTAGGGGTCACCCATTAAGGCAATGACACAACCGACGATAAAAGCTCGATGTAAGGATCGGTGGATCTTGCAAACATTTGCGACATTACCCATCCTGCCACCGATTTCAGTCACCATCATTCTTTAGCTATAAGTGAAACTGGCACTCTAGCATCGAACTAAATAGTTAAATCAAAAACACCACTAACTACACAATTAATTCAACAACTTTTCAGAGTATCTTGTGTCTATTAATTAGGTGAAAAGCATCCTCGTCAGCTAAACTGACATCCAGTGATTTCCAGATAAAGCAAACTATTCTGTAGTCAAATAGCGTTATTCTAGAACCCTATCAGACTTTGTAAGTATTTGGTGCTTTATCTGTAGTATAAAACAAATACTATGAGTATATAGTATTTAAATATAAAAAGTAATAAAGCAAAACGTTATCTGAGGTATTCATTAAACAATTACCTGAGTGTCATAATCTCCGGCTCTTATGAAGTAGTGAGACTTTACATAATCTCTCAGACAATGACCAGCAGTCAGAGCGTATCTCTTACCAACTATAACCGCGCCACACCAGTGAGCACTGCGTCCTCCGGAGCTCTTTAGCCGCACGCTTGCCTGTATCAGCAAAAACTTGATTAGTATTTCTTCTGTTACAAATACATGGGCCTTGTTATTATTTTACGTAAGCATATAAATGGACTACAATGAATGTGAAAATTCCACAAAAAATATCATGAACAATTTCTTACATGCCTTAGGTCCGTCGTGAATTTGATTTAACTTTATTTTTGTATCCAAACCATCGAAGTTTCTCAACTTGTAATTGTTGCCACTATTCTAAAAAGATAAATAAAAGGCCTTCGGCCCCAACATTTTGCGCCTCCCTATGGCAATTTTTTATTTATTTAATTTGGCTAGGTATATATTCAAAAAAATACATAGCGCCTTTAGCCTCCTCGCCACACTGCGGCGTCGGCGCTGGTAGCCCCTTTGCGACCCCTGCACCTCCTTGTGATAACATCGCAGCCACATGGTTGCACTCCCATATCACTCTGTCATATTACTAGTTTATGTAAGTGGCATATTGCCACAACATTATAGTACATAACACGACTAAATTCAGTCGACAGCGCGAATAAGGAACCAATAAGGTTGGCCTGATTTGAAATTGAGGGCGTGGCTTAACATCCAGGACTAACCTCATTGGCTCCCTCGCATTATTTTTACACGCTGTCAACTAACTTGGGCTAATTGTGGGGACTATACAATAGACCTCTATTCGGATTGCACATGGGGTCTATTTTTAGTTCCAATCCCACTCAATAATAATATAACCTAACCCTGGCATAACATCACAAATACTGCTTATAAAATAATATCCTTGTTATTTCTTATATTTCTTATAGTAAAGAAATTATACAAACCTGCCAAGGATAAGTTCCCTTCATTGTTTCGAATCCTGAGACCACCCTGGCAGAAAATCGACGAGAGGATGCTGACGATTCTAAATCTGGGCTAATCTTGCCACACTCTTCTGGAAGCAACTCTAAGTCATCATCAATCGAGAAACTGGAATCGGTGTGACCCTCTCTTGGTACATCCAAGGAACAAATTATAGAAACATCTTCATCGTGCTTGCAATTGGTTTTTCCCCAACCTTCGTGTAAACATCTTTCGACTCCTGTTTCATTACCAGTACAGTGAACTGAATCGAGCCATATAACGCCAGTGCCTGGTCCAAACTTTGCGTTTTTGTAAGCCTGCAATATGAATGTGAGAAAATGTGAGAAAATAAACCAAAAAAATCTCTTGTCAAATAATAAGGTTATGTGATTCACAAATAACTAAGTATTTTTTGCAGCTCCTTGATCCAAGAAGGAGACCTTTAAAGTCAATAATCATGCACTCAAAAACAATTATCTATGTTTATAAAGAAGATAAATGTTTTTAGGGATATTTGAAAACAAGACTGAAACAAAATATCAGACTAGGTAACACCTATTTTTTTATCAAATTGGGGACAACCAGTTAAAAAATGGTAGAATTAAATTAGCAGGATCAGCAAACCTTAGCAGGCCCTTTGTGACCGAGAGCAGAGCACACAACTTGTGCTTCAGCTGATCCAAAGTCGTCGTCACACACAGTTCCCCAAACACCAAATCTACGAACTTCTAACCTTCCTTCCGGCCGTGAACTTCTACTGACTCCAACCAAACGGACTTCAACAGGACTCTGAAAAAATGATTGCATGGCTAAACATTTAAATGATGAAAAATCTGTTAACCTTCTATGCGCAATTTGAGTTTTACACTCAGTGAATAAGCATCTTTAATGACTGAATTTTTACTTGCTATTTATAAAGGAGAGCACCAAACAAGGCATTCGCCTCCCACAGTGGCGAATGCCGCTGTACGAGTACTGATGAATTTCAATTCATCAGTAGCAGCGCTCGCATCAGCAGGCGAGCGAACACTCAATGTATAATAATAACTCGAGCGCAGTGTTCCGCAAGTTGGGCAAATTTCTTTTGGGACGCGTGTTTCCGCTTAACAATCCATTTCTTGCTTAAGCGTCCGGTTTAAGCTTCAAAAATAAAATGAGTTACTGCTCGTAACTAATTTTTTCTATATTTTTCAAAGGAAATGGGCATAATTATTCTGTTAGTTATATAAAACTATGCCTCTAAAATTGGCAGTGAATTCCATTATTTGCACTGATTTGATACTTAATTGGTTTCATGGTTGGATTCTATAAAGGTTTTAGCGCAATTTCTTTGAAAAAAAAACAGAAAAAATGAGTTACGAGCAGTAATTCATTTTTAAAGCATAAACCGGATCCTTAAGGAAGAGATGGATTGTTAAGCACGGAAGCACGCATTCCAAAGGAAATTCACCTGACATGCAGACCACCACGCCAGAATTATTTTGCAGTTATGAATTTATATAGTGTAAAAAGACGATAAAAAATTATGTTCCCTACCAGGTTTTGAACCCAGATACCCCTGGCTTTGAGTGCTCGTATCGACAGACTTCTTTTATTCAACTCACATAGTGAGCTAAATAAGTGTTCGCTACTCGCTATTCCTTAACATTAGCGATCCAACATACACCGTAGATACACTATATAGCCGTATTGTAATGAAACATTACACTTATTTATTATAAATAGAATACACTTGTAAACATTTTCAACTCAATTGGATGATTTTTTTTATTTTTCAAATTATACATGTCATTCGATAAAGCTTGAACTAATGCTGATAATGAAACGAAACTTAGTATATTTATTGGTCTTATATAGTACTACACGCGTTCGATAAATTGTTTAGCCTCTTACCCTACACCTTGAAAGGCTTTCGTCGCTCTTATCAGTACAGTCAGGTACGTTATCACAAAGAAAATCAATATGGATGAGTTCATCGCTAGTTTCACATCGCCACATGTTGCTCGCAACAACTCCACCGTTGTCTTCTATACTTGTTCCACCTGTGTTGCCATTAGTACAGACAAGTCCTACTGTCTGAAAAAACATTTTTATTTCTAAGTCAAATGAAATAGGAAATCGAAGTTGGACTGCTATCGATCAGATAGCAAAGATACCAAAGTTGTGTTATTTTGACTTGATAAGGTTGACTTTGGTTGACTCTAAGGCCCGTATTCAAAGACATCTTCCTAACATTCTCCTTGTTCCTTAAGGAGAACTTTATGAAAATGTTAAGAAAATATTAGGAAAATGTCTTTGATTACGGGCCTAAAGCTTTTATAAATCATTTGACAGTGAAAAGATTCTTACAGATTAACATATACCTGGAATGTGCTAAAGAATTGAAGGGGGTTTTCTATTACTATTACAACTACTACTACTAGATGATACTATCGCGAATGGACCATTCGCGATCATTACATTCAGGAGTGGAAGGGGTAGAGGGGATTACAATCACCCCACCATCGCACTGACCTGAATTGTCTCACGAACGCTTTTTAACTGTCTTATGCGATCATTTGATAGGTTGTGTTGATTATAGGCGTTGTCAGGTTTTCTGTAGTATTAAAAAAGAATTAAAAGAACGAAAAAATAAGACACGAAAAACGAGAATACAAAATGAAAACATTCTGCAAATTTTTTTTACGATTTTTGATTTTCAAACCAGGAAGGTTTCATTGTCAACGGAGTGGGGCAAAAGTGAACAAATTAATCGAACTCGGGGCTTGTTTCTTTTGACCAGCTCCTCCACTAGAATTTTCGCTTGATAGGCTTTTAAGGCTCCACCCTTGACCTCGCCTAATGTACCTGATCTTTGCTGCAGAAAACAACTTTTGTTCAGAACACTTTGAACGGTCGGACCACGCAAATGCACCCTATGTAAGATAAAGTTAGCTAATGGTAACGAGGGGAGAGATAAAACCACGTGTTGAACAAACTAGTGACTATGTCTTCAACGACTCTTTTTACTTATTAACTATGGATGTAAAGACATTTAAAACATTCAAGCACCGGAGCCAGTCGCCAGGTAATCCGAGAAAGAATCATGTACCATTGCAGGTTATTCAGATCAGTTCACACTAGATACCTGGTATTTCAACTTACAGTCTCTGAATTGTTTATTTGTTCTTTTACTTCAGACTCAACAGACACTTCTACACTCATTAATTTGAACGTTCACTATTTTTAATGACTCTACCCAGTTACCTTCTCTAAGACTTAGAGAGCGGACTTAAGAGAACTAAGTTGTTTCAACACTTCATCTGCCTTACTCTACTTCTATAGAGAACATATGCTGTTATCACGACCTGTACTATGCTATAATGCATAAACAGCTCTATGTAGTGTCTCTTCAGAGTCCCAGAGCACAGGTGTCAGAAAATACCCACACAATGTTTCCCAAGTTCTAATTGCTTCTCAAGCAAGCATTCTGAAATTTGTCAATTATCGAGCCTAAAATTAACATTCCAACTTCCATTTAACCTCTTGAGAACCAGCTCTACTTTTATTTTGAGGAGAAGGTAACATCAGTAGGCCGCTAATTAGCATGAAAACCAAGCCTGGACCAGAAATTGAACTTGGGCAACTTTGAGACTAGATGTATCCCCGGGTGGTCATGAAAAGGCCTGACACTCTCACCAGTTGAGCTATCAGTGTAAGATCGTACGAAATATGTAATTACCTCCGTAGGAGCACAGTCATTAACGCCCCAGCCATTGTGTTCACACTGAGATATGTTTGTTTCATTTCCATGACATTTCAAATTATCAAGTAAGTACTTGGTTAAATTATTCGTATTACTTAGTCCGACAGAATGTTTTAGTATATCAGACACATCTGAGTATCCGAGTTGACGACACATTACTTTTCCATCCTCAAAGTCAAATTCGTCATCACAGACCAAGCCCCATTCGCCTTTATCTGAAATTGAAATACGTAAAATTTCAAATATCAATTAGTGTAAACGTTATGATATAAATTCTCACGAAATCTAATCATCAATGCATTGTTCAGGTGTCAAAATCAGCAATTTATCAACAAGGTTGCATTTGAATTCTCTATTATTAAGGCATTGTGAAACAGAAGTCTACTAAAGCTAAAGTTAACTGAAATGAACTTTAAACTGAAAGTAGTTAAAATTAAGTATTTGCTAATCCAGTTTGTGATCAAGTTAAAAATTTTACCCCATCGTGAACAAAGTATTTAAATATTTAAGTAGTTTTTTCTAAATTAGCATAATTTTCTTGAATTTGAAAGCTTAGAATAATAACAAAAAAAACTTCAATCATTCTCGAAAAATACTGTGTGCTCGTCCTTATACAGGAATGATCAGTTTTAATCCCAGATACCACCCATCTACTACTGACCACGGTCGATGCTGTTTGAAAGATGTCCGACAAACACATCGGATATATGTACTATAACCGAATGAGGAAAACTGTTGATGTACCTCGAGCCCGTACATATTGATAATCAATTTTCTAAACGTCATTCGATAAAAATTGAAATTGTGCTGATAATGAGATAAAACCTGGTATATTTGTTGATCTGATACAGAACCTCATGGTCATAAAATATATCAAATCGTTTTCATGCGTTTTATGAATTGTTGACATTTTGGCTGTTTCGTAGCTCAAATTGTGATCAGTCACTCCTTACGGTTAATGACGTCGTAGAAAAATATTTTCTGTATGCCGCAACTAAGCCTAAAGTCTGATTTTTGTACCAAGTTTTAACTCGTAGCATAAACATACTAAGACCTTCTCACACATGCTGACAGGGAACTTAGTCAATGCCTCCTATAAGGACTTCAAACAATTTCAGGATTCAGTTTAAATCTCGGACTCAGATTTTAAGGGTAAATACTTTTTCCATATACCTACGGTATAAATGAGGAAAAGTAAAAATGTATGAAAGAGCACTCGTGCTAATTGCTTACATTTAACTTCAACGGTTCCTCTTTCTGGTTTCGAGTCGCCAGTGAGTCTGATCTCTATGTCTTCAAAGGTACAATTTCGCTCGTCAGATTTGTCCCCACAGTCATCGTGTCCATTGCATTTCTGGAAATTAATATCATTCGGATTAACTTAGTTATCTTATTCAATTTCATGCACAAAATGGGATTTTCTCAAATGGTATCACTATTTTTTTTAACACATTTTATCTCCAGACGGTGTATAATGTAAAGTTTATTGACCAGTTATTAGGGAGTAAAGAAGCACTTTTAACTTCCAAGGGAGAAGTAAGTAAGACGTGGGGGCTTTCGCCAAAATTGATGAGATATATCTAAACAGCTTTTGTCCGGCCAAAGATCCAATTCGAAGCAATTATCTGGTGGCCTTCTGTAGAGAAACATTACAAAAAGAAAAAATAGGAAAAGTTTAAAGATTGACATCATTGGGCATTGTGGGCTGAATGAAATCTACTTCTTCAGCTGCCCTGGACGTTATTTTTGGGCTACCCCCTTAGATATCTGAATCAAGAGAGTAGCCATGGCTACCTGTCTGAGATTGGAAACTAACAGTCAGTGGAAAGATGAAGACAAGGACTATGGGCACGTCAAGATTTCGAAAATAATTGAAAGAGAAATCCCTATCCAAAAAGCAGGGATTCCCAAGCCATCAAATACTCTCTAGCTTAGGCGAACCTTCAAGGGTTCGTACCTCTAGGGTTCCTTCAAGAGACGAGTGGAAGGGTGGAGAGCACTCCTTCCCAGAGGGATCTCTCATCTGCTGTACTGACGGCTCGAGGATGGAAACTACGGGGTTCGCTGGAGCTGGACTGTATATCAAGGTGTTAAAAAAGAAAAGACATTACTCACTAGGAAATCTAGCAACTGTGTGCCAATCCGAGGTCTTTGCTATTTTAAAAACTTCGGAACTTTTGCTAGTAAAGGACATTCAAGATAAAAGCATCTTTATATGCTCAGATAGTCAGGCTGCAATCAAGACACTAGACTCACCCAGTGTCTCCAGCGCACTGGTAGGAAAATGTCAACAACAGCTAGAGTTACTTGGGAGGAAAAATAAAGTTACACTGGTTTGGGTCCCTGGTCATTCTGGAGTAGAAGGGAACGAGACCGTTGATGAACTAGCCAGGGAAGGCTCCTCTAAACCCTTCAAGGGATCAGAACCAGCTATAGGACTTACCAGAAACAAAGTCACTTTCCTTTTAGATGACTGGGCGATGATGAAAACCAGGGATACTCCTCAAACAAAAGCTAATTGCAAACAAGCTAGGAAAATGTTGAAGAAAGCCAACAAAGCCATGAGTATATGGGCTCTCTCTTTGGGGAGGAAGAGCTTAAGATACCTGGTGGGTATCTTGACAGGTCATTGCTGGCTTCAGAAACTTTTGCATGCTATGAAAATAAAAGCAGACCCAATGTGTCCCAAGTGTGAAGTTGGGGAGGAGACGACAGATCACTTTTTGGGATCGTGTGAAGCATACGCCAGATTGAGGTTTAGTATATTTGGATCAGCCACTCTTCTAGACGACGACTTAGTGAAACTCCCATGGACAGGTGTTCTGAAGTTCATTAAGGAATCAGACAGGTTCAAAGAGAATAAAGATTCTATTAGGTAAGAGGTGAGGACGTTCTTGGGGCTGGCAAAAAGCGTCCCAGAGACATAATCTCTAAGATCAAGGATCTTCCCCACCTTTACTACTATACTGCTATGAGTAATTAAAAATAAGGATATACAATAGTAAATAAATAATAAAAAAATATAAAAAATCATGATTAGATAGAGAGCTTGTTACGGTTATTCTTGATTTTGATTATTCTTTATTTTGAGTTTCAAATTTTGTAGTAATTTGGTCAAAATATTAAGAATAAGGAATATTTTCAAGTTTTTTTTTTTTTTTTTTTTTTTTAAATACTTTATTTTTAATAAAAACATACAATATGATTACAAATATTTAACCATAAAAATGACAACCCTACAATGGACATCCAGAGCGTAGGGTTGGAGTCAATATGTACACAGTTAGTATCACAAAAAGGCTATTGTTTTTAATTATTTGTATACATAGAGATATTTCACTAGAGAGGGCATAGCTCATCTCATCATATTAAGAGGCTTGAAACATCTTTTAGGGAATGAGTTTGGATCATTTGGAGGGATGAAACTGATTGTTTATATTTTGTATTCTAAACGTTCTACTATGTAAGTTACAATAATTTTTCTAGAATATAATAGTAGGTGATTAGGCTATGTTTCCATGTTGTAAAATTCAACCAATACAGCCCTTTTAGTAATAATATCTCAATGTTGAAATATTGAAGAATGGACGACAGCAGTGAAAAAAAAATATTATTAAAATAAAAAATATAGAATAATATTGTTTTTAAGTGATTTGTTTTTTAAATTGAAAGAAAAAAAAGCATTAGTTCTTGTATAAAAAATAATTTACTAAGATGAAAAAATAAAATCAAGACAATTTTTCTTTTCATAGAAAAATTGCTTAATTTTTTTATAAAATTTTTCAGTTGACTTAAGGTGAGTTGGAATAGAGTTATAGAGGGCAGCACCGACACAACGCCAATGTCTCATGCCCTGTGTAGTTAATATGTAAGGTACCAAAAGGCGTGAACCTGATTCACCTCGGGTCCCATGTCCATGCTTGACAAATTAGTTTGAATTCATACTTTTAAATAAAGGCGGCAACGATAAATGGTTAAGTAGATCTAATATAATATCAAATGTAAGGTATGTTCTAATTTTATGTGAAATAAATGTAATGTCTTAGATAAGGACTTTGGGTAAAGCCCATTTAACAGCTTTTAGAGTTTTCATAATAAATGCTTATCTGCTATTTCACTTAATTATAATGATACTAAAAGAGTTAGTGCTTATTTATTGAGTTCTAAGTTAAGATTACCTGACCTAGATGTAATGTACTTTTTAGAGATCTTTGGGGATTGGTTCTTGCCTTAAATTGAATTATTTTCAAAGAACCTGGTGCCCTATTCATATGGTATCTGAGAAGTACCTATTACTTAAGTCTGTGAAGTCCTGGAGGACTCTGCCTGTTATCATTTATTGGTTGAATTTGAGAGGGTTAAGCCCTAGATAGATGAGCCACCCCTACTACCGATCTGAGTGGGCATTGTTCAGTTTTTACTGTAACAATTTGGCGCCCAGCGTGGGGCTTGATTTATTTTTGCAGTAGTAAACTTTTTTTGAAACTTTGAAAACTATGTAATTTATCAGTATCATCTTATTTAGTACTATATTGTGTGTAGAGACATTTTACCTGATTTATTGTAACTTCATTATTGTTAAGTTAAAAAGATTAACTTTCGGTTAAGATTAAAGATCGGTATCAGAAGATACCGATCTGAGTGGGCATTGTTCAGTTTTTACCGTAACAAGCTTAAGAAGAAAGAAAAAGAAATACAAATAAAATTAAATAATTATCATGATAAAACCCGAAGAGCCTGCAGCCTCTGACAACTAAAGAAGACTACTCAAGAAGATGGATTTTAGTTTATGACTCTAGATTTATTTGTATCTCTATTTCCTCTTATTATGTGTATTGGAGATTTATTGCTAGAGCTTCCAACCTACGTAATCAAAGCTGGTTTCCTCAGGGTGAGCTATTTCAACTAATTTTATCATCTTATGAATAATGTTCTTAAGATAATAACCAGCAACAATTAAATTAAAATATTAAATAAAATAATGTATTCACTAATCGACAGCGGAACAATAAGCGAACAGGACAAGCGACAGATATACACGAAATACTATAAACAATGTTAACGATTTTCTTTTTAAATGTTCATTCACTCAGCATAAAAGATTATCATAGTCTATAATTCTTTTCCGGGCAACACAAGTAGACCCTATGTCAATTTTTTTGTCATAATACAACTCTCTAGAATGAAGAAAAACACACAGACAGACATCGTGATGAAACCCATTTAGAACGTCTTTAGGCGCCGTTCGATTCCTTATTGAAATCTCAGTTTTAGATATTTAGGGTGAACTGGTCAGCACTCTACTTTCCCTACATACCTACGTTAGTAGGTGAGGAAAATGAATAAATGTAGGTATCATTTTCATACATTAATTATAAAATGGTTTTCCTACCAGATCGTTACTGATACATTTGCCATTATCACACAACAAATGTTGAGTGCAGTGGATGGTGAGAGAATTCAATTCAAAGTAATGCCATGTTGTATCATTGCCTGTCAGAGCTCCACTGAGCCCGATGTTGCTATCGCTAAGGAAGCATTCCATACTTCTTTCTCTGAAAATAAAAACTCATAAGTTGGGAAAAGAAAGCAACTTTTACTTCATGAGGACTGCAAGTACAAACAATTGTTGATATTCTAGTAGAAGCCTTATTAATGTCAATTGAGCAATGCACACGCACACTCTGCCAACTGCAGTATCGTGCATGCATTTTGCCCATACATACTGTTGTGACGATCAAATTTATTATTAATGATGTCACATGACTTAGTATAAACAACTTACCTATACAATGATATATTATCCTTGATTAAACTGCTGATATCCTATTTCTACTTATTATCCAAATCTATAATGATATATTAAGAAGAGATAAAGTGCTAAGTGGGGACGAGATGGGAGAAAGGGAAAGAGAGTGGTGCAACTTCAGAACAGGTCCAGGCTCGGTCTCAGAATCATGTATTTATGTGTTTTGCCATAATTTCGTATTTTGATATAAAATGTATCAATAACTTATATCTTAAGGTGGAGGGATTACCCGATATATTAATAAATATGTAAGTACTCTTTGAACCTATTTCAGAATATATGTATTAAGCTGATCTATGTTATTATTTATAACTATACCTTTCCTGACACTAGTAAGATGATCTAGAAGGGAGGGTACTAAAATGTGAGAAGTACCTAAGCATGCCAATGCTTAAAGAAAGGTCCCTCACACTGTCTATTGCGAAATGTACATACTAGCTATTGCGCTATGTACATACTGGCTACTGCGTCACGTTTATAGTATCTCTACATACTTCTCATTGCGTAAAGTATATGGGTATTGGATGCCAATACCTTGTTGTACTACTATGGGCAGCGCAATGAGTACTGCCCAGTATGTTTGCATACTGCCCGTTGCGAAAAGTAGAGACTGCTCATTGCAGTCCTGATCCTTGTTCAGGAAGGTATTTACGAAAGATTGAGACCGGTTCCAGCCATTACACTGTTTGTTAACTTGGGTGGTAAATTTGACCTGTAAAGTGCGTTCTGCCTGGGACGCCCATCCGATACGAGTCGGCAGAATTGCAGATCCTTGTTCAGGAAGGTATTTACTAAAAATTAAACCCGTTTCCAGCCATTACACTTTTTATTAACAAAACACCCCTGGGCTCTTGGTCTATTAGAACAAGTGTTCTAATAGACCACTTACTGTAGATCTAAATCTACTGTAACTTATATGAAGGAGCTTGTCAATCAATTATCTAATCAATTACCCTGAACATTCCAGCATTAACTTAACAAAATAAAGCATTTTGAAATTGTCATACTATACTCACGAGTGAGAGAAAGACCTGCACTGGAAATTTTTAGATTCTAAACACCTTTGTGCGCAGGTAGATGCTGAAGTTTGTAACCATTTCTCACTGTCATGGCCGTATAACCGCTTTTCAGGAAATTTAGAAAATTTATTAAGCACTAAATCACAGTTAGCCTCGTCAGCTCCGTTGCCACAGTCCTGCAAAGTGGACATAAAAGTAGTTACTTACGCAACATGTCAGGATAAAAGTTTTCTAACGGGAAATCAATTTTTTTCTCTAAGAAAATGCTTAATTAGCTCTTAATGCAACCAGGCTGAGGGATTTAAATTAGTCAGCACCTGAGACTTGCTGACGTCCAGTGGGTGAGAAGAACAGTGATTCGGTTATATAGACAAAAAATATTTAACTTTGGTTGAACATTTAATTTGCAATCAATTTTTGTGAATTTTCATCAACAATTTAGCTATTTATTTTCTCATCTAACTAATATAAATAAAATTCTGACTTTTCTCTGGCTAGGAGTTATCATTATGTTCCTTACTCGCGACAGAAAAAATGGTTTAGTTTATGTCTGTCCATGAGACAAAACTAATAATTGTATTGACGTCAAAAGGGGTAAATAAAATAAATTACACAGAAGGTACACATTACCTGCTCAAAATGTTTTGAATAACTAAGTTTGGAATTCCCAGCATAGTTTACAAAAAACGACCTAGAGTACAAAATTACTCATTGCCTTAGAATACGCAGGAAAACTAAGGCGTTCTGTAAGGCGAAGAAAATTATATAAATGTGAAATATTATAGTTTATATTAACTTATAAGTTAACATTTATAGTTTAATAATTACCTGCTGGCCATCACAGACCCATTCTGATGGAATACATTCGCCATTGAATTTACAAGAAAATTCGTCTGCTTGGCACTCGTAATCCACTAAATTGGCTGATTTCTGCTGCACACCTGCAATATCATTTACAATTACTAAATTTCTTTTATTACGTCCCTTATTGGTTTTATAAAGTCCCTTGTCTTTTGGGACTTTTCCAAATATTATTTTATTTATATATTATATATATATATATATATATATATATATTATATATTATATATATATATATTATATATATATTACATAAAGTTTCGCAAAAATTTATTTGTTAGGGACCTTTGAAATATAGGGCATGGTTCGAGGTTCGACTTCCGCCATGACGCCTATCCCATTAGCGAATTTTCCAAAGGAATTTGCAAAGTGACCACCGTAGCAAGTTTATTGACTTCTCGTACGACTTTCTTATCTTCATTATTCTTGTTATCAACTAATTTTTACTTTTCCTTATTTATACCGTAGATATAAAGGGAAATTAATGTTTCCACGAAAAGCCTGAAACCGAAATTGCGACTGAAGTTTTAAGGTATTTAAGACCGTCTAAGTGGTTTTAGTTTTAACCTATTTATCTGTATTTTTTGTGTGTCTGTTATCATTGTGCTCCAAGTTTGTCCATGCAAAAAAAAGATACTTAATGTAAAAATGAGCCTTTAGCTGAGTTTTCCGGAATTGTTGTTTTGAATGACGTCAATCATCGTCATTAATAACTCAGCAAAAATATCAAACGTTTAAAAATCACAATTAGCATTTTGGGATTTAGCACGCATTTAGTCTAAATGTGGTCAGTTCATTTTATTATCAGCATTAGTTCAGTTTTTATCGAATGTTTTTAAAGAAATCTTCAAAATTGAGAAACATCTGATCATCAATAGACAACTATACTATACTAAGCAATCAAAGAATCAGCTACCGTCGATACTTGCTGTTGGATATAAATATCCCTGGACCGGTTTCGGCATAACGCCTTCATCATGATGGCGTTATGCCTAAACCGGTCCAGGGATATTTATATCCAACAGCAAGTATCGACGGTAGCTGATTCTTCGATTGGTTCTTCAACTTGCGGTAAATACAACCTTTTTAATTTTAATTATACTAAGTTTTATTTTAATACTGCAAGGATATGTACAGTTTTATTACTTGTGTTGAGTTAAATTGAGCGTGGTTAGTCCATGGATGAGTGATCACTGGGATTACAACGACTTTTGTCTGTCCGAGAACGAGCTATCTGCTTCGCTCGTCCTTGAAACGAGAGTACAACTTAGATAATTTTCCAATGCTGAGTGGTGAATTCTCACTACTGAAGTCAGGTGTTTTTAACTCCTCCTGAGTGCTTTTTATAAAGTTGTCTGTTATTATCACTCATTCGAGCCACACTCATTGGAGTGAAGCCAATCCAATTTGGTGAGTGCAGTGGCCTATGTGTTCCAAATAACCTGTACCCACTTTTAACTTCGTTTATTTGCCATATTTTAAAATGTTGAAGTATGAATCTGTTAGTTTCTGTTTTAAATTATACATATCTGACCTTTTCCGCATTTCGGTATATCGCATAGCTGTTTGCGGACACCATTTTCAGTTTGAGCGAAACACCACGGGAGCGATTCCACCCCTCCGACGTTTCTACAGCTGTTATGCCCCGCCAAACTCTTCCTAAAGAAAAGAAGCAATAAATATTATTGTTAGTATTTGTCTCCGTTATAGTTGATAATACACGTTGTTGTATATTTAATGGGACGCAATCAATTTCTTCTAGATTTCCATAATAACCATATTTCGCCTCTTCTTGGCAAGTACAATGCATATTCATGGCAAATACAAGACATATTTATGGCTAATAACATATTCATGTTAAATAAACATACATCGTTAAAAAACTTGATTAAGTCAGTAAGTGAAATTTCAATATAGTTCAGTATGCGAATATCGAGTTTGGAGATAAAGAGAGAAAAGCCCTACATAGGACTAAATTTACTAAAAGGGTTTAGATTGTAACAGAATGATTTATCCAGAGCAGCGGTCTATGGATACCGTTACTAACTTCCTCTAGTTTCTACAGGTTACCAATGGTTATTAGTGATAGTTGCTTGGTCAAATAAACACACTCCTAAAAACTTAAAGTAGGGGACAGAAAAGACACCAGAGTAGGGTGCTAAACAGTAAGAAAAGAAGCAGAAACTAGCAATCTCTTTAATTTTATTGGTCGTAGTATGTGGTGGAGCTAGAATAAGGCTTCTGATAGGTGCATCATTCAAGGTTGGTGGCTCTCTGTTTTTCTTTCTCTCTCTAAATTAATATACATTGATTAATAAGTAAATAAAGTAACACTAACTTGAATGTATCCTGAGATATTTTATACTGAAGCATATCCAATGCATCTTGTTCTTCCCATGATAAGCAAGCGAGCCCTTTATTAGTGACATTAGCTGGGCCGCTATACGTTTCTCCATTGCCAATAACACAACCTGAAATATTACAAAAGACCATGAAACTTTTGCAATGGACATAATGAAATATTCGTAGTATTATTCCAGTTTTACCAGATGATTCGGGTTGAGAATAAAAGATAAATATTTAACAAAATATATTATATTTTGAACTGTTATAAGAGAAAATAGATGGAATCGTCTTTCTATCCTCAGTGTAGACTAATATAGGGTAGACTGATCCTCTACATGGAGGATATGGGAACGATAGTGTAGAGGCGTAGGGTGAATTGAGGAGACTTTTCTCTACACCTGGGGTTTGACCTCTCTATACCTGGGGTGTCACTCCCCTGGTATACATACCTGCAGGTATAGAATGGAGGTATAGGGTATAGTAATAGGTATAGGAAGGTCACCCCCCTATATTTTTGGTGTGACCTCTCTATACCTGGGGTGTGACATCTCTACACTAGAGGTGTGATATCTCCATTCTATACCATGCCAACTGAACAATGTAACTTTTGTTTACCAATGAAGTAATATACCCTAAAAAAATAAATGAGAATTGAGTGAACACCATTGACATTGTTAACATGACAAAATGAGCTCACCAACTTTATCAGCGGGTCTCTCGCAGATGTAAGGGTGGCTGTTGGTCATAGCGGCACAGTCTTCAACATCCCAATAGAAATATTCAGCGTCACATAGGAGAGCTTCTGAATTGTCCTTGCCTCCGTTTCCTGCTACTTGGAATGAAGCACATGGGAAATATCTTCGAGCTACCACGCAAAGAGCACGACCGGATTCTAGTTTAGGTGATAGTCCTTTATCCGTGCCTCCCCATCCTAGAAATAAAAATAAACTATAAGTATTACCTAGAACAGATACGATTTAAAAATTTACTACTCCGGAAAACTAAATTTTCTGTTAATTAATAAACTAAGCCTTTATTATTTGTTAATTAAATATCACTTTACCTGGCCACCAATTTTTATATGAGAAGGAATCTTCACTACCCTCCCAAATCCACAAAGCGTGTCCCATAACTTGCACTCCAACTCCGGAAGTCATCACTGAGTCAGCACTGTTAGAAAAGACGAGCCATTCGCTGAGATAATCATTTTCTTGCTGAGATGTAAAGTCAACAAGTCTAGCTCCTTTTGATCTACAGTGAGCAAGTGCTTCTCCTTGACTGAAGCCAACACTTGTGTCTCCATCGGCTTTTGGTACAACCAATGAGTAACACTTCCCATCAAATGATGTTTCACCAGGCTGACAGGCTGAGATACTGTTTGGATGACATCTAACCCAAACTGCCTCTCTGTCTATGTCACAACTACCGCCTGAAAATAGCGAATTAATTATATAAGTTTTAAAAATCGGGAATGGGTACCTCGAATTATGTCCTTACCAAAGAATATTGAAGGTAGAGAATGTCAGAAGGTATAGGAGAGCGTCATACAGAAGGTGGGGGTGAAATCTGTGCTGACATCTAGCGGCAGCTCTGAAACTAACTCTCCTTACCATAAAAATTCTTCCCACTATTCTTAGTTAGCATTATGACATCATCTCGTTCTTTATTACCATTTTAACGACAGGAGTATCTACTTAAAATTGGTTATTATTATATAAAAATAATAATTCGGAATTATCAATTTTGTGCCAGAAATGTTGTGCTGAAAATAAGACGACAGTGGCGCATTCTCTTAGTAGGCCTGGTGTAACTACTAAATAATACACTAGCGCTCCTGTTACCTGGCTACGAAACTTATTTTTTTGTCCGAAATAATACATCTCAGGACTATCTTTCTATATCTATTTATTCTTTGGTCTTCAACTTATTAGATTCGGTATGCTCATTATCAGAACCTAATTTATATTATAATGCGATTTTAGATTCACTCCGTTCGTCGTCAGACATTAAGAACATCCGTTTAATTGCCACTGGTTACCCATTCAATTATTGAACATTATTAATCCGACATAACCGCAGATAAACTAGTCTTATAGAAATGAAACATAGAATACTTATTTATCACATCCAGGTACAACTTTTCACCAAATTGGATATTTTTTGAAAATTATATATATGTAATTTGATCAAATTGATTAATGCTAATATTGTGATGAAATCATTATTACAAGTGTGCCATCTATTTAAATTCTTTCCGAGAGATTTGAACCTCTAAATAAAGAATTTATTTTATCTTAGATACGTGCTTGTCTATATATATATATATATATATATATATATATAATATATAATATTATATATATATATATATATATATATATATATAATAACAAAAATAAACTAAATAAATTAACTTATGACTAGGCTTGCAAGAAATAGTTTAAAACTTACCACCTGAGATGTAGCATTCGAGGATACTTTCCTCATGGCCAACACAGTGCACACCGTTAGCTGCAATCACAGTAGATTTAGACATTTTACCCTCAGCTGGCTTCCCTTGCCAAGATTGTTCAGCTCCTCTGAAAGATATACATATCTCATATTTGTATTATAGTTTTCTTGTGTTATTTATTTACCTTATAATGAATTCTAACTTCTATTTTATTCTTTAATATTTAGTACGTTATTAATATGTATTTGTTTTTTTTTATTTATCTATTTAGTTAAATAATTTTTAACTAAAAATTTAATTCATTCTTGATGTGTATTAACATTATTTAATTAGTGATTATTATGATCAAAAAGAACAAAAAAAAAGAAGGTGAATTAAGAACATCTGTTGTGATGTGCTGTGAATCTTAATTTAAATATTGCGTAAGAATTCATTGCATATAATGTTTCATAAGTTTTCAAAAATCATATATCTGCCTATTTTACACTTACCTTGAGTAACCTAAATTCTTGCAGACAATATTAGCTTCTTCCAGAGACCATTTATTTCTCTGGTCACACAGAATGCCCCATGCACCAAATGTAACTTGAATTTCAACAAAACCTTCAAGTTGGGATGGGCCGCCTCTTAGTCTTAGTACTTGCCATGTAGGAGTGTTTTTAGTACTGTTAGTTGTTTTATTCGAGGAGACGACAATATCTGGTCTGAATACATGCTGTTTCGTCGGAGCTGCTGGAGTTGTGGGTGTAGTGGTTTGCTTTGTTGGTTTAGGACGAACTGTTCTTCCTCCAACTGTTACAGGCCTTGCAGTTAGAACTTCAAATTGGTTCTGAATGTTATCATGCACTCTTTCAGTAGTGACTTCAAAAGGACTTGATCCTTGAGGGTCCAAGTCGCCAAAGCGATTTGATAAATCGTCACTCGGAATGTAAACAGGTCTGGGTTGAGTGACTGTTGGTTGATATGGACGCTTAGGCACGTCTTTTCTTCCGATGTCTTTAGTAGTTGGAGTGTCTGGCCGTTGGGCATTATCAATGAAGTTGGTTCCAAATTGTCTAGGAGGCAAATATTCGTAATTAGGATTAGGTCTAGGTGGAGGATCGTTATATAATGGTCTATTTGGTTTTGGTGGCAAACCATAGCCTGGCGATTTAGGATTTGGTGGTAAATAACCAGTCGAAGATTCATCAAATTTCGGTTCTCGTCTGCTACTGTCAGAATTAGGGCTAGGTTGCTGAGGACGGTCTACGTAAGTTGTTGATGGACCTTGATTAGAAGAGCTATAATTCGGTCTTGATTGCGATGGAAAAGGAAGAAATGATTGAGTTGGTTGTCTTGGTGATGGATTACCGTAAATTGGCCTGGAAGAAGTAGGGGGGTCGATTCTTCTAGAAGTATCAGGCCTTACTGTTTGAGAAACAAAGTGTTGATTCGATGGTTGAGGCACGCTGTCAGAGTTTGGCCTTGGTTTACACCTAATTCCTTTTTTAGAAGGTAAACCTCCAAATCTAACGTCAAAGTCGTAGGGTCGAGATTCACTTCCTTCTCTTTCACCTGAAAAAAGCAGCCCAAATTTCTTATAATGTATCAATTTTTAATAAAATCGAATTTGTTATTTTAAAACTATTAACCTACTTCAAAAACATGAATTACCTAGAGCTAATAAATTGAGCAAATTTAATTAGGTTTTAACTTAATATGACTAACTTACGCGATATAATAGGTTGATGCGTTTCTAATATAGGTGGTCCAACTGCGTCTAAATCATAAGGGTTGTCATAAGCGCACTTGACTTTATGTGGATAGTCACATATTAATTTTTTAGGGTCAAATCTGTAAACAAAGTACACATCATTTACAATAAGAATTTACAAATCTATTAAATGTAACATGAATCGGGTACAGAGTTCATCGGTACTTTTCCTCCCTACTTCGGGATGGGTTGGTATCCGGTTATTAGGGTGAACGCAATGCTCTTCCTATATACCAAGGTTAGTTGGTGAGGAAAATAAATATGGGGAATCCTAGCTGTATATTTATTTAATGTATTTTACCTAGTGCCTGGAGCGCAGTCCATGACAAACGTCCTTCCGTTTGCGCAGCTAAGAAATTTGGAACAATCAGGATGTGGTGATAATCCACTAAATCCTTGGGGGCAAATAGCAGGAGGTGGTAAAACCAATCTACTGTTGCGTACAGATGCAGAATCTGCTGATAAAGATGATGCACTGCCGATTCTCCTTGAAAGTGATTCATCATCGTCGCAATATGGTAAGTCATCATCACCGACAGAAACTTGTGACTGTGAACTAAACCCATCATCAGGCGATTGAGAGATGAAATCATCTGGTACTTGTGATTGTGACGTGAAGCCGTTGTCAGGAAATTGGGATTGCGAATAAAATCTGTCGTCTGGTATTTGAGACTGACCATCTAATTCAGGATTTGGTTGAGGTACACTAGGGTTAACACCTCGCTGCGAAGGGAACCTTGGAGGAAAATTCGAATCGGCTCTTCCTGGTGCCAGATTACCAGGACCGCTTTGATCCCTAAAAACTGTCCCTTTATTTTCATTACCAGGTTGACACTCAAGACCTCCTGGAGCAAACTGCTGGGAATGTCCATTGATAGGATTGATCTTTGAACAGTCCAAAGGATTATTTGGTGAGGAAGGTGGACCAAATGAAGGACCTGGAGGAGGCACTAATTCTCGAGGAATTATTGGATTCCATCTTCTGGAACTTGGTGGCTGGACACCTGCATGTTTAGTTAGGTTTCTTGAAGCACCAATATTTCTTCTGTCGTATGGTGTGTAAGTAGGCAGACCTGAAAAATTAAAAAATTAAATTAACCTTTTTCCTTGTGAAATTTTTCAAAAGTTATTTTACAAAAAGAAGATAGAGAAGACAATTTTACCATTGTATCCGTGAGTGTGGTGATGATGATGTGGCCCAGGACCTGTACAAAATAAAATTTTATTAAACAGTAAATTGGATATTTCTATATTTCAACTTAAAATGGCACTAATGTTATTGTGCTTTGCAGAGATAGTAATGAATACCTCGATGATGTGAATGGTAGGCTGATGAATGTCCGTGATAGGATGGAGGATGACCAGAAAAATCTCTATGTTCCCTATGATGTTGATGATAAGCTAAAGTGTGGCCAGGAGGCAATCCATATTCCGGCCCTCCTAGCATTTGGTTGGCTGGTTTTCTATCACCAGATATGAAGTTTGCAGGATTTGAATGCCAGTGTGTTCCTTCACTTCGCCCTGTTCTTCTGTTGTCTGAAAGTTTTATAGAGTATTTTTTACAGTAGCCAACACAATTTTTTAGGCGAAATCATCCGCGTATTGTTCTTACAAGTTTTTTAGTCGTTTTATTGAAAAAAGTCATAGTAAATTGTGAAGAATCCTTAAACCAAGAAGGAATCCACTTAAACTACTTAACTGTTTTTAAGTGCGCACAATGCAAGCCTTGACTCACCTTCTCAGTTAAGTATTCACAAATAATAACCTTCACATTTGGTTGGAAGCAATAATTTGTATATTTCATAAACAGAACTAACTTGTAAAATAAATATCACAATACTTACGTGTATGACAGACAACTTTGTCAGGAAAGTCGCATTCTAAAGTTTTTGGATTGAATAGAGTTCCCGGTGAACAGAGTCTTAAAACTCCTCGACCTCTCCAACAGCTCAGAAATTTCCTGCAGTCACCGCTGTAAGGAAAATCACCTGTTGCACCTCCTGGACATTCCTCTCGAAACTAAACAAACCATAATAATTTTTGTTCAACAATAAGAAAAATGCCTTGCGCGACGTCTTTCATGACGTTTTAACTAATCCATTAAAGATTTATAAAATCAAATCAAAGGAAAGCAACAAAATGAAATTATTTAGAACTAATAAAAATAACAGGCTTTACTTGAAAGATAATTAAACAAATCACTAATGGTCATAATTAGTATTGTGTTTGCCAATTTTATCAGTGCTACATTTTTTAAAATTACTCCCAAGGTAGAGAGCAGTGAAAACGCCTAACTTACTGGAATAACTCCAAGGGTAGAGTAGAGAAAGCGCCTGACTTAGCGAAATGACTGCCACATTAAGTGGTGTCCATGTCTATTCCGCTGAGCTATATTAATTAGAAACTCTCTTCCAACTTTCGTTAAAAATCTGATATTTTCAATAAAATATTTTTTGGCATACTTCATACTAGAGTTCTAGCAACTCTGACAGCATCTGACTTTACTCTTGTATTAAAAATATTTATATTAACTGTTTATGAGCTAATGCAACTCATTATCTAGAGTAATGTACAGAAAATAAACATGTTAATTGAGTGCTTCAGCATCTAATTCGTAAGTTCTAATATATCATTTTTTGGCCGCGGGCGTACCTCAAAGGGTGTGTTTGTGTCTTTTTTATTTTATTATTTTATTTTATTTTATTGGAACCCCTCTTTTCAATAAATGATTTTATTTGCAGAACTAGAACGCAACCATACCTCACTGGCCGAGAAACTCATATGATTGACAGGAGAGAGAACATCATCGTCATTTTGCCTCGCTGCTCTGCTACCATCAACATTTTCCGGATACACGTAAACAGGTAAAGGTCCAAATCGACCTCGACCATCAGTTTTGAACGTCTGAAATAATTTAGAAAAAATCTTTTTTAATATGAAATTCTGAACAAGAGGATAAAAATTTAGTTAATAAAACATTTCACTGATGAGGTTTTTAAATAAGTCACCATGGTTTTATGCGGAATTTATTTAAAATAACAGATTTTTCAGACCTTTTCGTTCCATTTTCCATTAGAGAAAATTCCTCTATGCTTATTAATATGAAATGTAATTTTAATTTGGGTAAAATATTTGTTACACACTCAAAGTGCAAAATAATAAATCACTATCAAGATCATTCGCCGGAATGATCGGAAGAAGAAAAATCGAGTATGGGATACTTCGGAACTTTTCCTTACCTAATTAATTGAATATGCGTAGCTAATTTAGCTACGCTCATCCTTTAGACTCGCTTTGCTCGTCCTCAACATTTTAAATACGTCTAAGTTATGTAAACAATTATATATTCGGTCTCGCTTCGATTTTCCTCAAACAGAAAAGATCAGTTGAATGGCAGGGGTGACACATCCCTCTTACTAAGTATGGTTGATGCTAGCGTTGATACACTAGCTGTATCTAGACATGGTTGATGCTAGCGTTGATACACTAGCTGTATCTAGACAATCTAGACAGTTTTTTAAATTAAACTGTGTATACTTGTGTATTATACAAAACAACACACTCGTCCCAATTTTCAACTTTTTTTCAAAGCAATTTATAGGAAAAAACTGAACCGAATTCATGTGAAAGATCGGATTTGGATTACTATAGCGCAAACATACGTTTCATATATACTCACGGTATGGACAAGGAAATTACGAATAATTAAAATAGCATCGTTTTAAAATTTAATAGCATCTCATAATTAATTAAAATAACATTTAAACTGCACAATAATGTTTATAACTAGAGCAATGCATTTGTCCTTACGCTAAATGACCCGAGAAAATAATAATGTTTTTACAAGGATTATAATTATTTCTACCTAAACCAAGGTCGATATCGCTACTATCATTTCCGATTAATGTAGAAGAGAATTCTAGATTTCTAAATCTATTTAGAAATCTAGATTTCTAAGTAGAGTAAGTTCTTAACTTCAAAAAATGAATTTCTAAATTGTATAAACTTATTATAGTGGAAATTAAATAAGTAGCAAACCTTTGCAACTGACTTTAGCATCATGGGAATGTAGTGTCACTATGCTTTTCATCAAACCCTAGCAAATGATTTAAGTATCATGGGAAATGTAGTTCTACTATGCTTTCCATCAAACCCTAGCAAATTATTTAAGTATCATGGGAAATATAATTCTACTAATGCTTTCCATCAAACCCTAGCAAATTATTTAAGTATCATAGGAAATATAGTTCTACTATGCTTTCCATCAAACCCTAGCAAATGATTTAAGTATCATGGGAAATGTAGTTCCACTATGCTAGCCAGCAGGCCCTAGCAACTGATTTTTTTTATCGTCTCATTTTTTAATGTAAGAATAATGTCGCAATGATTTTCATTGTGATGGTTCGTTTTAAGAATTCGCTATTGCAAAACTTTTTATTATTAGTCTTGAGGATGTTTGATTAAAGAGCACTATAGAAGCATCACATATACTCTTCGGATGATGTTATTTATGTTAATTGATTAACGAATTTAGTTTTAAACCCTTAATGGTTAAAAATATTTTATTCGTCTTTACTTACATTTTGAGTTAAATTTGAAGCAAATAATCCGAATAAAGTAAGAACCGCCAACACTAACTTCTTCATTGTAAAGTCACTGTCTTCAACTTTTTTATTTGTTTTTTAAGAAAAATTAAATATTAAATAAAACATAATAATAATTTATAACTTTGTCTTCGTTACGCATGATAAATCAAAACAATTAAAGAAATGAAAATTAAATTCTTAAATTATTTATTATACAAATGAATTTTCTTGCGTGTGTTTTTTTGAAAACGTTCAATTTAATAAAATATATGTGGAAAACATAAACTAGAAATAAGATAACATAGATTGATAAATGTTATCGTCTTTTAGAGGGCACCGCAAATCTAATTATTGATTAGGACTGGGAGGGATCAGACTCAGCATCTTATATATAACATGACTGAATGAGTCCAACATGTTAAATCTATAGTTGTGTGTCGTAGTCATCTCTGCGATACGTAGAGATTTCTTGTATTTGGAAAAAGGGAACAAACATCGCAAGAAACAGAACCAAGAAATGATTCGGGAATCACCGAACATGATTCTAAGAATACTATCGAAGAAGATAAGCCTCATACAGTATGCCTACCTTCTCTTACATTCCGTTTATTGTAATATATTATTTAACACTATACGCAGCTGTTCTAAGGTTCTATGAAACATAATATGAGTGATTTAATACAAGCATAATAGAATTGCATTATTACATACTTTTTAGTTTCATACCTTTTAATCAAGTAAATCATGGTCATCACATGTGTAGCTTTTTATTTTCTAAGACAAATCAACTGTAGTCATATACTACGAAGAGAATATTTAAAATATAAAATTATATTAACTAAATTATGTGTGTGGTTTAGAAATGAAATGTTTTAAACACAGTCTATTAGGTTTAATGGCTCAAAATATAAATTACTGATTTAAGAAATGGTTGAAGAGTCGGCAACAATGTTTCTGGACTAGATTGTCGCTTTTTGTATCCTCATGAAGGTTGGATTGATCCAAAGATATTTATTGGAAAGACGCGCGATAAAATAAACTGACTTTATTGCAAACTGTACACGCTTGATACGTCCCGCGCATGCTTGCAATTATTATATTACTTGCGCATGTCTTAAATTTAGAGGAAAACTTACCTTCCGACTAATGGTTTCCTATTAGAGGTTATAAACATATGGCGAAAATTACATTAGTTTATTTTGTTCTTTATCACCTCGTGTCTCAATATTTGTATTTAAAGCTATAAAGGTTAGTCACTTAAATGTTTTATTTGCCCAAAAGTGTTAATTCATGTTGAACTCGTCTTAATCTTGTTACATATAGTAGAGGAATAGGCCGGCAGATAGGGTCCCCCAAAAAGTTGAGGTAAAAAATTTTTTTGTGCTTTATTTTATTTAATTGAATGGAGCTCATACCCATATTTTATTTGAGAATGGGTTGTATTTTTACCTAAAAATCAAGTCCCTATTAAAGAAACTGTTGTCAATCTTAACACCATCAAATCGCAGGGCTCTCAGTCTTAATTGTGCTGTGTCATTTACCTACAAATAAGGCCCCCTTAACACCATCAAGTCGCAGGGCTCTCAGTCTTAATTGTGCTTGACCTACAAATGCCCCATTCAATTCTTAACACCATCAAGTCGCAGGGCTCTCAGTCTTAATTGTGCTGTGTCATTTACCTCAAATGAGGCCCATTGAAACATTGTTTAGTATATCTTAACACCATGTCGCAGGGCCTCAGTCTTAATTGTGCTGTGTCATTTACCTACAATGAGGCCCCATTGAAACATTGTTTTAGTATATCTTAACACCATCAAGTCGCAGGGCTCTCAGTCTTAATTGTGCTGTGTCATTTACCTACAAATGAGGCCCCATTGAAACATTGTTTAGTATATCTTAACACCATCAAGTCGCAGGGCTCTCAGTCTTAATTGTGCTGTGTCATTTACCTACAAATGAGGCCCCATTGAAACATTGTTGTATATCTTAACACCATCAAGTCGCAGGGCTCTCAGTCTTAATTGTGCTGTGTCATTTACCTACAAATGAGGCCATTGAAACATGTTTAGTATATCTTAACACCATCAAGTCGCAGGGCTCTCAGTCTTAATTGTGCTGTGTCATTTACCTACAAATGAGGCCCCATTGAAACATTGTTTAGTATATCTTAACACCATCAAGTCGCAGGGCTCTCAGTCTTAATTGTGCTGTGTCATTTACCTACAAATGAGGCCCATTGAAACATTGTTTAGTATATCTTAACACCATCAAGTCGCAGGGCTCTCAGTCTTAATTGTGCTGTGTCATTTACCTACAAATGAGGCCCCATTGAAACATTGTTTAGTAATCTTAACACCATCAAGCAGGGCTCTCATCCTTATTGTGCTGTGTCATTTACCTACAAATGAGGCCCCATTGAAACTTGTTTAGTATATCTTAACACCATCAAGTCGCGGGCTCTCAGTCTTAATTGTGCTGTGTCATTTACCTACAAATGAGGCCCCATTGAACATTGTTTAGTATATCTTAACACCATCAAGTCGCAGGGCTCTCAGTCTTAATTGTGCTGTGTCATTTACCTACAAATGAGGCCCCATTGAAACATTGTTTAGTATATCTTAACACCATCAAGTCGCAGGCTCTCAGTCCTTAATTGGCTGTGTCATTTACCTACGATTCCGGCCCCTTTGAAACATTGTTTAGTATATCTTAACACCATCAAGTCGCAGGGCTCTCAGTCTTAATTGTGCTGTGTCATTTACCTACAAATGAGGCCCCATTGACATTGTTTAGTATATCTTAACACCATCAAGTCGCAGGCTCTCAGTCTTATTGTGCTGTGTCATTTACCTACAAATGAGGCCCCATTGAAACATTGTTTAGTATATCTTAACACCATCAAGTCGCAGGGCTCTCAGTCTTAATTGTGCTGTGTCATTTACCTACAAATGAGGCCCCATTGAACATTGTTTAGTATATCTTAAACACCATCAAGTCGCAGGGCTCTCAGTCTTAATTGTGCTGTGTCATTTTACCTACAAATGAGGCCCATTGAAACATTGTTTAGTATATCTTAACACCATCAAGTCGCAGGCTCTCAGTCTTAATTGTGCTGTGTCATTTACCTACAAATGAGGCCCATTGAAACATTGTTTAGTATATCTTAACACCAATCAAGTCGCAGGGCTCTCAGTCTTAATTGTGCTGTGTCATTTACCTACAAATGAGGCCCCATTGAAACATTGTTTAGTATATCTTAACACCATCAAAGTCGCAGGGCTCTCAGTCTTAATTGTGCTGTGTCATTTACCTACAAATGAGGCCCATTGAAACATTGTTTAGTATATCTTAAACCATCAAGTCAGCAGGCTCTCAGTCTTAATTGTGCTGTGTCATTTACCTACAAATGAGGCCCCATTGAAACATTGTTTAGTATATCTTAACACCATCAAGTCGCAGGGCTCTCAGTCTTAATTGTGCTGTGTCATTTACCTACAAATGAGGCCCCATTGAAACATTGTTTAGTATATCTTAACACCAATCAAGTCGCAGGGCTCTCAGTCTTAATTGTGCTGTGTCATTTACCTACAAATGAGGCCCCATTGAAACATTGTTAGTATATCTTACACCATCAAGTCGCAGGGCTCTCAGTCTTACTTGTGCTGTGTCATTTACCTACAAATGAGGCCCCATTGAAACATTGTTTAGTATATCTTAACACCATCAAGTCGCAGGGCTCTCAGTCTTAATTGTGCTGTGTCATTTACCTACAAATGAGGCCCATTGAAACATTGTTTAGTATATCTTAACACCCTCAAGTCGCAGGCTCTCAGTCTTATTGAGCTGTGTCATTTACCTCAAATGAGGTGAAACATTGTTTGCAAGTCGGGCTCTCAGTCTTAATTGTGCTGTGTCATTTACCTACAATGAGGCCCCATTGAACATTGTTTAGTATATCTTAACACCATCAAGTCGCAGGGCTCTCAGCCTTAATTGTGCTGTGTCATTTACCTACAAATGAAGGCCCCATTGAAACATTGTTTAGTATATCTTAACACCATCAAGTCGCAGGGCTCTCAGTCTTATTGTGGCTGTGTATTTACCTACAAATGAGGCCCCATTGAAACATTCTTTAGTATACCGTTACCACATCAAGTCGCAGGGCTCTCAGTCTTAATTGTGCTGTGTCATTTACCTACAAATGAGGCCCCATTGAACATTGTTTAGTATATCTTAACACCATCAAGTCGCAGGGCTCTCAGTCTTAATTGTGCTGTGTCATTTACCTACAAATGAGGCCCATTGAAACATTGTTTAGTATATCTTAAACCATCATGTCGCGAGCCCTCTATTACTTGGCACTATATTTTATCTATAAGTGGGGACAAATTAGATCATAGTATAGTCTCTCTAAGTATCATCAAGTCCTGGGACAACCAGTTGGGGTCGAGCTTAATCTTTTACACACAAATGGGGCCCCTTTGGAGCAAGATTTGCCGGTCTCATCTTAAATTCTGCCGTCCAGATCTGGACGACAGAATTTCCGACTGGGGGCTCGCGACATGATGATGTTAAGAAAGGTTGTACCATGCAAATCTATTAGATTTGCCTTATCTTTTAGATTTTTCAAAATAATTGCGCATACATATCTCATAGGTTATACAAATCTATAGTCATCATTCCGAAATCAAAACTGTAGAGCATTTACGCTAATAAACAATAAAAACAAATTATTTTTATTACTTTTTTAAAATAATAAAAACAATAAAATGTTTTGGCGCATTTTCTTTGAAAAATTCAGTAATATTAAGCTATAAGCAACATTATTACTCAATGAGCTTAACTTACTATTCACGATTTTTGACATATTTGACATATATACCCTCACTTCTCTCGTGCCAACGTTTCGAGCATGGACATGCTCTTCATCAGGGCAACCTGAAGATAATATAATAAACAAAACCAATAGAGACAAGAAAATGACAAAAAGTAAAAATAATAACTTTATATCATTGATAAATGTAAAATTTATTAGAGTGATAAGGACTTTTTATGTATTCGTCTGGCGGAGTTCCACTGACCATCAGGTTAGTAAGGGCGCTGAACTAAGGCGCCAATGAAACATTCTGCTAGATGGTGCTTGCAAGAAGTTAACTTTTCAAAAACATTAATTAAGTTTCTTTTAAACTTTTTGAGTCATGGCTGTGCGAGATGCTTCTAAAACATACGTTATATACACCTAGACGTTGCCATAAAATTGCAGGTTAGTGGCTGAAACCGGCCCAAGTCGTGTTATACAGTCCACGATTATTCCTTAGACTAGAGATTGGAAGCATAAAACGATTTATAATGGAAATGTGACATAAGAATCACAAGAATAGTTTGTTTGACGGCCATACGACATGACATGTGGTATCATAGAATAGCAAGAAACAGTCAGGGTCTCCATCTGACCCAGCACATATGTTTCTTAAATGAGATTATTGAAATGAATCATCCTCAATCCTATTTCTGAAGAAGAAGGAGGAAATTATTCCTCCTTATATATTAATAATCCATACACCTTAGATACTAGTAGGTTTAAACTAATAATGCGTGTTGCATAAAGAACTTACGTCAGAAGAATATAATCAAATAAAATATCGGGTACGGGGTACCTCGGAACTTTTCCTCATTACATCGGATTCGCTACGCTCATCCTCCCTGCATCAGACTCGCTTCACTCGTCCTCAGATAGTAAATGCATCTGATCCATTCAATACAGCACTGACCACGCTCAATGCTCCTTAATTTTTATTATATTAAGGAAATATTAAAAAAATATTGTATGTTTTTACATGTATAATTAATTATAAATTGGGCTCAAAACCCGTTTTTGTGTAAATAAATAAATAAATAATCCAATTAAATTATGGAAATACTTGCCGTATTGAAACGAAACTTACTGTACGTATTTATTATATAATAATATATACTTGTACTAAATTTCAACCCAATTGGACCATTTCCCAATTTGTTGCATTTTTTTAAAAAACGTACACAAGTCATTAAATAAAATTGAACTATTGCTTATAATGATATGAAACTTAACACATATGTTAGACTTATACATAACCACATTCGTGCCAAATCTCAATCCGATCGCATCATTTTTCCGCGTTTTATGATTTTTCGAGTCACAATTGCGGGTAATTGACGTCATAAAAAAATTATTTTCCGAATAGCTCAACTACAGCGGTAAACAGATTTTTTAGAAAATTTGAACTCTCTAGCATAAATACACGGGGCGCTACGATTATAACATACAGACCGATAACTTTGCCAAAACCACTCAGGAGGCATTAAAAATGCCTGAAATAGATAACTTCGGTTTCATCCCGGTTTCGGATTTTTACCAAACAATAATTTTTCTATATACCTACGGTATAAATAATGAGGAAAAGCCATAAAAAAATAATATATATATATAATATATATTATATATGTGTGTGTGTGTGTGTGTGTGTGTGGTGTGTGTGTGTGTGTGTGTGTGTGTGTGTGTGGGCATGTGTGTTTATATATGTATGTGTGTGGTATGTATTTATGTGGGTGCGTATGTGTAGGTTAGAGTGCCTGTATAATCATTATACAGGCACTCTATTACTATACTGATTATACAGGCACTCTAGTGTAGGTATATCTGTTATAATACTCTAATCATATTTTATATATAACATAATATTATTTTCATTAATGTTTTACCACCAAACGATATTTGTATTTCAATTGTAAGCGAAAACTAAGTACTTACATTTCTTAAATTTTTAAAAGCTAGAAGAGCATCGAGCGTGGTCGGTTCCCACTGGGTGACCAGGGGGTGACCCCTGGGAATGAAACGATTGTTCGCCCCTGCTCAAAAAGTTAATTTCTGAGCAGGGGCGAAGTGAGGTCGAAGACATGTTGCAGTATAAATTTAACGAAATATATATATTTATAATATATTACAGTGTCTAATGTCCGCCGTATTATGTTAAAAACAATAAGCTGAGAAAGAAGAAGAAAAGAAGAATATTTATCTAGACGCCAAGACGCATACCAAGACGTTTGTTTACGTTCTGTTTACTGAATTTATATTTTGTTTTATAAATAAAGTGTGTTGCATTTAAAAAGTGGTTAGTTTGTAACCACGTTTAAATAGTGGTTGAAAACAGTTTCTTAAATTGTGCAGTTTTATTGGAGGAGGGAGGTATTATTTTGTAAGGTTAGTGGATGACAGGATCCGGCCAAATGATGTCGGCCGGCTCTCCCGCCGCTTTCAATATTCTCAAAGAGAGATTGAGAGCTACAGGCGGTTCGTCAGGTCCTGGAACGAAGGAAAGTTCAGGTCAGAATCCTTTCGTCAGTTCGCCTGGAGGTCACCCTGGTTTTCATCCTCAGAAAGCTGGAAAGTCGAGTGATGCGAGGGCACCCAAACCTCCTAAGCCCCCAGAGAAGCCTCTCATGCCTTACATGAGATACTCTCGTAAAGTATGGGATACTATCAAAGCTCAAAATCCAGAGTTGAAGTTATGGGAAATCGGTAAAATTATTGGTCAAATGTGGAGGGATTTGCCAGACGACGAAAAAACAGAATACATCGAAGATTACGAAACTGAAAAGCTTGAATACGAGAAAAATTTGAAAGCTTATCATAACTCTCCCGCTTACTTAGCTTTCTTAGCTGCAAAGAACAAAGGTAAGCAAGCTCAAGCCGACGCAGCCGACCGAGAAGAAAGTCAGCGTGGTTCAACAAAACAAGATCGCAGGATTGATATCCAACCTGCTGAAGACGAAGATGATCCTGAAGATCAATACAGCGTTAAACACGTTGCTTATGCTCGCTACACACGTAATCATAGGTTAATTAATGAAATATTTTCCGACTCAATCGTCCCCGATGTAAGATCTGTGATAACAACAGCTCGAATGCAAGTATTAAATAGACAAGTACAGAGTCTAACAGTTCATCAGAAAAAGCTCGAAGCCGAATTACAACAAACTGAGGAGAAATTTGAATCAAAGAAAAGGAAATTTGAGGAATCGAGTCAAGCTTTTCAAGAAGAGTTGAAGAAACACTGCCAGAGAGCTGTCGATGAAGAAACTTTTCAAAAAATGGTGGAAAGGCAAATTGAAACAATTAGAAAGGTATAAATATAGTTTTTTTGTTAGTGTTTAGAGACTATTTTGGTTTATAGTTTAACACAGGGTTATAATTAGTTGACAGAGTGGGATAATAGCGAGGGAACCAATGAGGTTAGTCCTAGATGTTAATCTACGTTTACAATTTCAAATTCAGGCCAATCTCATTGGTTCCTCAACACTATTTTATCATGCTGTCAACTTATTATAATTGGGTGTTATACTAAAGTGTCATTTGAGTTGTTCATGAGCTTATTCCTTTGGCTTGTAATGTAAGACCTGTCCTCTAAGAATATAGAAGTTAAGTCTAGCTGGATATATCGAGTGGGCCCATACCTAGTTATATCTAGTGGGCCTGGACCATACCTGGTTATATCTAGTGGGCCCATACCTGATATCAAGTGGGCCTGGACCTATACCCTTATATCTAGTGGGCCTGACCATACCAAGTGGGCCTGACCTGATATTGATTACACAGCTAGATCTGGTACATGATCAACTTCAGTAATCCAATGTTAGTTTATTTATTGTGGCATTCTCATATGTTGTACAAGTAGACCAATCCCTTATAGTAACTGTTACATCATTTGTTGTTTTGACAGAGATTTTGTCATATAGAGCAGAGACTATAGATACTTAGACTTTAGAGACTACTTAATAGACTTTAGAGACTACTTAATAGACTATAGATAACAGTAAGACTGTCGACTCAATGGTGGAAATTTGGATTCTGGTCGATGTTAGCGCCGCTGCAGACCTACTTTTTAACTGAGTAGGCGTGGCTTAATTTCCTGCTTTTTGCCTACATTCCATTTGAAATTAATTTTTTTATACTTTCAAGTCATACTTGAAAATGTGGGAAAATGTTGCACTCTCGGTATGTCTCTTAACTTCAACTGAAAGTTTTTATTTTTTCTTTAATAAACTATTGGGTAAGTTATGCCTCATTAATAACAAAAAGGAATGGGATTTTATTAGCTAAATAAATTTTGTATTGAGACATTGAGTTTGGTACATGACACTGTTAATTGACCTCATAGGTTGTATGTACAGTCTATTGTTTAGTTTAAAAATCTTGACAGGTCAGTTTAGGCACCACTGATTCTTAAGAAAAAAAATCCCTGCAGGAAGGGAGCGGGAAAAATATATGTAAACAAGTCAGGTTATTTTACCCGTATTTTCTTGGCGATGTTTTTTTACATTTCTTTGTGTAGTTTTACTTTAAAATAATTTTTAAGATTAATTTGAAAGTTATTTTCAAAACCATGTAATCAAAAGAAGAACCACGAACAAAGTGAACGATTACCGGGAAGAAGGTTTTTCCCTACAGCGGTTATGGTGGTAGGGATTTTTTTCTCTTTTAAGTGAGTGGTTGGCAGCGGCTTCTCTGATTGGTCAATCCCCAAAATACTAATGACCTTGGGGATTTTTAAACTAAACAATAGACTGTAATTTGAAGTATTCTCTAATTTAATTTGAATTATCTGTTACAGGAAAAGCTTAGAGGTGTAACTGGGAATTGCTTGGCATCAGCCAACACTGCAGTGCCGACCCCAGTCAGCAGTACCTCGGTCGAGAGGGTGCAAACTGATGATACAATGCAGCCGACGCCGACACCTCCCACTCCCCAGGTTTCACTTTTATACAAAATATTATTAATAAGTTTCTTAAAAATAAAAGTGGTGAATTATTTGGTTTAAGCCAACTTTGTCAATAATGTTAACCAGCTTAGTTTTGCCTTTGTTGGTAATTTTCATCCTCCACTCTTGCCTTTGACTCAAAGAAACTAATACTTAAAGGGAGGATACAACAGGTCTTATCATTCCTTGGGTAGCTAGGTGCTGTAACTGTACATTGGTGACGTCATTTTTTTATTTTTCATAATAATTACTATTTCACATAAATATTACATTATTTTTTAACTATTTTGTCGTAAAGTAGGAAAATGAATTTAAAATAAGTTGTAATTATTATCTGTTGCATTTAGTCTTTAATTGTCTGTGTTGAATAAAATGGTTTTATGTGGTGTCACTGACAAATAGTGTGCTACAATAGGGGTTGTAAGGGGGTGGGGGAGTATCTAGTCTCTCTCTAGGGAGACTATAGTAGGGATAAGTACCTAAGATGAGAAATCTTATCACCTATCTATAGTAGGGATAAGAAACCGTCTCACTTCCAGACCCCTTATCACTGTACCCCTGCCCCTTATTTGGGCTATGTACTCCCTCTAAGTATTAGTCTCTTAAGTAGAAGTTCAGAAGTAAAAAATAATTATGATGTAATAGTTATTCATGTTACATGGCAGGAAAATTGAATTTTACTGACTAGTTAGAAATTTGGTGATGAGGCTATAAAAATTACCTGCAGAATCAAAGCCAAGGCACCAACAAAGTAGCATTTTCCTGTCTAAAAATAATTGTGTAATGGTTCATGTTCCTGCTGTATGAGTAGATAAATTATTTTTGTAATGTAAAGTTAAATTACATTTTCTTTACTCATGTAACAGCATTGAAGAACTTGTTTGAAGGTATTCATTGAGATCTTAGTTTGATTCCATTTGATAATGTTGTGAAGGGGCTTGGAGCCAGTGTGTAGACTCATCTCTCAGATACAAGTTTAGACTTAGAACTATAATTTAAACTTTAAGACATAAATACTATCCAAAGAATATATGGATTATGAAAGATGGTCTGGGTATTTATTATTTCAAACAAGAAAAGGTTAGTTCCGTAGCCAGTTTACAGGAGCGCTAGTGTGCAATATGGTAGTTTCACTATGCCACTACTAGAATGCTCTCCTTTCCTCTGTTTTAAGAAAATTATTCCTGGCACTTCACTGATTTATCAAAATATTTTCTTTGTATTCTTTGTATATTTTTTTGTATAATAACTATTTGTTATTAGGGTTTCGAAGATAATCTTCGAAACCCTTATACTTTCTGTTGAGCGTCTGTCTGTCCGATTTCTCATCTCAGGAACTACAATAGCTAGGAAGTTGAAATTTGGTATACATGTGTAACTATTTTATCCAACAACAGGAAAAATATAGCCAACTATATCACATGCGCATCTGTCGATTTATGAGCGAATGCGCACATTCGCCAAAAAAAAATATTTTTTTGAAAAATCATGTGGGGTATCAAATTGTAGGTATCGATGGGTAGTACACAAATATGCATCGCTTTTTCAAAATGGCGCTATTACACCCGCCAAAAATCTCGAAAACCACCAAAAAATGCTTGTACCCCCCTTTTAAGGCATAAGGAGAAGCCCTAAAAATATGGGATCAATAGCCAATAAAAGCACTTTCCGGGCCATAGAAATTCTTCGGAAAAAAGTTTCAAAAGTTAAATTTAGCAATTTCAAAATCGCCAAACGCGCACGCGCCAAAAAAAAATTTTTTTTGAAAAATCATGTGGGTATCAAATTGTAGGTATCGATGAGTAGTACAAAATATGCATCGCTTTTCAAAATGGCGGCTATTACACCCGCCAAAAATCTCAAAAACCACCAAAAAAATGCTTGTCCCCCCCCTTTTAAGGCATAAGGAGAAGCCCTAAAAAATAGGACCAATAGCCAATAAAAGCACTTTCCGGGCCATAGAAATTTCGGAGAAAAAGTTTCAAAAGTTAATTTTAGCAATTTCAAAATCGCCCAAACGCGCACGCGCCAAAAAAAATATTTTTTTGAAAAATCATGTGGGGTATCAAATTGTAGGTATCGATGGGTAGTACACAAATATGCATCGCTTTTTCAAAATGGCGGCTATTACACCCGCCAAAAATCTCAAAAACCACCAAAAAATGCTTGTCCCCCCCCCTTTTAAGGCATAAGGAGAAGCCCTAAAAATATGGGACCAATAGCCAATAAAAGCACTTTCCGGGCCATAGAAATTCGGAGAAAAAGTTTCAAAAGTTAATTTTAGCAATTTCAAAATCGCCCAAACGCGCACGCGCCAAAAAAAAAATATTTTTTTGAAAAATCATGTGGGGTATCAAATTGTAGGTATCGATGTAGTACACAAATATGCATCGCTTTTCAAAATGGCGGCTATTACACCCGCCAAAAATCTCAAAAACCACCAAAAAATGCTTGTCCCCCCCCCTTTTAAGGCATAAGGAGAAGCCCTAAAAATATGGGACCAATAGCCAATAAAAGCACTTTCCGGGCCATAGAAATTCTTCGGAAAAAAGTTTCAAAAGTTAATTTTAGCAATTTCAAAATCGCCCAAACGCGCACGCGCAAAAAAAAAATATTTTTTTGAAAAATCATGTGGGTATCAAATTGTAGGTATCGATGGTAGTACACAAATATGCATCGCTTTTTCAAAATGGCGGCTATTACACCCGCCAAAAATCTCAAAAACCACCAAAAAATGCTTGTCCCCCCCCCTTTTAAGGCATAAGGAGAAGCCCTAAAAAATATGGGACCAATAGCCAATAAAAGCACTTTCCGGGCCATAGAAATTCTTCGGAAAAAGTTTCAAAAGTTAATTTTAGCAATTTCAAAATCGCCCAAACGCGCACGCGCCAAAAAAAAATATTTTTTGAAAAAATCATGGGGTATCAAATTGTAGGTATCGATGGTAGTACACAAATATGCATCGCTTTTTTCAAAATGGCGGCTATTACACCCGCCAAAAATCTCAAAAACCACCAAAAAAATGCTTGTCCCCCCCCTTTTAAGGCATAAGGAGAAGCCCTAAAAAATATGGGACCAATAGCCAATAAAAGCACTTTCCGGGCCATAGAAATTCTTCGGAGAAAAAGTTTCAAAAGTTAATTTTAGCAATTTCAAAATCGCCCAAACGCGCACGCGCCAAAAAAATATTTTTTTGAAAAATCATGTGGGGTATCAAATTGTAGGTATCGATGAGTAGTACACAAATATGCATCGCTTTTTTAAAATGGCGGCTATTAACCCGCCAAAAATCTCAAAAACCACCAAAAATGCTTGTCCCCCCCCTTTATAAGGCATAAGGAGAAGCCCTAAAAATATGGGACCAATAGCCAATAAAAGCACTTTCCGGGCCATAGAAATTCTTCGGAGAAAAAGTTTCAAAAGTTAATTTTAGCAATTTCAAAATCGCCCAAACGCGCACGCGCCAAAAAAAAATTTTTTTGAAAAATCATGTGGGGTATCAAATTGTAGGTATCGATGGTAGTACACAAATATGCATCGCTTTTTCAAAATGGCGGCTATTACACCCGCCAAAAATCTCAAAAACCACCAAAAAATGCTTGTCCCCCCCCTTTTAAGGCATAAGGAGAAGCCCTAAAAATAGGACCAATAGCCAATAAAAGCACTTTCCGGGCCATAGAAATTCTTCGGAGAAAAAGTTTCAAAAGTTAATTTTAGCAATTTCAAAATCGCCCAAACGCGCACGCGCCAAAAAAAAAATTTTTTGAAAAATCATGTGGGGTATCAAATTGTAGGTATCGATGGTAGTACACAAATATGCATCGCTTTTTCAAAAATGGCGGCTATTACACCCGCCAAAAATCTCAAAAACCACCAAAAAAATGCTTGTCCCCCCCCCCCCTTTTAAGGCATAAGGAAAACCCCAAAAATATGGACCATAGCCAATAAAAGCACTTTCCGGGCCATAGAAATTCTTCGGAGAAAAAAGTTTTCAAAAGTTAATTTTAGCAATTTCAAAATCGCCAAACGCGCACGCGCCAAAAAAAATATTTTTTTGAAAAATCATGTGGGGTATCAAATTGTAGGTATCGATGGTAGTACACAATATGCATCGCTTTTTCAAAATGGCGGCTATTACACCCGCCAAAAATCTCAAAAACCACCAAAAATGCTTGTCCCCCCCCTTTTAAGGCATAAGGAGAAGCCCTAAAAATATGGGACCAATAGCCAATAAAAGCACTTTCCGGGCCATAGAAATTCTTCGGAGAAAAAGTTTCAAAAGTTAATTTTTAGCAATTTCAAAATCGCCCAAACGCGCACGCGCCAAAAAAATATTTTTTTTGAAAAATCATGTGGGTATCAAATTGTAGGTATCGATGGGTAGTACACAAATATGCATCGCTTTTCAAAATGGCGGCTATTACACCCGCCAAAAATCTCAAAAACCACCAAAAAAATGCTTGTCCCCCCCCCTTTTAAGGCATAAGGAGAAGCCCTAAAAATATGGGACCAATAGCCAATAAAAGCACTTTCCGGGCCATAGAATTCTTCGGAAAAAGTTTCAAAAGTTAATTTTAGCAATTTCAAAATCGCCCAACGCGCACGCGCCAAAAAAAATATTTTTTTGAAAAATCATGTGGGTATCAAATTGTAGGTATCGATGAGTAGTACACAAAATATGCATCGCTTTTTTAAAATGGCGGCTATTACACCCGCCAAAAATCTCAAAAAACCACCAAAAAATGCTTGTCCCCCCTCCTTTATAAGGCATAAGGAGAAGCCCTAAAAATATGGGACCAATAGCCAATAAAAGCACTTTCCGGCCATAGAAATTCTTCGGAGAAAAAGTTTCAAAGTTAATTTTAGCAATTTCAAAATCGCCCAAACGCGCACGCGCCAAAAAAAAATTTTTTTTGAAAAATCATGTGGGGTATCAAATTGTAGGTATCGATGGTAGTACACAAATATGCATCGCTTTTTCAAAATGGCGGCTATTACACCGCCAAAAATCTCAAAAAAACCACCAAAAAAGCTTGTCCCCCCCCTTTTAAGGCATAAGGAGAAGCCCTAAAAATATAGGACCAATAGCCAATAAAAGCACTTTCCGGGCCATAGAAATTCTTCGGAGAAAAAGTTTCAAAAGTTAATTTTAGCAATTTCAAAATCGCCCAAACGCGCACGCGCCAAAAAAAAATATTTTTTTGAAAAAATCATGTGGGTATCAATTGTAGGTATCGTGGGTAGTACACAAATTGCATCGCTTTTTCAAATGGCGGCTATTACACCTCCAAAAATCTCAAAACCACCAAAAAATCCTTGTCCCCCCCCCTTTTAAGGCATAAGGAGAAGCCCTAAAAATATGGGACCAATAGCCAATAAAAGCACTTTCCGGGCCATAGAAATTCTTCGGAGAAAAAGTTTTAAAAGTTAATTTTATCAATTTCAAAATCGCCCATACGCGCACGCGCAAAAAAAAAATATTTTTTTGAAAAATCATGTGGGGTATCAAATTGTAGGTATCGATGGTAGTACACAAATATGCATCGCTTTTTCAAATGGCAGCTATTACACCCGCCAAAAATCTCAAAAACCACCAAAAATGCTTGTCCCCCCCCCTTGAAGGATAAGGAGAAGCCCTAAAATATTGGGACCAATAGCAAATAAAAGCACTTTCCGGCCATAGAAATCTTCGGAGAAAAAAGTTTAAAGTTAATTTTATCAATTTCAAAATCGCCCATACGCGCACGCGCAAAAAAAAAATATTTTTTTGAAAAATCATGTGGGGTATCAAATTGTAGGTATCGATGGGTAGTACACAAATATGCATCGCTTTTTCAAAATGGCGGCTATTACACCCGCCAAAAATCTCGACGTAAGGCACCAAGCAGTAATATACCAAGCAAATAAAGTGTGAGCGAGCGAGCCCTAGATATTATGTTATGTTTTTACTTTATGCTATAAAATTAGGTTCTATACATATACAAAAAGGCGAGGCGAAGCGAGCCTGTGTTTTTTAGCCTTCTTAAAATGTTTCTCTTTAAAGAGATATTGACAAACAAGCACATAAAGGCGAGCAAAGCGAGCCCTAGTATTGTATGGTTAATTTCATTTTATACTCTTGAAAAGCACTGATAAAACATATACAAAAAGGCGAGCGAAGCGAGCCCATGATTTTTCATGCCTTGCTTAAAATGTTCTCTTTATAATAGATATTGACAAACAAGCACATAAAGGCGAGCGAAGCGAGCCCTAGTATTTGCATGGTTTTTTTATTATTTTATACTCTTAAGAAGGTACTGATAACCATATACAAAAAGGCGAGCGAAGCGAGCCATGATTTTATGGCCTTGTTTTAAATGTTTCTCTTAAAGTAGATATTGACAAACAAGCACATAAAGGCGAGCGAGCGAAGCCCTAGTATTGCATGGTTATTTTTAATTTTATACTTTAAGAAGGTATGATAAACATATACAAAAGGCGAGAGCGAAGCGAGCCCTAGTATTGCATAGTTATTTTTATTATTTTATACTCTTAAGAGGTACTGATAAACATATACAAAAAATGCGAGCGAAGCGAGCCGATATTTTATGCCTTTTTTAAAATGTTTCTCTTTAAAAGTAGATATTGACTAACAAGCAATAAAAAGCGAGCGTAGCGAGCCTATATTGTATGGTTTTTTTTATTATTTTACCTCTTAAGAATGTACTGATAAACATATACAAAAAGGCGAGCGAAGCGAGCCCATGATTTTTATGCCTTGTTTTAAATGTTTTTTCTTAAAGTAGATATTGACAAACAAGCACATAAAGGCGAGCGAAGCGAGCCTAGTTATTGCATGGTTTTTTTTATATTTATACTCTTAAGAAGGTACTGATAAACATATACAAAAAGGCGAGCGAAGCGAGCCATGATTTTCATGCCTTGCTTAAAATGTTTTCTTATAATAGATATTGACAAACAAGCACACAAAGGCGAGCGAAGCGAGCCCTAGTATTGCATAGTTATTTTTTTATTTTATACTCTTAAGAAGGTACTATAAACATATACAAAAGGCGAGCGAAAGCGAGCCCATTATTTTTTGCGGTTGTTTTAAATGTTTTTTCTTAAAGTAGATATTGAAAAAAAGCACATAAGGCGAGCGAAGCGCAGCCCTAGTATGCATAGTTATTTTTATTATTTTATACTCTTAAGAAGGTACTGATAAACAATTACAAAAAGGCGAGCGAAGCGAGCCCATGGATTTTCATCCTTGCTTAAATGTTTCTCTTATAATAGATATTGACAAACAAGCACATAAAGGCGAGCGAAGCGAGCCCTATATTGCATGGTTATTTTTTTATTTTATACTCTTAAGAAGGTACTGATAAACATATACAAAAAGGCGAGCGAAGCGAGCCCATGATTTTATGCCTTTTTTTAAAATGTTTCTCTTAAAGTAGATATTGACAAACAAGCACATAAAGGCGAGCGTAGCGAGCCCTAGTATTGTATGGTTTTTTTATTATTTTACACTCTTAAGAATGTACTGATAACATATACAAAAAGGCGAGCGAAGCGAGCCCATGATTTTTATGCCTTGTTTAATGTTTTTCTTAAAGTAGATATTGACAACAAGCACATAAGGCGAGCGAAGCGAGCCCTAGTATTGCATGGTATTTTTATTATTTAATACTCTTAAGAAGGTACTGATAACAAACAAAAAGGCGAGCGAAGCGAGCCCATGATTTTCATGCCTTGCTTAAAATGTTTCTCTTATAATAGATATTGACAACAAGCACATAAAGGCGAGCGAAGCGAGCTGTATTGCATGGTTATTTTTATATTTTATACTCTAAGAAGGTACTGATAAACATATACAAAAAGCGAGCGAAGCGAGCCCATGATTTTCATGCCTTGGCTTAAAATGTTTCTTTATAATAGATATTGACAAACAAGACATAAAGGCGAGTGAAGCGAGCCTAGTATTGTATGGTTAATTTCTTTTATATCTTGAAAAGGCACTGATAAACATATACAAGGCGAGCGAAGCGAGCCCATGAATTTCATGCCTTGCTAAAATTCTCTTATAATAGATATGACAAACAAGCACATAAAGGCGAGCGAAGCGAGCCCTACTATTGCATGGTTATTTTTATTTTTTATACTCTTAGAAGGTACTGATAAACAATACAAAAGCGAGCGAAGCGAGCTTATGATTTTTATGCCTTTTTTAAAATGTTTCTCTAAAGTAGATATTGACTAAAAGCACATAAAGGCGAGCGTTAGCGAGCCCTAGTATTGTATGGTTTTTTTATTATTTTATACTCTTAAGAATGTACTGATAACATATACAAAAAAGGCGAGCGAAGCGAGCCCATGATTTTTATGCCTTGTTTTAAATGTTTTCTTAAAGTAGATATTGACAAACAAGCACATAAAGGCGAGGAGCGAGCCCAGTTGCATGGTTTTTTTTTATTTATACTCTTAGAAGGTACTGATAAACAATACAAAAAGGCGAGCGAAGCGAGCCCATGATTTTATGCCCTATTTAATGTTTCTCTTAAAGTAGATATTGACTAACAAGAATATAAAGGCGAGCGTAAGCGAGCCCTAGTTGGTGTAATTTTTTTTTATTTTACTCTTAAGGTACTGATAAACATATACAAAAAGCGAGCGAAGCGAGCCCATGATTTCCATGCCTTGCTTAAATGTTTCTTTTATAATAGTATTGACAAACAGCACAGTAAAGGCGAGCGAAGCGAGCCCATATGCATGTTATTTTATTATTTTATACTTTTAAGAAGGTTACTGAATTAACCATATACAAGAAGGCGAGCGAAGCGCAAGGCCCCATGATTTTATATGCCTTGTTTAAATGTTTTTCTTAAATAGAATTGACAAACAAGCACATAAAGGCGGCGAAGCGAGCTCCTAGTATGCATGGTTATTTTATTATTTAATACCCTTAAGAACGTCCTGATAAAATTATCAAAAAGCGAGCGAAGCGAGCCCTGATTTTTATGGCCTTTTTTAAAATGTTTCTCTTAAAGTAGAATTGACTACAAGCACATAAAGGCGAGCGAAGCGAGCCCAGTATTGTATGGTTATTTTTATTTTATACTCTTAGAAGGTACTGATAACGTATACAACAAGGCGAGGCGAGCGAGCCCATGATTTTCATGCCTTGTGTTTTAAATGTTTTCTTAAAGTAGATATTGACAAACAAGCATAAAGGCGAGCGAAGCGAGCCCGTTGAATTTATTTTATGTTTTAATTTTTTTCTAAATTTAGGTATGACAAAACAACTTTATAAGCGAGCGAAGCGAGAGCCTAGATTGTTTTAAGTTTGATTCTATTTTAAAATTGGCTAGAACCAAACATGCACCTCAAGCGAGCGATGCGAGCCCCTAGAATATTATGTTATGTCTTACTGTATGCTATAAAATGAGGTTCTGATAAACCAATACAAAAAGGCGATTGAAGCGAGGCTTTAATTTTATGCCTTGTTTTAAATGTTTCTCTTTAGGAAAGATTTGACAACCAAGCACAAAAGGCGAGTGAAGCGAGCCCTTAAATTTTGTTCTGTGTTTCAAATTTTTCTCAAAAATTAGGTATCGACAAAAAATATATAAAAGGCGAGGAGAGCGAGCTTAGATTGTATGTAAAATTAGATTCTAGATTTGAAATGAGTTGTGTAATTCTAATTTAGGTACTGATTTCTGAACACAAAACGCATGCGTAGCGAGCTGTGGAATATTTTGTTATAACTTATTTATTTTTCTAACATTAGTATCGACAAATACTAACATATAGCTATTGAAGCGAGGCCGTATAGAAATTGAGTATAAGTGAATTGATATAGTATTAATACATTATATTTATGCAAATATCTGAGAACCCTTAAATGCTTGCAAAGCAAGCACTTGACGGTTTTCATATTTACTATTATTATTATTTTTATATTGTTATTTATTTTATTGTATAAATAACAAAGGTGATAAAGAACGAGATGATTTTATTACAATATCATAGAAAAGTGGAAAGAACCCTTCCAACTACTTGCCCTCTTGTAATCCTTCTAGCATTCTAAAACCTATTAAATTCTTTTGCACTATAACCTAAATTTGGTAAAAAGGGTCTAAGTAGATTTGTTTGCTTTATTAATATCATTTCTCCCTCCAGCTTTATATCTCTTTCTATGATAACAATAGTCCTTATTTTCATTACTGCTTTTACTTAAGCAGGTTAAGAAAGATGACACTGATGCCAGCGTCGGAATGCAGGAAGACTCTGCTTCCAATGCTTCCGACACAGTTACAAGCGATGATACCAATTCTCGTGAGCCAATGGAAACATCTATCGATACTCTTCCTCTGAGTTCGAATACTTCGCCCCCTCAGACTGATCAACCACCTGTTGTTCAGCCGCCACACCAGGGTTATCCACCACAGCAGTATCCTCCTCAACAGCAGCAAGGTAATACCACTTGTTCTGGGGAATTAAATCCTACCTTGGATATCTAACATGGTGATTTTGTAATTTTACAATTGCAAAAATAAACATTACATGTTTTTTGTAATTACCTCAGGTTTCCCTAGTTAGTGAAATATCATCTCTCTTAGTGTTTAGGAAGATCTTTTTATTTATTTTATAATTAATAAAAAGGTGTTATAAAACTTTTATTGAATTACATGCATTAATAATAATAATTTGATGCCACCTCTGTGTTGCATAAGGCTTACGCCTTGTGCTGCAGAGAGGGAGCTCTTCGCCTAACTACAATGTAATATTATTATTATAAACACAAATATAATTGACCAGTTGTATTTCTTTTTTTTTAGATCCATTATTATTAATTTTATTGTATATATTGCTTATGTTTGGACTTATTAGTAAGATAGATAGAGATAGTTTAAGTTTAAAGAGATAGAGATAAGTAAGTAATGATCAGAAGAATTAGAGATAGGTGGTTTTAGAGAGTTTTTGAAACAATAGAACAAAGATATAAAATAGCCTAATCAGTGGTGTGAATTATCAATTAACTTTTCTTGTATTCTAATTTTTAAGCCTATTGGTAGAGAAGCCTCATTCCATGCTTGGCGGCTTGTTTTGTAACTTCTTTTGAATACTGCTAACTATGTCTATAACCATGTAGTTGTTATATGGTGGGAGGGGAGGGGGGTAGTTAAAGCACAAAGCCAGAGTTGATATAATTTTCTGTTTTCTTACTTCTTGTTTTGTGTTTACCTCTCCCTCTCTCTTGGATTGTCCGATTAATTATTTCCTTGTTGCAGGATACTACCCGCCTGGCTCTTACCCGAGGTACTCGTACCCAGGAGGCTATCCCCAGTATGGTTACTATCCTCAGCCTGCACCTGGAGCCAGTCCTGCTCCGTCTCAACCACCTGTTGGTCCTCCTTATCAAGGTATTCCATTTATTTTTCTATTCAAAGCATTACTCAAAGAAGTAGGACTGGAAACCAATTCATACCAATCTAACAGAGCAACATACCTCTTCAGATCCTTTCATATATAGAAATTAACAATTTTATAATAAAAAAACTTTCACTTATAAAACTTGTTTCAGAACAATAATAATGATAAATAAAGAGTCTCTCCACTTAATTACTTTATTAAAAACAAAGCGGCTTTCAACCCCAAAAGGTCATCATCAGTGTCTACAAACAAATAATATAACATAATAATTATCCCCTCTCAGCAACACATGCTAAAACACTCTTGGATAGTTGGCTAATGAACACCCTAAAACTTAACTGGCATGCCTTTGCTGGTTGCAGACAAGCAAAAATGTCCATTACTGGGCCAATTGTAAAAAATACAAATTTTCTAATTAACCTCAGCAAGCCTTGGCCTTAGGAACCTAGTTAGTGTTCTGACCGGTCACTGTAGATTAAATAAACATCTTAATACTTTAGGCATAATTTCAGAGGCTAACTGCCCCATGTGTGGGCATTATGAGGAGACAGCCTTTCACTTGCTTGCAGAGTGTGAGGCCTATACTACTCTTCGTACCCACATATTTGGAGTAGGCCTCTTGTATGAAAAGAAGCTTTCTTCTCTTAGTTTGAGAGATATCCTACAATATATCAACCTTTCCAAGAGATTCTTGGTAGAGGTAGTGTAGACTGTAGACTAGGGAATCGGGGCTGGCAAGAAGGGCCCAACAACATGGCCTATTTGCCTGGCTTTGCCTCTCCACCCTATTACTACTACTACTACTACTGTCATCATTAGTGCCTAACAAACAAATAAATATAACATAATAATAAAACAATAAGTAAAGAAAGAGTAAAAATAAAAATATGTATACAGACTGTAAAAACTGAATACAGTCTCAACAATGAAAAGATCTAATAAATAATCTTCTATTTCCTTTCCTTCATCTTTCCGATAGGTTTTTTTAAGACTTTTTTTTAACATTTTGATGTATGTTTAAGTTTTATTTTTGTTTGACTTCTTCATGTATTGGTGTCCGTTTTGTATATATTTTTAATTTTTATTTAATTATTGTTTTATTATTATGTTATATTTATTTGTTTGTTAGGCACTGACGATGACATTTTTTGGGTTGAAAGCCCCCAAAAAAGTCTTTGTTAAAAAAAGCCTTTAATTAAAAAAATAGGCTTTGTTTTTTAATTAAGTAATTAAGTAGAGAGACTCTTTTATTTATCATTATATGATAAACTCCTTCAGCACTACCGTTTGAAATAATAATAAAGTCCGCTTAAAGCCTTTGTGGCCATTAAGGATAACTTTGCAGGAACCACCTCAGGTGGTTGTGGCAACTGTTACGTACTCTATGTCTAATCGGTACTTCTTTACATAGTTACTCCCCCAGATGGTTACTCCCCAAAAGGGAGTAACCAAGGATTTGATGTAGATATTTGCTCCTTAATAACAAAGTAAAAAAGGGAAAGGTTAAAGGGCAAAAATGTTAATTAAAAACAAAGAAAAGGGGAAATTAATAGGAAAGTGATCCTCTAACAGTGGTCCTTTTTCCATATAAATACTCATGGGGTGACAGGATAGACAAAATATTGAATATAATGAATTTAAATTAAATGTAAATTGGAGATATTCAACCTTTAATGGGACAGGATGTGAAAATACATGGACACATGAGGGACACCTTTTCTATAAAAGTACCACAAAAGGAATATTGGGAAAAAACGTATTGAAATAAAATAAATATGTAATAAAATCATAAATAAATAGGTAAATATTTATTGAAAATAGAAATAATAATTATAGAATAATAAAGTACTTAAATTAATAAATAATTATAATAAATAATGTGTAAGTAATATATGAAGAGTTTAAATAAAAATATAAGAGCAATATGCAAAGACAACAGAGAAGCATATTTAATAAAAGAGTTATAGAGACATAAAAGTAAAGATATTCTAATGTTTTACTTACTTTGAAAACACTTGTATAGTTATAATATCAACATCAATTCGATTTTACTTGAGATAAAACGTACACAATGCGATTTCCACGGACAAATAAAAATGAACTGTGATTATTTTACTAATAGATTAAAGATATTAATAGATTTACGGTATTTGTTAAAAATGAAATGAAAATGTCTAACTAAAATGACAAATGTCATTAAATAATTTTAAGTATGGAAAAAACACAAAACTTGGGTACAAATCTAACTATAGAGCATGGAGTTATATAGTATAGATAGCGATGTACGGAAGTAACTATCTGAAAAAGATTAATCCTTTCATAGCGGGTTGGGGAGTAACCATCAAGAAGGTTACTCAGGACCTTCTTTAATGGTTACCCCCTTAGTTAAGATGTCATCTCTTGTCTTTCCCAACAAAAGCCCAATTGCTTTTCAACATCCCAGGTAAGAGCGTATAATAAGGTAAATATATAAAGATTAGTAATAAATCAAAACCTAAGGGGAAGTAACCAAAAAGGGGAGACCAGTCTGATCTGTCAAAGGGAGTAACAATCTAAAGAAGGTCACATAAACAAAAAAGCAGTATAGTACTCCCCAAAAGGGAGTAACTATCTAAGAAGTGCCGTCTTAATCTTCCGTTGGGCAATAATTTATTTGAACAATCTTTATTAAACTGAGAGTGTAACATGGATGTGAACCCTAGACCTCTTTACTATCAAAGGTCAATATACATAGGGACAATTCAATGACCTCAGAGACATTTTAAAACAGTATAATACTATTTACATGGTAGTTTTTATAGTGCATGCTATAAATGAATTAAAGTGCCCAACCTTTCTATTAATAATGAATTAAGATTTATTATTTATTTATAGGTATGCCTCCGTATCAGCAGCAACCACAACCAAGACTCTATGAAGGAGATCAAACACTTAGTGGCATCCCACCACAACCACAGGAACCTGTACCAGGTGATCAGGGTGTTGTACAGAAGCAAGAACAAGCTCAATCGTCTGTCCAGCAGTCTCAGCCCAAACCTCCTGAGTAGTGTTTTCCCTATTTCATTCCAATGCTTGATTCAAGATGTATGTAAGACATAATAGTATCACTTGAGACCGTACAATATTCATATAGTTTTGCCCAAAGTAACTTGTCGCCTAAAATACTTCTCCGGATTTGACTTCTCACTTGCTGTGAAGGTGGGAAGTAAATCTTAAGAGGGATAAAATAAAACAGAGTCTCTCTACTAATGATATATATTTGACAAAGCCAGCTTTCAATCTTAACAGATCATCATCAGTGTCTCACTAAGAATGTAAAAATATTAAAAAAGTATTCAAAAAATAACATACTAAAATAAAACAAAATTAAAAGGATATATAAAATAAATGCATAAATAAAACAAATAGTCCCTACTTCTTTTTTAATTTTATAGAACTTCTTCATAAAGAATTCATTTTAAAAGAGCTTTTTGTTCTATAGTAATAGTACATAAGAACTTTGCATGTGAGTATGGATTTGCAGTGCAAGCCAAGCAAGGGTTGTCACACCACACGAGAAATGCAAAAACGCCCTACTGCCATGTTGAGTACCGTACTTTATTTACGATTGTTAGGTTTTAAAAAAAAGATAAATTACAGTAAATAATTATATTATAAACTGCCTTTAGATTTCACCTGTATGAAATCATTAAGGGTGTTTTCGGGCCATGTTAATAATTGAGGCGGAGTATTCTCTTCATAACAACTGTAACTTTTCAAATAGTGATGTACTTTAATAACTACTAAAAGTTAATTAAGTAAATTAATTTAATAAACCACAAAAGCTTTAACTTAAGCTTAAACACATACTGATAAGAACTAACAAACTCACTGATTAGGAATAACTGTAAGAATTCTTTTTACTTTAATAAAAATTAAAAGAATTCCTTTTATTTTCGGCACTAGTGCTGAAAGTAAGAAGAATTCTTCTACAGCAATGTAAAGATGTAATATTGGTGCATGCTGATAGACATGAAATGTCTGTATTGCATATCAATTGTAGATAAAATATTTAATAGCAATTATTAGGCAAAAAGTAATACCTCATCATCTTTGGTAATTACTATTAAATATTTTACCATGGAATGTTTAGCCCTTTTAAAGTTTATTCATTATATATAGACCAAATACTTGTAAAAACCATATAAAGTGAATGGAAGAACAAGGCAAGCAGTGAAGAAAATAGTTTGGAGACAGGGGTTAAACTAGGAGTTGATTACTTTTTGTTGTAATATTTTTTTACTTTGTTAGTTAGGCACTGATGATGATCTGTAAATATTCTAAGCTGGCTATGTCATATGTACATCATTAGTGGAGCTATCCTGTTTTATGCCATTATTTGAAACCTCAGAATTATGTATATCTTCTTTATTACCTTAAGAGGTGTGTTTGTCTTTATTTGAGAAGAAACGTATTGTTGCCAATACTCCGGTTTTCACTACTTGACATTTACAGAAAACTGTTTGTTTGGTTGGTATAACTTTGTTAAGGGCTTTGATGCTCACAAAGACTTACTACCTTTTTACAATGTTTAAATAAATGGTTTGATTAATAATTAAAGCCTTGTGTGAAATATTTCATTTATAAGGAAGTAACTGGTTAGTTATCTGTTAGACATCACCACACTGTCTTTAACCAGAATCTTATGTGATGTCAAAAATAATTGATGTTTTTCATGTGTTTAGAAGACTCTGTTCTCCTGAGCCAAACCCAGTTTAATGTTCTTTGTCTTCAAAATTGAATGAAATAGGATTAATTTTCTGTGCCGTATGTAACTTTAAAGTTGTTGGTAACCCTAACAGTTTGTTTAATACAGCACTAATACTGACTCCAGGTGCTTTATTCTGGAGAAAAAACATCGCTACATTTGTGTTGCAACTCCAACGTCTAAATGTATCACAATTCGTCGTTTTCCAAAATGAAACTAGTTCATTGCAAGATGATTGCCGTAATCCTAATTTTGGGGTGGGAAACCTAACAATATCGAAATTGAGAATTTGTCCATATCCGTGGTTCGGCTGCACAAGGTCATTTTTATCACGCTGGTTATTTTTCAAATTTACTTTTGGGTTGCCAATTTTTTTAATCCTTGTGAGCAAAGATAACCAAAGCTGATCACGAGGTTTGGATAAAAAACAATAAGGCGCGGTCGAATATCCACGGCCTTCTAGAACATTGGATCACCAACAAACTTTTTTTTATAACTTTTTTTTTTCAAAATTTTCAGTAATTAGCCGTATTTGTGATAAATGAAGCCTTTTTTCCGTAATCTGCACGCTCTTTTGGTTAATCTCAAAGAGTATTCACATTCACACAACGATTTATTTTTAATCTAACTTGGTACATACATAACTACTGTTAGACGTCAATGTTAGATTTAACTAAACCAAATGTCATAAATATGACATGTCAAAATATAACACAAATCAGGTAGATAACATTGACGTCTAACAGTAGTTATGTATGTACCAAGTTAGATTAAAAATAAATCGTTGAGTGAATGTAAATACTCTTTGAGATTAACCAAAAAAGCGTGCAGATTACGGAAATAGGCTTCATTTATCACAAATCCGGCTAATTACTGAAAATTTTGAAAAAAATAGTTTGTTGGTAATCCAATGTTCTATAAGGCCATGGATATTTTACCGCGCCTTATTATAACTTCTAAATAAATAATTCTTGCTGCAGATAAAAGAAAAGCAGAAAATTTTGACTTGAATTTTAGATTCAGAGATTTAAGTACTAATTTTTCTATTCAGGCTGAGAAACTAAGTCAGTTTGTGGTCTCAATGACATCTACTTTCTTAGGAACCCAGGTTAAAGAATGATATTAACATTTTATTTTCCTCAAGGCATTGCTAATAAAACAATAAAATTGACTTATTTTGTTTTTCCATTAGATATTTTATCTGATTGTATGAAGTAATTGTTATATTTTACTTGATCTTGTCTTAAGTATTTTATATGTGTCTAGTTTTATCATAAACTTTTTAAAATTATATAAGTATTATTTAATTGATTTGTTTGGTTTCGTTTCCTTTAAATGCCTTGTTCAACAAATCTGCAAAAAACTAAAAATTCAATTTCAAGTATTTAAATTGCGTTTTTTCTATTTTTTTTAAAGAAATTTCTTTATTTTATAATAATTATTTAAATAATAAATAAATAAATAAATTGATGTTCTGAGGTAAACCCTGGTATAGGGTCATCACAACGTCATAATAGCTTAAATACCTCATAGTCATTTAAGAGTTTTACAATTTACAAATTCCTCAATGGAGTAAAACGCATGTTTTAACAGGATCTGTTATACATAAGCCTTAAACTGCTCTGGTGGAAGGTTGATAATCCCTATATCCAAATGATTAATTAGTCTGACACCTTGGTGATGAGGTGATAAGGATGTTAGGTGGAGGCGATGAGCAGGTGTGTTGATCCTGTGAGACCTTGTTTCATATGAATGCTTTTTCTCAGCGAGTTGTTATAGTTTTGTTGTTGTTGCATTATAGCGAGTTTGTTGTAGTAGTTGTTAGATAGAATTTCAGTGGCTTCTTCATCTAAGATAAAAAATGCACCAATTGTACTCTGGTGGGAAATGTATATTATGATATCAGAGGACATTTAAAATAAATTATTAAATTTTAAAAATAGTACAAATTATTTTGTTTTGAGAAAATAGACGAAAGGCTTAATTACGCAAAGTTAACTAAAAATAAGTTCAATATAGGAGCCAAATAATAATTATAGTAACATAGAGGAATATATCAGTGTATAGCAATTATAAAAGTGCACACTTATTAAATTTTTATCCAAACTCATTTTAATTTCAACAAAAGTCATAATTTATTTGCAAAAACTTTACATATTTGTTATAATATAAAGAGACAACATTTTCAATAGGTATCGTATGCCGTTTCTAAGCTGAGTAGTAAATGAGTTATTTCTGCTTTATGATTGCGTTTGTAAGCTCTGTGGGTTTTGGTTCTTCCCCGTACTCGATAGTCCAAACTGATCCACTCTCAGCTTTTCTTATGACTTGAATCAATCCTTTCCCCATGTTTTCAACACTGAAAAATGAATTCAACATTTCAAGGATTAGTTAACAATCATTCACTGTTTAGTTTGCGGTAATTTTAGTATCTTGGTGCCGGGTATCATGTCTCACCACAATAAAAATATCATGTCTCGCCATAGGGCCATGTATCAAGATTACATGGCATTTTATGAAATATAAAATACGAGGAGTTACAGACTAGTTAGCTTCTGTGCTCAGCTTTGCCATGCCCAGCAATGCAGAGCAATTCTGGTACAGTAGTTATCCGTGGCTGCACCATATTTGAGTAAAAGAACCATCAGGATTGCCAACATATTTTTACAGACAAAAGGTTTCATAGTTCTGAACTAAGCAACACTGAATAGTCATTGTTTCGTGAAAAAAATAAATGAGTTTAAAACAAATGGTTCTTTAAAAAAGTGGCATTAATCACTTGAAGTTTAGTAAATAATTTTTAATGCATAACTTCATCAGTGTATGGTAACGCTGCGTCACCTCAACTAGGGTTATTCATTTTGGTATTGTTGTTAGCAGTGGGTATAACCAGAGCCTAGAGAACTGCTCATACACAGTGCCCTCTTATTATTGTTGTCTAACCTTGAGGCATTGTGATAGTAATTAGGGGGAGGTGGTAGACTGCCTAGCAAGTACGCCACGTTGTTGTGCCCTTTTTGCTAACTCCCTTAGGTAGAAGATAGTGTTCTACCTTATGAGTCCTAGTGCAGGCATTTTACGTCTAATTCACAGAAGAGCCGTGTTTTTACTCTAAGTTTCTATAGCTTTAACTAGACTGCCACACCAGGCTTTCCACCCCTCGAAACCACAAGGCAGAACCATATATATTTAATATAAACTACTATTGAGGGCATAGAGATATATACTAGAGGGGGCATAGCCTATCTTAATACATTGAGAGGCCTGAAACATTTTTAGTGGGGCTCTCAGGGGCTCTGTGTAACCTCATTGAAATCTCCTCTAAGGGGGAGTTAAGGTTATAATAAAATCAATTGTTTTCAGCTTCCCGCAGATTTGTTTGTGATTTGTATTTTAAACATTCTACTATATAATCTACTGTTTTTTAATTCTGTTTATTTGATGATAATGATAATCGAATGTGGTCAGGTTACTTTTTCGATGTTTCAAGATTCAACCAATAGGGCCCCTCCAGTAATGTATCTCTATGATTGAGGGTCCTAAATTTTGCCTAAACCCAGGTTTATTTAGGGTTAGGGATCTTTTATGGTTACCTGACATCGCAACAGGCTTTGAACCACCGGCTTAGTGTCACTTTCGAAAGACGGTATGTGAAAGGATTTGCATCCCTCGCATGAAAATCCTAGAGGCCCAGAACTAGGATTGAACACGGACTGTCTGGGTGCTAACCATTATACCACTGGAACACCCCACCCTTGAGATATGTAAATAATTACTTTTGAATTGGTCTGGCTCCAACATCAGCTTCCATCTTGACTCTTGCTTGGTCAGATAGAGTATTTTCCTTGGCATCGTGTAGTATACTAGTGTTAGTTAGCCCTGGGTTTATAGCTATTACTTTTACACCGCTGGATTTGTAGTGTAAATTCGACTAGAATCAAACATGTAATACAAAACAGTTACATCAATATTATTTCCAGATTTAAGTTCTCAAACTGGAGTTGTAAGTTGCCTTAGTGTATTGTTATAGATACAAGTTGAGTGCGAGATTTAAATAATCAAAAAATAAATATTATCGTCATGATAAATGCTGAACATACAAATGAAATTCTTAAGCACATCATCTAGGAAAGAAAAAATATTTTGAGGTTCCTCTTGCTCTTCTAATATCCTATATTATTTATTCATTGTAGCAAAATATTTGAGAGCTATTAGTCTGGGAGTCTAGAGAGTTTAAGGACCATTTTACAGAACCATAGATCGGAGTACTGAAGAATACCTTCAGTCTGGTGTAACTCTGTGTGCTGACTCAGCAAAATTATGACATTTTACTTTTAAAAAATTCTAATAAAAGTTGTAGGAGTCAAGAAAACCAACTTTTCAGTCCTTGGTCTTGTATACTTACGTCCCTTCATTTTAAAGATACAGCCTATTAAAATATTATCCACCCTCTCTCTCTCTAAACTATCTCTCACTCACTTGCGTTGTGTTTATTGTATTTTTTATTACTGCAAGCCTTTATATCTTAAATATAAAGAGACGTCTAGGTAAATAATGACCAGGGCTAAAAAATGTTTGTTTCCTTGAGTCCTACATCTTTTATTTGAAACTTTTTCCAGTATTTTTAAAAATAAAAATAGATAATATTAAAATTCTGCTGAGTCACCATATTGTTTAGCAGTGGAGTAAAACACCAGACTGGTGGTTTTCTTATTCTAATCTATCCTGGTTCTGTAAATCCTATGACCCAATGGTTCAGGAGTCTTTTTAAGTAGGAAATCACCCCTGTGTTCACGGACTAAGTCTGAAGCTTCCCAATAATTTTCTAATAATTTGTAATAGTTTGTTCTTTGTAGCACTGGAAAGTTTATAGAACCCCATCTCAGGCTTGATCAAGGGGACTTTAGTTCTATAAAAAGTTTTGAATGATTTATTCAATTAATATATTTCGCCTATCATTGTAGGCATCTTCAGAATCAAATTGATTCTGAAGATGCCTACAATGATAGGCAAAATATATTAATTAAATAAATCATTCAAAATTTTTTATAGAACTAAAGTCCCCTTGATCAAGCCTCTAATAATTTCTCCTTAAAAATGTGTAATTCTTATTTAGTCCATCTTCAATATTTTTTTAAACCATTAAATTGAATAAGAGACAGCAGCGCTTCTAATTACGATGTGTGTGCAATTTTTTGATTAAATCAAAAGTACTAATTACCCCATAGCATCTTGATAGATGGATAACACCTGCTTTAGTTGCTGAGTATACTGGAACTGTTTCCCACACTGATAAAGCTACAATTGAACCGATATTAACAATCAAACCTCCTCTTCCTCCGTTCTGCTTACTCATGTATTTCAATCCAAGTTTTGTTCCTCTTACTGTGCCAGCCTATTCAAATAAATTAACTAAAGTTACGGCTCATTTACTTAAAATTATGACGTGTATTTGGCTTAATACAAAATTTGACCTTTGAAAGAAAGTATTCTGAATTTTAATCCTTTTCAGATCAAATGAAAACTTTTCGAGCATTTTTAAAGTCTCACAGGGACCGGGTTGGAAACCACTTAACCTAACGAAGAAGGTCAACCTAAAAACTTAGTAAATACAACAATTCTAAATCTGTTTCATGTCATAAAAAGTTGGTTGAAAAAAGTGATAAATTATATTTACTCCCGTTTAAGAATTAAACCACGTGCTTTAAGATCCAAAGCTGAATTCCTAACCAACTTTAGACTCTTTGTTAAAACATGGTTAAAATCAATTGACAGCATTGGAAAATAGTGTCAAGGAACCAATTAGGTTGGCTTGATATGAAATTGTGGGTGTGGTTTAACATCTAGTACTATCCTCATTGACACCCTTATATTATTTTCTTATGCTGTCACCTGATTTTAACCATGTATCATACTGTAATCAAAAATTTATTTTTTAAGATAGAATATATTGTTAACAAACTTTCAGTGGTGCAAAAATACACTTAAACTCTGCAAAGTGCTTTGCAATCACAAGTAATACAAAATCACCTCGAAGTGGGCTGAAGCAATGCTTGCAAAGCGGTCACTTTTTTTCCAAAAATTTCTTTCTTGATTCTTCAATTTATTGGGATGAATAATATACAAGAATTTTACTGCGCAGGGCAGAATGTTCTAAGATATATTTTTTGGTAAAAATTATTCAAACTAATGTAGAATTGTGTTACCAAATTAATGTCGATCATTTTAAGCCAGCCAGTTTCTGTTTCATTGATGACGCCGGCATTGTTTACAAGGATGTCCAGCTGCCCAAACTGTTTGATGGCTTTTTCAAAGCACTCTGGAACAATAATAAAACATTGGTGAATTAAAATATTATGAAATCACTTCTATGTGAGAGAAGAACTTATAGAGAAGCTTAAGTCTCTTTAAAATTTTTTGATATCAAAATATCTGTTAGGAAAGATACCAAAGATCTGTTAGGAGCACCTATAAATAATTCACCAATCCTATCTGCAGTTCAATACGAGAAAAATTTTAAAAAGAAGGATTTGGAAAGTGCTCTTAATGAAAACTATGCTGGAACTAAGCAATGGAAGTGCTGTAATGAAAAAATATGAAACTTTAGCCAGATAAATTAATTTTTGGAGGATTTGTTAGTTTTTGCTGAGTAATTATTGTGGTTTAATGAGGTCTGTCTAAACTTTTTAAAAAGCAGTAGGTTCTGGTCATTAATAAGGTACATTTTAGTATCAGATTTCATTTTTATTTATTTATTTACATACTTGAGGTTACTTTATTACAAAGTTTCTCAATTGTCAAAATTTTACAAATAAATGAAAAGAACAAAACAAGAAAACAAATAGATTATAAATTATTAAATAGACTGCATAAACACAGGCAGCATAACTTGAATAACAAACTTGATTAAAAAAAAGCATTACATTACATGAGAAACACTAAACATTTAAGGTGGGAATACTAAATTATCAGCTGAAAATTTGTTAACATTATAGTAGGCTTTCTTAAGCAACAATGTTTTAATGCTTTTTTTGAAATTTTTGGGTGGAAGTTCTATTATTGAAGCAGGTAATTTATTAAAGCACCTTATTCCATTAAAATTTGGGGACTGATGTGATTTGTTGAGCCTACAAGAGGGAATATTGATGTTAGCAATATATCTAGTGCCATAATTGTGGTTCTTAATATATAATTGAACTCCCCCTCATCATACTTTGCTTTAACGAACAACAACAATGAAAAAATATAGGCTGAATGAAAAGTTAAAATTTTATTTTCAATGAAATATTGTTTGCTCTTAGAGTCATGTTTAGCATTATTCATGATACGAATAGCTTTTTTTGCAAAATAAAAATACTGTTGGCTACGGGGGCTGCTCCCCATTCTTTAATACAATACAGCATACGTGAATGAAAATGCGCATAGTAAGCAAGCTTCATGGTATCAATGTCTAAAGTTAAACTAAGTTTACGTAGCAGAAATAAAATAGATGAAAGTTTACTTCGTAACTCATTAAATTATTATTAATTATTTGCTGAACTGTGCTGAACTTTTACCTTGAAACTGTTGCAGATTAGTGACGTCACAGAGATAGAACTCAACATTATTAACTCCGTATTCTGATCTCAGTTGTTTGATAGCTTGCGTACCAACTGATTGGTTTACATCGCATATGATAACCTGTTCAAACATATTTGAACAAACCAACAGATTATCTTAAAATAATATTCTACTGTATCATGTTATTTATCTTTTATTTTATTTATAATTATACTAAGAATGTGGCTTTCACAATTGGCCTTTGTTTAACTGTAGAAAAAATAAAAGTGATAAAAGAAAAAAATAATATAAAGTCACAATTTAAACTTGAAACTAAAGTAACAATTTTCAGTTGTAACTACAAATACAATATGAAAGCATGAAACAAAACTTGAAATATAAAATTAAGAGAAAAAGAATCCATAATGATAAAAAATACAGTATAAAATGAGATATACACTAAATATTTTGAAGAAGTAAGTGCTTCAGGGAATTAATAGAAAAATAAAAAATGGATATAAAGGATAATTATAATTAATTTATATAAATAATTTTGAACATAATATAATCATAATTTTTTGAAATGATTAAATCTAAGTATCAGGGTACAGCTTTGCATAGAGCTACCTATACCTCATGGATTTTTGTAAGTCTAATAATATAATATAATATAATAATATATAATTTTATTTGCAGGAGACACAAAGTGTATACTAAAGTCAATATAAAAGCAATTACAAAACAAAAATAAACTTAAGATATTTACAACTTACAAATGCTTAAATTAAAATACTCTTCAATGTTATACAGAGGATTTTTCAAAAAACATAATTTAATGTATTTACAAAAATCTTTATAAGCTAATAAAGATACACTGTACCACTCTTGCAAACAAATGGTCCAGTCAAGTTTTCCTGCTGTATACTTTACGAGCTCAACTATCCAACCAAGTACTAACATCAGTCTACTACGCAGTCTTTCATAGTCAGATGAGCTATGCATTACTCCACTGGGGACATTCAGCGCATGCACAGGCCATATTTGGGATGCAGAGGAAAGCATTAAGAGCAATATTCAACTTAGGATATAGAGAGGACACCAGACCTTACTTCAAGGAATATGGCATACTGACTCTTCCCAGCATGTACATTGTACAGTGCATCTTACACATTAGAAATAATTTAGAAGAGTATTTTGTAAGATCAGATGTCCACACACATGATACTAGAAACAAAGACAAACTAAATGCTAAATTGTGTAGAGTGTCAAATACCCAAAATGGTGTAAATTATTGGTCTATTAAATTTTATAATAAATTACTAAGCCATATGCTTTTACAAAATGAAAAGCAATTCAAAAGAAGTAAAACCTTATTATTAAAGGAAAAAGCATGCTACTCCTTCCAGCAGTTTTTAGAGTTACAATTTTAATATAGTTTTTTTTTTCTTTGACGATTGTTATATCCCTGTTCGGGGTTTTGACAATAAAAATTTCTATCTATCTAATAGCTTTACATCCTGATTAAGGGCATTACAAAAATTGATCCCTAGGACACCTTGCCAACATAGCAAGTAATACCACCATTTGTAACATATATGCTATTTATTACCTATACTATACAATACATGAAACCTTTGTGTTAGTACCCCTAACAGAGGTGTCTCAACAGAATTGCTAGTGCTCCTAATAGCCTATATATGTTAGTGAGCTACCTAGTTTAGATTTGCTGTTTCTAGAGTAAGTAGCCCACACTCAAGGATCTTGAATAAAGGGGATGACGCACTAAGTCGATTTGCCATACAAACAAGTGACCCCATCGAAAACCAGAAAATAGAGAGAATTCAACACGAAACACACGTCAAAAACCAACTGCACATGCTTGGTACAAACTGTGCATGCTTACAATTCTTGAAACAGCGCAGGTCTTAAAATTTAGAGGCAAACTTACATCACGATGGTTTCCATTGTTTATTGCTTGAGAAGGTTATAACAAAACACGCTTAAATTATCATTCACTGAAGAGGCAAAGTATATTCCAAAATTTAAAATTATATAAGCACAAATGACTTAACAAGTACCACAAATGTAACAATCACGAGAAGCACAGAAGAAAGTTGAGAAGCAAACTCGACAACCTTGCTACATAACCTGCGTTTGGTGCTTTTTTCATTATAATCAAGGGGAAGGGGTAAGTTTGCTTCTAATTCTCTATCTCGTACAACTTCCATGGGGTCAGAAAAGTTTCTTAATGGGTCATCCCCTTTATTCAAGATCCTTGCCCACACTAGACCAGGTTTTACAGGATATTTTGAAACAATTCTGTAGGCTCACCTAGCATTGGTGTTGTGATTAAATGAAGGTCGTCAAAACTTCTAAAAGGTGCAAAGTTTAAATGAACCAATCAAATTTTTCCTTTAGATTTTTGGCAGTGCTGTCAACTTACCATAACCAAAAATGTAATTGTAATTAAACTGAGAACTTAATAAAAAAAATCTTATAAATTGAACTTTTAGGTTTGGAATTATTTACTGTCAAGCTTTGCCAATATGTTGTATTAGTAAAGTGATTACTGTGGTATCAATATATACAACTGCAATAATATAAATAATTATAAATAAAAACAGATTCGTTACACAAAAAGTCCTTTATTTTTTAATATATAATTATAACTAAGCTTTCGACTAAAAATTAGTCATCATCAGAGTTTAACAAATATAAAATAAAAAATGAAAATACAAATTTAGACTACTTCATATTGCACCTTGGTATGGTTTGGTAAGCTATTGGTATAGCTTACCAAACCATTTTTAGTCAAAATCTTAGTTATAATTATATATTAAAAAATAAAGGACTTTTTGTGTAACGAATTTGTTTTTATTTATATATTGTTTTATAAGTCCACAAATAAGAAACTTTTTAATAAATAATTATGTATAAAATATACAAATAAGTACTTTGTGCCGACTTGTTTGACAATATACTTTGACTTACCTTAGCTTTATTAGCCAGGAGATAGCTGCAGTATGATGCTCCGATACCCTGAGCTCCTCCTGTTACCATAGCAACTTTCCCAGCTGGATCCATTCTGTAATAAATTTTTAATATGTGGAAACGTTTAAGTATATTGATAATTTATTTTTTAATTTGAGTTTATACCTCAAATTTCCTTTAAACAAGGAGTTGCCACGCTCATCCTCATTTGGAAATTATTAAATTTATATTGCAGTATGTTTAGTGTGTCATGATTTTTATTCTTCCTCATTTATTCTGTAGGTATATAGGTAAAGTATTGTGTTTGCAAAAAAAAATCTGAAACCGAGATATCACAGGAATTATCTGTTTCAGGTGTTTTTATGACTTCCTGAGTAGTTTTCATATAGTTGTCCGTCTCTATGTGTTTTGTTTTTTTTTAAGTGCGCTCCCAAAATTATTGCGCTTCGTTTAATAGTAATACAAACTTACGATCGAAGAATAAGGTAAGTCTTACATTTACTTAATATATATATTTTTAACATATATACAATATTGCAGTCTGCCTCCGTGGCCGTGATCGTAAAGGCGTTCGATTTCGGCACCAGAGGTCCGGGGTTCGCAGCCCAGGCTATGCTCTAAGATTTTATGAATAGTATATAGTATTTGTATTAAAATGATTTCGCCAACTTTAATTAATTCTTAGAGTGTAGTAGATGCAACCCACCTGAGGTGGTTCCCGCAGGGTGAATACCCTGATGGGCCAAAAGGCCCTAAAACGGGCATTTTATTTTTTTTATTTTATACAATATTGCACTTCTCAGTTTTCTTTTAATTTCATCTATTCTATTCTAGCAAGTGATGTTTATTCAACTTGTCTGTATGTGTGTGTGTGTGTCGGTTCTGTCTGTATGTATGTGTGTGTCTGTTAATCAAATGGTACACAGCTTTCATCGAATGTGAAACAGTTCCCAGATGTAACATTACATTTTGCTTGTACCATTTCCTAGGTGTCTCTCGCACAATTATATTGTGTCAAGGAACTTAGTCCTAAGCAATTATCAATCATAGCTTAACAATGGCCAACTAGGCAAAACAATGGCCGACTAGGCAAAACCAATCTCAACAAAGAACTATTTACCTGTTACAACTGTTAACAGTTTCTATTTTTTTTGTAGTTTTCGATTAACTAATTAAAAAATTGTTGGATAAAAAAACTGTGGTATGACTGCCAGTATTAAATAAAAATTTACCTAATATATGTTAATGAGGTTAGATGTAGGTGTTGCTACTTCAGTTCAGGCAGAGATCCTGAGCTGTCACAAATAAAAGAAAGTAAATGAAATTTAGGAAGAATGAAACCCATATCTCAAGGAATACAGATATTAGTTTGACCCTACCACTGCACTGACTCTGACCCCCACCTCTACTGAAGTGACACAACTCAACAAATGTTCTGACAGAGTTGAACTCTGTTCATCACACCCAGTATAGTTTTCTATTAGTTAGAACTGTTAGGCAGTGTTTTTCTATCATCCCTGTTAAGTAATTCATCCTTAGTCTCACTTTTAAGTTTATAGAATTCACACATTTTTTATAAATTAAAAACAATGACTTTAATTTCTATAATTTCATAAGCTATAAATTAAGCTATGGCCATTTCACCCAACACTGTGGGCATCATCAGGCTAATAAACTAAACACTACTTTAACAACTAAAAATCACAGAAAACAAATAAAGCACATATACATAAGACTAGAATAAATAAATAAAAAATCACAGAATTAGCTAAAACTTAACTTCGTCAACAAAAAAAAAGACTCTGATTTTTATTTGTTGACGAAGTTAAGTTTTAGCTAATTCTGTGATTTTTTATTTATTTATTCTAGTCTTATGTATACGTGCTTATTTGTTTTCTGTGATTTTTAGTTGTTAATGTAGTTTAGTTTATATCCCTGTTATTTAAAATTACTGAGTCATTAGGAAATGTGTTCTATTCATAACATTAATAGAATAAAATAGTTTTATATTCTATAACTTCTAAGATTTTGTATTTTAGGAGGTATGTGCCTTTTTGCAAAAGGAGAGACTTGAGTGCCCAAAGTCTCTCCTTGTACACTAGGGGCTACGATTGACTAGGATTTGATTACCGTGTAACAAAAATAACCTGTTTTTAATTATTTCACTATTACTAGATGAAGCCTCATTTTAACACCCCTGTGTCAGAAAATAATACCCTGGCTCTTACCATTAGGGTCATTCCATATCGAATGGAAAATAAAGTATGTTACTGTGGCAATATAGCTGCACAGAAAGTAGTCAAAAATCTGGATTTTTTGCCCTTTTAATAGTGTCTACCTATCAGCCAAATTATATTAAACTTAGAGCTATCGAGTCCAAAAATCTACTTTTTGGACTCGATATCTATCTTTTTGATACTTTTTGTGCTGATTTGATATGGAATGACCCCATATTACTATGCCACCCTGGCACTTGCCATATTATTTGGCACTTGCCATATTACTATGCCACCCTGGCACTTGTCAGTTACTATGCCACCCTGGCACTTGTCGTATTATTATGCCACCCTGGCACTTGCCGTATAATTATGCCACCCTGGCACTTGTCATATTATTATGCCACTCTGGCACTTGTCATATTATTATGCCACTCTGGCACTTGTCATATTATTATGCCACTCTGGCACTTGTCATATTATTATGCCACTCTGGCACTTGTCATATTATTATGCCACTCTGGCACTTGTCATATTATAATAAAAATTATTAGATAAAAGTAAGGATTTATTATTTGTTTTGATTATTCAGGCAACACACTATGGGCACCACTGCACTATATTGAGATATTTGTTGCTCATTAATTTTATTACTTTACTGTGTCGTAGGTTTTTAAATAATTAGATCCTTTTCATTTTCCTTATTTATACTGTGGGCATATAGGAAAAGAATTGTGTTTTCGAAAAGAATCTGAAACCAGGATGTCACTGGAATTATCTGTTTTAGGTGTTTTTAAGACATCCTGAGTGGTTTCCACAAAGTTGTCTATTTGTTATTGTTGTCTAGCTTCTAGTGTATTTATGCTAGAGAGTTGAAACTTTGTACAAAAATCAATCTACCAGAAAAATGGTATAGGTAATTTTGCTATTCGGATTTTTTTTTGACGTCATTAACCTGCAATAATGACTCAGTGGAAATTCAAAAAACATTAGAAAAATCTTACGATAGGATTGAGATGTTGCCATGTATAACTAACAAATGTGTCAAGTTTCATCTCATTATCAGCATTGGTTCAATTTTTATTGAATGACTTGTGTACGTTTTTTTTAAATTGTTAAATGAGAAGTTTATATAAGTTAATAGTTTTATGTAAGTTAGTTATTGTTCTGAAGATGGCCACAATGTTGGTTAAATAATTAAAACAAAATAAATTTTGTAATATATAGAATCTAAGCCCACTTGAGTCAAGTAATTTAAATGGAATTCTATGAACTATGAAGTGCAACTAATGACAAACTATTGAGTATAATGAAACTCCGGCATTAGCATACAACTTATACTACAAAATCAGGTATGGGGTTCCTCAGAACTATTCCTGATCACATCAGATTTGCTACGCTCATCTTCCCTACTTCGTACTCGTTCTCGGATAGTATACATCCGTTTCATTCTCAGTGGTTACCTATATTTTCTGCCAGTACCAATGCACAGGCTAAATAAGTCCCAAGTTGGGCATTCAGTGTTAGGTATTAAGTTATTTAATAAGTTAGATTATACTAGTCAAAAGCTACCTTTAAAGAATTTTAAAAAGCAGTTAAAGGAATTCTTATTAAAGAATCCTTTTTATAATATTACTGACTACCTGTCTCTAAAAACCATTACTATCTAGTCATGTTTGTCTGTTATATTTTATTATGTATTTTTTTTCTTAAATTAGTTTCACTAGAATGTATAAAATTTTAAATAGTTTTTAATGATTATTTTAACTTATTTTGTAATGACGTATGCTTATGTCATAATTTTTTTACATTATGTACACCCAAGCAAATAAAGACTTATTTATTTATATTTATTATTCATACAGCACTGACCACACTCATGCTGCTTAACTTATATGATGTTACAAAAACCATAAATATACTTGTCATATTAAAACCAAACTTGGTGACTTATTTATTACGTAAAGGTAGATTCTTGTACCAAATTTCAATTGGATTATTTCCCAATTTTAATTTTTTTTAAAAAACGTACACAAGTCTTTTGATAAAAAATGAGATGATAATGAAAAAATGATTAGATCATAAATCAGATGATAATGAGATGAAAATTGGCTACATGTGTTAGTCTTATACATAGCTACATGCATGCCAAATCTCAATCCGATCGCATTATTTTTCCACGTTTTATTATTTTTCAAAGAATCATAATGATGTTAATGGTTAATAATAATAATGAATGATGTCTTAAATTTTTTTTTCCGAATAGCACAACTACAGCAGTAGACTGATTTTTGTACAAAGTTTCAACTCTCTGGCATAAATACACTGGGAGCTACAATGATAACAGACACGCAAACACACGTATAGACAACTTTGTGAAAACCACTCAAGAGGACTAGACGTTACAGCGAGCCATATGGTTAACACTTCTAGTATGTATAATTACTGTATAGGTAGGTATTTGAGTATAGCTAGTGAGAGAGGTGGGGAGTAATATTCTCGAGTCTCCAGCAACCAAGGATGTTGAATAAAGGGGATGACGCACTAAGTCGAATTGCCATTCAACAAAGTGACCCCATCGAAAATCAAAACATAGAGATGAATGCAACACGAAACACACGTCAAAAACCAACTGCGCATGCTTGGTACAAACTGCGCATGCTTATGATCCTTATAACAGCGCAGGTCTTAAAATTTAGAGGCAAACTTATAACCTAAGGGGAGGTGAGTTAGCTCCTATTTCTCTACCTCATAAACTTCCATGGGGTCAGAAATGTTCCTTAATGCGTCATCCTCTTTATTCAACATCCTTGCCAGCAACCAATAATCGAGAGGGGCTCGTCTCTATACGATATTTCATATCATAATAATATCAATATCACCGTCAATGAAAATCAAATTAGTGTTTTGAAAATACCTAACAACCTACACCTACTTTTTCCAAAATATTTTGATTTTGCTATTATTCATTAATTATGTAGTTTTATAATTGCCGCAAAAAAGAAGATTTTTTGTTTAAAACATTTAAAAAAAGAAATAACACAATTCAAAAGCCTAACCAAGGAGAAAAAATAAATTTGCGTTTAAACTTCCTTGTGCAGATAATAACTGAGAAACTCATAGACAACTACAAAAATGAAGACACAACAACAAGACATTTCTTTTACTGAATCAAAGTAAAATAATAGAGATAGAAGTCATCAGACATCAAGTTGTCTCTTCATTCATTGATTCAAAGTAAAATAATTGAAATAGAAGATATAAGTCATTAGAAATCGAACCAAAATGTAATAAGAAGCAATGTATGATTTAAAACAAAATATAATCATATACAGAGAGAAGACAACAATTGATTTCAGTTTTATACAATTAAATTACTTTAAATTGATTAACTATATACATAAAGATATGAAAAATACGTAACACGCATAAATCGGAGAAGTAGACAAACACTATGATCAATTGATTAATATATTAATCAATTAAGATGATAATTAAAAGACAAGTCGCTTTGCCAGGTAGAATAAGGGAAGAACTGTAAAATGTGAAGGGGTAAAATAGAAAGAACTTGTGGTTGACGAGGTGGGGGGGACTGGAATCTTATAACTATATTCCTCTCACTGGGAGCTGAAACAACTAATATAAGTGTTAACCAAATGGCTCGCTACAACGTCTAGTCTCAAGAGGTCTTTTGAACACCTGAAACAGATAATTTCGGTGACATCCTGGTTACGGGTTTATTTTGCAAACACAATACTTTTCCTATATACCTACGGTGTAAATGTAGAAAAGTAAAAAATAATAATAAAGTAAACCTCTTTTAGTTGGGAGTTTTGACAGCTCGTGCAGCTTTCAACTAAAAAATACTTTTATAAGTTTACTGACTCGACCTGCACAGATATCTTACCTGCATATAACACGACACAATGCAAACGCATACAGACTTCTTAATGTAACTTTTATTAGTTCTTATATTTGTTCAGAAAATTAAATTTTATCATAACTTTTTGCGTAGTCATATTAATTATGTCAATGTAAATTCCTTGGAATAATAAATTAAGAAGTGATAAACAAATAAGCAGATAAATATGGTTATTATCAGATGAATATTCAAATTTATTTTAAAATGGATAAGGGTGCCTTTGAATACAATTGATTTTAAAACAATAACTCTCCCAAAGCATAATATGAACGGCTTTACGCATTCATAAGTATACTTGCACGTCTTTCATGGAAATCAAAGGAAATTATAGATAAAGAAAATTTACAGTGATGCATATTTATCAGGCATAGAGAGGAGACAAGTACAGGCGTATTAGTTACTTATATGAATCACACCCAGAGTTAAATCTTCTCCCTGCGTAATGTATTACATTTACCAATCACTTACATTGAATTTTACCAATCACTACTTTCACTTACATTGAATTTCACCAATCACTTACATTGAATTTTACCAATCACTTACATTTACATTTACCAATCACTTACATTGAATTTTACCAATCACTTACATTGAATTTTACCAATCACTTACATTGAATTTCACTTACAATTTCAATCACTTACATTGAATTTATCACTCACATTGAATTTTACCAATCACTCAAATTGAATTTTACCAATCACTCACATTGAATTTTACCAATCACAAATATAGTATCACACATTATTCTATTGACAGCTTACAATAAAATAATGTGAAGATAGTGGCTTTATTCTCTCTTCATCAGAGTAATTGACATGGTAAGAATAAACTAAACTAACAAAATAACAATTAAGGAGCTGAAGAATATATTAATAGTTGTTAGTATTAGTTCTCTAGTCGTAGATAAAATTTAATATGCAACAAGGGATGAAAGTTTTCAGCTCTCGTATTATCTACCTCGTCAAGCCTCGGGAGCCAAAATGTTAGTTAACTCCTTCGGCAAGCCTCGGGAGCTAATGAAGTTTCCTCCTTCAGCGCTGCCTTAGGACGAAACTTTAACTTGAGCTGTAAAACTTACTTTCATCCCTTGTTGCATAAATAATTATTACAATGCCTATGTGGAATTAGAAGCCTAGCAACACTCAGCTGGAAACTCACATTTACAAGTAACCTGTTGTTTTCTCCACTGCATCCAAATACACCATCTCTTTATGTTAGACATTATTTTAAATAAAAACAGATCCAATAAACAGAAGTCCTTTTTTTATATAATAAATAACTATAAAGGACTTTTGTGTAATTAATCTGTATTTATTTATTATTTTTTAAGTCTACAAAAATTTGAAAAATTCGAAGCCGTATTTTTCCCCCAGAGCAATCAAAAGTGGTTTTAATGGTTCCACATGAAGGTTTAAAATCAATAAATACAATTAAAATTTCACGTGGTTTATTATCACAATAAATTTATTGATATACAAAATTCAGATGTTTTCTCTACAATTTCACAACACAATCTGGTTAGGCAAGAGAATGTTACATTCTACACAACTTCAAAAACACTTTTAATTTTTAAATTCTGTGTTCATAACTTGTTTGTCAATAACAGTCTCTCGTTAGTTCAGAGCACTCGGCGAGTGATTTTTTAGAAACATTTACTTAATGGATTCTTCTTAACTTTTCATTCAAAATTGAGTTTTTTAACTATATTAATGTTCAAGATCCTTATTATATGAAACTTGTTTTCTTACCATGACCTGTACATAGTTAAGCAAGCAGGCTGTTGCTTCCATATCTACTTCACAGAGAGACTTTCCATTTGTTGTAATAAATAAGTTGAGCTGTGGAGTCAATCAAAAAAAGGAATTGAAAGAAACAGTCTCTCCGCTGATTTTAAAGATAATTTATAGACAGAGCCAGCTTTCAGTTTTAACAAACCATCATCAGTGCCTAACCAACCAAATAAAATTTATTTGGTTGGTTAGGCACTGATGATGGTTTGTTAAAACTGAAAGCTGGCTCTGTCTATAAATTATCTTTAAAATCAGTGGAGAGACTGTTTCTTTCAATTCCTTTTTTCATTTTTTGATTTTAATATATGAACTCCACTCGGAGTCCACATCGTCTTTCCTCTGATTGTATCAGAATTACTAATTTAAGGTCAAATTAGTAATGATGACAACCAAGATTTTAAAACTAACCCATGTTGGAACCATGTCGCTATATGCATGGAACCATGTCGCTATATGCATTGTCATTCCCTGATAGGACACAATGCAAGTGTCAGACATAATTACCTAACCACATCTCTCACATGTTATATTTATCTAATAATTAACTTAAAACTTAATATTTTAAAAATAATCTAAATATAAGCTCCTGACTATTTTAATAAACAAATTAAATTAATTATAAAAAAATAAAATAATATTTAAATCCCACAAAAAAAAACATTAAAATGGCATTGACTAAAAAAACTAAATAAAACTAATTCTCAAACATTGTTATTTCAAACTTGAAGATTAAAAAAAAGTAAAAAGAATAATGAACTTAAAACTAATATAATATCATTCAAAATAAATAGGGGTTGGTGTTTGTTGAAAACTTAGGTTTAAACATAAACACTAAATTTGAGAATATTGAAAACAAAGTATAACAAACAGACGTAAGTAGTTGTTTTTGGATTTGGCAGACAATGCCTCAGGGGAGCTTAGTGATAAGTAAAGCAAGTAAGAGAGATATAGTTACAATATAAGTTTTTATCACTAAATCAAATTTCAAAAATCAAGAGATGACAATATTTTCTTGAAACAACCCCCAGAAATCTGGTTTCATAATAGAATACTAAGCATTTCAAAAGTAATAAAAAGACTTTTCTAAATATTCTCTAATTAGTTTCGTCTAAAAATATAAAATAAATTGAGATAACTTATGTTAGTATAAATTAAAAAAGAAATAAGAGATTCGTTAAGAAAGATAAATTTAGAGTATATTGAAAATTAAGATAGAATGAACAAAATTGAAGGGCAAAATGGTTTAGTTTACTGAAAGTAATCAAACTTTTTTTACCATAAAACTGATAACTCATCACTTGAGTTTTATAATTCAAGGGTTTCGTAATATCATTGAGTAACTGAAGCATTAAGTTTTGGTAATGAAAGTATAATATTGTTTCTAAGAATGCACTCATAACTTCAGTAGACAAGAGTTACCTTGCAATAAAACTAAAACACATTTAAAATCTAAAAGAAAAGTGAATATCATGACTTCAACATTTCATCCTGCCAAAGAAACATCTTAAAGAGATATGTGAGGGTATCATCCATTTCCCATGACTTATAACAGGTTGTAACAATGAGATAAAGAACATGGTAAGATAAGATAAGATAAGATAAGATAATCCATTATTAGATTTCGTTCGAAATATTAATTTTGTCAATAATTTTTCATTTTCTTCTTATATTTTTTTCTTTTTGTAGTGATCAAAGAATTCATTTATAGAGGTAAAAGAAATGTCTAAATCAGGTCAACCCACGATGAGTTGTTACACAATGATGAATTTGGTTCCGAAAACTCCTACTATAGTATATCTATCAGTTTCCGGCACCCAGTGTCATATTTTTAGTGGAAAAAGTAGGGTCGCCAACACCTTCATGGGTTGGAAAACAAAAAGTTTCCCAACTATATCTATTAGTAAAAAACTACTAGATATAGCATAGTCATTCTCAGCTGCTTCAGGTCACTCAATAATATACTATATATACCAGAGTGTCCAAGTCAGTTCCACGCACAGACTCTAGTATTTATTTCAAAACTGACTATTTCAAGTCAACTGAAGTAGTGAGTGCACCCACACTACCTGCATTTTGATTCCTTCATAAAATCATTTCATTGAAATCTACTTCATATAATTCTTATCTTTTATCATAAAATTAGTTAACTAGGTTTGATGATTTTTAAAATAGTTACAGATAATGTTAGTTTAAACAATATCAATATAACAGCTCCATATAAAGTTCAATAGATTCTCAACAAAAACGACAAATTAATTCTTAGTTTTGTTGGGTAGGTTACATGAATTATAAATTCATCAGATGACAGCTATTTCATCTGATAATTAATTTGATGGTATAAGAATTAATAAGAAATGACAACCCTTCCTTTTAAATGTCCAATTGGTTTAGATTTGGGTTTTACATTCTTCCAAACTTCTTTCTGGCAGAATTCAACAGCCTAAAAACAAGTAAATTAATTAGGTAAGGCATTAAAAAAGAAAACAAATGAGGGTAATTAACAGGAAACAAATAAAAGTCGCTCCACAGTGATTGGGTGATATATAATAGTTTAACTGACAGGGATTGGTGAGATAAATATTCTTGAGGAGAAACTTCATATCCTAAGATAAAGGATTCATCTGACAACTCCATTTCATTCAAATATAGAATAAAACCAAGACACATATAGTATGACATGAACTCATAGAGAGCTTATGAAGCCTTCCTATCCGACATTTATTTTGTTTTGTTGGAATTCTGATGAAAGATGAGAGACATTATAATTTTTGAATATTTATTCTACCATTACAATGGTAGCCCCTAGTTGTGATAGTGATATGGGGGGAGTGGTAGTAACTACCAGGCAAGTAAAGTAGGCCACGTTGATGGGCCCTTTTTACCAGCTCCCAAAGATAGTGTTCTACTCCTTTTAATTTCAAGTGTAGATATATTTCATCTAATCTAGACAGAAGAGCCGTGTATTTCTATGGTTCCTCTCATGCTTTTTCAAGTAATCATACATATTTTCACAGCCTCTTAAAGTCTAGTGAAAGCTGGGAAACACGTGCTCTCACTGTTAAACCAAACTTCCACACACCTTTAACTACAAGGCAGAAACAGTATAGTATTATAATGAATCTACAATGAGGGTCCTAAATTTTGCCTATACCCAGTTTCATTTAGGGTAAGGGATCTTTAACGAGTACCTGACAACACACAGGCTTGAGACCACTGGCTTTACGTCCCGTCTGAAGGACGTGGTACGCAGAATTTTGATCCCTCTCATAAAAATCCTAGAGGCCCGTGCTGGGATTGAACCCATGACTAACGTCCATTCATTCAGTGTATTGGCCGTGTACCTTAACCACTACACCACAGGTGACTCTTATGGTAGCCCCTATAGAAAAATCAAAATTGGAATATTTGTTTCCAAATTTCCTCTTACATATTGACTTTTAAAGCCAGAATTAATATATTTAGTGACACAAATATCATCCAGTGATTCAGTGTCAATGAACCCTCTGTATAAAGAGGAAGTCTATAGTCCAACCCCAGATTAAATCCCTAGATCAGCTGTTTCCTTAGTCTACTCTATGGCCCTATAAATGCTATGATGGAATGGTTCATAATTCTTATCATGTTGTAAGTCAGCTCTGGGCTGTGTTATTATGGGCTCTGCTTATTATTATAGAATGTTTTATACAGCATTGCAGTTAACTTACATTACACATAGCTGCATGAGCAGATGAAATGCACCAATAAGCAGAACCTCTGATACATTTAGCCCTCGAAGGAACAACTTTAACTTGAGTCTGAGGATTATCACAAACCTTGATCCTACGGCACACAAGCGGACCAACAGGTAGAGTCCTTAGGGCTGTTTCTATTTGTGGAGCAAGCTGTTCCACCAACACTAAACACTGCAACACGCCAATTCAAACATGACAACTCAAAAAACTTACCATGAGTTCAAAATCAAACATGCCAAGACTGTAGCACTGTTTGTTCATAACAGGAGAGCAATGCTTCTTAAATGCTCTTATGGAAAGAAGTTGACTTTATCTCATTTTTAAACATTTAATGATTTCTCTTAATAAATATTTTATTAATCTATTCATAGAGATACTATTACTACTGGTTAAAATATGAAACATCAAATAAACAAGCTTACCACCTTCGACTATCAATATAATTAAATTAACAAAAAAAATACTGTAACCATAGAGATATTACTACTAGAGAAGCCCTACAGGTTCAATTTTGTAACATCGACAAAGCAACCACATTATAAATATAATCAAATAATCAGTACAAATTACAGTAACATATATAGTAGAACATTTAAAATACAAATCAAAACACAAACAATGTGCGGGAAGCAGAAATCAATTGATTCATTTCAACCTTAACTTACTCTTAAAGGAGGTTTCAATGAGGTTACACAGAGCCTCAAAGAGATATTTCAGGTATTTCATAGTACGTCATAGGCTATGCCTCCTCTAGTATATATATATATCTCTATGACAGTAAGTCATTTAGTGGAATGTTCCAAGTATGAATCAAAACAAGAACAATGTGCGGGAAACCGAAAATAATTGATTAATTATAACTTTAACTCACTCTTGAAGGAGGTTTCAGCTCCAAAATGATGTTTCAAGATTCTCAATGTATTGAGAAAGGCTAAGCCTTCTCTAGTACTATATTTCATTAATGACACATTATCATTTGATGATAAGTAATGTAAACATTCATAATTAAACATGGGTGTCAATATTATAATAATAATATATATTGTTATTATTATATATTATAATAATAATATTGTAATAAACTTAAAATAATACTATATATAGAAGGAGCACTACTGATAACACGAAAGGTGGTTCACAGGTGGTCTTAAGTAATGTTGCCAACCTGACAAAATAAAATGTTTTTTTAACGAAGTTGGCAATATTTCCGGTTGCTGAATTATTGCGTTCCATTATTAATTAATGATAAAAAAATAATTATCATTAAATTTCATAAAAAAAGTAATACAAATATCAGTGCATTACAATATTTTGAGCATTTTAAATTGTAGTTTAATGTTTTTAATTAAAATTATGTTAAAGTAAACGTAGATTACGTCAACTAAATGTAGATTCTCGTATCATCTAATCATCTAAGAGCGATTTTATTAAGTACCTAGCTAGGTTTTTAAGTTAACATCAATCTAGAACGAACAGCAAATTTTATCAACATTTGTTAGCTGAAAATCATTTTAATGGCCCTCATAAAGTCGGTTGTCTTCATTTTGTGAACTAAGGTCGGAAAATGGACTTTCTGGAAAAATCGGAGATTGAAAGGAGTGAGAATAGAGTTGGCGATCTAAACATAAATAAGAGAGAAGGATCATCCCCCCTTCTAAAAGCTATGCTACAAGCGGCATCGCCTCCTACTGTCAGTCTGACTCATATCTAATAAAAAAAACCTAGAATCACTTCTCTTCTTCTTTACATCTCAACGGTAGTTATTTTATTTATGCTTATTTTATTTATTACGGTTTTTGTATTTTATTTGATTTCTTTTGTCTCCTTTTTATACTTTTACTCATCATTTGTTAAGTATTTTTTTGTGTTTTACATATTTTATTTAATTGTTTGTTAGGGTTTGCCCTGATGATGGCCTCTAGCTAGGTTGAAAGTGCTTTGCCAATAAAGTTTTATTTTGTGGAGAGACTGTTAATAAGAAAAATTCCCATTTGAATTAAGTTTTCTCTTTAATGACCCAAGTGTAGAAATAAAAACTCCCTCATTAGTAACTTTAAAACAGTACAATTTGGCAGATAGTACTGATTTCACTCATTTAAAGTCCGTATGGAACAAATATTTTTAAAATTAAAACAGATTATAAGGATGATAATAAGAGGAAAGAAACTGACTGGTTGGATAAAGCTCTGGACAGGCAAGCGATGACACGCTGTCTCTAACTGTACATTCAAATTGTCGTCGATACTGGGATCAGTAAGAACTGTTCTCAACACATCCATGAGCACCTCACACAGCAAACACTTCTCCATGGAGGCTGTAATATAAACATAACCAACACATTATAGAAAAACTTCAAATAACATCTAGTACATGGTTTGTATATGTTGCTTCAATGAGTAATATGAACTCGTAAAAAATGGTCCTGTGGACCACAAAAGTGAAATGCTTGCTGTGAACCACAAACCGGGCAAAAATGAAATGTTTGCTGTGGACCACAAGCCGGGCAAAAGTGAAATGCTAGCTGTGGACCACAAGCCGGGATAAAACGAAATGTTTGCTTTCTTGCATATCATCTATTTTCTGGTCAGGTTTTCAAACTATACTTCATAGTTGGGACAGAATCATTTTTTGTCTGTCAATTTGCATTGATAAACTAATGATGCTCAAACAGACAAACTGATGATGCTCAAACACACATACTGATGATGTTCAAACAGACATACTGATGATGCACAAACAGACAGATTGATGCTGCTCAGACAGACTTACCTTGCATCATTTCCTTAACTTGGGAACACAGATTGAGAGTAGTGCAGACTGCCTTAGGGTCCATTTCCTGAGCCAGCAACTCTATGACCAAGTCAGCATACTGCTGGATAAACTGGTGACATTTAGGAGTCACTGACTTGGGCATGATGTCACAAACGTGAAATACTGCGTTCTTTATCTCTTCCTAAAATATAAAAAAAACCATTGACAATTTATCATAAAAATCAATTGAAAACAGTGAAAAAGTCAGGTGAAACTAAAGCAAATCAATTGACCCCCCCCCATGTTTCTCTGACATTTTTAAGATATAGATGTTATCTTATATCTTAAACTTTTTCTCATTACATAGGATTCGCTACGCTCACCCTCCCAGCTTCACTCACTTCGCTCGTCCTCAGATAGTAAATACACACCCAGCGGTCATTTATCCAGGCACTGAACACGCTCGATGCTACTTAACTTTTATGATCCACCAAAAATCACAGATAGACTTGCTGTATTATAACAAAACTTAGTACACTTATTTATAACATCAAGGGGTACATTGGTACCAAATTTCAACTCAATTTGAATATTTTCCTATTTTATACAATTTAAAAAAAAACGTAGACAAATGATTAGATAAAAATTAAACTAATGCTGATAATGAGAAGAAACTTAGCACATATGTTAGTCTCATACATGGCTACACACAATCCCGTAAGCTCTATCTTTCTTTGTAAATTTGCTAATAGGATATTAAAACTGATAACTGTTTTATTTAGTGATAATTATAATAACTAAAGTTAATTAATTAATGTTTTTTACATATCTGTTATAAGGCAGAGTCGAATATCCACGGCCTTCTAGAACGTTGGATCACCAACAAACTTTTTTTTCAAAATTTTCAGTAATTAGCCGGATTTGTGATAAATGAAGCCTATTTCCGTAATCTGCACGCTCTTTTGGTTAATCTCAAAGAGTATTTACATTCACTCAACGATTTATTTTTAATCTAACTTGGTACATACATAACTACTGTTAGACGTCAATGTTAACAAATATGACATGTCAAAATATAACACAAAATATTGACGTCTAACAGTAGTTATGTATGTACCAAGTTAGATTAAAAATAAATCGTTGAGTGAATGTAAATACTCTTTGAGATTAACCAAAAGAGCGTGCAGATTACGGAAATAGGCTTCATTTATCACAAATCCGGCTAATTACTGAAAATTTTGAAAAAAAAGTTATAAAACAAGTTTGTTGGTGATCCAACGTTCTAGAAGGCCGTGGATATTCGACCGCGCCTTATAATACTTTGCCAATTAGCTTGCATTCCCTAAATTCTTTCCAAAGATCCCCAGGGGAATGAGGACCAAATTTTGTGTATCCCTGCTCTAAAATACATTCTTGTTAAGATGTCAAATATTCTACTTAAATGAGAACAGTTTTGCCTCGCCGCAACATTCAAAGGTTACAAGACAGCTACCTTTAGAGTCTGTTATAAGTCATAGCTTAAAAAATAAGCCAGTAGGATATATAGACTTTTCTCTCTGGAACTGATGGTAGCTATTAAGGTAGAAAGCAGCCTATGAATAATAGTTACAGGCTGTAGTCAAAAGCAGCCAATGTACAACAGTTACAGACCGTAGTCAAAAGCAGCCTATAAGTTACAGGCTGTAGAAAGACAGATTATTTTTGAATTTTCTTAGAAATACCTCAGTTGTCTTATCCTTCAACATAGACGCCACTTTGGTCATAACAAACTCACAGAGGACGCAGGTGTTGGGGTCTGAAACCTCATTATCAGGATCCTGTTTTATTTCATTTGTATCTGAAATCAAATCATTAAAATGAGTAAATTTAAGTCAATTTAAACTGAGTAAGCAGAGCGAACTGTCAATTTTCATTTATCAAATTTACTTGAGAAGCAAATTTACATGACTATATTTTATAAAAGAAGGAGAGAAAAATGGTCATTATTAAGAATTAGTTTTTTTAGGAGAGACATAAACAATCAATTCTTGTCAAATTTACCCCCCCCACACCCCCATTTTTCTCATCTACAACCATATGTACATATATAGGAAAAGAATTGTGTTCAACCTATAATTCTCCAACAGATTAAATATTTAATTATAAAAGTTATACTCACAAATATCACCAGCAGGGTTATTTGGTCTCGGTGTAGTTAGTTCAGTAGGAACACATAAATCAATATAAACACATGATTCCTGGGGAGTGAATTCCGTCAGCACCATATCAACGATAGCTCTACGATGATGTGTTACGAAGTTAACACACTCCATAGATAAGCTGTTAGGGAACTCATCTCTCATACAAAGATCATCAACTATATCACCGACTATGGCCTGAAAATATCATCAGAGTGATTAGAAATTCTAAGTCAATATCTGAGCACCTTGAATGAAAATAAATTGACGACAAGGTTCGGATCAAAAATCAAATTCTTGAGGATTCATCGTTCTCACTTCTGACAGTTTATTTATTTCTTGTTACATATTAGTCGATCAATTCAAGGTGACGTCAATTATGCTTTTTGGTGGGTTAAATAGTTGCAAAGCTTGTCCAACAACATTAGCAAGTCGTGATAACAAATAAACAATACACGAGGCCCTAAAGATGCTATAGGTGTGGGTCTGAAGGTCTGTAAGCCGTGGATTTCTTTTCTTTGGAAAATTACTACACTTCATGCCGATCAGGACACATTGTTAGAGACAAATTACTCTAAACAGAGGCTAAGGGGTTTGATAATGTTAGCTGGAAAACTTTTTGTCTGTAAAAGGAGTTACAATCAATGCAATGCTTTGTTCTTTTAAAATATTGCCCCAGGCATTGAACGTGTTCAATTGCGTACTGAACACGTTATTAATAACATTAGAAACATACATGAGTTCTGTTCTTATTCCTCAGTTTACTATTGACTTCTTGGAAGGCAAGTAGACAAAGAGGACAGGTTGGTTTGTCCTGATAGGCCACCGCGACCAATCCTCTGGGACATACACCAAGCATTGGACACACCTGTAACAAACAACAACAATATTATACATCTTACACAAACAAAAAAAGTCAATAAAAAGAAAAACATAAGAACAACAAAGGTAGAGAAAATAAGAATTTCCTTCAGTTAATCTCTCATATGTTTTTCTCAGCAACATATTTTAATTTTATTTTTCTTTACTTCAATTACAATTGCTTCATTAATCAACACATCTTAGTTATTTGTTCTATCTAAAGTAATTTATAAACCAAGTAGGGAAACAAACACAATTTCTTTCAGACCTAGCATGTAGTTCACATTTCGTCCACCAAGGAGTTGGTTCAAATTTTCCAATGGTCGCGGCCATTTTGTTTTACCCAATTGAAAGTAAACAAACTATTTACAGTACTTAAAATTTTTGGTTTTATTGCATTTATTTGTACAATTTAGTATAAAATGTTAATAATTTGTGTTAAAGATAAGTTTTATCACATCCGATATAAGTTTAAGTGCAAATCTTCAATACTAGATTTGTTTAAATTTCTTAAAACGAGCAGCTAATTAAACTTTTTTTCCTACTCACTACTTAACTTAGTACATTTTTGCATATGATATTTGTTTTTCCCCTTCAAATATTAATTGTAATTAGTAATTTAACAAATTTAACCTAATTTTTTTAATATAATAAAAGCAATCGTAATATTAAGTTATAATTAAGGCAATATATTGTCGTCTATATGTTTTTCAAAATTTTAATAAAAATATGTAGTTTACCTTTTTTATAGTTTCTCTCTTTCTTTAACTAATTTATTGTTACAATTATTTCACAGAATTGAACACAAAATCATTAAACTATCACGTACATATTAAAGTAAGAAAACACAATTAAAAGTAAAACTTTCCTAATGTTATCAGGGTTGCCAATAACACAAAGTAAAAACACAAAAATCCTAATAGGCGCATGCACACTTATTACAATTCTAGCTATTTTTATTTTTGATCCAGCTATCAGGAGATCACGCATGTTTGAATTTTGTACACAGGTTAGTATAGGAGTTTCCCTACTTGGTTTATATATTACTTAAGTTCTATCATACCTTAGATAAGGCAGTGCCCTCTCCACAAAGCTCATTCGAGCATAACGTGCTAGGAGATTTCACATCTCCCTAATTACTAAAACTATCACAGGGCCAAACCCAAAACAGAGTTATAGAGTAGTTGACCTCTCCCACAACATATTAAGCTCAGACAGCAACAAACAAAGAGCTAAGTTAACATCCTTACTACAGTGTATCGTTAAGTATAAAAATCCCCAAGGTCATAAGCATTTTGGGGATCGACCAATCAGAGAAGCCGCTGCCAACCCCTCTCTTGAAAGAGAAAAAAAAATTTCCTACTCCCATAACCCCTGTAGGGAAATAACCTCCTTCCCGGCATTCGTTCACTTCGTTTGTGGTTCTTCTTGTGTTTATTATTTCCCTTCACAATTCATTTTTTTCCACATTTGCATACTTCCTAAATAATAAAACTACACAAAAGAAATGTGGAAACATCGCCAAGAAAACACGGGTAACATAACCTGATTTGTTTACAAAGTTTTTTCCCCGCTGCCTTTTTGTAGGGATTTTTTTTTTTTTAGAATCGGTGGTGCCTAAACTGAGCTGTCAAGATTTTTAAAGTTGTCGATACACTGTATAAGCATAGTTTAAATAAAAGCCCTGTAATAATTAATCTCTGGTTGAGGCTAAACAGAAGGCAACATTTGCTTACCAAAGAAGGATCTATTTCCTGAGCGAGTAAAGCAACCAACTCGTCCATATAAGTGTCAACAAATGCTCTGCACTGGTCAGTCACACTGGAAGGCAGTTTGGAGCAGCCTTTCTCAACAATGCGCTTGATCTTGTCTTCAGTTGATGGCAATGTGATTTCCTAAGCAACAAATGAAAACAAAAGAAAATAGTTTACACTAATCAAACATAGCAATGAAATTTAGTACTAGTGAAGTTAAAGAATAGAGAGGAAATAAAGAATACAGTCTCTCCACAAATATAATTGTTTATTGGCAAAGAGCATTTAAGCTAATATGAGGTCATCATCGGTGCAATAAAAGTAAAGATGAAAGTTAAAAATAAATAAAACTATCTTCTTTTTCGAACAAAGTCTTACTCGGAAAGTCAATTGAGAGTCTTACTTGGAGAGTCAAATAAGACTCTTACTCTGAGAGTCAAGTAAGACTTACTATGTTTGAAAAGAATAACCTTTGTAAATTTTTAACTAACACCTTTATTTTATGACATTTATGATGCCCTAATGTTAGGTTAAAAGCACTTCTCAATTAACGATTACATTTGAGGAGAGATTCAATTCTTTATTTTCTAGTTATCAAACATAGACTTTTAAAAAACCTAGAGCACAAAAAACTTTTATTAAGTAAGAAAACTTTTTTAACAGTGGCTGAAAGCAGAAGCAAAAAAAGAGGCTTTGCCGATAGTGAAAATTCAAATTTAGAAATACTGTCAATTAAATTTGTCTATAACAATATCATTTGATACTACCGAGTTTCTTAGAATGAATGAATAGTTGGCATTATATACTTGTGTAAGAGCATAGATTGAAGAATAAACAAGTCAGTTTATCCTCAGAATAGACAGTAGAATAAAATAATAAAATAGTCTGTGGTGAGAAGAATAAAATGAAACAATATCTCTGCGTAAATGATGTTAATAGTGCTTTCGAGTTTTTTAATAGTTATTGTCGACAATGATTTTATCTTTGTTATATGTTTGTGCCGTATGTTTTTCCTCTTTTTACTTTTCCTCATTTATACCGTAGGTTTGCAAAAAATCCGAATGAGGGATTTAATCGGAATTATCTGATTCAGGAGTTTTTAAGGCCCCCTAAGTGGTTTTTACAAAGTTGTCTGTCTGTATGTGTGTGTGTGTCTGTTTCATGGTAGCTCCTAATGTATTTATGCTAGAGAGTTGAAACTTTGTACAAAAATCAGTCCATAGCTGCAGTTGTGCAATACAGAAAATCACATTTTTATGACGCCATTAACCCGTAATAATGACTCGGCAAACATTTTAAAAAAATCATAAAATGTAGAAAAATTAAACAATGGATTTGAATTCAGCACGCATGTAGCCATGTACAAGACTAACATATGCACCAAGTTTTTATCACATTATCAGCATTAGTTCAATTTTTATCAAATGACTTGTGTAAGTTTTTTAAAAAGAATGAAAAATTATCCAATGAGTTGAAATTTAGTACACGTGTTTACATTTACATAATAAATAATTCAATACAATACAACATGTACATCCAATAATATAATTCTATTCAATACTACAAGTATATTCATGATTTTTGTTGGATCATAAAAGTTAAGCAGCATTGAGCATGGTCAGTTCTGTATGGGTGACTGCTGAGAATGATATAGACCAAGAGCCCAGGGGTGTTTTGTCAATAAAAAGTGTAATGGCTGGAACCGGTCTCAATTTTTTGTAAATACCTTCCTGAACAAGGATCTGCAATTCTGCCGACTCGTATCGGATGGGTGTCCCAGGCCGAACGCACTTTACGGGTCAAATTTACACCCAAGTTAATAAAAAGTGTAATGGCTGGAACCGGTCTCAATTTTTTTGTAAATACCCTTCCTGAACAAGGATCTGCAATTCTGCCGACTCGTATCGGATGGGTGTCCCAGGCCGAACGCACTTTACGGGTCAAATTTACCACCCAAGTTAATAAAAAGTGTAATGGCTGGAACCGGTCTCAATTTTTTGTAAATACCTTCCTGAACAAGGATCTGCAATTCTGCCGACTCGTATCGGATGGGTGTCCCAGGCCGAACGCACTTTACGGGTCAAATTTACCACCCAAGTTAATAAAAAGTGTAATGGCTGGAACCGGTCTCAATTTTTTGTAAATACCTTCCTGAACAAGGATCTGCAATTCTGTCGACTCATATCGGATGGGTGTCCCAGGCAGAACCTTTGACCCGTAAAGTGCGTTCTGCCTGGGACACCCATCCGATACGAGTCGGCAGAATTGCAGATCCTTGTTCAGGAAGATATTTACGAAAAATTGAGAGCGGTTCCAGCCATTACACTTTTTATTAACAAAACACCCCTGGGCTCTTGGTCTAATAGGGATGTATTTGCTATCTAAAGACACCCAAAGCGAGTCCAAAGACGTGTTGCAGTGTAAATTTGACGAATTGTATATTTTGAGGGTGAGCGAAGCAGGGAGGATGAGCGTAGCGAATCTGATTTGATGAGGAAAAGTACCGAGGTACCCCGTACCCGATTTTTTTTCAATTCAAGGATAGTTCTTAGGTACCCTGCACTGAATTTAATTTTATATTTTCAAAAACTAAACGTAAATAATACCTGTTGCACGAAGTGAAGGAAGAACTCACACATAGAGCAAACAGTCTTATCATTGGTATCACTGCTTCCGACAGCTGACGGTGAGTTCTCCAAGAAATGAGATGGAACATATGTCATTGGATTGTACCTGGTAACGGGGAGTTGGACTGAAAACACAAACATAGCCAATTAAATTTAAATTAAAAATTAAATTAAATTAAATTTTTATTAAATTTAAATATAAGTAGTATTTTATTTTAGTTATTATGAATTTAGTGATTAGATTAAATAAATAATAAATTATAATAATATAAACGAGTAGAAACTTATTTGAACTATAAATAAAATAAAAAATTAGAGGCAAAATAATTAATAAACAATAAAAAATAACAACTATAGAAAAAAAAATATAAATAAAAATAATAGAGATAGTTTTATGATATAATAAACGGTAACATTTAATGATACAATCTACGTCTCTGGATTCAAGCAGCATTGCTTCTTGGAGACGTAGAAAATGAGCAGTATTTTCTTTTTTGTATATATAACTTTTAAATTGTAAATTTGCAAAAGCCAATAAAGAAAAAAAAAATTATACAACATAATTAAGAATGGTAAATCTATTGCCTTTACAGATGCTTTAGATTTGATTATGAATTATTAATTAGGGTACTGTCAGAGGTGATATACCACCTTTCCACTGTGACAGATGTGATATACCACATTTCCGCTCTGTCAGAGGTGATATACCACCTTTCTACTGTGTCAGAGGTGATATGCCACCTTTCCACCGTGGCAGAGGTGATATAACACATTTCTCATGAGGCAGAGGTGATATACCACATTTCTTTGAGGCAGAAGTGATATACTACTTTGTGGAGGATTTGATTGCTACTAAATAAATTTAACAAAGAAAATTTGTACGCACGATTAAACCATAAAATGCATTTTTTATTGAATCTGAGAAAACATGAAAATAAAAGTGAAACAAACTTACAAGGTTGAGGATCCACAGCTGCCTCGACATCGACAGGAATCAAAGGCATCATGAGCTGAAATTCAAATTAAATCATTTTGACAATAAGGGGAAATGCAGAGCAGGAGTAAAGTAGTTGCTATGACAACCAAAGCTAATACTAACACTCGTTACATTTCTCCCGGTAGATTTAGATCAGGAGGCAATGTGTCACTTTTCTTCCTCTAAAAGAGGGAGAAAGTACTTTTACAACTTTGTACAACTTTTTGTAAAAAGTTGTACTTTTCACAAGTACAATTTGTAAAAAGTTAATGTGTACAAGTACACAGTTTTTCTCATCTAAAGGTAAAAGATTTTTTTCAATACAATGAAATCAAAATACTATTTAGTCCTCTTAATGAAAAAATGGGGTGCATCTAAGTTTTTTAGGCTCTAAAGATACTATTTCACAGCCTACCTCAGAGAAAAACATTTTCACTGATACTATGGTTTTTAGAGTCCTATAATAATGAGTTGGGATTATCAAGAATGCCGACACCTAGCTAGGGAAACAACTCTATTGGTCTGTCATCTTCAATTTGGTCAGGCGACCAATAGAATTATTTTTCTTACAGGCTGGGTTTTGGCACCATGATGAAACCAACTCTTACTGCCAGGAATGTAGTCTATTTTAAAAACACCGTCAATTGTATTTGCATGCTATGAAGTTTATTACAGGTAATATCTTTTCAAGATTTGCTTCAAGCAAAGAGACTAAAACTATTAGAGGGAGGATACAACAGTTCTTATCATTCCTTGGGTAGCTAGGTGCCGTAACGGTACATTGGTGACGTCATTTTTTTTATTTTTCCTAATAATTACAATTTCACGTAAATATTACATTATTTTTCGACTATTTTGTTTATATCAAGTAAAATGAATTTAAAATAAGTTTTAATTATTATCTATTGCATGTATTCTTTAATTGTTAGTGTTAAATAAAGTGGTTTAATGTGGCATCACTAAAATGTCCGCCGTTAGTAGAATGCATGATAATAATAATAATAATAATAAATATTCTTTATTTGAAAACTATTTAACATAGCATAAATAACGTCAAATAAAAGCTTATTCTAAAAATAAAATTATTTAATTATTTATTTGTTTAAATTAATTTCTTAGAGGCTACATCAGTGAACTCTTTAATGCTGTAGCACGGGTTGCTGAGTAAATAATTCTTGATTTTGTTGCTGAATGCGTCCATGTTTAACCTTTTAGTCTCGTAAGACAGACAATTATTATATAATGTCAGGCCAATATAATTGTGTCCTGTTTGAGTCTTCAAAAGTCGATGTCTTTTTATACATAATTCCTCTCTTTTTCTCGTTTCATAAGAATGGTGGTCCCTATTTTTATTGAATTTATTTTCATTTTGTTTAATATATTTCAAGCAATTGTAAACATATAAGTTGTGGAAAGTTAATATTTGATATTTCTTAAAAAGTGGTTTACAATGATCATACTTTCTTGCTCCAGCAATTATCCGTATTAATTTCTTTTGCTTGAGTAATATCTCGGTAGTGGCTGCATGTCCCCAGAGGATGATCCCATAACTCATTACGCTTTCAAATAGAGCGTGGTAGGCTGACTTCAGGTAAGTATCTTCTAAGTATTTTTTTAGAGTTCTGATGACATAGATTTTTGATGCTAACTTCTTACTTAGAGTTTTAATATGACTTTTCCAGCTGAGTTTGTTATCAATAATGAAGCCAAGAAACTTAATTTCTGAATATGGTTCCTCAGTGCGGAGTGAGAAAGTCATAAATTGGGTTTTCTCCTCATTAAGAGAGAATCCATTTATCTCAAACCAATGTTTGGCTGATTTTAACTCTGAAGCTAGAGAAATAGCAGCATTTTCTTTAATTTTATGCTGAGTCATAAAATTAGCATCATCAGCATAAATCACTTTTTTAGTTTTACTGCAATTTGATTTTTCACATATTGGTTCATTAACAATATTAGCTTTACTAATATCACTAATATTTTCTTTTCTTTTCTTTTCCAGGTATGCAGGGAGGTCATTCAAGTCCACTATGAAGAGGATAGGACCAGAATGGGAGCCTTGAGTTACTCCTGTCGCCAGTGGTTGCAGCTGTGATACTTTATCCTTTATCCTGACTCTTTGCTTTCTCCGCTGAGATAGCTCTCTAAAATTGACCCAGCCGTGTCTTTTACGTTGTAATAATTAGTTTTAGATGTTAAGATTTCAGGTGAAGCAAGGTCGAAAGCTTTACGTAGATCACAGCATGCAAGCATGGTTATTTCCTTGTTTTCAAATCCTTCAGAGATGAACTCCACTGCTGAAAGGACAGCATCAACGGTTGATTTTTTATCTCTGTAGCCATACTGTGAATTATCAAATATACTATTTTTTTCAAAATGTGTTTTTAATTCTTTATTTATCACTATTTCTAGTATTTTTGAGATTGCTGGTATTATAGAAACTGGTCTATAGCTGTTTGCCTGTGTAGGATCTCCCTTTTTGAAGATAGGCACAACCACTGTGACCTTGAAAGCATCCGGATAAACACCTTCTCTCAAGCACCTATTTATTATATATACAAGCGGTTCTAAGATATAATGACAAACCTGTTTTAATAAAACTACAGAGAAACCATAGTTATCTCTACTTCGAGAGTTTGACATATTACTTATTATTTTTAGTATGTCCGCTCCGGTGATTCCTTCTACTCCGAACCTTTGTAGTTCATTTTGTGTACTAGTGGCTGAACTCACTGCTTCCATAGCTTCTTCCTTATTCACTGATAATGTTTTTGCCAACTCAGTCACAGATTCTGTAAAGAAAGTATTCATCTCGTCTGGTTCTAAAATGACTTTTGAACTAGCTTTGTTCTTTCCTTGGATTTTATTTATTAACTTCCAAGACTCACAGGAAGTGTTCTTCGAGAATCTAAGGCAATCAGAGTAAAATTCTTTTTTAGCAATTTTTAGTGCATTCCTGTACTTCTTCTTAGTTAACTGGTAGATATTATTTATTGCCTCTCCATAACCTTGTTTTAAATCAAATAATCTTTCCAGCTTGTCTTTCATTTCTTTGAGTTGTGGAGTAAACCATGCTTTATGTGAAGTTTTGATAGGGGTGACTTTCTTTACAGGAAAAGAGTAATCATGTAATGACTTTAATAAGGACATGAAATAAGTTACCTGTTCATTTATATCTCCATTAAGAAACAGTTGTTCCCAGTCTATCATAGATAACGAACATTTAAACGTCTCTATACCTGTCTCTGTATGTGGTTGAAAGTATAAAGTTTCTGTAGCCTTGTTTTTCTTCAAACTACAGTATTCCACCAGTATGTCTCTATGATCTGCTAAACTGCTCATTAGCTGATAGCTGATTTTTTCACAATTTGTAAAGACATTGTCTAAACAGTTCTTTTCTCGCGTTGGTTGGTCTACTAGTTTACGTAAATTAAATTCTGTTAATAGATTCAACAACTTAATAACATCACTACTTTCCTTTAATAAGAAATTATAATTATAGTCTCCGCACAATATAATGCTTTTCTCTTTCTTGCAAACCTTTGCCAGTGCACTTGTTAATATCTCAAGGTATTGATCTCTATCTCCTTTGTCAGAGCGATAGTTAGCCAAGACAATTGTGTTGTGCCCTACAATCTCCACTCTGGTCAGTTCACAGTCCAATTCCACAGATGGTAAATCAGAAATGTGTTTAACTTCTAAATTTTCTTTAATATAGATTGCAGTTCCTCCGTGTTGAAAATTACTTCGGCAAAAGCATCCTCCAAGTTTATAGCCTGGGAAGTTAATGGTTTTAATTTCGGCTTCTACGAGCCAGTGTTCAACTATCAACAGTATGTCTATATTATATTCGTTTAAAATAACTTCAACTTCTTCCACTTTGTTTCTCAAACATTGTGCATTGGCATGCTACAATAGAAGTTGTAAAGGGTGGGGGAGTATCTAGTCTCTCTCTAGGGAGACTATAGTAGGGGTAAGTACAGTTACGGCATCTATGGAAACTGTCTCACTTCCAGACCCCTTATCACTGTGTTAATCGGGTCCTGTACTCTCTCTAATAGTTTCAGTCTCTTTGGCTTCAAGGAACTATTATACATATGAACAGAACATTCACCTCATCGTGGAACGATGCTTTAGGACAAATATTAATCTCTTGGCAAAGGAAGTTTCCGTCCAACTCAGTTATAAGGAAGTTATAGATGATATCATAGTACTGATCCACCAGAGTCAAGCACTGAAACAAATTACGCATTAAACAATGGCAAACGTCAGTTTATTTATCTTTTGACACAACCAAGTTTTGCCAAAACATAGTTGACTCAATATAATCGTGCAAGAGCTGAATAACTGTGTCAGCCCCCAGATGAGTTAGATCTAATGAAACAGGGTGGGACATGAAATTGACTTAGCTAGGTGTCTCTCGTACAATTATATTGAATCAATTTATTTAATTTATATATTACTAAGCTGTTTAAATGAAACGAGGGCTTCCTTCACTAGTACAGCTCAGTCAAGCCAAGCGGTTAGAGTCCTACCTCTACATGTCAGATCTCCATCATAATCTGTACAGTCCTCTTAATTTTTTAGGAAATCAATGTGAAATTATAAGTTTGGTTTGATAAAAAAAAAATCAAGATGTTTCAGTCGCCTCCGTGATGAAATTGTTAAAGCATCAGTATCAAAGCTGACATTTGACACAAAGAGGTCTGGGAATCTCATCCCAGGATATGCTCTTAGTTTTTATAAGATTATTTTTTAAATGAATTATCGCTATCTTCAGATTACATTTTGAGTGTAACGGTTGCTACAACCACTTGAGGTTCCGTTCGAACCTGCAAGGCTCTAAACAGGCATTATTAATAATTAATGTTAGTTTTTTAAATGTCAGAGTAGGTACAAACTAAGATAGTTTTAGGTCATAATGATGGGTTTATAGAGTCTGATTGGTGAGTTGAGTGTTGTTTTTGCCTATAAAATAATGTGGAAAGTCACAGAAGGGAAATTGTCCCGAAAATCACAATTTTGACGAGTTTTGACGCCTGTAAGGCTTTGGGGGCCCCGGCGGCACCTGTTAGTCGTCTCCGATCAGACTGGGATTTTTATGGATTTTTTTTTTTTTATTCGAGTGGAATTACGGGTTGGGAGCAAAGAAAAAAGAAAGTTCATTTTTAAGGGCCACCCTAGTGTGTATATGTATGAGTATGTAAGTATATATGTGTATATATATGTATATTAATAAAACTAAATACTTAACATATTATTTAAATATTGTAATACCCTGTTATTGTTTAAAAAAAAATCTGTAATGTATATTAATGTAATATTAAATGGATATTACTATTATTATTTTTTTAAATTTTACCTAAACAATTGGTCAGGGCAATATCTCTATAATTATTTAAATCGTTTTTATCGCCTTTCTTATATATAAGTGTAGTTATTGCCTCTGACCAATTGTCAGTATTTCCACTATCAAGGATTTTATTGAAAAAATACACAAGTAAGTTTAGCCAAGATTTAGGCAGGTTTTTATAAAAAGCATTAGTAACTGAATCAGTACCAGGTGCAGAGTTAGGGTTAGATTTTTTAATCGAATATATAATCTCATCTTCAGTAATTGGCTTATCTAATATCAGGTCATTAATCTCTTCCCGTATTGTTATTATTATTATTGTATCGTTTTCACTTGTTGTTGTTTACTATAAAGGTCACGGTAGAATTTTTTGCATTCTTTAATTGTTATTGTTGTATTAAAAGCTTTATTTCTTGGTTTAAATTTATTTACAGTGGCCCAGAATTCATTACTGTTTTGATTTCTGTAAGTTTTAAATAATTTCAGATTTATATTTTTTTTTTATTTTTTTTATTAACTTTCTATACTCTTTATTTATTTATAGATATAGTCAAAAAAGGTTCTTTAAATTTTTCTTTTTTACAAATTCTTGCTGTTTTTTAGCCTCTCTTCATAGCCTATGTTTCGATAACGTTTTTGCAATCACTATCAAACCAAGGCTTGTCAGGTAATTTAGCTTTAGCACAGTGAGTAGAACAAGTGGTTGGATGCACATTAACTATTTTTCTCATATCCATGTTATTGGATATTAATTTAATTGATTCAGATATATATGTATTTATATCATTAATTGATAAAATATTTAGATCCGGTTGATCGCTCTTTAGTTTTAGATCTAAGCTTTCAATGTACTCTATAGTTTTATCTTATTCCATTTAAGCTTTCAGTACATTCTGTGATAGCATATTTTCCGAATCAAGTGAGTTACATTGATCATCCGATTCTAAATCGAGATTAAGAGAAAGGGGGAAATGGTCCAAACCATAAGAAAACTTTAGTATATCCATATCTTTGATAAAGGATAGACCCACTCAATAAAGCCACTAGAGAAGCTTTTATGCCTCTACATTTGGTATCACCAGAATGGTCTGATAATACTAATATTGCGTTAATAATTAAAATCAACACTAAAAAGGAGGCAAAAAATCTTTTTTATTACTTTGTAAAAAATCTGTTAAAACTCAGATCTTTTCATTTAAATGAGTGATTAAAAAAATACCAATTTTTGAATATGTCAGCCTAAGAATGGTTAAACGAATAAATAGAAAAATAAATAAATATTAAACAAACTTATTTTCGTTAGACTTGGTCAGTTCAAGCAGTTTAAAAAAGAATAAAAAAATAGATTTAAATAATAAATTAATTTCTCATTTAATTATTTTTCTATTTAATATCCTGAGGGCAAACTTTACTTTGAGATTATTATTTGCTTTAAGTTCAGATCAGTTTATTTTTATGCAGTTGCACATGTTTTAATTTTCTGTCATTTTTTACTATTATGTTAAGTAAACTTATTTGTATAAGTGTAATACTTGAAAACAATAAATATATTCTATTCTATATTATTCTATTCTTATTAATAATTAAACATAAATATATCACCTCGTCCTTGTAGTGAGACATTTGATTGCATATTCCAGTGAGTACTAATTTAAAATCAGATTCAGTTGTATTGGCGACAAGGATATCCTTGAGGTGCTTGACCAGCTGGACACACAGGTCGCAAGGCAGGTCATTCCTTTCCTTACCCATTACCCGAACTGATAACATCTTGGCATCCACCTTAAAAAAAGTAAAAAAAATCATAACAAAACAAGACAAGACCCGTTTTAAGATCTTTAGATAAAAATTCCGTTTTAATTGATAACAACTGAACTAATGCTGATAATGAGATGAAATTTGGCACATATGTTAGTCTTATATTTAACTAAATGTGTCCTAAATCTCAATTTTATCTATTTTTTTTCATTTCCCCAACTTTTATGGATTCTCAAAATTTTAAAATGACCTCTTCCTATTGCATTCAATTGTTTTCTCATAATTTCCAGAAAATACACAATTCAGCTTTAATGTAGCCAAGAATGTGAACAAAAGAGTATTTTCTACTAGCATTCTAGTAGCATTGCATTTTGCTTGTAACATTTCCTACGTGTCTCTCGCACAATTATATTGTGTTAACTATTCATGTTTTGCAAAACTCGGTAGTATCAAATGATATATGTTTTGCTTGTCATGCATGATGGCGGTAAGAGAGCACCGCTCGTCTCTGGTAAGTACTTCACATTATATTCTTTGGAATTAATTGAAGGTCAGAGTGAGTTCAGGCTCTGTCGGCGCCCTGATGAGTTAGACGTAACGAAACAGAGTGGGACATGACATTATGTCGAGCCATCAAGTATGACGAATGTCGAATGATGGAACAGTTCCCAGATGTAGCATTGCATTTTGCTTGTTACATTTCCTAGGTGTCTATCGCACAATTATATTGTGTCAACTATTCATGTTTTGCAAAATTCGGTAGTATCAAAATGATAAAAGAGTATTTAATGATCAAAATACTACGACTGTGCAAATTTTCATAAGAAATGTAGAACTGAGAACCCAAATAATGAAGCGATGCAATACTCACTAATTGAACAGAGGAAGGTTTGTGTAGATCATCAGTCTTACAAAGACCAACCAGGGAACAGGTGGGTCTAGACTGGAGTCTGGTCCTCAACCATGTCAATACTTTGCTGTGTTCCTTTAACACAATGCCATAGCAAGCATCACTGTACGATCCTGTCTTACTGCACATCTGCAAATAACATTCAAAATACATCACAACTCTTCAAATGATGAAAACAATTCTAGGGCCAGCATAATTCTAGGGTCTTTGGTGAAGGAGTGAAAGATTTAAGCAGCCTTTCTACACAAGGTAGTTTTGTTGCTTACACATTATGCAAAGCAAAACCAACTAACAAACAAACAAATCAAACATCATTTGACAACAAACATCATCATCAAACATTATCATTTGTTTGTTTGACATCATCATTGCCAAACAAACAAATTGGAAAAAAAACTCAGGATACTTTTCCTATCATTTACACCCAGCATTATGGAATCAATATTATTTGTCAATTTTAATTAGCTATCTTTAATTTACATGACTTGCACATCATATATTGGCTACAATGTTTTTTTAACAATAATTATTTGAAAAAAAAACAATGATTGTAACTCCTTATCCTGCAACAGAAGAAAAGTTCAATCCATGGCTATATAATTGCCAGACTAATGCCAAAACAATATGCAACATGTTTGGCTCAAGAAACAAGTGCAACTGAACTATAACAATATTTATAATGTTTGTAAACATTTAAATTGAGTAACACAATAGCATACATTTGTTATTGAAAAGAGTGTTTTATAATAATAATAATTCTTATTCCCATCATAACAATAAAAAAATCTTATAAACTAACTAAAACTGAATTAAATGAAACAAAATCATATCTTTGATAAAAGATATTCTTCAACAGAATAAAAAGCATTTCCTAGAAGAAGATTTTTAACTACTGCTAGAAATTGTTGATGTGGAAGTTGAGTGATGGAGTCTGCAAGGTGGTTATAATATTTACGAGACATGTAGAGTGGTGAACGGTTAGTCAGCGTGAGATGATGGGCAGGATAGTCCAGTTTGTTGTAGTGTCTGGTGTAATTATAGAGACAAATTAGACTACACTACTTAAATAGTACTGAAGGTATTAAAGATCATTCAGCCTCCAATAGTCAGAGCTATGAGAAACCTCCAAAAGTCAGAGCTATGAGAAACCTCCTGGTCTCCTCTACAGCTGGAGGTTGTGACCCCTTCACGAGGGAGTAAATATCTACATAACCTGTTGAATACTTAGATTATTTTGTAAAAAACGAATTTATGAAAAATTTCCCTTTGCTATTTACTTTGATATCCAACATTTACTTTGATATTTACTTATTGCAACATTTGCAATAAACAAAATTGGTAAAACACTCTGTAATAACTATAATTAGAGTTAGTTTTAATTGTCTATGCATGATATTGTAAGTAGAAACGTGGTGCCATAATATCAATGTAAAACAAACCTTGGATAAAATATGAAGGAACTGCTGCTGAGACATATCATTGAACTTATTTCTAACCACATCCACAGCTGAGTTACACTCACTGCAACCCATTAAACCACTTTGCTTCTGTAAAATACGGACAATATTAGAAGCCAAATATGACAACCAGTCAACATTATTTTAAAATTTAATAAATAATTAATTAAAGTTTAGTAAGAGAAAATAAAATCACTTAAGTTTAAATAAAATATATATACATGTATTTTGATTTCCATGAAACTAGGACCTCGATGAGTATGTTTGAGGTCATAGCCTCTTCTAGTCTTATATTAATGATGATCTCCTTATTTCTGCTTTGAGTCTAAAATCCTCCAAACATGTTTTTTTTTAACATTAAAGAATTAAAAAGTTAATTAAAAAAACATTCAAGAATTAAAGAATTTATTTATTTATCACTAAAATTTCAAGGATACCATTAACAAATATATTTATCAGGGAACACAAAGTATATATATATCTCATTTGTTTTAATATTTTTTTCCTTTAAAATACCAACTATGTTCAGTTAAAATATAAAGGAAAAACACAATTACAGAAAACATTGCTCTACCTGCTTATAATATTGGTGTTCAATTTGATGAACCCTGTTGTTATCACACAAACCAGCAACACTACAAACCACCTGCGGATCCATCTGTGAAGCCAAAGTATCAACCAGTTCAGAGCCAAATTCATCCATAAACTTGTCACATTCTTCTTGAATTATTTTAATTGGGATTAACTTACAAGTACCTTCTAATACTTCTCTTATCTCTTCCTGAAATGGATTAATAAAAAATAAATTATATGAATAAATAACAGAAGATAAGAGCCTTTTAGGGTGTTTAGTTCACTCTTAAGATTCAAATGTATTTGAGAGAGGGAGATGAGAACAACATATCCGATCATTTACAAACTATGTCTCAAAGACACTTTTTACTAATTCCCTATGGATGTAAGAACACTTCATACAGTGGTATACGGAAGCCAGTTGCCAGGTAATCCGAGAAAGAATCATGGACCATTGCAGGCGGTTATTCAGATCACTTTACACTTATCAAGGCTCACTAGATAGCTGATACTTCAACTTACAGTCTCTGAATTAAGAAGAAATAAAACTAAACAAGTTTTCATCTCTCCACTCACTATTATTACTAATAACAAAGCCAACTTTCAACCGTTAACGGTCATCATCAGTGCCGGTGATTATTAAAAAAGTAGATCAGTAGTCTACCAGTAAGTCTAATGGTACAAATTTGAGTCTCTGAATTGTTTATTTGTTCTTTTACTTCAGACTCAACTGAAAGTTCTACAAGTCTTTGTTCACTCATTAATTTGAACGTTCACTATTTTTAATGACTCTACCCAGTTACCTTCTCCAGACTTAGAGAGCGGACTTAAAAGAACTAAGTTGTTTCAACACTTCATCTGCCTTACTCTACCTCTATAGAGAACATATGCTGTTATCACGACCTGTACTATGCTATAATGCATAAACAGCTCTCTGTAGTCTCTCTTCAGAGTCCCAGAGCACAGGTGTCAGAAAATACCCACACAATGTTTCCCAAGTGCTAATTGCTTCTCAAGCAAGCATTCTGAAATTTGTCAATAAGCAAGCCTGAAATTAAGTAGATCTTCATGTTGAAGACGAATCAACATTCTTTCAATCTCACGAGAATCAGCTCTACTCTCATTTTGAGAAGGTAACATCAGTTGGCCCACTAATTAATATGAAAACCTAGAGGCATGATTTGGAATTGAATCTGGGCTACCTTTAGACAAGAGGTATTCCCAATGGCCTTGAATATCTTAAATGACCTTGAAAAGGACTGACACTGTTACCAACAGAGCTATCAGTGAACCTTCAAATGTAACATAATAGTTAAGATGTATACTCTATTCACAAAGTCGGTCTCGAACTTGCAAATAAAAAAAACATTTCACTTTGCCCACACGAGTGAGAAAAGTGTCAACTTGGCTGCAACTGTTCACGAGCTTCAGCCATCTCAGAGTTATTGTTTTGTTGGCAACTCTTAAGTTGATACAAAACTTGGCATATAGCAAGAAACTTTACTGAATATTTACGGCATAATTAACCCAACCTTATGACATCAAGGTGAAACATATTGTAATGTTTTTGGCACCCTGGTTTTAGCTCAATCGGACCATCCAAAATTATTAAAAGTGTCTTATATACTTACATACTACTTACAAGGATCAGCTCATATTTAGTACTAGATCTCAGGAGTATAATGCGAGCCAGGCATAAATGACAAATTACCACGTAACAACAAATATTACAAAACAATAAAATTTTCAAGTGCCCACAGGGAGGCTCTTGGATAGTGGAGAGAGGCCCCTGAAGCCCCAAACCCTACTGTTTTCATTGACTTCTTATAAATAACAAAAAAATATGTGTAAATAAAAACAAATTAGTTACACGAAAGTCCTTTATTTTTTAATATATAATAATAACTAAAAAAATAAAGGACTAAATAAATTATTAAAAAAAAAGGAAAGGAAATAAAGGAATAAATTATTAAAAAAAGGAATTTTGTGTAACTAATCTGTTTTTATTTATATATTGTTTTATAAGTCCACAAATAAGAAACTTTTTAATTAAAAAATATGTGTATAATAGTTGTTTATCTATAGATAAGGAAACAAAGATTGTAAGGATACCTGAGTTTGATTGCTCGTCAGCTGGTCCCTGGCTTGTTTAACCATATCCAAACATGTCTGACATATCTGAGACTTATCTACTTCTATCGGCCTCTCCAGTTCCCATACACTCTGGATACAATGCTTGACTGCGTTGCATGATGCAGCAGTTCTTAAAATAGAAAAAAAGGCCAAAGTACAATAATAACCATTTCAATGTAAATGTCTTTTCTTTTTTTTTTAAATATGTATTTATTAAATAAATATACAATTGATATTATACAAAGATAAAATAATTAATTAATCCTAAAAATTATATACAATAATTGTTACATTGTAACTTAACAAAAATACTGCCCTCCATTTTTAGGAAAAGTCCTGTGCTGATGGAGGGGAACCAGTGACTCAACTGGTCGGTTATTTGTATAATTTATTTAATTATAATTATATTTTTCTTTCCTTAATAATAAAAATAAGTTACTAAATATTAATAAAATATTTTTTTAATTTTTTTTTTAAATTTGGTTAATATAAGATACATCAGATATACATAGATATAAGATTCATCATGCAAAAAACTTAGTCTCAAGAATTTATCTCTCTCTCTTAGTCTTCAAGAATTTATAAGTAAGAGTTTATTGCAAATAATTTTACTCAGTTTGCTTCTATTGAGTTGTCAAGAGATTACACTGTCACACTTAAATGTAGACTCTGACTTAATTAGAGATATTTAGGCGCTGAAACAGATTTGCACATCATGGCCACTGTTTCTCTTCCTTTACCCTCGCAGAACAAGTACCTTGATATTGAATAATATTTTTTATTAATGATTGTTTTTTAGTATTATTTGTTGTTTCATCATTATTTTGTATTACATGGCATTTGGCCGACCATGAATTTAGCCAATTTTTATCACACATGCTGTTTTGTGACCATATCACTTCACAGGACCATTTCATGGACCTGATGTTTTATACTTGGACTATTTTCACCATCACTAATAGTTTGCATCTTATGAAGGAGCAACAATGTAACAGGGCACGAAACATAATTTATTTCATCTAAAGGACAATTATAACCGATAATAAAATTTATTTTTAAATATTTTTGGGGCCCTCAACAATTTACTTTCCTTGGGCAAAAACTATTAGTGATAGAAAAAATCAAACTATGCAATATAAAATATAGGGTCCAAATTAAAATTTTTAATTTAGGTGTTGTAGGGCACTGTGCCTTATTGGTCAATGCAAAAAATAAACTAAACTATACATAATAAAGATCCCTATAGTTTCAAAAATTTTTGTTATAGGGTTTAAAAATTAAGAGGAAGATACTTTCGGGCCATCTTGAATATTTTTGGAATCCAATTTGAAATCGACCCCCCCCCCCCCTTTCTCTACTTGTGTCATCAAAACAACCTCATAAGCATAATTTTCTAATGAACATTGACTAAAATGTGTCAAGCAAACTTTCCTTTAATAATGCTTTCCTATTTCAATAATAGTGCAAGAGAAGATTTTTTCACCTGAAAAAATGTGACTCATTTTGTACCACTTCAAACCAAATATTTCTAACAAATATATCTTAAATTATTTAAAAAAAAAAACATAGTTTGCCTCTTCAGAGAGGAGCTCTTTATATGACTGCGCATACTCAAAATTTTATAAAATCTCGCCAATTTCAGTTTTCTTGAAAGTAAGTGGTTCCCTGTGGGTCGTGTGTACAACATGAACAGCACATTTCTTAAAGTTGATAAAATGTTCTATAAAACGAGTGTTTAATCATCAAAATCATATGACTACAACCAAAGTTATGGCTCTTTCAAAAACGCTAAAAAAATGGTTAATTTATGCAAAGTCAGCGAATTTTTTTGAAAAAATATTGGCTTTTAGTGCATTTTTTTGTTCATTTAACAAATGTCATAACTTTAGTTATATTTATACAATTTTGACAAAAAAACATTCGTTTTATAGGAAATTTTATCAGCTTTAAAAAGTTCTCTTCATGTTTTGCACATGACCTACAGGGAACAACTAATTACTACAAAACTGGAATTTGTGCGATTTTCTAATATTTTGAGAGAGTATGAATGGCTCCACTCTGGATAGGCAAATTATGCTTTTCCTTTATAATTAATAGTTATTTATGCCATAAGGCTGAGAAGTGTGTCTTTATGTCACAGCAATTAGACTTACCGACGAGCGAAGCGAGTAGGGAAAAATTGCCAAGACATAAAGACATTCTCAGCCAGATGGCATACACTATTTTTTTGAGGTAGCACTTATTAAATAAACTGCGCTATATACTTAATTGAAAAAAAAAAAAACGTCCAATTAACTCCATATTATCGTCGTCATTGAATTCATCCATAGCTTCACACTTTTACTCAAAAATGTAAAAGCTTTACAAATAAACACAACAAAAATTGTCAATTAGAACACCTTTTAAAATCGAAAAAAAATAGTCTACGAACAAAAACAGAAACAAAATGAACGTTTTTAAAGAAACCTCATGAAGGTTTTATACAGATTGTTTTTTTGAACATGCTACATTACAGTAATGGCAGCAATATATGAATTACTTTTACGTCCTAGGAGTTTTTTTACATTCATTATTGTCCTCGGAGGTGAAAAGTACTAAATAACCTCCTATAACAATAATGATTGGCTTCTCATCCTAAAAACAGTCCAATAAAGTGCTCAATTACGTACTACCTCAAAAAAAGGTATATTTTCAGAAAAATTTGGTTTAAAGTAGTACAAAATAAGTCACATTTTTTAGAACTGGCTCTTGGACTATAAGGAAATACTCCGTTAAACTTTAAAAGAAAAATCTGATTGAAATAAAAATAACATGTCTGCAAGAAAATTCCTCAAAATAAGGTCAGTATATGCTAGGAGCTGGCTGGGAACCAAAACATGTGCACACATCCAACCAACAGGGAAACAATGTCAACATCAACATAGATTTATATTTCCTTCATTTCGATCACAACATAGAATAATAATAAAGCAAAGGTCATACAAAAATAGATAATGTTAACCATGGAGTCTAGAAGACATCTGAAAACAGCACAAGGAGAATGTCAAAGGTCATAAAGGAAACAAATTATAATATTATCCAAATATGAAAAAAATGAAATTGACAGGACCAGAAAACAGTGTGAGGGAAACATCCTCATTGGTATGGAACATCACCCTTAATCTATTTAGAGTAACAGACCAATTAGAAAGCTTCTTTCCCACTAGTTTCTTATGAGGTCATTTACATAGATATATATATACTAGAGGCTCCTTAGCCTACTTCCATACATTGAGAGGTCTGAAACATCATTATCAGGCTCTTGATAGGAAATTTAAACAAAACAGCTTAAAGTTCTATAATAACAATAAAAACTAATTATTTAGCCAAATTAATTATTTAGCTACTAATAAAATGAACGGCCACGGAGGCAGACAGCTACTAATAATTAGCTAAATAATTAGTTTTTGTTGCTATTATAGAACTTTAAGCTGTTGTGTTTAAATTTCCTATCAAGCTGTTGGGAGTTCTATAAAATAAATAGTGCTACAAAAGAGAAATTACTGATTATGAGGCTCTAAGAGGCTCTGTGTAACCTCATTGAAACCTTCTTTAAGCGTGCGTCACGGTTACTATAAATCAAGTGTTTTTCAGCTTCCCCCACATTGTTTGTTTTTAATGTTCTACTATATAAGTTATTGTAATTTCGTACTGATTACTCGATTGTATTTACAAACGAAGGTGACCAGGTTACTTTTTTAATGTTTCAAAAATTAACCAGTAGAGCTACTCAAGTAATTATATCTCTATGGTCATTCCTATGTTTACATGACAATTTAATAACATCACCATTTAATTTCAAAGAGCTCAATATTTGTTTTCAATTACTAATCTAAATCTCAATAGGCGAATTATCAATATTTTCACATGACTGTGATTGTATCAGTACAGCAATAAAAATATTGATAAGGATTCTTTGCATGGCTATTTGATATAAGAAGAAGAGGGTTGCTTACGTGATGTTCTGACACCAGTATGATTGACCTTTGGCACAGATATCTGGTCTCCTTCCAACCTCTCTCCCTCCTATGCTCCATGGCCCAACTAAACAACAAAATCATACAAATTATAATAAATACAATACAGAAAGTACTAATATATATTAAGTCACACCACAGTTAATGATTTTTAGTTTTCCTCATTCAAAGGAAAAGTGTTGTTTTAAGCACTGAAAATAAAAACCTCACAAGCATCATTTTCATGATGAAAATTTGCGAAAACTGGGATGTACCATGAATTATCCATTTCAGGTGTTTTATTATTTAAATTCAAAAATAATGTAAAACTGTTTCTTGAATAAAGTTTATTTATTTATTTAAGACCGAGTGGTTTTCACAGATTTCTGTCTGTATGTGTGCCTGTTAGAGAGTGTGTTAATGTTAGAGAGAAAAATCAAACTCTAAGTCTAGTTCATCTTCATTAACCTCCATTATGACACAGCAAAAATTTGTAAAATTCATAAAACCTAGAAAAAATATTTTGTTTGATTTTAAATGTGCCAAGTTAAATCTCATTATAAGCATAAGTTATATTATTACCAAAACGCATGCATACAATTTATTAAAAATTGTTACAAATAATTCAATTAATTAATTGAATTGAAATTAGACTTGAGTGTATCTCTTTATGTGATAAATAAGTAAACTGATTTATTTATGCAGCATAGAATGAGCAATCAATGTTAAGCATCATCGAGTGAGGTCAGTACCTGAATGGATGACCGCTGGAAAGAAAATGGATCTTTTTATTGTATGTGTTTGATCATCGTAGCTCCCAGTGCATTTATGCTATAGTTAAAACCTGCCACAAAAATCTGTCTTTATGTCTAGTAGTGCTATCCAAAGAATATTTTTTTTAAAAACTAATGAATATGATTTTAAAGTTTATCAGAACTACAGCAGATGTATTACCTAGTAAAACAACTGGAATGACTTATGACCTGTAAGTCATCATATAAGCAACAGTACAGCGGCTGCAATCTCTGGCTTAGTCAGGGATTAGCATGCGTATACTAGACTTCTCTAAGTCTATAGGATAGTCAATAACTCTCAATTGAGACTTGAGATAATAAAATAAGATTGAGACTTAGAGATAAGTCTCAATTGAGACTTAAGATAATAAGATAAGATTGAGACTTAGAGATAAGTCTCAATTGAGACTTAAGATAATAAAATAAGATTGAGACTTAAGATAATAAAATAAGATTGAGACTTGGAGATAAGTCTCAATTGAGACTTAAGATAATAAAATAAGATTGAGACAGAGATAAGTCTCAATTGATTAATCCATCAAACAAGTCTAACAACCCATATGTACACACAAACAACTTTTATAATAATATAATACTTTACTTTGAAAATATTTTACAAGTTTAATCCTATCAGGTTAGCCTCATATAAGTGAATAAGCCAAAAATAATATTTATAATTTATAGCATCTAAATTTTAATCAATACAGTGTAATTACTACTAAAATAAATTCAAATTTCAAAAATATTGTACATACAATAAAGCTAAAAGATCTTAGGGCTGCTAGGGTCTTGAGCCCGAGGTAGTAAAAAGGGTTATACAGAATGATTCATGAGGATAGCGTTTGCATTCAGGATAGTGTTTGGATTCAGGATAGCGTTTGCATAAGAGGGCTGGTGTGATCAATTTGAGTGTTGAAAACGTCCTTACAATGAGATCTGTGATTCCATGAAGGACAATGAAAGCTTGACAGAGCTCTAAACTTCAGTCCTATAAGTCCAGATATGTTTCATTGTATCATAGATATATACAGCGGCGGACTGATCCAAACAGGCCTGAAGAGGATTTGGCCCCCTGAGCCGACTAGTTCAACCAAAATACTAATAGTCCAAGAGGCAGGCCTATAAAATGTGACTCATTTCGAACTACTTCAAACCAAATGATTCTGAAAATATACCATAAATTATGAAGTAAAATCATAGTCTGCCTATCGAGAGCAGAGCCTTTCATATGATTGCGCTTGCTCAAATTTTTATAAAATCGCACTAATTCCAGTTTTCTTGTAATAAGTGGCTCCCTGTAACTCATGTGCAAAACATGAAACCGTTGTTTAAAGCTGATAAAATTTCCTTTAAAACGAGTGTTTTTTCTTCAAAATCAGACATTTATCAAATGACCCAAAAAATGCACAAAAAGTCAATATTTTTGCAAAGAAATTCGCTGACTGCACAAATTAACCATTTTTTGGTGCTTTTGAAACAGACATAACTACGGTTGTAGTCATCCGAATAAACACTCGTTTTATAGGAAATTTTATCAGCTTTAAAAAACGTTCTTTCGTGTTTTTGTTTTGCACACAACTTACAGGAAGCCACTTATTGAAATGCAACTGGAATTAGTGAGATTTTATAAAATTTTGGAGCATGCTCAATCATGGCTCCACTCTGGATAGTCAGACTATGCTTTTCCTTCATAATTTAAGGTATATTTTCAGAATAATTCGGTTTGAAGTAGTACAAAATGAGTCTCATTTTTCAGGTGCGGCTCCCGGACCATAACAATGGCAACAGTATCATCAACTCAAATCAGCAAAGTCACAGCAACTTAATAATAATACCTCTAATAATAAATCTAACAGCAATGTCAGAGAGGGTCAAAACTATAATTAATTGCATTATATAATATAAATCATTTCTATTCAGCTAAATTATTATATCTCAATAAAATTAGATTGTTTTATCAACTGTTCAAACTAAGGCAACAACAGCTATAAACTATGATTCACTCCTAATCAAGGAAATATAAGATAACATGCTGATGAGGAAATAGAGGCATTTACTTCATTCATCTAACTATTCAGTTCTTTGCTTATCAGTTTCAAATTACATTTCTATCAGTTAATAAGTCAACAATTTGTACTGATAGAATAAAATAATACAAAACTACATTGTAATTATTGCATTACATTTAAATTATTTTTAAGACATATGTATATGACAATAATAATAAATAAATAAATAAATATAATATATATATATATATATATATATATATATATATATATATATATAATTATATATATATATATTTTTTTACAAGTCAATAAAAGTATTGTGTTTGCAAAAATATCTAAAATAGGTATTTCACCGATATTATCTGTTTCTTCTTTTGAAACAATTTTTATAATTAAAAATTGTACCTGATTTTTAAAATTAATATAAACATTACAAGATAAAATAAACTAATTATTCCCTTCAAAGATAAATAAAATGTTAGAGATAGAAAATTGTACATAAAGATGAGAGAGAGCATAAAAGAGGGAATCTTTAAACAATAATAAAAATAATAAAACAATAATTAAAATAATAATAACAAATAGTTTAACTACTGTTTAAAACATTAATGAAGCCGCCTCCGTGGTCGAGGTTGTTTAGAGCCTTAGTATTATACTAACCTTTGATAACACGGAGATCTGGGGTTTGCATCCCAGATTACACTCTCAGTTTAATTAGAAGATTTGGTCAAATAATATATTGCCAACTTTAGATTATACTTTGAACATAAATGTTGCTACAACCACCTGAGGTGGTTCCTGCAGGGGTTATGCCTGATGAGCCATAAGGCTCTAAAAGGGCAATATTATAATTAACAATTATTATCATATTATTATATATTATCAGTTATTATTATTATTGTTTTGTTGTTAAAACATTAACTATTTATGTTTTTCAAAGCTCGGTAGTATCTAATGATATATGTTTTCCTTGCCAAGCATGATGGCGATAAGAGAGCACCGCTCATCTCTGATAAATACTTCACATTACATTCTTTGGAATTAATCGAAGGTGAGTTCAAGCTTTGAGGGTGCCCTGATGAGTTAAAGATTGTAACTTAAAGAAACAGAGTGGGGCATGACATTATGTCGAGCCATCAATGATGTGGAATGACGGAACAGTTCCCAGTTGTAGCATTGCATGTTGCTTGTTACAGGTGTCTCTCACACAGTTATACAACTATTTATGTTATGCAAAACTTTCTCGGTAGTATCTAATGATATAGTTTAACTGCCACCAAAAATTAATAAAAGTAATTTTTAAAAATCTTGTATTTTAATACAAGAAATATTACTCATTAATACATGATATAACTTTTTAAAACAAGATATACTACAGTCTATCGTTGAGTTTAAAAATCTTGACAGGTCAGTTTAGACACCACTGATTCTTAAGAAAAAAAATCCCTGCAAGAAGGGAGCAGGAAAAAACTATGTAAACAAATCAGGTTATTTTACCCGTATTTTCTTGGCGATGTTTTTTTACGTTTCTTTTGTGTAGTTTTATTTTAAAATATCATTTTAAGATTACTTTGAAAGTAGTTTTCAAAACGGAGTAATCAACAGAAGAAGCACAAACAAAGTGAACGATTGCCGGGAAGAAGGTTTTTTCCCTACAGCGGTTATTATGGTAGGGATTTTTTTTCTCTTTTTAAGTGAGAGGTACCCCAAAATACTTATGACCTTAGGGATTTTTAAACTAAACGATAGACTGTACTTAAGTAACTTTTAATATAAACTATAAAAGTAATTTTTGTATAAATGATATTTATATAAAATATAATAGAATAGAAATAACAAGTAAATTTATTCTGTATTTTCTGTTTTCAATACGACAGCAAATGTCAAAAAAATCAATTTTTGCCCCCCTAGGCCTATTTTTAGCAAGATGTTAGAAATTTATAAGGCGATTCAATTTGATGTAAACAAACCAAGGATCTTGAATAAAGGGGATGACGCACTAAGTCGATTTGCCATACAAACAAGTGACCCCATCGAAAACCTAAAAATAGAGAGAATTCAACACGAAACACACGTCAAAAACCAACTGCACATGCTTAGTACAAACTGCGCATGCTTACAATTCTTAAAACAGCGCAGGTCTTAACATTTAGAGGCAAACTTACGTCACAATGGTTTCCATTGTTTATTGCTTGAGAAGGTTATAACAAAACATGCTTAAATTATCACTCACTGAAGAGGCAAAGTATATTCCAAAATTTAAAATTATATAAGCACAAATGACTTAACAAGCACCACAAATGTAACAATAGCGAGAAGCACAGATGAAAGTTGAGAAGCAAACTCGACAACCTTGCTACATAACCTGCGTTTGGCGCTTTTTTCATTATAATCAATGGGAAGGGGTAAGTTTGCTTCTAATTCTCTATCTCATACAACTTCCATGGGGTCAGAAAAGTTCCTTAATGCGTCATCCCCTTTATTCAACATCCTTGAAACAAACCAAACGCATTCGGAGGTTATAACCTGACGTTTTTATGAATGACATCAATTCAAAAAAATTGATTTCATTCATAAAAACCCTCCAATTGAAGCACCTTAAAAATTCTATCAGCATTCAAAACAATAACATAAAAATGTATGTTTGTTTTTTAGATTTGTTTATAAAATATAAAATAATATTTTGTCATTTACAGAGTGGCAGGCATGTTTATAATATTGAGATAACTCAGTTCCTTTATAAACTCGCACTAGATTTTTAGGGGAGTTGGTTAGGGGAGTCTAAAATAAATGATATTTTTAAAATAATTAAAAAAACTGCAGGGTTTATTATTTTGGCCTTTGTGGCCATGTAATAACTCTAAAATCCGTAGATTTGAAAGCAACGATGAAATCTACCATGTGACGTTCTTCCACCCACTGGTAGAAAATAAAAGATATAACAAATAAAAAAGCGGTTAAAATGCAGAGAGTAGGATAAACATAATATGATCGATATTGCTGCTTCAACAGCATGATACAGCCAGCTGCAGCAAAGGCGTCACAACAAATTATTAAACAGGTTTTGCCTCACTAATGCTTTTACTACGTACAAACAGCGTATTTAACAGGTGATCGTATTCCATTCGCATTTAATACGATATGGCTCTTGCACTGTATTTGTTTAATATTATTATTAAACAAATAATGTTGATATTAAAGTGATGTAGAAATTCATACAGTAGGGGTGGGGGCACGGGACACAGTGGTCTAACTCCCCCGAAATAAGCTGCTTTAGATGGACCTGCCCTAAGTTCACCCTTTCTCCGCTAGTGGCGGGTCAGTTGACCTTGTACCCTATATATAAAATAATTATTTCTTCAATTCTAAGGTTAAAATTATTTAAAAGGGTCTTTAACAATGTTAAAAATTGTATTAATTATTTTTAAGGTATAATTTTCATAAAATGTTATAAAAATATAAACGCTGTGTTAATTTTAAGTAGACCTGATATCGTGATAACCATGATTTGTAGACAAACATCAAAAATGTTTGTAAACAAACATCAAACTGGGAAATTATAAATTTAATTTACGTCTTCGTTGTCTCATTCGTAACACACGTTATCCTATTTTCTAAAAAAGTTGTCTTATAAGCTACTAAAAAAGAAAAAAGGCAATGAATAAAATAAAAATCGTCTTGTTTACATTTTTATAAACATAAATAGAAGTATCGATTTAAAACTGATAACAATAGTGATAAGGGGACAAGGTGAAAACTAGCGCTCGGTGCGGTAGTTGATGCAAATAATTCCTGTTTTTCTCGGAACCACCTAAAACCAGGGAGTTAGACCACTGTGTCCCCCCGCCCCGACCCAAACTGTATTAATTTCTACATCACTTTAGTTGATATATATTATTATTATTAATCAATCGAGTGAGATTACGTGATAACTGATCCCGCCAAAACATTACGTCTTTTATGGTGAAGATTCACCATAAAAACCAAAAGTTCCTTATAACCTTCACTTTTGGTTATAAGGAACTTAAAAACAAAAATATATTAAATTATATTGTGATTTCTTGGCATAATAATAGAGTTAGACTAAAAAAATCCAAAGTTATTTGATGAAAAAAGATAATATTTAAGTGGAATAATTGTTCGACAAGATGGTTATTCGTTAAATACGATCGCCTCTGAAGATACACACAGCGTATCGGGGGATGTATTTAGATTCTATCTCCCTAGTTCTAGCATATCCGATTAGATTCCCTCCGTATAGTTCATAAAAGCTAATATTACCTCATTTAGATATCATATTTAATATGATCCGTGGAGCTAGAAGTGTGTGTGGACGTATTATTTGATGGGCAATCAGCTGATTCAAACTTAAGTGGCCCATAACTTAAGCTAACAGCTATTCAAAGCTATAAGTAAGTTCTCATCAGCAGTGGAACAAGAAACGACGATAAAAACCCAAAGAAATATTTTTGGCATTCCCAACTAAGAACAGAGAATAGATAGTTTTATTTTACGAAAGTTAAAGTCATTTAGAATTGCGATTACAAGTTAATAATCAAGCCGAACCAGGAACCTTCACTCTCCTTTGATTATATCATGATGCAACGTATTTAACTTCCTCTTTATTACTCATATTATGTCGATACAATAGATAAATAGACCGAACTGCGTATATACAAGGCAAACAAGTAATAAAATAACTTACCTAGGGCAACAACAAATAAAAGTAAAAAGCTTCGATCCATCGTTAGAAATTCATGCGATTTTTGATTAATTGCGAGGGTTTGAGATATTAGTCAACTATAAAATAATAGAAATGATCTAGAGTAGCGTTAGATTAATTATCGACTGGTAGTTTGAACTCCGGCAACAGAAAATGAGATTACACAACAAAAACAAATCCCCTCCGATCTGATGAGTTTTCAACGAATTTTTCAACTCAGGGACATTTCAAGGAGTTTTACAAAAGGTTTACTCTGGGTTTACTGAATACTTGTGACGTCATAAATTTTAATAGTTATTGGCAGTGTTGCTTTTCAGATTGTAGGGGAACGTCTAATCGGGTTTTAAGGTTGGCAATCCCAGTGGTGGAAAATACCGGAAAACCATAGAGATATACCAAGGATGTTGAATAAAATTCAAGATCCTTGAGACATAGGGAGACCCTATAGGTTGATGTTTGAAGCATGGAAAATGTAAAGTGACCACCTCCTTCTCTGAAACATAACCAGCACAAAATTACAATAACTTATATGAATTTTACAATTACAATGAATGAATAACTTTTTTTGATATTCATTAATGATCTCAAATTTATCTTTAAAGGTGTACAATATGATTTTTTCGCTGACGATCTAAGAATTAGAAAAATTGTTAAAACTCTGAATGATGCTCTTATTTTGCAATCTAATTTAGACCAGGTCTACTTGTGGTGCTGTAGAAATAAACTACCCCTTAATTTACAAAAATGTAAATATATAAAATTTGCTAGAACTACCACCCCTATTAATAGTCAGTATTGTATAAACAATGTGGTTTTGGAGGAGGTTTATTCTATTAGAGACCTAGGCATTATTGTAGATTCCAGACTCTTCTTTATAGAGCATATAAATAACATTTCATCGAGGGCCATGCAAATGCTCGGTTTTGTCATTAGAAGTAGCAAAAACTTTAAAAATATAGCTACAATAAATTATTTGTATAAAACACTAGTCAGACCAATATTGGAGTATGCATCTCAAGTTTGGTCCCCCCATACCCTCTACTTAAATAATATTCTTGAAAAGGTTCAACATAAGTTCTTGCGTTATGCTAATTTTAAATTGAAAATACCTATAAAAGATTTAAATTATACCAATCTGCTTACTAGACTTGATTTGCAGACTCTAGAGAATAGGAGAAAGAATGCTGATATCACATTTCTGTTTAAATTGATAAATTATAATATTGACTGTTCTAAATTATTATCCTTGATAGACTTTCATGTTCCAACTCACCTCACTAGATCTCATACCACTTTCACGATTCATTGTCATCCTACAAATTATATTTATTATGCACCTTTACCTAGAATACAAAGGATGGCTAACTTAATAAGCAAAGATGTTGATTTGTTTAACATTACACCGTATGCCTTAAGGAAATATCTTAAATCAAGTATAGTATTTACCTAAGTATAGTTTTTTCTTCTTCTTTTTAATTTAGAATTTATATTAAATCATTATTACTGCATCATAGTTTTCTTTTCTGCTTTTTTTCAAATATGAGTAATAATATACTTTTTAATTAATTCTAAAGAGGTAAATAGGGTTTGTGATGGTGAATCCACTCTAGGGGTTAATTTCACTCATTGAACATTTTTTTTTTGTATTTACCTAACAAATTTGAAATAAGTCATTAAAGATTAGTATATATGTGAGTGTGTATGTAGATATGTATGTGTGTATGTATATATATGTATATGTATATAGGTATGTATGTATGTGTGTGTATGGATGTACATGTATATATACATTTTTTTATAAATAATAGTATATATTGTTCATTTTACTCTTTTTTTTACAAGTTCTTATTGGCAATTTTTTTTATATTTATTTCACTCTTAACATAACTAAAAGTGTGTACTTTTTTTTTGTTTCTTAACCATTTATTGTAAATATGACTTATAATATAAAATAAAAATTATGTGAAGAAAAATAATAATATGTTTCTTAAGTATTTATGTTAACTATATTTTACAAATTCTATTGCTTTAAAAAAGTTCTTTGTTTAAATGTTATTTTTGATTTATTTGATTAAAAACTATTGATGTTCCTTAATTGTAACCATATCTTTTTATATTGATTCATGATTATGTAAATTGGACTAAAAGTCCGTATTGTTTATAAATAAATAAATAAATAAATAAATAAATTGTAGAATGTTAAAAATGTAATTCAAACACAATCAATTAGTACGTTCACACACACTTTAGATCCGCGTATCGTATAGAGTACGATCTCTCAATACGGTAATTTAAGCTGTATGAAACATGCGGAGGGGATCCGATCGTATACGCTAGAACTAGGGAGATGGAATCTAAATGGATCCCCGATACGCTGTCTTTTTTGTGTGTGTACCTTTAGAGACGATCGTATTTATTTTTTTTATTTCACTTCTATATAACCGTTTTTGATCAAATAACTTTTGGAATATTATTTTTTTTTAGTGTGACTTTATTATTATGCAAAGAAATCATAATTTAATTTAATATATTTTTTGTTTTAAACTTCCTTATAACCAAAAGTGAAGCTTCACTATACAAGACGCCATGTTTTGGCAGGATCCCTTATCACTCGATCGACTAAACAAATACGCTGCAAGAACCGTGAAGTTAGTTGACCGTATTGTATACGTATTCTATACGATCCGCGGATCTAGAGTGTGTGTGAACGTACTAAATGTGCGGGAAGCCGAAATCAATTGATTTATTATAACCTTAACTCACTTGTAAAGGAGGTTTCAATAAGGTTACACAGAGCCCTTGAGAGCCCCAAAAAGATGTTTCAGATCTCTCTATGTAATGAGATAGGCTATACTAGAGAGCCTGTATAATCATTGATTATACAGATTATACAGGCACTCTACGCTATACCCCCTCAAGTATATATCTTTATGGGAAAAACAAAAGAGGGATGTTGATCCCTCAATCGTCATCAGATTTATTAAAGATCCTTGGAGAACTTTACTGGACTCCTTGAACTTTTTTGAGATAGAGAATCAAAGCAAAGCAAGGAAGGAAACTTACCTTCTCTAGCACGGGTTGTTTTTTATTTTTATTATCATAAAAAAAATACATTACTAACAATAAAAATAAAATCGAGCACGGGGTACCTCGGAACTTTTCCTCATTCGCTACGCTCATCCTCCCTTTTTCGGACTCGCTTCGCTCGTCCCTAGAATAAACAAATCATTAAATTTATACTGTAGCATGTCTTTGGACTCGATCCTCTCGACCTCAGATAGTAAATACAACCGTTTTATTCTCAGCAGTCACCCATTCAAGCACTGAACATGCTCGATGCTGCTTAACTTTTATGATAAAAAAAAACCTTGGATATACTTGTCCTATTGAAACGAAACTTGTTGTACTTATTTATTACGTAAAGGTATACACTTGTACAAAATTTCAACTACGATTTTTCAAAGATTATTTTCCAATTTATTACAATTTTTTAAAAAACGTACACAAGTCTTTTCAGGGCAAACAAAACATTTAAATTACCAGCCTTTATTATTTTCAAGGCAAGGTGATGGTTTTGAGTGCAGGCTATCCACTACGGAGTTGATTAAGCCCCAATCATTTATAATAAAAATATTAAAATCTAGTCTTTGCTTTGGAAAAAATCGCTATTGGCATAGGCTTCATGGCGGGAGTCAAACCACAGACACTTTTTTGTAAACACGATATCTTTCGAAATATTTTTTAACCAAACTTAGTTCAAAAGTCAACATTGGGGAAGCCACGAACCCTATTGAAAACCAGGTTATTGTGACGTCATTAACCCGGTTTGTCCAATATTAACCTGATCACTCTAAGTGACCAAAAAGTCGAAAAAACGGTGGGCAATATCTTAATACAATATAAAAAACGGGGGGATATCCTGTGGATATCCCACGGATATAAATGATGTGATATGAGTATATTCCCTAGATATTCAGATTTTGCCCTTGGATATTCACGGGAATCCTTAATGTCCATCCCGCAGAGGTCGAGAGGATATCTACAGGGATATGTATAGGAATCGTGACTTGACAGCATATGGGTGTCCCCTGGATATCTTTAACTGGATATCCCAGTCATGAATGAAATGTAGAGAATAATGTACATTCCCCAAAAAATCCTTGCATTGATTATCCTCCTGTTATTATTCCTCCTAACCGGTGGCGCTGCAACGGTTTTGAATAGCGAATTATGACTGTCTTATATATTCTTATCTTAGAACTTTAAGAATAGATCTTTCCAGTTAATTTGAATATCCATATTATAGATATTATTTTATAGCGCAAACTCAGTAATTCCATACTAAACCAAAGACTAAAAACATGGATTCCCTCTATAATGATTGTATAGCGTCACTGTATTCGCGATTTGTCCTTGCAAACGCACCAACATAATTTAATTACCGGAAAATATTCATGGATAAAAACTTAATTTATTAATAAGAGATACTACGCTGTTTTACTAGGGGCAGCGATATTAATTTTATTTCAAATTGACGTTATAATTATTGAATAATTTTATCAAATTAGTTTTTTTTTCCAAAGAGACAAAAATTTACTCTTCATCCAAAATAATAGCGGGCCAGTGTTCTGCGTCTTGTAGTTTTCTTGTAGGTCAAACCTTTTCAACGTACTGAGATTTGTCTAGAAATGGAACATTCATCCAGACACCTCCTACATTTGTTCTTTTCATTCTCCAGGAAGCGATGGACAGGATTACTAAGACTGAAAAAATAACTATAATAAGTTTCATTATGGTAATTATGCACACGCAGGGGCGGACGGGCAAGTGATGGCGAGGGCGGCAGCCCTCCTTGGGCCTCTTAGACTCTTAGCCCAAGTAACAAACTAAATAAAACCTAAACAAAAACAAAGGAACAAGAACTAAACATAGAGTTAAAGAAAAAACAATACCAAGTTTCATTTTATTATACCAGAATTAGTTCTGGTTTTATTGTTTGACGGACATATATTTGTCAAACAAAACATTATGTCTTTAATTAACATAATGTAAAAAAATCACGTTTTTTCACTAAAACATTTGAAAATTCGTTTCTCCATGGTCCAATTTATTTTAAACTTCATTGCTCCAGGCAGGAAATGGCTTTCCTGATTTCATTTTTGACAACCAACAAAACATTACTTGATGTTTACTTAATGTTTTTTTATTAGCATAACTAATAAACTCATAACTAATAGTCCAAGAGGCGGACCTGAAAAAATGTGACTCATTTTGCACTACTTCAAACCAAAATATATCTTAAATTATGAAGAAAAACATAGTCTGTCTATCCAGAGTGGAGCCCTTCGTATGATTGCGGATGTACAAAATTTTATAAATTCGCACTAATTTCAGTTTTCTTGAAATAAGTGGTTCCCTGTGGGTCGTGTGCAAAACATGAGGAGAACATTTTTTAAAGATGATTAAATTTCCAACAAAGCGAGTGTTCAATCATTTGGTTCGATCTCTACAACCAAAGTTAAGGCTCTTTCAAAAACACTGAAAAAATTGTTAATGTAGGCAAAGCCAGCTAATTTCTTTGGAAAAATATTGGCTTTTTGTTAATTTTTTTGGCCATTTAACAAATGACATAACTTAAGTTGTAGTTATCCGATTTTGACGAAAAAACATTCGTTTTATAGGGAATTTTATCAGCTTTAAAAAATTATCTCTTTATGTTTTGCACACGACCTACAGGGAACTACTTATTACAAGAAAACTGGAATATGTGTGATTTTCTAATATTTTGAGAGAGCGCGTTCATATGAAGGGCTCCGCTCTGGATAGACAGACTATACTTTTCTTTAATAATTAAAGGTATATTTTCAGAAAAATTTGGTTTAAAGTAGTTCAAAATTAGTCACATTTTTTAAGCCTGGCTCTTGGATTATAATAAATTCCTCGATTTCGCCCTGGGAGTTAAATGTTTTAGATCCTTCGGCCTTCGCCTTAGGAACCAACTAACGCTGCTCGTAGAATTAATAGCATTCTTTACTCCCTTGGTGTATAAATAGCTATAGTATTAGGTAGAAAAAATATGGGTTTCTCTTACCAAACATGACACCACCGATGGCCCCCTCTATGAATGGCAAATATTTCAGCAAACAAGTGTTAACTTTTTCCTTGGTTACACTATCCGTAATTCCGTCGTTAGAATGTGAAACTGAACAAATAAATCGGTAAACTACAGTTGTAATCAGAAATATATACTATAAAAACGAAAGGTAACCTTGCCATTGTAAACAGCGTTGTAATAGCAATTTATCAGAAAATAATGTTTTATGAGAATAAGGATGTAAATAAGTCTATCCAAAAATAAATTTCAACCAATGATGACAACACCGGCTTTCAACCTAATACAGGTCATCCTCAGTGCCGGTGAGAAGAAGCTAATTTTTCTCTTGAGTCTTATTAGATTTGAGACTGGATGCAGACTCAATGTTTTATGAGGTTGTTCTCATAACTGCAGAGCAGCGGGCAGTCAAAACAATATTTCCCCTCCAAGGGGTTTAGAAACCCCGAACCAACATTACTCTAGTAATTGGTTAACTCAGAACTTATGAAGTTATTATTAAGGGCCTTGCTTCCAGCATATAAGGATGGTTTTCTTGCTTTACAATAAATCTGCGATTCATATATTTTTGTATTAGTATGTTACTTTTAGAGGAACAGGGATATATGACGGATGTAAAAGTCACAGTTCATTCTCTTTCCATCGCTGTACTATAGCACAGCGTATGTTAAACAGATGTATAGCATCGTTTAGTTATAAGAGTGCCATTTTATGATATAAGAGCCGTTGACATAAATAAAAACATCGGCGCTTCGCGCCACGTCGGTGTCGTGCTCGCTTTACTTCTAAACTTATGCTAGCATAATTAGTTTTGGAAAGATTTTTTGGGCCACATACGCTTTTTTTAATGCTAATCTTCGATCTCTTGGCCGAAGATTAGGCGCGGGGCCTCTTGGCCCAGCGCCTACCCATGGTTGCTCTCCGGCCACCTGGTTATTGCCCTGTAGAAGTTTGTTAATGGTTGTTAGTAGTTTTGTAAGTGGCACACCGCAATATTAGAGAATTAATGTTACATATTTCAAACGATAAAATTAGAAAAAAATAATAAAGTGGACACTAACCGACAATAACGACTCAGAATTTTTTTTAAAAATTCACTTGAAATCAAACACTTGATCAAGTTGAAACCTTAATTATATTTGTTGCTATATAAGGCAAAATGGCAGTCATACACATTGTATCAGTTTCAATGCATGCTAGTTTTATCGTTTGACATATATAAATTTACGTAAACAAATCACGGGTTTTGACTAATGTATTTGAAATTCGCTAATATTTTTCCAGTATGACACTTACAAGTTGACACATCCGTGTCCAACTCCAGCTGTCCGAACTTCCTTATTAGCGATTTTTCGCAAAGTAAACTTGTTAAAAAGGAATTATAATTTGGCAAACGAAGCTTAAGGTAATAATTACCAAATAGTTTTACCTTGATCTAATTTAATTTCACGAAGGATACCAGTACCGGCAGGTCCGTCGGATTCCTTAATGAAAAGTTTAGGTCCACCAACTGGGAAATTTCTGGTTTTCTGAAGGTCTGTATCGAAGGGGCTCATCATATCCCTTTTAAACGTGTGATGGTGGTGGTGGCAAGGAATTAATGATCCGAAGTCGTAGTCTGTTTGATTGGGATCATTAGGAGCACGAGGAAAAACTTTGCAATGCTTCATTGGGGAATGAACGACATCGATAATCCATTTCGGCATTAACTGCATCATTTTCGGAATGTCAAATAAGTCGTCAGTAAGGCTAGATTCTTTGAATCCATAAGGAGACGAAATAAAATCAGATATTGATCGTTTTGGGCCGATAACTTCAGTAAGCGATACAATCGTCTTCATCTTAGGTTTCTTTAGATCGTCTCTATATATGGGAGGGAATGGTTGAAAGAAAGGTTCCAACAATGATCCGAGATCAAAATCAAACTGATGAGTGCGGTCGTTTCCACATCTGAATTTAATTTGATTGGATGAAGTCGCAGGAGTTGGGTGCTTATCCTGATGATCGACCTGCTTGACTTCATGATCATGCTGGTCCAGATGCTTAACAGAATCTTGAGATGTCTCCGCCGACACTTTGGTCAATATGGTGCATGTAGCGCTGCTCCATACCAGAGACCAAACTAGAGTAAAAAGTAAATAGATCAGGTGTGCAGCTAGGTATGGTAACTTGGGTTAGAGTACGATAATGAACCGGGTGATCCGTTATCGTAAATAAATGTATTTTTCTTCCAAAATCTTTTTAAAAAAGGGTGGGCTTCTTGTACTATATACCAGGACCGTAAGAGCATTTCTCCATTGTAAATGATATTGAACCGACCTTTCATTGGTAGTTACAAGTTTATTTTAATTTATTTTTAATCTCCCTTTAAATATCCTACTCTAAGTCTCAAAGTCTTTCTACAATCCTGATAAAGGATACATAACATTCTTTCATACTTATAGGGGGGTCCTTTATAATAATATAACGTCTTAAAAAAGTACATAGTAAACATTATAGTACATAATAGTAAGTACAAAGTAAACATATAGTCTTAAGAGAGTATTACAAGTGACACACCCTATAGAAAAACATTGGGTGTGTAGAAAGGCTTTAGGGCTTTACGTAGGCGTATATTGTACAGTACACTTAAAGAACAACCATTCATTTGCAGTCAGACCAATTTATTTTACATTGTACTGCTATCATCTTTCTTATATGCCTATCTCAAAGCCCCAATGATTTCCTACAGAGTAACCGATCAAGGATATATTAAAATCTTCCCTTATTTAAAAGGGTCGGTCCCTTATAATACACTTTCCTCAATATATATATATATATACTATTATATATATTTCGTTTGAAATTAACTGTAAGCAGTCAAACGTGCCTGGGTGAGTCTGTAATCATACTCGCATGCCCTTAAATATAGTACGGTGATAAACCCAACTTGAAAACGTATATTTTGCCCGACTAAGTTTTTGTTGCTCCTCCCACTACTTTACCCTGTGCTTTGTTACATTTGTCATCCCACGAATTATGCATTTTGTAAGTTTCGGTCCATTTAATTTTAATGAATTAAAATTTTTAATTTTTTCTTGTTTTTGAAATAGCCATGACTTTGGCTATAGTCATCTGATTTTGATGATTAAACACTCGACTCGTTTTATAAGCAATTTTATGAACTTATTTCAAACAAAATTTAAATTTGAGCGATTTTCTACAATATTGAGTATAAGCAATCATATGAAGGGCTCTGACTGGATAGGCAGACTGTTCATAATTTAACTAAACGCAATTTTTATATGAAGGGCTTCGAGTAGAGAATAATAAAGGAACCCACTCTTTTAATATTTTTTTTATGTATAAAATTATCAATTGTCTGTCAAAAACGTCTAAAACTTGTAGGGAAATCTATTTCTATTGATTTTGCGAGTGGGACCCATATCATACTCTAACCGGGTTTCACTCTAGTTGGGCAGACCATGTTTTTTCATTAATTATTTAAGGTATATTTTAAACAGTACAAAATGAGCATATTTTCAGGTCTGGCTCCAGGACATTAGAAACAAACTAAACCAATACTTACGTAATAAGATTAGAGGAAGAAGCATAATTCTATGCTGGAGCTTAGCAACTTGCATTGCTTCACCCTGAGATTGCTGATCCTGGCTGATGATGCAGGTGATCAAATCTATACGTCTTTGAAACAAATGATACTTTTAAACGTCACTGTCTGTCAATATAATTGTATTTTTGTTTTTATACATTCTTACGATAGACAAACAATAATTGTGCCAAGAAGAGCATTCCTTTAAGCAAAGGAACTATATGCCGCTATATGCAGAATGATTCTTTTTGGCAGAAGAGCTGCCTGATATTTCCATTAAATAGAATAAAATGCAGTGAACGCCACCAGCCCCCTATTAATCCCCCCTTCTCTTAAGGGTGAGTTGAAGTTATGTATTTCGTGCTCCCCAAATTGCTCTGTCCTTATTTAACTTCAAGAATTGCAATTTTTACAGGTACCGACAATAATTGTGAAGAGATGAATCGATATCATTCTTAGAACACGATTTTTGTTCTTCAAATAAAATCTTTAGGGTACTTTAATTAATGGATTCATTCTATGTCCATAGGTTCAAACCCATGCCCATCGGTTTCAACCCATGTCCATAGGTTCAAACCCATGCCCATAGGTTTAAACCCATGGGCATAGGTTCAAACCTATGCCCATGGGTTTAAAACAACATATATTTAAATATTACGTCCACTAAATCTGGTGCGTTTCAGATAAAAAATTTGGACGCATTTTGTGGCAAAAAGTCGTTTTTTTCGTGATAAAAAGGGCTGTGCAACGCCACAAGGTCAATAGGTAAACATTATCAAGTAAAAACATGATAAAATATCGAACATGATAAGCTAAGATCAATTTAAAACTCAAACACCTATTATATTGGAAACAATAAAAATTGCCCCTATTGCTGAAGTTATTTTTACTTATCCTCATTTATATAGTAGGTATATAGGAAAAGTATTGTGTTTGCAAAAAATCCAGAACTGGGTTCAAAAGGAAAATAAATCTTTAGGTGTAGTTGTGTTATCCGTAAAATAATTTCCTTATAACGTCACAACCAGCAAAAATTTCCAGAAGAACCTCTATTCTGTGTCCAAACTAGGGTGGCCAACTGCAGCATTTTTTGTCGACTTCGAAGACTGATATTATTGCCGACTTCGACTCCTTATTTATTTTTATTAAAGTAATGAATAAATTATCCTAATTGTTTACAAGTACATTTTTACTTTTCCTCATTTATACCGTAGGTATATAGGAAGAGATGTCATTGGGATGTCACCGGAATCTGCTTCTGGTGTTTTTAAGGCCTCGTAAGTGGTTTTTACAAAGTTGTCTGTCTGTATGTATGTGTGTGTGTGTCTGTAACCATCGTAGCTCCCAGCGTATTTATGATAGAGAGTTGAAACTTTGTACAAAAATTTGTCTACCGCTGTAGTTGTACTATTCGGAAAATATTTTTTATGATGTCATTAACCCGCAATAATGCCAACCAATACTTCGAAAATCATAAAACGTGAAAAAATGATGGGATTAGATTGAGATTTGGCACGCGGCTCGCACAAAGCCATGAGTAAGACTAAATATGTGCCAAGTCATCTCAATATCACTTATGCCAATACAATAGTCATCTCAAATGACTTATGCATATACTGCATAACTTATGCAAAATACATACTGCATATGTATTTGAAAAATTTGTAAAAAATCGGGAAATGATCCAATAGTTATAATTATTGGATTATTAATTATAATTATACCCTAATTGTGTTATTAGAGTAAATTATATCCAATTTTTTAGGGGAGTGGTATTCTCTAAATCATGGGCAAACTGAGTTGAGTGGAAAGCTTATCATGGCCAAACTGAGTGGAAAGCTTATCATGGCCAAACTGAGTGGAAAGGTTATCATGGCCTAACTGAGTGGAAAGGTTATCATGGCCAAACTAAGTGGATAAATTATTATGGCCAAATTGAGTGGACAGCTTATCATGGCCTAACTGAGTGGAAAGCTTGTCGCATGGCCAAACTGAGTGGAAAGCTTAGCTTATCATGGCCAAACTAAGTGGATAAATTATTATGGCCAAATTGAGTGGAAAGCTTATCATGGCAAAACTCTCTATCCTTCTTCACAATCGTAAGCCATAGTGATTTATGTTATTTAATTTTGAGTGTTAAGGTACAACATTAAAAAAAGGCAACTCAAATTAATTTAGATTTAACGATACATATCTGGACTTTTCATTCACACTTCCTGAACGATAAGATTATACACAGGCAAGCCATGCGGTTCCTGCCAGTCTAGAGACAGCGAAAATTGGGGGGGGAGGGAGTATCACGTGACCATAAATAAACTTCTGCGCAATGGATAAAAACCACTTGTACGTGGGCGGCTTATTCGAAATCGATAGACTCGTCTCACCCTAGAGTTCCCTACACCATGCTTTTCCCTTTTCCTTTAGTTTAGTATTTGTTTAGCTACCATGTAAATACTTCCTCAACAGCTGTTTTAATTTATTTCTATTTATTGTTGACTTCTATTAGAAAAGTGAAATTTTTCGGTATGACGATAGACGACATACTGCAAAAGATTTTAGCGGAATGCAGTGGATCGAGATTCATGCATGTCAAGACTTCGGCACAAAATGCATACGGTTAGTTTTTCTAAATACACACCCGTCAAATACATTAATAAACAAACTATTTCAGTGGAGAATATTTACTCCACTAAAATGGCATTTATCAGGTGGGCACTGGAGAAAGTTTTTTTTTTATCATATGGAATAAATAGAACGAAGTAATGGAGTCGAGTTGTTAAGTATAATTAGTGCCTACAGGAAGGAAAATCAGAAATTTGTTCTATTTTCCGATTTCTCTGAAATCATGAAACACAAACACAGAAGCCCGCTAGTTTACTCTGCGATAAAATAAGAGAGAAGAGGGCCTAAGGAGACAAAATTAAAAAGTCTGTCGCGGAGGTCCAGATGCGTGTTTTCATGCTTAGAAATGTAATTCTTGCTTAAGTTTCTAGTATATGGTACATAATCTAAGCAGCAGCATTACTTCTACTACTAGTAACTTAATTGTTCCTAGATTTTTCAAAGCAAATGCCATATTTATTTCATACAAAACTATGGTCAATATGCCATAATCAGCACGGCTCTGCATTATTCGCACTCATTAAAATGTCAGTTTATCATCTAAAATGATTTATCGCATTTCCTTTGACAAATCGGGAAAATGGAGTAATAAGTAATAATGTTACTACTCAGGTTACTAAGTACAAACCGGAGACTTATAGATTGTTGAGCAAGAAAGCACTAAAAGAAAATGCGCTCGGATTGCAGCCTCCACGCATGATTAAATTTGCATTTATAAACTTAACATCGTGAATATAAAACTTTAAAAAAATTAATGTCAAATCCAAGATTCAAACATGGGAACCCTGACCATGAGTACTTTCAGTAGTGAATTTCTTGTAAAACCGTAGCAAATTTGTACGCTTATTTAACACGGAGGTTCCGCCTTTTGGTCTCTAAAAGTGATCGCATTAACTTCAAACGTTTCATTCAATTCAGCACTCCAAAAACATTAGAAATATTTTTAAGGAAAAAACTTTAGCCTTCAATTTAACCGATTTTTAAAAAAATGCTGTCTCAGCATTCCAGTTTAATGACGCCACATCAACCTAGTTTAAATGTTTCTTGTCCTCTCCATCTGTCTATCCATAGAGATATATTAGTAGAGGGGCCCTATTGGTTGAATTTTGAAACATCGAAAAAGTAACCTGACCACATTCTTTATCATTATCATCAAATAAACAGAACAAAAAACAGTAAATTATATAGTAAGAATGCTTAAAATACAAATCACAACAAAACAATCTGCGGGAAGCCAAAAACATTTTATTAATTATAACCTTAACTCCCTCTTGGAGGATGTTTCAATGAGGTTACACAGCGCCCCTGAGAGCCCCACTAAAAATGTTTCAGGCCTCTTAATGTATTAAGATAGGGCTATGCCCCTCTAGTATACAGGGTGGTCCAGCTAAGAAGGACAAGACCTTTTCTCGGAAACTATAACAGCTAGAAGGATGCGGTTTTCGGCGTTGGATTCAATGTAATAGTGAGCAGACGAGAAAAATCCGTTTTCGGGCGCGCTTCGCGCCTGTCATAGAGATGTTAATGCTAACTTTTTTAATTTATAGTTAGGTATAGGGAATTTTTTTTGTTCTTTAAAGAATGAAAAATAAGGAAGATTAGTGGAGATTGCATCAAAATCGGACAATTTTTCACCGAGCTATGATGAAAAACTTTTTTTTTAAATTTAGTTCACTTCGGCGCCATTTTGGATGATGTTGCATTTAAATAAAATTTATTATATGGACATATTTTAAACTAGAAACATTGCTTTAATAAAAGAATGTCAAAAGTTTTAATCTAACCTTAGTTTTAGGTGTAAATAGTCGTTAAACATAACAAAAACAAAAAAAAATATGGTTTTTCTAAGATACCATGAAAAGTAAGATAGGGAGCTATAGTTTTTATGGTTTGTACAGTTAGCCAACATAAAAAGCAACAAAATGAGTCCAATTTTAACAAATTCGCTTCACAATTTCAAAAGTTATTACTAATAAATCTCTTAAAATTGCCAAAAATGAAATATTTTTTATAGTTTACCACCCTATTGTTGATATTTAATGGAACTGCAACGTCATCATACCTTGTGATCTTTATTGCAGCTTGATAAGGATTCCAGAACGCCCAAAAACTCTATTTTTGGTCATTGGTTGTGGAGAAATTACGATTACGGTAATTTCGTCAATCGTAGAATGCAGATTAGAGGTCCTTGCAAAAACCAAGTAAAATCCTCATAAACGTTAATAAAAATTGATTTTGACGATAACTACTTCGTTTCTAGGGGTGAAGGACCAATAAATAGCAAATCACACAACCTGACTGTAAAGTGATATTTTACTGCTGCGGAAATTGTTTATTAACGACAATTTTCATTTCCGCAGCAATGAAATATCACTTTACAGTCCAGTTGTGTGATATGCTATTTAAAATCGCGTGGGGTCAAGTCTGGTGACCCTGATGGCCACCTAATTGAGCCGTGTGATATGCTAATTAAAATCTTGTGTTTTAATTTCTTTTAACTAAGTTAAATTAAATTATTCATACAAAAAATCGACTCTTTTTAATAAAATGTGCAACTAAACGTAAATAGCATAAATAATGATAATTTATAGCTCCGGAAATAAAATTGGCTGGTTTTATTGTCGTTAATAAACAAATTTCCGCAGCAGTAAAATATCACTTTACAGTCTAGTTGTGTGATTTGCTATTTATTGGTCCTTCACCCCTAGAACGAAGTAGTTATCGTCAAATCAATTTTTTATTAACGTTTATGAAGGATTTTACTTGGTTTTTGCAAGGTACCTCTAATCTGCATTCTACGATTGACGAAAATTACCGTAATCGTAATTTCTCCACAACCAATGACCAAAAATAAGAGTTTTTGGGCGTTCTGGAATCCTTATACAAGCTGCAATAAAGATCACAAGGTATGATGACGTTGCAGTTCCATTAAATATCAACAATAGGGTGGTAAACTATAAAAAATATTCATTTTTGGCAATTTTAAGAGATTTATTAGTAATAACTTTTGAAATTGTGAAGCGAATTTGTTAAAATTGGACTCATTTTGTTGCTTTTTATGTTGGCTAACTGTACAAACCATAAAAACTATAGCTCCCTATCTTACTTTCATGGTATCTTAGAAAAACCATATTTTTTTTTGTTTTTTTAGTTTAACGACTATTTTACACCTAAACTAGGTTAGAATTAAAACTTTTGACATTCTTTTATTAAAGCAATGTTCTAGTTAAAAATATGTCCATATAATAAATTTTATTTAAATGCAACATCATCCAAAATGGCGCCGAAGTGAACTAAATTTAAAAAAAAAGTTTTTTCATCATAGCTCGGTGAAAAATTGTCCGATTTTGATGCAATCTCCACTAATCTTCCTTATTTTTCATTCTTTAAAGAACAAAAAAAACTTCCCTATACCTAACTATAAAATTAAAAAAGTTAGCATTAACATCTCTATGACAGGCGCGAAGCGCGCCCGAAAACGGATTTTTCTCGTCTGCTCACTATTACATTGAATCCAACGCCGAAAACCGCATCCTTCTAGCTGTTATAGTTTCCGAGAAAAAGGTCTTGTCCTTCTTAGCTGGACCACCCTGTATACTAGAGGGAGCATAGCCTATCTTAATACATTAAGAGGCCTGAAACATTTTTAGTGGGGCTCTCAGGGGCGCTGTGTAACCTCATTGAAACATCCTCCAAGAGGGAGTTAAGGTTATAATTAATAAAATGTTTTTGGGCTTCCCGCAGATTGTTTGTGTTGTGATTTGTATTTTAAGCATTCTACTATATAATTTACTGTTTTTTTGTTCTGTTTATTTGATGATAATGATAATAGAATGTGGTCAGGTTACTTTTTCGATGTTTCAAAATTCAACCAATAGGGCCCCTCTACTAATATATCTCTATGGATAGACAGATGGAGAGGACAAGAAACATATTAAACTAGGTTGATGTGGCGTCATTAAACTGGAATGCTGAGACAGCATTTTTTTTAAAAATCGGTTAAATTGGGCTAAAGTTTTTTCCTTAAAAAATATTTCTAATGTTTTTTGGAGTGCTGAATTGAATGAAACCGGTTTGAAGTTAATGCGATCACTTTTAGAGACCAAAAGGCGGAACCTCCGTGTTAAATAAGCGTACAAATTTGCTACGGTTTTACAACAAATTCACTACTGAAAGTACTCATGGTCAGGGTTCCCATGTTTGAATCTTGGATTTGACATTAATTTTTTTAAAGTTTTATATTCACGATGTTAAGTTTATAAATGCAAATTTAATCATGCGTGGAGGCTGCAATCCGAGCGCATTTTCTTTTAGTGCTTTCTTGCTCAACAATCTATAAGTCTCCGGTTTGTACTTAGTAACCTGAGTAGTAACATTATTACTTATTACTCCATTTTCCCGATTTGTCAAAGGAAATGCGATAAATCATTTTAGATGATAAACTGACATTTTAATGAGTGCGAATAATGCAGAGCCGTGCTGATTATGGCATATTGACCATAGTTTTGTATGAAATAAATATGGGCATTTGCTTTGAAAAATCTAGGAACAATTAAGTTACTAGTAGTAGAAGTAATGCTGCTGCTTAGATTATGTACCATATACTAGAAACTTAAGCAAGAATTACTTTTCTAAGCATGAAAACACGCATCTGGACCTCCGCGACAGACTTTTTAATTTTGTCTCCTTAGGCCCTCTTCTCTCTTATTTTAGAGTTTTGGGCGTTCTGGAATCTTTATACAGCTGCAATAAAGATCACAAGGTATGATGACGTTGCAGTTTCCATAATATCAAACAATAGGGTGGTAAACTATAAAAAATATTTCATTTTGGCATTTTAAGAGATTTATTAGATAACTTTTGAAATTGTGAAGCGATTTGTTAAATTGGAACTCATTTTGTTGCTTTTTATGTTGGCTAACTTAAACCATAAAAACTATAGCTCCCTATCTTACTTTTCCATGGTATCTTAGAAACACTATTTTTTTTGTTTTGTTATGTTTTAACGACTATTTACACCTAAAACTAAAGGTTAGAATTAAACTTTGACATTCTTTTATAAAGCAATGTTTCTAGTTTAAAAATATGTCCATATAATAAATTTATTTAAATGCACATCATCCAAAATGGCGCCGAATGAACTAAAATTTAAAAAAAAGTTTTTCATCAATAGCTCGGTGAAATTGCCCGATTTTGATGCAATCCACTAATCTTCCTTATTTTCATTCTTTAAAGAAAAAAAAAAACTTCCCTATACCTAACTATAAAATTAAAAAAGTTAGCATAACATCTCTATGACAGGCGCGAAGCGCGCCCGAAAACGGATTTTTTCGTCTGCTCACTATTACATTGAATCCAACGCCAAAACCGCATCCTTCTAGCTGTTATAGTTTCCGAGAAAAGGTCTTCGTTCTTAGCTGGACCACCCTGTATACTCTACTGTCTATCTATCTATCTTTTTCTGTTTAAATTCCAAATTTAATATGGCGGACTTGTCCTCTCCATGGTATTTGTTTATTCAAAGACAATACGCTTATAGGTAGACAGAGGGATAAGAATGAAAAGGTAACCAAGAAAGATAAGAAGGCGCAGTATTTTTTTATTCTTGTTAGGTAAGGCATAGTAATGCTAAGCATGTGCCACTAAACCTGGAATGACCGAACGTTACGAGGGTTTAAAGTATCAAATTAATTTAAGGTGCAAATATAAACTTGTAAAATAGACCTTTGCAAGCTAATTTGTGTAGTATCTTTCGTGCGTAAAGATTGTCTGGGAATTGCTTATTGCAATTATAAGGTTCCTACACATCTTTAATAAAATTGTAATGTTTGTATATGAGAAGCTTATATAGAAACCCCTGAAGGACCCTTACATTGGGGTGTAAGGCGTAACTGTCACTGCCACGCGTCAAGTGTCGGGCGACAGGCGACACAACCAGTACTGATAGTCCAAGAGCCCCGGAGCTGAAAAATGTGACTCATTTTATACTATTTCAAACCAAATTATACACCTTAAATTATGAAGTAAAAGCATAATCTGCCTATCCAGAGTGGAGCCTTTTATATGATTGCGCATACTCAAAATTTTATAAAATCGTACTAATTCCAATTTTCTTGCAATAAGTGGCACCCTGTAAGTCGTGTAAGAGGCTATTTTTTATAGCTGACAAAATTTTCTATTAAACGAGTGTTTAATATATCAAAATCGGATGAATACAACCAAAGTTATGGCTCTTTCAAAAACACCAAAAAATGCTTAATTAATGCAAAGTCAGTGCTTAATATCTTTGGAAAAATATTGACCTTTTGTTGGCCATTTAACAAATGTCATAACTTATGTTGTATTTAACTGGTTTTGACGAAAAACACTAGTTTTATAGGAAATTTTATCAGCTTTCGAAAATGGTCTCTTCAAGTTTTGCACACGACTTACAAGGAGCCACTTATTGCAAGAAAACTGGAATTAGAGCGGTTTTATAACATTTTGAGTATGCGCAATCATATGAAAGGCTCCACTCTGAACAGGCAGAAAAAATACAGAAAAAAGTACACGGAAAAAATACAGGAAAAAAGTACACGGAAAAAATACACGTGGACTTGTATGGCTGAGAAAAAAATTACAGCGAACATTCAAAATAAGTACACCTTGAACTTGCTGGATATTTTACTGGATATTTAGATTAAATCTAAATATCGAAGCGAGTCCGAAGTAAGGAGGAAGATCGTAGCGAATTCGATTTGATGAGGAAAGGTTCCGAGGTACCCTGTAACCGATTTTTCATTATGTCTTGGTTTGCAAACCCAGAAGAAGATATACTTCTAATTGTTTCTTAGTTCTCTTAATAAACTCTATGACAGCAGTGTTATAAGCAAAAACCGAACAACATGTTTTTCAGAGACTTTTCCTACGAGAATAAAGTCAGACCAGGGAAACAGCATTATACTTGCAACCGCGTGCTGAGCCAACATCGCATGACTCCCACCCATTAATAACAGAATTATTTTATCTTAAAACTTTAACAAAGTTTTATATTTTAATACTGAATTCGTTTTTAAGATTTTTAAAAACATATTTAGGATAAAATATCTTTCATTGTAAGATTAAAGTATTAGATTTTTAGTAGAACAACAAAGATTACAAATTTTGAATTTTCATGAAAATGCACAATAATAATCTAATTCATACTAAATGAGCAATTAAACTGGAGATGACATTCCTCCGGGCTCGCTACGTTCGACATTAGATAAAAAAATTAATCCAAAGCCTATAGAGTAGTATGGCTTCGGGCTCACATCCCTTGTCTTTATTATCCAATAATTTTCTTAAGGATAAATCCTTAAGCCAATAATTAGAAGAATAGTTATTATGCAACAAGGGATGAAACTAAGTTTACAGCTCAAGTTAAAGATTCATCCAAGGCAGCGCCGAAGGAGGAAACTTCATAGCTCACGAGGCCGTAGGCCGAGGGAGTTAACTAACATCTGGCTCCCCGAGGCTTGGCGAGGAGATAATCAAAGCTGAAAACTTCATCCCTTGTTGCATATTAAATTTTATCTACGACAGAGAACTAATCTAACAACTATTATATTCTTAGCTAATTTATGTGTAAGTTTAGTTTATTCTTACCATGTCAATTACTCTGATGAAGAAGAATAAAGCACTATCTTCACATTATTTTATGTAAGCTCATGGAATAATGTGAAATACTATATTTGTAATTAAACATAGCCGTGTGATATTGGATATTCACTCCGTAGTACAGACATAAAAATTCAAAAATTCCTAAAATCCTAAAAATTCTAAAAAATTCTGTCAAGTGGCAAAACTTTCACTTCCTCCCTAGGGATAAAAGTTTACAGTGTGAGATAACAAGACTGAAGTAGAACTACAATACAAGGAGTAGATAAAAGTATTTTTTATTGTAACTTTTCATAAAAATTTAAGTATCTCACCAAAAACTGCATATTTTCGTCAATAACTTACAAAGTAAAAATTAAGTCGCTTTCGAATTTTTATCCCTTCCTACCTAGTTCTTTATGTTTAAAGTTATCCAACGATACGACGAATATACTTAAAAAAAACACGAAACCCTTGGTCTCTTAACCGCTCCGCGCCTCACCTAGGGGCCGCTTCGCGGCCACATGTATGTTGTCTTAATAGGTATCATATTACTGGTTTATATAAGTGGCATACTGCCACGATATAAGTGAATGTTCTAATGTATTAGTCAAAAAACGTGATTTGTTCACATCATGTCAATCAAAACAACATAATGTTTGCTTGACATATATATGTCAATCAATAAAACCAAAACTAATACCGATAAAACAATAAAACTTCGTATGTTTGTAAACCAAACATAGTAGTAATTGTGTCAGTCCAATCTTAACACTATATGAATATGTGTGATTTTTTAAAATGTTTTCGGGTCATTTTGGGGACCTTTGAAACGGAGGTCGACTCCGTTTCAAAAGGTCCCTGACATGACCCCGCATGACGCCGTATCCTATTTGCGAATTTTTTCCAAAGAAAATATGCTAAAACGCAATGTGTTTACGTTTTATTTATGAAATCAAAAATAATGCTGGTAATAAATTTTTAACTTGGTATATGTATTTACTATGTTAGCATACGTTTATACATACTACTAGTATGGAAAACATATAAGAATTAAAAAATTGTTATCATGTTGTTCTGATTATATTAATTGACAAATATAACAATGAGTCCCTCTTCCATGGAGCACTTCTTCTTGTTTGCCAATTTTACCATATCTTATGGAAATCGCATAAACACACAACACAGGTAATCGGTGCACAGGTACACAGGTTGGTTTAGTGTAATCGCATATAAACTAAAACATTCTAATGATTAGCAAAAACTAAGCTATGTTAAGGGAACAATATGTTGTGCAGAGATTATTCAGTAAGCAAGCATAATTTTGAACTACCTAGATATTGAATAAACACATTTCCTTTATAGAATTCAGAAAAGTCAGCAATTAAGTTGAAATGTTGCTGATAACATTATGAGGTATCTAACCTAAACCCAAAAATGTTGAATAAAGGGGATGACGCACTAAGTCGAATTGCCATTCAACAAAGTGACCCCATCGAAAATCAAAGCATAGAGAAGATCAACACAAAACACACGTCAAAAACTAACTGCACATTTTGGTACGAACTGCGCATGCTATGATCCTTAAACAGTCGCAGGTCTTAAAATTAGAGGCAAACTTACTCTCAATGGGTTTCCCATGGTTGCTTGCAAAGTTAAACAAATTGAAAAAAGTTCATACTTTTTGACTGTTTTTTGTTAATATTGCTTAAAATTAACAACATTAAAGAAAATTAGGAACATTACAACCAAAATTGGATCTTGAAAACTAGCAAAACATTTCACTAGGCTAAAAAAGACAAAATATAACACATTTAACTTACCTCTACGAAAAAGTAAACGGTAAACTTCAATTACCTCACTAAAGTGGCTACCCTAGAGTCCAAAAGTAAAATATAAGCACAAATGACTCACAAGCACCAAATTAACAATAACGAAAACACTGAAGAAAAGTTGAGAAGCAAACTCGACAACCAAGAATTGTATAACAACTTAGCAACATAACCTGCGTTGACGTTTTTAATTATAACCTAAGGAAGGTAGTTGCTCCTATTTCTATATCCATACAACTTCCATGGATCAGAAATGTTCCTTAATGCGTTATCCTTTATTCAACATCCTTGCCTAAACCTGAGCAAGGATGCAAGCATACCTAAGCAAATATACCCACCTTGCAGCAGAATTTTTATTCGTTCTATATGTTGTTTTTCTAGATTTGTTGACTCAGCAAGATGGTCTGATGAGAGATCCAGCTCATGAAGTTAGATCGAAATGTTACCGAGCCTTCCAACTAGCCCTGGAAACCAAGAAAACTAAGCTCATCTCTTTATCTCTCTCAGGATTGCATGTCAGTACTTCCTATTTAATAATAAATAAAATAAATATTATATTTTTAAGTACAAAGGTTTACAAAGTAAATCATAAAATTAAATTAAATATTACATGGTACTTTTTGTGACGCATGAGCTCAAGGCTCGTGCCTCACACGAAGACTAATCATAAATCTAATGCTATAGATTGATATAAAGTTAATGAAATAGAGAGAATAAATAAATCAGGTAAAGGATTTCTTCGAACTTCCCTTACTATACCATACTCACTTCAATCATTCCCATCACTTCTTTCATTCCCATCCCCTCTCATTCCCATCACTTCCTCATTTCCATCACTTTCTCTCATTTCCCATCACTTCGCTCATTCCCATCACTTCTCTCATTCCCATTACATCGCTCATCCCAGTCACTTCGCTCATTCCTATCTCTTCGGCTCACTTCGCTCATTCCATAACTGTCACATTTCATTTCTCTCTATCCCATCACTTCGCTCTCCCATCACTTCTCTCTTCCATACAACGCCATCCCCATCACTTCCGATCATTCCTACCTCTCGAACTCACTTCGCTCATTCCCTATCACTTCTCTCTTTCCTACTAATATCCCACACTTCTCTTCATTCCGATCACTTCTTTCATCTCATCACCTTTCCATTCCCATTGCATTCTCATTTCCCCCATAACTCGCTCATTCCACATTCTTCAATTCCCATCACTTCGTCATTCCATTACTTCCTTCCCATCAATTCTCTCATTCCATCACTTCTCTCATTCCCCAATCACTTCTTTCATTCCATTCACTTCGCTCATTCCCTATCACTTCGCTCTCCTACTTCGCTCCTTCTCATTCCATAACTTTCGCTCATCCCATACTTCGCTCATTCCCATCACTTCTCTCATTCCCATCACTTTGCTCATTCCCATAACTTTGCTCATTCCCATAACTTTGCCATTCCCATAGCTTCGCTCATTCCATCACTTCTCTCAGCCCATCACCTCTCATTTCCATCACTTCTCTCATTCCATCACTTGCTCATTCCCATAACTTTGCTCATTCCCATAATCATTCCCATAGCTTCGCTCAATTTCCCGATCACGCTCTCATTCCATCATTCTCTACCCATCACGTCCTCATTCCCATCCTTGCTCTTCATAACTTTGCTCATTTCCTCATCACTTCGCTCATTCCCATCACTTTTTTCATTCCCATCACTTCGCTCATTTCCATCACTTATCTTATTCCTATCACATCATTCATTCCCATCACTTCGCTCATTCCTATCTCTTCGGACTCACTTCGCTTATTCCCATCGCCTCTCTCATTCCCATCACTTCGCAAGTCCTTAAAATGTCCTCGTGCCTGATTTTTGTGCCAAGTAATTACTCTACCTTAATCACAGTGGGAATAAATCTTGACACAGACGCACACACGCAGACTCCTAAGGCAGCAGGTTAGAAAGAAAGTAACTAATCAATTGTCATTATTGTTGTAGAGATCTTTAAGAGACGACAGATTTCAAAGCAATTTTGAGCCAGAAGATGACTCGTTGTGGCTGCCGTCCCAGGTCATGCACTCTTTAGCTTCCATTACATCGCAATCTGATGACACTCAGGTTGAATTTCTTAAGGTAAACAATTGTGATTCAGATTTATAGCTGCTCATTGTCAATAAGTAAAGAAACAAATCTATTATTGTTCCTTATTTAGCCAATAACGTGGAGGGCTGGTTGAGGAAGTACCTTAATGTAAGGGTTTCCCCTCCGGCAACATTATAACAGCAATGCTTACACGCTATAACTTTTAAAGTAATCAAATTTCATAATTTCTCAACGTAGTAATTATACGCGTTGCTTTTGGTAAAATAATTTTAGCAAGATAGGTTATAGAAGTGGAATTCTACTAATATATGTCTACATCAGATTAAATTTGTTTCATACTCAGGTTCTGTTGAATGTGGCGTGCTGTCCGTACTGGACTGTGAACGGGAGGATCATCATCCAAATGCTTGGGATGTGCGGAGATGTTTATGAGACTGGCACAGAAGCTGTTAGAACAGCAGCTCAGGCGGCAGCTAATCAGACTCTCAGAGCCTTCTCTCATCTTCTTGGTTTGTTTTGATCAACTTAATTTTGAACTTAAATATTAAAACAATTAATTTGAAAATAATGAACTTTTTTAAGGAACATCAAGATAGTTCTGAGAATGCCATTTTTAAATCCTTAAATAAAGAAAATTTAGAAATATTAAAGATAAAGATTATTTAAGGAGAAAATTTGTTAAGCTTTAACCTGTCCATATCTGTCCTAACATGAATTATAAATTTCATGATAAAACGTCATCTCATAACAAAATTTTCAATGTCAATTGACAAAACATTCTACCGCGGGGGGAACAATATTCTACAAGCTAAGGGAATTTCTTTTGGAATGCTTCATTTTTTACTTGACATCTATTTTTTTTTTGGTTTGAGCGCGAAAGTCTTATCACTAACATATTGATGACTTGTAATTAATTTTTTTATGGATTTTTAAAGATCTGTATATTTTTGATCAAATTACTTCTATACGTTTTTATTAAAAAAAGGTATTATTCGCAACCCATAAAAGTTTTAAAGACGGCACCTTCTTCCTAAATCAAATATTGTTTCAACTAATCAGAACTAAACATAAAAATGTCAAATAAATGCATTATAATAGAGAAATTAGAATCAGAAAGATTGTTAATATTCTTCCGTACTTAAACATAATACGACTTCATTCATTTTCAGATGTTGAGTCATTGGAAGCGAAAGACAGTAAAATGAACGAGGTTGGGAGTGGAGGCATAGACAGTTTTAATGAACTCATACCCATCCTTCAGTACATCTGTAGCAGACTGGATGAAACCCAAGGGTAGACATCTTTGTCCAATATAATTAATTTTATTTTTGATGAATTTTCATCAGGAAATGACGCTTAAGTTTGCTCGTTTGTTACGGAAGCATTGTAAAGATATTTCGCTAAAAAGAGTTCCCTTCACTTGCTAGGCATTTAAATAATTTACAATTTCATTTTACCTCGTAAATTCTTATAAAATGAGCAACAACTAATAATTATATAAAATGGCGGTCGTATTGAATTTTATGAACTTGTATATATAAATTATATAAATAAGTATACAGGTTTCTGCTACTAATGAAGGGGCTCTGAGCGATATATTACGCAATTGAATTTATTTATTTTTTATATTGCGGGATATTTCGAAAATGTTGTGCATGTTTCATATATTTTGAAAATATTTGTTGAATTATTACCAAAACAACATATCTCAACTACAGCTCTAACAGATTGTTAGTTGTGCATCTACAGAAAATCCCAAATCAGTCAAATCGTGCGACAGTTATCGTGACACGAACAGACAAACACTCACACGCGTCTTCCTAAACGTCTGAAATGTAAGAAGTCATTTAATATTGTTTACACCAATACAAAGTTATAAATTTGACTTTAACTTAAAAGCCAAGGATAGATCTAAACCCTCGCAATCTATGATTGCATGGTACCCTGTACAGTCTCTGTCTGTACAGGGCCTCTCTTCCTATCAAGGCATCAGTACTGACTAATTTTATAAGAATTAAACATTCCATTAATAAATTTTGATAATTATTTTGTGTTTTCCATTAGGATTTTGAGATTTTGATAGACAAACAACATAAGAGTATTTCAGGATATTTTACCAAAACCCTCTTCTCTGTTTTCTGTGAAAAATCATCTTACATTGGTCTCATAGGTGTCATTCGGAGCCAATATTGCCAGCCTTTTGACTAATGAATAAATGTTAGAATGAATCAGTGAATGTATGAATGAAGGATGAATGTTTTATTTAATAATTGGACGATCTATCTCTGGATGACCACTAGGGATCGTTTAAAAGCTCGAGAGGTAACCACTCTCGACAGTAGCCCCCCCGCATATGGATGAGTTTGTCTTTTGCCGAAGCTGTATTCTTAGAGTTTTTCTCTTCTCCTCAAAAGAGAATGGTAATAGTATTTTGCGACTGCTTTTTGTTTCTGTGATTCCTTGTCCTTTCTTAGAAAATACATTGCTGGTAGTGGAATCCTATTATGTCCTAAAGGAGGCACGTATGATTAAGCAGGGATACATATTTATTTCGTTTTGCAGCGGAGAAACACTGCTACTTCTAGAAGGCTTGTTGACAGTGGTATCCTGTGTGCCACAGAGAATCCATACTAATGCGCACTTTGTTAAATTCTTATGGCAGAAACTATGTCCCGTTCTGATAGGATTAATGGAGCCTCCTAAACCACCTCAACTTGCTCTACCTCGTAATCTTCTCCATCAAGATTATCTCATGCAACAACAGAAAATTCTTTACAGGTAATAAGTTATCAGTAACAATTATCGTATAAAAATGGGTTGCATTATTGCTATTGATCATAGATACTCACCTATTAGTATTGTCTCTCTTTATTATTAGATCTATACCATATGTTCTGCAAACATAAGAAGGCAAGTTAGAACCATTTGGTTCTAACTATGACGCTCTGCTGTCATAGGTGATACACACTTATGACAGCAGAGCGTATCCAACCTTCTGTACAGAAAGGTCAGCCCTTCGTGACATTCCTTAGCAATAAATGTATACCGGTAATAAAATTAATTTTGCTGACATTTGTTTACATAACACCCGGAAGTCACCCGTGGTCAAGTGGTTAAGGTACGCGGCCAATACACAGAATGAATGGACTTTAAACTTCCAAGTTTATTTAGTCATGGGTTCAATCCCTGCACGGGCCTCTGAGATTTTTATGAAAGGGATAAAAATTCTGCGTACTACCTCCTTCAGAAGGGACGTAAAGCTGTTGGTCTCGAGCCTGTGCGTTGTCAGGTACTCGTTAAAGATCCCTTATTCTAAATGAAACTGGGTATTGGCAAAATTTAGGACCCTCATAGTAGATTTTATAATACTATACTGTTTTTTATATTACTATATTTTCTGCCTTGTAGTTTAAAGTGTGTGGAGGTTTGGTTTAACAATGAGGGCACGTGTTGTTCTTAGTTTTTACTAGACTATAAGAGTCAGTGAAAATATGTATGATTGCTTGATAAAGCATGAGAGGAACCATAGAAATTCACGGCTCTTCTGTCTAGATTAGATGAAATATACCTACACTTGAAATTAAAATGAGTAGAACACTATCTTAGGGAGCTGGCAAAAAGGGCCCAACAACGTGGCCTACTTGCCTGGTAGTTACTACCACTCCCCCCCATATTACTACTACTACTTTACATAACACAGGTAATGTGACTACACAAAATCTCTTAATTGTAAAATTGTGGCATTTGTAGTATTGCAGGTCAGTTAGTTCGAGTGGTAGGATGTGTAGGCTCTCTAAGGCCAGTTTTAGAGTCAGTCTACCATCGGATGCTTCTTTATCCTCCAGCTGGATCCAGGCTCGATGCCATTAAGGCTCTTACTGAGGTCAGCCCACATGTATACATATGTATAAACATAACAATAAGCAATACAATGTTATGTATAAATAAATAAAATATATATATATATATATATATATATATATATATATATATATTATAATATATATATATATATATATATATAAAACATAACAATAAGCAATACAATTATAATAAAAGTGGAGGTGCTTGTAGAGGAATGTATTCGGATAAAAGTATGAAAATGTACCTGTACCCCTTACAAAATGTACCTGTACCCCTTACAAAATGTACCTGTACCCCTTACAAAAATACCTGTACCCCTTACAAAATATACCTGTACCCCTTACAAAATATACCTGTACCCCTTACAAAATATACCTGTACCCCTTACAAAATGTACCTGTACCCCTTACAAAATATACCTGTACCCCTTACAAAATATACCTGTACCCCTTACAAAATATACCTGTACCCCTTACAAAATGTACCTGTACCCCTTACAAAATGTACCTGTACCCTTACAAAATGTACCGTACCCCTTACAAAATATACCTGTACCCCTTGCAAAATATACCTGTACCCCTTACAAAATTACCTGTACCCTTACAAAATGTACCTGTACCCCTTACAAAATAACCTACCCCTTAAAAACTTGTACCCCTTACAAAATATACCTGTACCCCTTACAAAAATGTACCTGTACCCCTTACTTACAAAATGTAACCTGTACCCCTTACAAAAATATACCCCTTACTGTACCCCTTACAAAATTGTACCTGTACCCCTTACAAAAAATGTACCTGTACCCCTTACAAAATGTACCCCCTTACAAAATGTTACCTGTACCCCTTACAAAATGTAACCTGTCCTTACAAATGTACCCTGTAACAAAATGTACCTGTACCCTTAAAAAATGTTACCTGTAACCCCTTACAAAATATACCTGTACCCTTACAAAAAAAACCCCTTACCTGTACCGCCTTACAAAAATGTACCTGTACCCCTTACAAAAATATACCTGTACCCCTTACAAAATACCTGTACCCCTTACAAAATGTACCTGTACCCCTTACAAATGTACCTGTACCCCTTACAAAAAAACCTTACAAAATATACCTGTACCCCTTACAAAATGTACCTGTACCCCTTACAAAATGTACCTGTACCCCTTACAAAATATACCTGTACCCCTTACAAAATATACCTGTACCCCTTACAAAATATACCTGAATAATCTAAATAAGTATAGTAAAGACACTGAAGTATTAGGGCTGAAATTGCATTGCTAATTTTGACATAGAAAATAACTGGGAAGTTGAAATTTTAAGATGGTATTCAAAACCATTGATATTGCGAATTTGTAATTTATTATTTGTATTTTTTACATGTGTTTATGTATATTATTCTTTTTATTTTATTTTATATCATATGTGTGTATGTATGTACGTTTGTGTGTATGCATATATATGAATTTCTACATAATGGCCTAAACTTAGATTTTGCAATGTACTAACTTAATTTTTTGTTTTTAGTGATTATTTTTTTCATTATTTTTAATTTAATTTGTTGGTAGGTTTTTTTTATCAAACATTTTATTTAGGTCTTATTTGGCTATAGATGCCTTTTTTCTATACATAGTTGTTTTTTTTGTTATTTTTTTTTTAAATTTTTTATGGGCAGTTTTACAAGCTTTTTTGTCTTTTTTATTTCTTAGATAGACTTTTTTTTATTCTTACATTAATTTATTTGATACTTACCTAAATAAGTACTTTTTTATCTTGGTTACCTTTTTATTTAGTAGTCTTTGTTAATTTTTTACATAATTTCTTTTGTTAAATTTTATTATTGTTGTTTTTTTGTAAAAATTTTTGTAATAATATCAATGGCTATTGCCGTCTGTTAATAAATAAATAAATAAATAAAAAACTATCATAAAAATTTAGTTAAACATCTTTACTGATTTTATAGCTTAATACTTAATACTTAATACTTTATACTTAATACTTAATACTTAATACTTAATACTTAATACTTAATACTTAATACTTAATACTTAATACTTAATACTTAATACTTAATACTTAATACTTAATACTTAATACTTAATACTTAATACTTATACTTAATACTTAATACTTAATACTTAATACTAATAATACTTAATACCATTAATGAAGCATTATTTATTGACTAATTTAAAATACCCCTGTGCTCATAGACTATTCGAGAGGATCAATAAAGATAAGACTGCGGGGATGCAAAATTATTAGTAGATAAAAAGAATTTATGTCTTAAAAGTCGTCCACTCTCAGGCTTGACTCCCTAACTCTGAGGAAGATATAAATTAATTTAATTATTACTAAATTATTCATCTTTTTTTATAAAATTATTTTTAATGTTGGTAGTCCAAGAACGGGATAATAAAAATTAAATTATTTGTTTTATATTAAATTGCTGATTTTATCAAATCATTAGTTCTATTTCTTGTTTGCTAGTTTTTTAATACGCCATATTTAATTTTTACTTTTCCTCGCCTTCTCATACAGAGGTATATAGAGGAAAAGTATTGGTTTCACCAAAACATTTTAACTCGAGATTTCACTTGAATTATCCATTTTAGGTGTTTTTAGGACCATCTGAACAGATTTCAGCTTGATGTCTGTCTGTGTGTGTCACGCATAACTCCCACTGTGTTTATGCTAGATAGTTGAAACTTGGTACAAAATTCAGTCTTTAGGTCTAGTTGTGCAGCCCGGAATATCAAAATTTTATGTCAACATTAACCCTATTTGCTTAGTCAGCAAATATTTAAAAAAACGTAAAAACTCTAAAAATGACCCGATGAACTTGAAATTTGCCAGGGATATACCTCTCAATATGACAAACAAATCTTCCGAATTTCGTTTTGATATTGGCCGCCATTTTGAAATTATTTACTTTTGAAATTTAAAATTTTGACGCTTAGTAATACCAAAAGTATACAGGTGTTTTTGACATATAACACGTCGTTGGAACCGCAAAAAAATAGGAACAAATATAAAAAAACTCCGTTCAAAATCTACTAATTAGTTAAAAAGTTATAAGCGAACTTAATTATTAATTAGGGCCACACTTTTGTAAAACATAAAAGTTTGTTTACATATGTCAAGGATACAAATTTCCGCCAAAAATTCAAATAATTTAATAAAACCGAGTAAAAATCTGAACTTTTTTTCATTATGATTATGCAAAGTTTAACGTTCTTGTATGCTTTTTGTATACGGGAACGGGGAGCCTCTGAAGTTTAAACACTCTAGGCCATTTTGCTAACCATCCTATTCTGAGGACGAGCGAAGCGAGTCCGACGTGTGAGGAAAAGTTCCGAGGTACCCCGTACCCGATTTTTAATTAGTTTTTGATAAAACCCTATAGTTGCAACAGGGTGGATTTTGCTTTTTATTTTTAAGGCATACTTATGGCCAGCTTGACCGAAACGTCGCCATAATAAATTAATTTTTTATTATCCCGTTATTTATTAACATTTAAAATAAGTTAAAAGGGTTACAGTTCAACGTCTAGATCAATTATAAAAATATGGAATATGTTTTGGTTACAGCTAATGAAGAGTCCAAGCAGACTGGTAGATTTCGCTGGGCCGCTACTAACTGAAGATGAAAAGTCGTGCCAGCAAAGTGACATGGCTCTTACAAGATTGTGAGTTTCCTTAATTATTTTTCCTCTAAACCAAATACTGATTTATCTAATAAACCTATACTAATTACTACACAATTACAATTTTTTTTGTCAACGGAGGGGAAACGCGACGGCCTCTAGACGAAAGCTTTATCCCTTGGAATCAAAGCAGCTAACACCCCTAAAAGGGGATGGCTCCTGATCATCCGAAGGTTCGTCACCTCACGGTGACGAAGCCTAGCCCATGGCACCGGTCCATGGAGTGTGGGGACTGACCGACTTCTCGACTGCCCAGCCGGTACCGTAGCAGCGATTGTCAGGCCTTACCCCACTAAAACTATCTAGAGGTAAAACCCCTCCGCCAGGCGCATACCCCCAATTGGCAAGGAGTATTGCGCCTTCGCGTGACTAAAAGTCTCCACCACGGTCTCAACACATGGTCGGCTAACTTCTGACCAATGAGGGGGCGGCTTCTCTGACTTACCATTTCTTCCCACTTCCTGCTCCAGTCAGAAAGGGGAGGCTGAAGACCCATCGATGGTGGATGCTTCGTTGACTGCCGGTGTAGCGATGAAGTGCCTCCGAGTGCTCCAAAGACTAACGGCACCTAGAACAGAAAAATTGCCCCAGGGGGAACCCGCCCATTTGGGGACCCACCAGTCCTGAAGCTCTCCCGCTCTTCCACCTCCGACATGAGAGAGCTTTCAGCAAAGGCTTCCAGACGACAAACGGATCCAGCCGGGCCGACAAAATTTCTTTATTGATATGAATACAAAAGTTTGTTTACGATGAATCGTCACCTAAATTTTATTAAAGAATATAACATAAAAATTTAATGTTGCAGACATTAATTAATTTTAGATGCAACTAAGTAGACATCTAAAATTACTTTTAAAAATGAATAAATTAATAAATAAATAAATCTTAATAAAAAAAAATCTGACATAGAGGACAGAGGGTTACCCAGTATTACCCAGGATTATAGTTTAGTCGGGTAATAAGTAGTTTCACACCAAGCTAATTAATATTAAGTTTAGCTGTCATGGTAAGTCAGTGCTTTTTATTTGGTAGTTTAGATGTCAGTCACTGTAGGAATGGATTTTAATGTTTTTAGTAAATTAGTCTTGTTTTTTATTTATGTAAGTCAGCGTCTGGTAGCAGGACAGGCAGTACAGAGACACTATTCTTGAATATTTCCCTTCGAGATTGTTAAGCACTTCTATCTATTGTATGTTTACTTATAACTGTAATTGTTCTGAATACTGCTGAGTCATATAATTATTTTACGCAGAGTGATGGATGCCTTGGAGGAATGTAGTCGAAGTAAGGATTCTACGACAGTTCAGGCAACAGTAACATGCGTAGCTACACTTCTCTCGACTCTGCTCAGCATTACAACTGGTGATAATATTAACGATGTCTACGTTGCAAAAATTAATCTTCTCTATCCTACTCTTCCAAGTTCAGATTATACAGGTAACGATAAATCGTAAATTAGAATCACATGACTTATTTTTTAATGGATTGTCTCAATTCGTATTTTCACTAATAACGTTATTTAATAAATATTATTTGTAATTAATAGCGGCTCGTATTTATTATTCGAATGAAACCTTTTTATAACAGCTTAATGTAACCATCCAGCAACAGCTTGAGTACAGACAGCTACGGCTGGAGTACAGTCAGCTAAGGCTGGAGTACAGTCAGCTAAGGCTACAGAGTACAGACGTAATGCCTCTACAGAGTACAGACATTATTGTCTTTCTAGGACTTATTACTGGTTAACTCTAGCAATGCCATTTAGGATAAATACGATCTCGCCTTACGTTGCAACACAATTAATTAGTTAATGTATTTAGGGCACATACCTAATAATAATTAGTGTAGAAATTAACATGTAGACATGTTTCAGGTCCACTTACATATCAAACTCTTTGTCGTCTTCCTAAAGTATACAGAGAACAGGTTGTCGATGACACGAGACAAGAGAGAGGAGATGCAGATGGTAACAGCACTGACTCGTCTGATGACTCCGATCTTGAATATTCCCAGGTATCTATACAGGAAGAAACGTTCTAAGCTTTTCGTACGAGATATACTAGACCAAGAGCCCAGGGGTGTTTTGTTAATAAAAAGTGTAATGGCTGGAACCGGTCTCAATTTTTCGTAAATACCTTCCTGAACAAGGATCTGCAATTCTGCCGACTCGTATCGGATAGGTGTCCCAGGCAGAACGCACTTTAGGTATCAAAGGTTCTGCCTGGGACACCCATCCGATACGAGTCGGCAGAATTGCAGATCCTTGTTCAGGAAGGCATTTACGAAAAATTAAACCCGTTTCCAGGCATTACACTTTTTATTAACATAACACCCTAGGACTCTTGGTCTATACGATGATGTCATAGCAGAAGTTCTGACGTTTTGTTACCGCTGTTATCATATAGTTTCAAATCTGATACTAATGATTCATAGCAGTTTTAACATAGAAAGAAAATGTCAGAGCTCAAGTTTTCCACATTGAAAAATCTATGTTTAATCTCTTAAAGAGTTATACTGTCCCAGACGTTGACTTTTCTTTATAAAGTATCTTTATTTCGTATATATTATGGTACAGGGGTATTGTGGTATAGGGCCCCTCTAGTAATAATATCTTTATGGTCTCTACTATACGATGAGTAATACTTGTTTAAAACTATAGGGTTTTTACTGATTATATTTCTTACATAATTGTTTCGATGATAAATAGTTCAGTAATAGAAGAATTTGTGCCATAACCATTTAAAAGAATTTTAACTGCATTAAAATGCTTAAATTATTTACCTATCACGTGGTTATTTTTAACAAATGAATCATTTGGATGATGTTTTCAGTCGGACGAGGCTGATTTGAACGCCAGAGTTGGGTTTCCTGAATCACTCGACTCTCTAAAGAGTCAAAAGGTAAACTTCTCTTTTTTCATACTTTTATTTTTCAGGGCAGGGAAGCTTTTCTTAAATTTATTATTAATTAAAATTATTATTAGTTAATTTTATTATTAAATTGAATTATTTCAGTTTCTAGTTTGTCGAGGAAGAAGTTTAGTGTAGTTGCCATTTCGGGGTTGTTGTTTCTTGATCATGTATAATAGTTCAAGAGCCAGGCCTAAAAAATGTGACTCATTTTGTTCTACTTCAAACCAAATTTTTCTGAAAATATACCTTAAATTATGAAGGAAAATCATAGTCTGCCTATCCAAAGAGGAGCCTTTCATATGAATGCTCGCTCAAAATATTAGACAATCGCACAAATTCCAGATTTCTCGCAATAAGTGGTTCCCTGTAGGTTGCATGCTAAACATGAAAAGAACATTTTTTAAAGCTCATAAAATTTCTTATAAAACGAGTGTTTTTTTGTCAAAATCGTATAACTGCAACTAAAGTTATGACATTTGTTAAAAGACCAAAAAAATGCACAAAAAGCTAATATTTTTTCAAAGAAATTCGCTGACTTTGCGTAAATTAACCATTTTTTAGTGTTTTTGAAAGGGTCGTAACTTTGTTAGTAGTGTTGTTGTAATCTGATTTCAATGATAGAAGAGTCGCTGTATTGGATATTTAATCATTTTTACCATAAATATATATATGGTTTTATTTATTCTAGTCTGACCATGTTAAATATTTAAATTTTAACTAGTTCTTAATCGTTTTTTTTTAAATAATTTGTATTCTTTGTTGCCTTTATTAGTGTTTAAGTTATTAATTTTTAGTGTGTTATTATTGATGTAAGGTTAAACTTAAAAACATTTTGTGATAATGCCTGAAGATGACTACAGAGCTAGTCGAAATATATATCGCAATTGTGTCTCTCTAATATTTGTAGAACTAAAACCTATAGTTTATACTATTTGTGCCATAATGTGGAAGTTCTACAAACTTAATAGTGAAACAAAAACTTCATTGAACTCCCAAAATTGTTCCAAACTTTTTGTGAAATAAAATTAATCTGGAATCTTGGGTAAATTCAAATAAACTATCTTCATTAAAAATAATTAAAAAATTACGTCATATGGGCCACAATAAAGATCTACTTTATAATATAAAGATAAACTTAAAATGCAATATTTTGTAGGTTTATAGCAAAGAAAGTGGTGACTGCGAGAGGGACAATGCCAGACACTTCGTCAACACTTTAATCGACTTTCTTCCATCGGTCTTCCATTACAGAACGTCCATAGAAGTTGATCAAGCTCTTCAGATGTTCGCCTCCAACTATTGCCAAGGTACAGTGAAGACACATTGATCCGTTAAAATTAAAAATAAGCGATGTGTCTATTTTCTACAAAATTACTAAATAAACTATAATGAGCAACGTTACGGCTTATAGTGGATCACTAATGTTTGAGAGCTTGAACGAGGTCAGTACTTAGATAGGCGACCACTAAAGTAAATCGGATCTTTTAACTAAGCGAAGCGAATTCGAAGACGTATTAAATTATAAATTAAGTGATTTTTATAAACTGTAGACGAGCGAAACGAGTTCAGAGTTCCGCGAACGAGCGTAGCGAATCCGATTTGGCGAAGAAAATCTCCGAGATAACCCGTACCTTATATTTTTATACATTTAATTTAATTGTTTTGTTTTAGGTATTTATTACAAAAGCTGTCGTCACAGAGATATCGAGCAGGCTATAGTCAATGCGGATGGCATATATTTAGCAACATACTCTGCCTTATCCCTTAATCTTAAACTTCTTATGCAAGGATATTATGGAGATGGCAGTTACAACATACCTATCACTGAGGTAAGTTCCGAAGTGGAGTAAGAAAAAAGCTACCTTTAGCAAATACGATAGTAAACTTTATTTTTATAACTTAAAGATTTACGAAATTCAACATTCAAATTTCAAACATTTTTAACAAAATTTTAACATATCTACCAGATTATTTTATAAAAAGTTGAAATACTATAATTTTTACTGCAGCACCTTGTATAAGCAGCATAATTACACAAAGTGGAATATTAGGCTCCAAACTTCCGCATATATCACGTAATTGCATATCTGTTTTTGTCTAAGCAACATGATAATTTACCTCAATCCCTCAGAATACCGCAGGTTTAACAATTGCAGGGATGGTAATCAAACGTTTCTTGATTCAACAAAGTGTCGTTTGTTTACAGGAAGAATTCGTTGGTCAGGTTGAAGGTAGTGGTGTTCTTGTCTATCTATCATCAAGGTGGCTGTGTGAAGTTTATCAACAGGTTCTCTCTAGAGACTTACTTACTTCTGCTGGATGTACCACCAATATGCAAATTGTAGCCTTACTTACTGGTCAGTATGACAAATCTTAAATCTTCATGAGAGAACACGTTAGTAGAAATAAAAATAACTTTAACTTAATATATTAAGGTACATTTTAACTTCATTTTTAAAAGTTTCTGATCGTACATCCTTAAACTTTTACACATTAGGTTTTACAATCCTTACCGTATGTGATGCTCATTTAATAAACTGCGTAAGCTTCCGCGGTTATTGTCATGAAGATTTTGTTATTGTCAGTTCAGTTTTGTAGAGCATTGTGTTTCTATCCACGATGTCCTACATCCCTGAAGATGCCTCCCACAGTGGAAGCGAAACGTCGGATTCTTCATCTACATTGACGCGGTCATTACCGGAAGACCTAAATCTTCATGATGCTCATTTGCTGATGATTATTTTGTTATAGATTTAGGTGGTGTCGAGGATGACACAGAGCTGTTATCAGAGTGTGCTAAATTAGAAAGAGCTTACTCCAGAAATCAAACAACTCATGAAATACAAGCAGGTAACGTTTTATAAGGACTAATACCTTTATCAAATTGAGTTTTTTACCGGTTTAGAACCCTTGGTGATTTCAAAAGCAAATACTATATTTTCGTATTATTTCAGGCTTAAAGCTAAGTCGACGAGTGCTTACCTGCTGCTGGGATTCGATTTTAACAGTACTAACAGCTGGTGCTAAAGCTGATAAGATAACGCTTCCAATTAGTTTAGAAGCTTTACATAACGCAGCTATACTCTGCAATCTTACAGGTATGTATTCATAATATAATAATAGATGTAACCTACAACAATTTTTTTTGTAAGGTCCAATTTTTTTGTCTGGTCTCGCATATTTAATGGTAGCACTTCAACCAACAAATAAGCTATTATCAGTGCAAAACCTAAAAACAATCGCAAAAGTATTTTTTATACATAAAATGACTCCATACATAATTTTGCAAATGTTTAAACTGTTTTTATGTGAACTGCTTCTTTCTAATCAGTCATAGTAAAGTTATTGCTGCGTAGCACTTTTACTATATGCTGCTCTAGTTAAAAATGGTGCTGACGGAGTCTAAAAGAAAAGAACATACTGTTCATCCACTGATCTGATCAATTCCATTTCAGGGCTTGAAGGAAGAAGTGGAAGCGTATTCTCGTTACTGTCAGGAGCTTGCTGCACCAGCGTAGGGGAGAAACCTGGTTTGCTCGCCAGCCATGCTCTTAGTTTAGATATCATGATCCAGACTGCTCTAGTTGTGGCCAGCCATGCTCCACAATCTTGGCCTCATATACTTAAGTAAGTTACGAATTATTTAATACTTTAAGAGCCCAAAAGCGTTTATGAAAGCCCAAGGGTCAGAAGAGTGCTGGACCATAGAGTAGAATAAGAAAACCACCAGTCTGGTACTTCACTGTTTTTATAACTTCACTTTTAAAGTACTGAAAAACTTAACAAATAAAAGGTGTGGCACTGGAGAAAACTAACATTTTAAGTCCTGGTCATTTTAACCTATGTCCCTTTATTTTTAAAATGCAGCCCACTGAAACTGTTCATTTTTCATCTATCCCCCCCCCCTCTCTAAACTATCTCTCGAAGAAAAAATGAGCTTACGAGGCTGGGGGAAGGTGAATTTTTTGGAAGGGTGATCACTGATCAAAAAAATCTATATATTGTTGAGGTATACGTATATACATACATATTACACAATATATATATATATATAATATATATATATATATATTATATATTATTATATACATTATATATATATAATATATATTACCTTCGCTTATAAATATAATCAAATAATCAATAAAATTACAATAACATATATAGTAAAACGTTAAAAATTAATCAAAACACAAGCAATGTGCCGTTAGTTATAACCATAACTCACTCTTTATGGAGGTTTCAATAAGGTTACAAAGAGTCCTGAGACCCCAAAAAGATGTTCAGGCCTCTTAATGTATTTAGATAGGAATGCCCCCTTTATATTTGATGAAGATAGCAAGCCAACCAAAGATGTGTTATTTTTACATTTACTGCTACCTGTTTTAGCCTGCGGCCCATTCGGGATAAACCCTGCGGGAATAACCCTAGTGGTTTACAGTAAGTCTTACTGCTTAATAACAAATAAAAATAAAATAAATAAAAATCTTTATTTGCATAAATACAATACAAGTACTAATACATACCCTACTTAACCCATCAACGCGTTAGTAGATATCTAGTATGCAGCTTATAAATTTATATATATATTATATATATATATATATATATATATATTATATATTATATATATATATAATAATGCCGTTTAGAGCCTTGCGGCTCATCAGGCATTACCCCTGCGGGAACCACCTCGGGTGGTAGTAGCAACCGTTACGCTCAAAGTGTATTCTAAAGTTGGCGATAATTTATCTAAACAATAATCTTCTATAGACTGAGAGCGTAACTTGGGATGCGAACCCCAGACCTCCGTGGGTGTCAAAGGTCAGTGTAAAGACTAACGCCTTAACGACCTCGGCCACGGAGGCGGCTACTCTAACCCATCAAACGCGTCAGTAGAATATCTAGTTTGCATCTAATGCATCTACATTATATTAACATTGTTTCATGTATTATAAACTCTACGTATGTAATTTACATATAGTAATTCACAAATATATGATACGCAGGTGCTGTTTGCATGTTAGTGAGCTCGAAACCCAATTGATTCCGGTAAAACCCAGTACTAAATCTTCCGAGGCGGATTACACGCCGGATATTCAGGATACTGCCCTGTCAGTTATGTAAGTTTGTACAATTAGTTTTTTTTTATTTTGACTTCAATAAAGGTTTAATAAATATGTAAATAAACCATTTATTTGCACTTAGGTGTATAAACAAGAGTACAGAAATTTCGCACAAGCTATGCTTGGCATCCTCAGTGAATCTAATAACTGTTGTTTTACATATGTCGTGGTGTAACTAAATAACTCATTGTAAGTTTGAGCTATGATTATTTTAATATTAACTTGCATTTGTTTTGAAATGTTTTTTGCCTTGTTTGGTATGTATATTTTTATTTCTGTTCTTTTATAATTGGTTTATGGTTTTGTTTACTTGTTATTAGATTCACTGAGGATGCCAAGCATCGCTTGTGCGAAAGCTTTGATGTTTTTTTTTTTTTTTAAACTTTATTGATTATTGTGTACAATAAATGTATTTGACATAGTGCTAATGCTGGTTAAAGTGACTTGGCAGTCTTGATAAGAAGGAATCACCCAGTGGTGATACTCCTTGGCGAGGTTAGGTAAATGTTGACATTTTACTTACAATATAAAAATTTGGCTTGAACTAAATTAGTAGAATAGAAATTAGTTGACTTTGAATAGTTGAATTTTCCGAAATGTTTTGCGTTTTTGAATTTATATTAATATTGATTATAACAGGTCACGCGGCCACTGTCGTCGAAGTCGCCGTGGAGGATTGGAAGGAATGGTTCTGGAATGTAGGGTTTGGACAAGAGGATTAGGATGGGAATCTAATTTTGAGTGAAAGGAATTGTATCGAGAGGAAACAATGTCTTTGACGAACGGAATTTTGAGGTCATTGTGGATGGTTAAGTTTGATACGAACCAGGGAGCTTGAACTAACAAAAACTCGGACTGCCGTCTTCATTATTACTTTTCCTCATTAAACTCACAGTCCATTAAACTTAATTCTTAAAAGTATTGTGTTTGCAAAAAAATACGAAATCGGGATGTCACCGGAATTATCTGTTAAAGGCATTTTGAGTGGATTTTTGTCTGTCTGTATGTGTGTGTGTGTTTGTGTCTGTTATCATCTTAGCTCCCAGTGTATTTATGCCAGAGAGTTGAAACTTTGTACTCTTTTCATTTGTTTTCTCAGTTTTGAAGTTAGAAATCATGTACTTAACGAGAGTAAAATGGCTTAGTTCTCAAAGTAATAATTAATTAAGTTGATTCCTCGTCGTCGCTTAGGAATCAAATTTCCTCTGCAGTCCGCTTAGAAACTTAGAACTTCACTTCACTTTCTTGGTGTACAATTAAAGATTATTTCATTTAAACAGGGAGAAAGACGTCAAGAGCGTAATAGGTGACTTACCTGGAACAAGTGTCTTGCCTCAGAGTACAGCAGCCACAGTTATTTGCATATTATCTCATAATATAGACAGGTAAGTGCTACACCCAACAATTACTATTCAAATAGCAAATGTAAATCTACATTACATGGATAAAAAAATAATAAATTACATATAAAAAAGTTAAATCTATAATTAAATACTTAAAATAACTTGATATGTGATTGATGATATATCGTTTCTGGTAACATAAGATACATACATAAGTAAAATTACACTGACCACACAACATACATACATACATACTACATATATATATATTATATAATATATATATATATATATATATATATATTTAACTCACCCCACGCAAACTCGCATGACTGCAGTAATATAAGGCGAATTAAAAAGTGCGATTAAAATGCAGGCATCAAGCTGGAATTCGAACCCAGGATGGAAATCAAACTCTAAAGTTGGGCACACTCTAACCATCTGAGCTTTCTCAAGGACGAAGTTAGTACTCCACTAATACCAATATCAACCTGATCCTCCAACACTCACAATAGCATAGAAATATTATTACAAGGGGTGCCCCATTGTTTGAATTTTGAATAATCGAAAAAGTAACCTGACCACCTTCGACTATCAAACTAATCAAATAAAAAGAAACAAAATTACATTTACTTACATACGAGACATTTAAAATACAAATCAAAACACATAAAATTTGCGGGTAACCAAAAACAATTAATTTTTTATAACCTTAACTCACTCTTGGAGGAGGTTTCAATGAGGTTACACAGAGCCCCTGAGAGCCCAAAATCGATTTTCCAGGTCTTTCAGTGTTTCGTTATAGGCTATGCCCCCTCTAGTATATCTCTATTCACAATAGACATTCTACGCTATTGGAGAGAAATTTTCGATCAGAAAAACTGGCAAAATAGACCAACGCCTTATTTTATCTAAATATAATATAATTTTACATTATTTGACTATAGATCATTTTTATGCACGTAGTAACTTTGTTTTACATGCTACTTTTAAAGCCCATCATCAAAGAGTATTTTGATAATAATATTTTTTTTATATTTAAATATTCGTTGAAATTTTTAAAATTTATTTTTATTATTATTTATCATTTCTTGTTATATTAATTCTGTTTTATAGTTTTACTATCTCAGTCTCATAGTGAGTATTTTTTTGTTTTTCCTTGTGCCATTGCTTGACAGTCAAGAGTAAGGCATCGTAAGTCGTAATGTATTGATATAGGACCACGGACCACTTAAAGGGATTTGGCAGACAATGTACATGTAGTATAGTTGAGTACATTTAATAAATATAATAATAATGGAATAATCACAAACAACAATATGGTTCAACAATACTGGGTGATACTATGTTTCTCTGCATTCTGCAGATATAACAATTCCTTGTTAAATTTAAATCAAAAGTTTTGTTTAAATTAGGAATGTAACATCAGACAAATAATACACTAACGGTGGTAATATTTTGTATTTCAGAATGTTCGAAGACGCTAGCATAAAACTAAAATTAAGTGCCTTGCTATGTCTGGCACAGGCTGTTTGTTCTGGAAGCGAAAGACAGCTTCGAGTAGAAGCAAGAAGCCCAAGAAACGGTAGTAAACTTTCAAGAAGCAGCATTAAAGTCGCGAGATGGTGGCAGAACGGAGCTGGTAACACGTCGTCACATCAACCATTACTCCTCTCAAGACTTGCTACTCTTTTGATTCGAGCCACAAGATCTGGAAGGCCACTTATCCATGTTATGAAACTCTGGTCCATCATTGGCCCTCATCTTATGCATGTATTAAATATTATTAGTCATTTATACTTATACAATGATCTGAAACTAGATCCAACGATATAATGATCTGAAATTTGATCCAATGATACAATGATCTTAAATTAGATCCAATGATATAATGATCTGAAATTAGATTCAATGATATAAATTAGATCCAATGATATAATGATCTGAAATTAGATCCAATGATATAATGATCTGAAGTTAGATTCAATGATATATTGGTCTGAAATTAGATCCAATGATATAATGATCTGAAATTAGTCTCGGTAAAACAATGTATTAGGTACTAACGTGGAAATTCTAAACACGCCTTAATTAACTGAGAAGATGCCTGAGGATAAACAATATTGGTGTAACAGATGTGTCTCTTGATTAAACTATCATGAAGGCACTGGGGTCAAGGCTCTGTAGTTTTCGCTCCGGATTTTACGAAAAGGAGCTCACGGTTTAAAACTCAGGAAACCAATATGATTGCTCTGGGTGAATTCTATCTCAACTATATAATCAGGCATAGAAGCAACTTATTTTATTTCTTGCTGTTTAAGTAACAATAAATTTCCTCTTTGTCCTCCCTTAACTAGTTATTATTGTTCTAGAGTGCCTGTCACAAGGATAGCATAGTAGGTAAGCTGGCTGTGTCCTGCATCCATGATGTTATGATGACACTATTCAACGAACACGCAGAGTTGCCTCATTTCCACTTTAATGAAGCTTTGTTTAAACCATTTGAGAATCTTCTGTGCCTTGAACTTTGCGAAACTGACACCCAAGATCAGGTAAACCATTTGAAAATCTTCTATGCCCTGAACTTTGCGCCACTGATTATTACTACTAGATTATTACTTTGCGCCACTGGTAAATTATTATGTGTTGGGACTGAAATACTTATTGGTTGGTAAGTGAAAGATTAGGGTCCCGAGTAACCGATCCCTATCTCTTCCCAACACATCATAATTTACCACCGAGTAACCAATCCCTATCTCTTTCCAACACATCATAATTTACCACCGAGTAACCGATCCCTATCTCTTCCAACACATCATAATTTAACACCGAGTAACCAATCCCTATCTCTTCCAACACAATATAATTTCCCACGAGTAACCGATCCCTATCTTCCCAACACATCAAATTTACCCGAGTAACCGATCCTATCTCTTCCAACACATACAATTTACCACCGAGTACCGATCCCTATCTCTTCCCAACACATCATAATTACACCGAGTAACCGATCCTATCTTTTTAAGAAAGAAAGCAATACTTTACATTCTCCCTCAAAAGGAAACTTGTTTTTGCACATTCCTGTAAACAATCCTTAGCAGAATCATCACAGCTCTACATTAAAATCAATGTAATTCACAGGTCGTGAACTGCATGTGTGAGTTCGTTGAAGGATGCCAAGGAGAGATCAGATCAGGCTGGAGACCGCTATTCAGATCACTAGGGGGAGTAGCAACACATACTCACATCCATTCTTTACTGGAAGTCTTCAGTGTCTTCTTGGCAACTGATAATCCACAGGTGTTAGCCAACGCAGCACCCGATTTCATTCACTGTCTCGTCAAACATATTAAAGGGAACGGTAATGTCTAATTTATATATTGATTTTTTTTCTTTTACATTTAAATCTACTATTGCTAAATTAAACAAGATTATTTTTAACAGAGGTCGAATAAAGAAATATTTACTGGACATTAGTGTAATATTATTTCAGTGGAATTCCAACACGATCGATTTTAGTTAAGTGTTAAAACTTACGATTAAGTAAAAAACGAATTAAGCAAGCGACCCTTGCGATAGCAATGTGTGAAGCACTACATAAAAATCTGGCGCGGTGGTCTGCAGGCCGGGCGAATTTCCTTTGCAATGCGTGTTTCCGAGCATAACAATCAATTTATTGCTTAGGACGGGTTTTGATTTATAACTTAGGTATTAAGCACTACTGGTAACTCATTATACTGTTGGTTGTACAAAACTATGCCTCTAAAATAACAGTACACACTAATATTTGTTGAATTTGGTTACGATCGGAGTTTCGACTTCCACCAAGACGCCTACCCCATTCTTTAATTTTTTACAAAGGAAATTCCATGATAAAACCAATGAAGCAAACGACACTAACGATAGCGTGGTGGTTCGAAACAAAAAAAATTTAATCAACAATCAGCTGCAATAAAAACACAGTAGTGAGTCTTATATGGCACTCATTATAATAAGGCATATAATAAGGCACTCATTCTCCAATCTATATACGAACGCTACGTGCAAAAATGTTTTATCCTGAAACCCTACAAACGATTTATTTTACTTAAATAGTCGATTAATTTTTCGCTGCAGGTGGTGACGTAATAGAAGCAGAGTGCAAAGATATTTTAGATATCTGCCTGAGGACCAGTCATATTCTTTGTTCACTTCATTTGATGCCTTGTTCTCCTTCCTTCAATACACCTCGAAGAATTCATCATGACTTTGGTTCAAACAGCAGTGGAGCTTTAGCTGTCTGGGCTGAACTCATAGAGGGTTTGGCATCTTCAGTTCATATGGCATCAAATCCTTCCCATCAGCCACTCCTCCTGAATACGCTATTTTCTATTCTCAGCGAAATTCTTAATAAACCAGGTTGGTTTTCTTAAAGTAATTATAAAGAAGTTGAAGCCAACTTAAATTGACAAGCCAAACTCTATTCTCTCCATGTTTCCAATTTACCAAATTTTCTGTGTGTGTGTGTGTGTGTGTGTGTGTGTGTGTGTGTGTGTGTGTGAGGGTCCTTATTATCATCGTAGCTCCCATAGTGTTTTGGAGCGTTGTAATTCCAACTCAAATAACCAATTAAAGTAACGAAAAAATGAGTCTCTCCACAAAACAATAATTTATTCCAAGCACTTTCAACCTAACATGAGGCCATCATCAGTGCCAGATATAATAGAAAGAATAAACGGCTAAGAGAAAGACATTAAAGGTAAATATAAGTCAAACTGTGGAATTCGCAGTTTGACTTATATTTACCTTTAATGTCTTTCTCTTAGCCGTTTATTCTATCTATTATATCTGGCACTGATGATAGCCTCATGTTAGGTTGAAAGCGCTTTAAATAAATTATTGTTTTGTGGAGAGAATCTTTTCTTCGTTCCTTTAATTATGAACAACTCCACTGGTGCTCATTCAAATTCAAATATGCAATTGAGTTAGGAATTAGGTATGAGTGTGTATCTTTATTTAACACACAAGTATACAATATTTCATTTTAAAACGGCTAGTACGAGTATATAAACGGTTGTAGTTGGATCACTTTCGTTAAGAATCGTCGGACGTGATCAATAGGCGGATGGGTGACCGCTGGATTTAAAACTGACCTCTCTTGCCTGAGGATGATCAAAGCGAGACAGATGATGCATTAAATTAGATGTTTTTTACATTCTGAAAACGAGGTGAAAGAGTCCGAAAAGGCGAGGAAAAGTGCCGAGGTAACCGGAACCTATTTATTTCATATTAGTGCTGATTGATTGTTGTTTAAAATTGATTGTTTTACTTGAAAAATTTTGTTGCTCATCGATAAGAAAGGTAAGATCATAAAATATTTCTTGATTGCAGGAGTAGAATTTTTAATATTTTGCATCAGCGAAATAGTCTTAGGAGCTTTAGAGAGATGGATGAATACAAACGGTGAAGATATAGACGCTTGGGAGAGAGATGCTCCAACATTCAAACATTATGCTGGTCTTACTACTCATCTTGTAGTTAAACTTCTTCACCATCCAACTCAAGGTATACCATCTTTCTAATTGCAATTATATTATGACTATTTATAAGGCGCGGTCGAATATCCACGGCCTTTTAGAACGTTGGATCACCAACAAACTTTTTTTATAACTTTTGTTTTCAAAATTTTCAGTAATTAGCCGGATTTGTGATAAATGAAGCCTATTCCCGTAATCTGCACGCTCTTTTGGTTAATCTCAAAGAGTATTTACATTCACTCAACGATTTATTTTTAATCTAACTTGGTACATACATAACTACTGTTAGACGTCAATGTTAACAAATATGACATGTCAAAATATAACACAAAATATGACGTCTAACAGTAGTTATGTATGTACCAAGTTAGATTAAAAATAAATCGTTGAGTGAATGTAAATACTCTTTGAGATTAACCAAAAGAGCGTGCAGATTACGGGAATAGGCTTCATTTATCACAAATCCGGCTAATTACTGAAAATTTTGAAAAAAGTTATAAAAAAAGGTTGTTGGTGATCCAACGTTCTAGAAGGCCGTGGATATTCGACCGCGCCTTATCGTACCCAAATATTTTACTGTCAATCTAGTATTTCATTGCCATTCTTTAAGTCAATCTTGTATTTTACTGTCATTCATCAAGCCAATGTTGTATTTCACTGTCATTCTTCAAGCCAATGTTGTATTTCACTGTCATTCATCAAGACAATGTTGTATTTCAGTCATTCTTTTTTTTTTTTTTTTTAAACCTTTATTTATTTATCATTACAACAGTTTTAATATACATTTTTACATAGAGGTATATCCCTCCACTAAAGAATAAAAGACTATTCTTGTGCCGTGGAGGGCAGAAGATTCTTTAAGTCAATCTTGTATTTTACTGTCATTCATCAAGCCAATGTTGTATTTCACAGTCATTCTTTAAGTCAATGTTGTACTTCACTGTCATTCTTCAAGCCAATGTTGTATTTCACAGTCATTCTTTAAGTCAATGTTGTACTTCACTGTCATTCTTCAAGCCAATGTTGTATTTCACTGTCATTCTTTAAGTCAATGTTTTATTTTAGTGTCATCCTTTAAGCTAATGTTGTATATCACAGTCATTCTTATTAAATCAATCATAAATTAATTCATGTTGAAAGCACATTTTTACCCTTTTTGCAGTTTCACTCAATCTGCACAAAGTGAAAAAAGATGTAAATTTAAATTAAATAAATTAATAAATTAAATAAACGGTAAATTAAAATGTACCGTTTCTATTTCTAAATTCAAATCTTTTGTTACTTCTCATCTTCTCTCAGTTCTATAGAGTATACTTTTTAATTGTTTTGGTCGCATATGCTAAATTTTAATTTTAACTTATTTTTAGTACTCTACTCTTTTACGTGATAACCCGTAGTATAATCCTTTAGAATTTTATGTCTTTTTTATTTTTTTCAAAAATTTTATGTTTTTTTATTTTATATTATTTATACATTTATATTTGTTTTATTTTATATTACATATTATCTTTTATATTATTCTTTTATTTAAAGTTTATTAGTTGTGTGTATTATTTCTTTTATCATAAATTTGTTATTTTTCTCACCATCATAATTACACTTTTATCACTATTTTTTATCATTTACTTTCCTCCTCTTTTAATGTGATATTTTATTTTTGTTTTATTATAGTCTTGTCAATTTTTTCATTTTGATGTTTCCCATTAATTTATACTGTAACTTATTTTTTTTTTATCTTAACTTTGCAAATTTTTGATTTTTGTATATTGGCTCCCGCCGTAAATTATAAGTAAATATATAAATTAAGACCCCGTGATTAATTCTGGAACCAAAAGGAACATAAAATGATCTAAGGAATAATTGTAGGGGGTTGAATAAACACGGTACATAGACTTCACAACATACCTATGACACCTGACAACTACAAAAAAAAACTTAATACGATATACGTCATAGCAAAAGGACCTAAACTTGACGTACTTGAAAGACTAGAAATATACAAACACATAATTACTGACAAGACAATTATTAACGAACAACTTACTTTCAATTCGGACATTACTTTTTCGATACTCAAACCAGCACTTGACAAAAAACGAAAACGGGAAAACCATGACACCGGTACACATCATATTAAAAGACACAAAGCATCATAACTTTTGCAAATATTTTATTTATTTACTTATATATTTATTTTTGATGCTAAAATCATAACGTCAGATGACTCACACGCACACCTGACTACTCAGGGTCACGGCCTTGACTCAGTACACATTCCCTTTATAAACCCTCTCTTACTTCTTCCCTTATCTTCAGAGGGCTCGTCGTGCTCATTGAGACTAGAAGTTAATCACTGATATAACTTTATTAGTTGAGAGCTCGAGTGTTGCCCAGCCTGCTGATGATGGCGTTATTCCGAAACCGGTCCAGGGATATTCATATCCAACAGTTCCAACAAATTCATATATTGACTTGTCAATATAATGACTTCTTAGCGAGATAGAAGCAAATCTCTACATCCTTGGGTTGGCAAAAAATTTTAACAGACTTCTTCCTCCTCATCTTTAGTTACTTTATTACTTTTTTCTACTTCTGAATACAAACATTCGGAACTTTGGGTTTATACATGAGTGAATTTAATACATGTTGTGGATGAAGACAGAACGCTTCCGTTCTTAGTTAAGTCCTGTTTCCACAAGATTAAAGACACCTTTATTGAAGTTAGATATCCTTTACTAATAAGGTTTTATTGTTTTAATTTAGCGGAGAAGAGATCGGAAAGAGTAAGGCACATGATAGAGAGATTAGTTCAGTTTAATGTGGACTGTACGTCACTGCCAGTAGAGAGCATTGCTCGTCTTGGCTGTGCTTGCCTCAGGTAAAGTCTTAAGTCTTACTCATTTTGTTACTCATCCCGTCAGGCGAGCCTATCTCCAAAATATTGAAACGTAATAAGCCAGTGGCGTAGCCAGGATTTAATTTCGGGAGGGTCTGAATGTTAAAAATGTTTATGTATATATATATATATATATATATATATATATATATATATATATATATATTATATATTATATATATATATATATATATATATATATATATATATATATATATATATATATATATATATATATATATATATATATATATATATATATATATATATATACATATATTTTTTTTATATTTTGATATTTTATATATAAGTTTATTGTTAAAAATATATGTTATGTAATTTATTATTTTTATATATTTTTTAGGTTTTATTTTTTTCCCACATTTTTTGCGGGTTTAGGTTATGTAAAAATTTCGGGGGGAGGGCTGAAGCCCCCTCAGACCCCCTGGCTACGCCACTGTAGTAAGCGATGTTTTAAGTACATTTAAACATTGTGATTTTGCTTCGTTGATTTTACACCCCTTAAAATATTTCCTGGTATGGATCTTTTCCACCATAATTTTAAATACTTTGTTTACCACAAATAAACTAGCATTTAAATCATTACATGTTAAAAGAATTACATGTCTTTCACATCGAACCGAAAAATAAGTCTGAAATGTATCATAGTAGAAAATTTAATCTGTTAATAAGTATTTAAATAAACACGTACTGATGAAATATTGAATGACAAGAGTCATGTATAAACTGGTATTGGAGGATGTCGCTGTGTCGTGTAGTCGAGCCAGAGGCTGAGGGTTCAGTATAAAGTTACAGGTCGTCTTTGCCTTCATTCTTGTGTGAAATGATTAGTTAGGACAACAACCAAGAGAAGTGGAATATCTATTACTGTTACCTTGGTGTAAACTCAACATGACGTAATACTATATTTTTAATCTCCTGATTAGATTGAGATTATAATATTCATATCGTCACCATGATGATATGTATATATTGTCATAATACCTCAGCATGATTGATATGTCATTGCACATAATATCAGCAATGATTGATATGTATCATTGCACATAATACCTCAGCAATGATTGATATGTATCATTGCACATAATACCTCAGCAATGATTGATATGTATCATTGCACATAATACCTCAGCAATGATTGATATGTAATCATATAAGAATTTCTTATTTTAGTTAAAGCAAAGATTAGAAAGACTGTAGTTTTCCTCCTATCCATAATTTTGTATTTTAATTACACTGAAGTTAATCTTGAAGCATAATAAGAAAAGTTTTGATTTTGACTTTAAATTCAGTAAAGCTTTATCTTAACCTTCAACAAATCAAAATTACCTAAGTCGCTCTTTAAGTATATCAGGTCCTGAAGTTGTAACGAGTGGCGTCAATTTCAATCATTTATAACCTTTAGAAACCCCGCTAGCTAGATTCACTCAATCTGAATTAAGTGATAAAGAAAGTGTAATCAGTAAAAAAAACCCCTGTTACTAAATCTGGAACCAAGAGGGACAGAAAATGATCTAAGGTGTGATTTTTATGTCTCAAATATAAATCTCTTTATTTTATGCAAGAATCAGTTTGAAATGGGAATGAAATATTCTTACTACATAACATATGAAGTAGTAAAACTAAATAATAACTAAATAACATATAAAAGTAGTAACTAAAACTAAAATAATAACTAAATAACATATAAAAGTACCCTAGCATATACCTATAACCTTATTTAGTTGCATGTAGTAAGATGAAGTTTCTCATAATATTCATTCCCATAATAATATTAATAATAATAATAAACTTCTTCATTTCCATCATATGTTTAACGTTAGTACATATTACACAAACATAATCATAGAAATATTTACAATTTTTATGAATGAAAATTTTTTAATTAGTGTCATTAAAATACAAAATTTTATTTCATCTTTGGTGAAATCAGAATTTAGCTATTTATTACTTGATCATGAATGATCAAATGTGGGTTTCACATGGGTTTTATTTGTTTTCAACTAGGAATAATTTTGAAGGTTTTACTTGACGCCACATCTAGGTGTCACTGAGGGGCATTCTTCCGTTGTTTATTATGGGCATTAATGCAGAAATATTAAGGAGTAATGTCTAAACGAATCGGATAGACCAAGAGCCCAGGGGTGTTTTGTTAATAAAAAGTGTAATGGCTGGAACCGGTCTCCATCCGATACGAGTCGGCAGAATTGCAGATCCTTGTTCAGGAAGGTATTTACAAAGAATTGAGACCGGTTCCAGCCATTACACTGTTTGTTAACTTGGGTGGTAAATTTACCTGTAAGTGCGTTCTGCCTGGGACACCCATCCTATACGAGTCGGCAGAATTGCAGATCCTTGTTCAGGAAGGTATTTACGAAAAATTGAGACCGGTTCCAGCCATTACACTTTTTATTAACAAAACACCCCCGGGCTCTTGGTCTATAAACGAATCGAACCAGTAACAAATAGAAAAAGTTCTGACTTGTTACGTCATGTAACTCCTTTAGCGCAACCTAATCCGAGAATACAATTCTTAAGACAGAAAAAAATTAGCTATGCTTTGTTAATTATTGGGATAGGTGGCTGGCAGCAGGACCGAGATGCTCTTCTCTTGAACCGCTATCTCAGTATTTCGACTGACACACAACACGTTCAAATTTGACTTTATCCCAAACACTTGTCTATATTAATTATTGGGATGAAGTTTGGATGCGAGGTAACCCGGACGAGTCAAAGAAATACGATACTCGCCCGAACAAGTTAGGAGGCAAGTTTCTCTCTGGAGCGTTTTTCATTCATGACAAAGCTTACCTCACGGCCTCTGTTTTTAGGCACAGTTTAGTTACACGAAATTTCTTTCTCACCGGAAATTTTTTGCCAACCCCTTATGACAACAGTGGATGTTATAAAAGAGTATTTGAGCAACTTTGAGAAGTAATACTTTCACCTGTTTTAAATTATTGCAAGATTTTTTTTTTTTGGTTTCATTTAACTATTTCTTCTGTACTAAATCTTCTCGCCTTTAACCAAAGGTGAATAAGAATATGGTATAATTATGGTATAATACTGAAAACACGAGCACTTGAGCTGCCAGGCACCTCGGCTATGTACCACTTAGCATTGCTTCTGTTAATCAGGCAACGAAGAGGGACCTGATGCCACAGTAGCACTTCATATAGCACTCTTAATCTCTTAATGTCAAGAGATCGCACATCACGCTAACCAATTATAATTTGCCACTCAAAAAGACATAAAAAATATAAAATTTAGATTTTCAGTTTTTGCACTTATAATTTGCCGTCATACACAATAGATGAGGGAGACATTTAGAAAGCAAGACACATCTAGAAACTTCCGGCAAAAAGCAACCAAATTTTGATGAATTTATTTTTAGTTTAGTAATGATGAGAGCTATTTGTCACCTTTTCCTCTTGATTAATCCCAACTCGATTGTTAAAATATTTGGTGCGAGGTACCTCGGAACATTCTCGGAACGCTTATTGTTCTCAGAATATGGACATACCTAATTTATATTGCAGTGCGTCATCAGGACGCGTTTCGCTCGTCCTTAGACACCAAAAACAGCTGTTTTAATCCCAGTAGTCACCTATCCACATACTGACCTTGCTCGATGCTTCTTAACAAAAGGAATCCGACAAAAACCGTAGATATATTAGCTGTGTGGAAAAAACCGGAGTTGGTGGTTTTTCTTCAAATAGTTTGTTTTATTTATTGGTGTTGTAAACCTGAAAATGGCCCGATGAAAGGGCACGAAATATATTATATTAAGTCTGTAAAGAGTATTTATTATTTTCCTTGAACTGTCCAATTCTCTGTTACTCTGATTTGTGTCTAGTTCATTGGTTGATAAATACACGAGAAATATATGTACTTGTGATATGTAGTTTTCTAACAATCTAATATTTCTTTTTGATTAATACTGTCTGACAGGCATATGGTAGTACGAGGTTGGGAGATTCTCACTACAGAGGAGTGGGCTGTAGTTTGCTCGGGAGTAGCCCGGGCAGCCAGAGAAGCCCTCCAACCCTTAAACATTTTAGTTTCTGCTTACTCACCCAATTGCCATCAATACTACGGAGATCTCGGACACATCAAAGTCGCAGCTCGTAAAGACAGCCTTAACACGTCTAGGATTGTAGCCTTGGCTCAACAGGTAGCACTCTATAACTCTATTCCATTAAACAACGTCTTCGAAATTTGAGACATAACACACCCGACCTTAAGACAGAATTTAGTAAAGGTTTTTAGGTCTTTCAAGACTAAATTGAAGATAGTAATCTAATTATATGAACAGGCTCAACGGAAGGTCAACAAATAGTTGAGTTGGGACATTATTTTTTAATTACTGTATTATTCATGTTGTTTCTGTTTGAATAATCATAGTTTTATTTTGTATTTTCAAAAAAAAAAACTTGAATTAATCCTCCACTTTCTAAGCCCTTATAAATTACTTCTCAAATGCACTGTGCAATCAAATCAAGAATTACTTCTTGATGCACTGTGCCTAAGAGTCTGTCTTAGGAGTCTGTGCTTAAGAACCTGTAACTTTTTTATATAATTACAATCCTCTGTTTACAATATTTAATATTTAGGAGCTTCAAGAAATGGGTTACAAATGTAGGTATCTGGTCACCTGGTTGGAAAATAGTGATTCCTGCAACTTCAAAATTTGTTCCATGTGATGTATAAAATGTATGATTGATTAATGCTACCTACTTTTCAGGTACTTCTATTAGAGAGTCAACGCTGGACTGGCGGGAATACTGGCGATCAATGTGACTTTCAAAAAGAACATCAAGATGAAAGAAGTTACGTCATGTTGCTTTATGAAAATGAAGAATCCAGCAATTCACCACAGAAGAGCAATAGCTCACCAAGCCACTCAGTACCTTTGTATACTCTGTTAGTGTCTTTACTCGCTCATCAAATGCTGCTCCAGACTATAGGCACGATCCTACTGCAGGGAACCCATTTAGACATTCCTAGGTAATTAGTCCCTACTATACACCTGCATCAGTAGGTAACATTGTATATTTTGTCTAATAGGGGTAAGACATTCGCTCCAAAGTATAAGGACACTGTCCCATCACGTCATTACTCAGCCGTGCCTTTCTGTCTGTTGAGAAATCTATTTCTTCGATAATAAACTTGCAGGACTGTAAGTAAGATAAGAAAATCTGTGTCTTGTACTTTTGGATGTATTTTTGCCACTATATTTATAAGAAATATGTCATTAATGAATAATAATAAATAAGGGCCATTTTAATTTTTCAGGGGTTCTAATGTATATATATTATATATATATATATATATATATATATATATATATTATATATATTATATATATATATATATATATATATTATATATATAATATATATATATATATATATTATATATATATAATTATATATATATTATATATATATATATATATATTATATATATATATATATATATATATATTATATATATATATATATATATATATTACATGCTAATAAAATGTGTATGTATTCAATAAGCATAGTGTAGTGTTTATGTTATTTATTTGTTTCTTACGAGTTTTTTATGTTAGTTTTAACAATTTAAAAGTCATATATAAATATATATTCAAATAATTACTAATTAGGTTATGTTTTACGATGCACCATCGAATCTCTCTTTTAAAAAGAACACCACGGCTAATAGCCGATTTTGCATGTAAGTTGTTAAATATTAAACCAAAAGTATCTTGTTCAAAATTAATTGCAAATTAATGGTTTATTTATTTTATGAAACTTCCAATTATTTTGAAGATGCGGCATAACTTATTTTATATTTCAGTATTGCTGGCGTCATATCGGAAAGAAGTTGTGGCCGAGCTCTAGATAAATTAAGTAGCAATAGTGTCGATACTTTACTGGCTTGTCTTGAGCTATCCTACTCGACAGCTGTCGACTTTGACTTAAGACCTGGACTTAAATTCTTAGTTCAGAAAGTTGCTGGTTTAGAAAGAGCAGCTAATCTTTACCGGCAAGCCGGGGCAGCTTGGACTATCGGACTCATAGCTCTATTCGATCTCCTTCAGCGTAAACAGAGTTTCTTAGATAAACTTAAAACATCTCTTGAAACTCTTTGTAAAACATATATAGATATTCTTGTCGACAAAGAAGGGACTCACTCGGCCGTTGATTCTTTACATGCCAATATATCCTTCATAGTGGCTTGTACGGACGATCTACCAGAAGGAACTGAGAAAAGCGAGAACGAACCAACTACTCAGGATGGATCAGAATCTTCAAGCAGTTCAGAGGAGGAAGAACCCGAAGGAAGCGACCAAATTAAAGTACCACATGAAATAACCAGAGAGGGATTGGTTGCAGAAATAGAACGTCAGAAAAGGGACAGTATAGCTAAGGTGAGTTTAATTTCATCCGTTATTTAGCCTTCATGCTTACCAATGTACATTGTTTTTTCCAAAATTAACCTGGTATAATTCTGGTCATAGAGATATTATTACTAGAAGGGCACTATAGGAATCATTTTGAAGCATCGAAAAAGTAACCTGACCACTTTCGCTTATAAATATAATCAAATAATTAGTACAAAATTACGGGTAACTTAGATAGTATAACGATAATAACATAAAAATGAGTGAGAAGCCGAAAGCAATTGATTAACCTTAACTCACTCTTGAAGGAGGTTTTAATAAGGTTGATTTTAATGATGTTTCAGGCCTTGCAATGTCTTGAGATAGGCTATGCTACCTCTAGTATATATCTCTATGGTTCTAGTCTATTGTGTTATAGGTACAAAGATAAGGGCATAATCTACATAAAGTGATCATTATGATTTTCGAAACTTAAATAATTATGTACTATCTATAAGGAGATGGATTTTAATTTTGAGTTGATTAAATTTAACTGCATTAATCGTAAAATCTTTACTCCTTCGCTTACTTCTCTCCGAGCATGATACAATGCTGATAAGCATCAAGCAAGATACAAAATCCAACAAAGCATTCACCTAGTGAACAGTTGTGTGGTTTGTTGAAAACTGGCGTATCAACACTTTGTTACGAATGAATATTTCATATTACAGTGATCACTTCGAGTATTTATTATTTTTGTATGTATTTTAAGGATCGAGAAGCTCACATGGCAGTATGGGCGGAAATGTTAGTGTCAGCTCTAGAATTGCTCTGTCAGCTGGATTCAGAAGCCCTTGCGCCGTTATTACCAGCTGTATTTCCCACCCTTGAATCACTGACAGCCCACGCAGCACATTCCTCGCTTAAAGCTCAACTAGCAAGACTTTATCATCGCTTAGCCCTTATTTATGGTTTCACAACACCCAAAGATGTACAGGAGAATAAGGGTAGTAAGGAAACAACACCGGACAAAGAAGAATAGAATAAGTAAACGCACATGTCAGTACCTCGCATTGAGAATACAACGTGAAGGAGAATTCATCTCCTACAAGAAAGAGTGATGGGAAAATCGAAAATATTACATTAAGATGTATTTGATCCCTACAAATAAAAAGTAGTAACAAGAGTCGATATTCCTTCATGAGTCGACATGTTCAAGAGTCGATATTCCTTCATGAGTCGACATGTTCAAGAGTCGACATTCCTCCATGAGTCGATACGACTTAAGACTTGATATTTCAAATGATAAAAATTTAACACTGCGGACGGAAACGCAAATTTAAGCCCCTATATGGAAATATGGAAATGCGCACTTTTATTATCTTTTTATATAAAAATTCACACAACGATAATAAATTCAATCGATTATGATTCACAAGAAATATTCTCAAACTTGCCATATCCATGGTAAGCCGATACCTGCTAGTATGTAAACTCTCTTTACATAATTTAATGTTTTGAATGGGGATCGTTAAATGATCAGAGCGAATACTTAATGGATATTACTAAGACACATTAATTCCTGAAAAACATCTTGTACTAATCTATTTAATATGTATTAACATAGCTGTGAGAAAAAGTTAGTACTAACTGACTGGGACGTAATATAGTATATATTATATAATAAAAATACAAGTCAATGTAGACTTCTTATGGTTTTAAATGCTTACAAATTTCGTTCAATTGTACATATACTCTTATTATTAATATTTGAAAGCACGGAAAACTGGTTAATGCGAGGCACGGATTCACTGAGTCGTAATTAATCACACATAAACATAACAGTAACACCTGTTTTGGATCGACCTGTCAATAGACCTTATACTGACCTAACCTAGGTCCAACTAGCAGTAGGTTGGTACAAAGGAAGTACTGACCTAACCTAGGTCCAACTAGCAGTAGGTTGGTACAAAGTCTTATACTTTGTACCAACTGTAAGTTAGTACCTATGTACTTACTTACTGTTGGTAAATTGGTCCTATACTTTGTACCAACTGTAAGTTAGTACCTATGTACTAACTTACTGTTGGTAAATTGGTCCTATACTTTGTACCAACTGTAAGTTAGTACCTATGTACTAACTTACTGTTGGTAAATTGGTCCTATACTTTGTGCCAATTGTAAGTTAGTACCTATGTACTTACTTACTGTTGGTAAATTGGTCCTATACAATTGTAAGTTAGTACCTATGTACTTACTTACTGTTGGTAAATTGGTCCTATACTTTGTACCAACACCACTGTACTAAACACCTGATATTAAGTCCTATGTACTCTCGCTTTGACGTATATGCTATACGTCAATCCGATAATATACGACGTTATTCTATACATAGTATACGTCGTTACATTATACTAGGGATCGTTATATATTATACTAGGGATTGTTATATTATACTACCTAGTGACATGGAACTAACTTTTTTTGTTACTTTGTACCAACTTTGAACCAACTAACGGTAGGTTGATGCAAAGTCTTATAGTTTGTAAGTCTTGTACTAACGATAAGTTAGTACCTTTGTATTAAGTTACTGTTGGTAAGTTGGTCCTTTACTTTGTACCAACCCCACACTATCAAATACCTACTTTAACGTCTTATACTTTAAAATAAAAGATTCTTCCTAGTGGTAATTCTTTCTAAAAGGAGTCAAAACTCTTAAACTCTATTTGAGGCAGATAAGTTATTTAAACTTAGCCTAATCTTATTTCTTTTAATGTTTCTTTCTTGGAAATAAATTTAATTTAATTTCAAGTCCTACAAACAGCACAGTACCAAACACCTGGACTATAACAATCGTAGCAGGTATTAAAAATTAAAAAAATATGGGTTCCATGACAGCAACTTATCTTCTTGTGTCAATTCGAGGCTACAAAAAAATCCAAACATTGAAATACTCTATTCTTAATCTAATTCAGCAAAATTAGAGTATATTCCTTCGAATCACAAACACCCTTGTGTTATATTCCTCATCGCTTTAGTGGCATGTCATTGGTTGACTCACCTGAGCCAGCATTAATTACAGCAAAGTGAATTCGTAGCAAGTGCTAAGCATAACCGTTGTAAGACTGACTCACACACGCTATTATTATATTGTAAATAAAGGGTTGTCTCTGTAAGTATCCAGGACCTAGCAGTGTAGCTGGTTTAGTGTAAAAATAATTGATAGTCTAAAGAATCAGACGCATATAACGTGATCGTCAAACTTGCTAGATTGACCTATTTTGGCTCTCTCTAAAGGATCAGTTGGTCTGCCATGTCAGGTCGGGGAATTTACGTCCCCGGGCCCTTTCCGTCTGGAAAATGGCCCTAAATTAAGTGTTTCCCCTATTGCGGAGTTCCTATTGGTTTTGTCAATAAAGTCAACGGGCTCTTTATTAAATTTGTGAAAAGTCAATTTTGGGACCATTAAAATTGGTTTAATAAAGCCAGAAATATAACTGTTAAAATATTTCCGAAAATACAACAAAAATCACTAATTTACATCCTAAAACAACACAACGACCATAAAATTGAACGCAAATTGAAAAATAAAATTAAATTTTTCATGTTATCATGATTAGGATACTAGCAGACTTGAAACACAAGGATATTCTATCAAACTGCAGAGGATTAGACAAATGTAAGTGAGGTCTTACAATCAGAAGATTGGGACGGCGCGTATAGTCCAAGAGCCGGGCCCAAAAAATGTGACTCATTTTGTACTACTTCAAACCAAATTTTTCTGAAAATATACCTTAAATTATAAAGGAAAAGCATAATCTGCCTATCCAGAGTGAAGCCCTTATATGCACTCTCTCAAAATATTAGAAAATCGCACAAATTCCAGTTCTCTTGTAATAAGTGGTTCCCTGTAGGTCATGTTTAAAACATGAAAAGAACATTTTTTAAAGCTGATAAAATTTCCTATAAAACGAGTGTTTTTTCGTCAAAATCGGATAAATTCAACTGAAGTTATGACATTTGTTATATGGCCAAAAAAAATTCACAAAAAGTCATTATTTTTCCAAAGAAATTCTCTGAGATTGCATAAATTTATCATTTTTTCACAATTTTTTTTTAAAAAGCCATAACTTTGGTTGAAGTTATCCGATTTTGATTATTGAACACTCGTTTTATAGGAAATTTTACTAGCTTTAAAAAAATGTTTTCTTCATAGCACTCAACTCACAGGGAACCACTTATTTCAAGAAAACTGAAATTAGTGGGATTTTATAAAATCAGGTGAATGGCTCCACTCTGGATAGGCAGACTATGTTTTTCTTCACAATTTAAGGTATATTTTTAGATATATTTGGTTTGAAGTAGTACAAAATGAGACACATTTTTTCAAACACACACACTCAAATAAACTATTTTGAGTGAAAATTATCTTAAAGAATAGAAAACAAAGAAAAAATGCTACACATTTTAAAAATTGTGGCTACAATGGTGAACATAAAGAAGTAGACTATAAGGAATAAATCGGGTAATATATCGCCGAAAAGCTCTTAATTTGGCCAAAATTATAATTATAATTATTCACAATTTACATGCGAAGCGGGTCCGTTTTAAGTATTTTTATTTGATGTATTATTTTGACGTGAGTTCTTGATGCAACGCATTTCTAGTATAGAGTTGTTCTTGATAGAGAGAGTAGCACAGTTCTCTTATATAATGTTTCAAAGTTAGTCATATAATCTTAAAAATGGGTATTTTTACGAAATTTAAAATTTTTAAATTTGGTGCCATTTTACGAACTCGGCCTCGAGACCGAAATCCCTCATCTATATTGCAGACTTTATCAGGGAACCAAAATATATCAATCTAGCGGGTTAAACCTATGGGGCATGTCAGTCATGTTGGTTTAGTCTGGCTTTTGGACAACGAGGACGAATCCGAACTCTACATAGAGCCAGTACTTCACAGTAATATACCCACGTCCGATATTAAAGGGAACGTTTACAAAGTAAAACGTAAGTGTAAGTAAAACTTTGAATTTTAAATATGACTCGTTTAATTAAATTTGAAATAAATTCAAGTTACCAGAAATAGGTGAATTGGCTATTAAAAATCCGACTGAATAGATATTTATATTTATTTTCTTCTTTAAAATCTCTTCGATATTAAATAGAATGCTACATCAAAAAGCTAGACCTGAATTAACTGTTACAGAAAGTCAGAGTGTATACTGCTACTTTTTAAAATTTAAAATATTAACTGCAGAAACAACTCTATCTAAGACTAATTGCTGTATAATAATTTATTTACACTATTATAAATTATTTTTTATGAATTGATAATAGTTATTTATGCACCTAGTGAATAATGACCCCCATTATAACCCTGGTCACTGTAATAATTCCAAAGGCTGGAAGTCGAAGGAATCATGATTTATAAATCCCGAGGCGAAAGCCGAGGAAATTATTTATTTTAGTCCCGAGACTTTAGCCGAGGGATTAATTACAATTAGGAGATATTGTATTTATTTGACGAGGGTTATTATAGGGCATTATTCACGTGGTGCATACAAAATTTTATCTCCAGAAGGAAAAACTATATATATGAAACAAAAAAACTGCATTGTTTATATATAGAATCAGTGAAACATAATTATACTATTTTATGCAAAATTAACAAAAATACATTGTTTAATATATTATACATACAACATAACCACATACATACATAACAAACAAATATCATAATAAACAAAAATATATAAATACCTAAATAATACGCCTTATCATACAACTTTTTAGATTTATTTGGCAATAAATTGTTTTTAACCGTATTTGCTTCGTCATCTATACAAGACGGTTGAGGATTATCGGGGATATCGGGAAACAATTCATCTATGTCGTTTACTATCATTTCATTATCACTTTCCATCATAAACAACCGCACTAAATCCTTTTATGATAAATATAACAGGAATATTACTTGAAAGATAAGAAAAAACTTAGTAAAAAAGTAGGTATTTATCGTCAAAACAGATTTGATAAAGAAATTATTTGGTTACAGACAACTGGGATTTAATGAATCAGTGCTGCCAACATAACTTTGTTTACTCAAAATTCTTTACGTAGATTTTTGAATCTGTAATGTTAACTACTCAATAATTAAGTTGGCTAAAATAATAAATTATTATTTCCCGCCGGGTTATAATGACGGATCATTATTACATAAAAACAAGCCACGAAATGTTTTGATTATTACCCTTCTGGAGATAAAATTAAATTTATATCCTCTGGATTTCCATGTAAAGTTTTGGTTATGTAAAATGCCAATAGAGGGACTAATTTCGCCCATATTTTCCTATTTTGTTTTAATTTTGAAGTCCCTGCAATGAGACACTACATGTCTTAGAGATGTTATTACTAGAGGCCGTATCGGTTGAATTTTGAACATAAAAAAAAGTAACCTGAACACCTTCTATTATGTTTTTAACATAAAAGAGTTACAGATCGGCGCTGATGATTTTGAGATAGATAGTATTGTTATGTTTCACAACACTCATAAAGATGTTATACTAGAGGGAACCTAACCTATCTCAATACATTAAGAGGCTTGAAACATTTTTTTGGGCTCTGTGTAACTTCATTAAAGCCTCCTTCAAGAGTGAGTTAAGGATATAATATATCAATTGTTTGAAGCCAAAAATCAAGATATCAATTGATTTTGGCATTTCGTACTGTTAATATTAATGAGAAAGGCGATTGTTTTTTTCGATGTTATGTAATTCAACCGATGGACCTCTCTTTCTACAAAGATGGGACTTTTTCCTAGGATCCTTAGGACTAGGAAGATCCTTAAGACTCCTAGGATCCGTAGGACTCCTAGGATCCTTATGACTCCTAGGATCTAGGAATTTTGAACAACATACTTTTGACCAAACTAATTGTAGTTGATAACACATTATTTTTTTAACTGAATGAGAATCGCAAATTCTTTACAAAATTAATTTGCCTTTTATGGAAAAATGTATTTTGTAAAATTATAAAATGTATGCTGTGATATAATAAAATGTTTATTTATGATTAGATATGAATTGGTTTTTTTATTGTTCTGATTGAAATTGTAGCAGAATAAATTACTATAAAATGGATGTTAACCGATATATCCACGGAACACATACCTCTTAAAGATGGCGAACGAGACTGACTGAATCACCTTCTTATTATCCAGGTTCATTTAGGCTAGATCATATATACAGGACTGAAATGTTGTGCGGGTCTAGCAGTATTGTGTAATGTAGTCTTTTGATATTTTAAAATTATACTAAAAGAAATGGTTAAAAAAGAAACCCCTGTTTCTTATTTAACAGTGAAGGCATGGGTCCCTGCTCATCCCACTACATGTCTTCAGCACTTTGTGGACACTTCTTCTCATGCCTCATTTATTTACACTAAAAAACATATTTTTTTTCAGTCATCAATGATGACAAATGTCGAATGATGGAACAATTGCCAGATGTAGCATTGCATTTTGCTTGTTACATTTCCTAGGTGTCTCTCGCACAATTATATTGTGTTAACTATTCATGTTTTGCAAAACTCGGTAGTATCAAATGATATATGTTTTGCTTGCCATGCATGATGGCGGTAAGAGAGCACTGCTCGTCTCTGGTAAGTACTTCACGTTATATTCTACGGAATTAATTGAAGGTCAGAGTGAGTTCAGGCTCTGTCGGCGCCCTGATGAGTTAGATGTAACGAAACAGAGTGGGACATGACATTATGTTGAGCCATCAATGATGACGAATGTCGAATGAAGGAACAGTTCCCAGATGTAGCATTGCATTTTGCTTGCCACATTTCCTAGGTGTCTCTCTCACAATTATATTGTATAATATATAGACTGTATGAGGACAAAATTAATACACAACAAATAAAAATACGGGATAAAAAATTATTAAGATGTGTGTTGGCATTGAGTGTTAGAGACATGAAGAGTGAAAACACAAACTTATAGGCTTCTCCAATACCTTTAAACTCATTGTAGGACAACGTTGTCCTACATTGAATATCTATTCGCCCATATATTTTGCTGGAAAACTGTAGCGACACTACTTTATTTTTAGGCTCCCATCTAACACTCGAAGCCGACATAATCTCCACCAGCCAATTGCTTTTCTCTCCGAGACAGCAACAGAATATAATTCGAACATCAAGTCCATTAAAAGAGTATTATATAAAGGCATCACTTCATAACTCAAATATTTATCAATGGTATTAAGCTATGATAAGAAGCAAAGGTAAATATTGTAATAACAAAAGAGTAAATAATAGAAACAGTGGAAGTAATGTTTAACCACAAAAAACACTAAATACAAATAAATACAATAAAATTTATTTCTATAATATAATCACAATAACAAATAATATCACAATTTTTACATTTATTTATTGCTCTATTCTGACGAGTTATCTAAGGCTTTATATGTACAGTACAACTCTAAGTACAAATTATATCCATTAATATATACAAATTTTAACTAGTTTATTTTGATTGTCAGATATGCTAAGGCTGGCAGCATTTTTAAGAGTATTATTTCTTTTGTTAGGAAGGTAAATATGTGTAATGTGCTCCACAATTATTTATGATAAAGTTTCTCTGTTGCTATTAAAGGAAATTTTTTTTGGTCCTTTAAAAAAACAGAAAAGGAGTTGAGCATTTTATTAGGATTGTCTGTTTTTAAGTTAAACTTGGTTCCACTTATTGGTTATTTTTAAAGTCTTTCAAATAAGTGTTCAAATAAGAACAGAAAAGTCCCAAATTTTGTTTTCCAAGAATGTTGTGAACAGTTCTAATGTGAATTGCTCCGTGTCAAGAACCACAGCACTTTTGAAGAGTTTCTAACAATGGAAACGAAAAGTTGGAAAAGCAGTTTTCACAGAAAGATTTAAAATTTTAATTAATTCTCAGATACGTTAATTTTAGCCAAGTATCATAATGTTTAATAAAAAAAAACACTCTAATTTAAAACAATCGATATATTGTCAACCACAAAAGTATAAAAAAAATTAAACTGATCGATTTAGACTATATGTCTTCATCAGAACTTTTTTTAAACTGTTTGTAATTTTGTTTACAAACATTTGTTTAATTTGTTGTTTGCTGTTTACAAACTACCAAAAAAATGACCCCACACACATTTCAAAAAATCACAAATCTTCCTTCATATAGTGTTTATATTTGGCTGACATTTTTTACGCATATACAAGTATGTATGGTTAACTAACAAAGTTCCATTATATTATCAGTATTAGTTTTGGTTTTATTGGTTGACATATATATGTCAAACAAAACATTATGTCATTAACACGATGTAAATAAATTAAGTTTTTTCACTAATACATTAGAAAATTGGCTTATATCATGGCAGTATGCCACTTATATAAAGCAGTAGTATGACGGACTGATAAAGTACAACAACAATGTCCGTAAAGCTGCGGGATGTTAAGAATACAACTAAACCATGGGTTACATCATCTCACAGCCATAGAAGAAGAGAGGTTGTTATTGCAAGATTAAGGATAGGCCATACGCGTTTGACACATGGACACCTAATGGAGCGAGTACCACCTCCAATATGCCAGACTTGCAATACATCCATCACTGTACAACATATTTTACAAGACTGTGTTCAGTATCAAAATATCAGGATCAAACACAACCTTCCACAAACCTTACCAGATATACTCCAAGATAATGTCGCTATCTTAGATGGCTTATGGAATTTTCTCCTTGAATCCAAATTAGATAAATTAATTTGACCAACAAAGTTTCAATACTTTCAAAAACTCGTTACATGATATAAATAATAAACACGGTATCAAAACTGAGACGGTTAAGGGCTTAACCACCTTAGTTGTGAATAGCCTCACAAACCATTGAAAAAAAAAAAAAAAACAATGTGGCCGCGAAGCGGCCCTCAGCGCCAACACTGGGGAGAGGCAAAGAGGCCGAGGGCCTCTTGATTTTATCAAATGTCATGGTGAGTCTTTTCCACAATATTTCCATCAAAACAACTAATGATTTAGCAAATTACGTTTTTTATTAGAATTATCATAAACTATTATTTTTTATATAGTCTCTGAGCCCAGGGCTGAGTTATTATACGTTGTACCATTTATGAATCATTCGGTCAGAGGATTTCTGGGGTGTAATAAATTTGGACTCACTTCGCTCGTCCTAGGGTTATCATGACCCAATACCAAGGATGTTACAGTCACAGGTTAATTAAAGCTTAGAAAAATTATACAGTAGACAGGGATTAAAAGATAATACGGGTAACTGAAAGAATGCCAGTGAGTTCTTAAATGTTTAGTACGACTTTTATATGAAACTGCTTTCATAATTTTTAAAAATAAACAGTTATAATAATTTAAAAATTTTCATGAGTCAAGATATTGTCCAGCTCCAGAATAAAACACCAGACAGGTGATTTTTGCAATACTCTATGGTCCTATAATTCCCATGACCAAATGATTGTAAATAGTATGACGTAGAAAATTACTACTCGGCTACTGGTTTATTACAATGTCGGTTAAGCCAAGGTAATAATGTAAAACAGCCTTAAGATTAAAAACGAGATTAACAGATTTAATGTTTTCTTAGTTAATTTTTTTCCGAAAGTAAATCTGTCTGACCTGACAGGAAATCCAAGTTTTACGTTAAAAGCTAAAGGTTCTCTTCACATTGTATTTATGCACGATGAACAATTTTATAGAAACTTTTTCCTGCTGAATAATTGTGGAACCTGAAGGAAAATCAGATTCAACATAAAATCATTCAATAAGGCCTCCAGACGGGTTGATCCTGCGGTCTATGAAGCGTATCGTATCTATGCAACGTGTTATCCTGATCAGGTGGAACAATGTCAATTTCTATACTTCTTGAAGGCGCATTAATAGTAACTTGACTGGGTCCGATAGTTGCTGTTATGTCCGTGCTATCCTGGGACTGAGCTGTCGTATCCGGTATTCTATACTCCGTTACGTTGTGGACATGGAGATGTATTTGATTCTGGTTAACAGTAGAGTAAAGAGATGGATAGAGAACCATGTGAGGAGGAGGTGAAGTGTGCGTATATCCCTGCGATGGATAACCACCATGATGTGGATGTGTGTATGTGGAATGTCCACTACCAGACCAATAGTTATTATCGGCATAAAATTCTTCGGTATTTTCTAATTTGCCGTATCCTCCTCCACCATAATCAACTGATTCCATAACTGAAACAAAATCAACAAATAATAAATAAATTACGTCGATAATAAAAGTGGCAGGCTAAATAAGACTAAAAGAACTTGAAGTTATTGCCAACAACGCTATCTAAACTTGTTATACAAATGTGCGTGTGTGTCTGTATGGTACTGGGAGCGCGCATGATTCAGATATTATTTCTGACAATGATTTTCTTCCATTGCGCAGGGGTTTTTTGAATGAGTGCTTGGCATTCTGGATCTGTTCTTTAGCGGACTGTAAATAAAGAATGCTGGTTCGTGGTTTCCAGTGAGAGCGGAACTTAAAAAAGTAATCTTTTTGGCTAGTTTGAATTCTGAGGACAGGAGAAGCGAGGCTGAAGTAGTGTGGGTGGGTGTAGCGAATCCAATGCGATAACGAAAAGTTCCGAGTTACCCCGTACCCGCGATTTTGTTCATCTTTCGAAGTAAACAATAAATGTCTGTGATTAATTATTGTTTGTTGTGATTTATAGTTATTTTTTGTAATAAAAGTGAGAAGATAAAATATTCATGCAAAAAGACAGGAAAGAAAACACTACTGACACGTACAATTTTAATCTCCTCGACTGCGCCTCTACATCGGCCTCTCTTCTGCGTAAAATTTTTACGCCTCTGCAGCGGCCTCTCTTCTGCGTAAAATTTGTACGCCTCTGCAGCGTAAATAAATATAGGTTAGAGGGGTTAATGTATAATTAGTCAGTTAAATTCCGTATTCCTCTCCCATTACATAAATTACTATTAAAGGTTTATTTCAAGATGGTCGTCTAATAGATACAATGTCAATCTACAATTCAAGCCAAAAGGTAGATTTAGTTTTCAATAGCTCATCTACTTATTCTGCTTAAAACTTAAATAGGTTTGCTATAGATGCTGTTTATCACCAAGGTGATATAGTTCCTCGCAGGATGATGCCAGGGGAACCCTTAAACCTTTCTCAGAAATAGAATTGACATTTTCAATTCAACTACCACACATGGCAAGGGAATGGACGTCTAGGTTACCTGGAGGCTGGTATGCGGAAGATGGATCCATTTGTTGATCTAAATTTGATGCACAGTAGTTGTAATTACAGGCTGATCCTACAGATTGAGCACCGGACGCTGCACTCGAGTAGCTGGACCACCCTCCTTCCATCATATTCATATCTAAACATAACATATCATTCAAACTTCATCAAATAAAACCTATATAAAAGATAAATAAAGAAAAACTTATAACAAGGGAAACAAACGAGTTTTGTTGCTACCTGCACAGTCAAATTGTTTCATTTTTTGGAAGAGGGGGACTCACTGATATATATATACACATTTATATCATATATATATATATATATATATATATATATATATATAATATATATATATATATATATATATATATATATATATATATATAATATATAATAATATATATATATATATATATATATATATATATATATAATATATAGTACATATATATATATATATATATATATATATATATATATATATATATATATATAATATATATATATATATATATAATATATATATATATATTATATGTATGTATTTTTTTAAGCTAGTTATACAGCATGCTTCACATATTATATTACATGCTATTAACGCAGTAAATAGATTTAGCAAAAAGAAAGTTCGCAACTAGTGATAAAACTAATGGCGAGTAAGTATATAAAAATCTTAACGTGTAACATGAATATAGACGTGTATGTATGTATGTATGTATGTATGTGTGTGTGTGTGTGTGTATGTATGTACGTGATTTTTGTGGAACACTATAATGTAACGGAACCTTCTTAATGTCTAGAACCCTATAGGTGTTAGTTACCCTATATGTACGTAAGAAGCAACACTTTTTAATATTGAAGGAAAAAAACTATTTGAAATATATTGACAGTTTCAATAATATAAATAAAAATAAACTTTTTTAAAGCCTGTAGGGCATAGCCCCTACAGGGATCCTCCTCCTTTTTCAGAAAGTTCTTGAAAATGAACTTTCTTTGTCTTTAGTGTTTTTTCCTGCTCGTTTTCTGTTTCTTTGATTGTTGATGTGTATGCAGGTTTTAGTCGGTCCGCAGAGACCACCTTGTCTTGGTTCCCTATCATGATAGTAAACGTTTTTTTATCTCGTCTAGTTACCTTGTAGGGTCCTGTATATGGATGTTGTAAGGGCTTTTTTACACTATCGTCTCTGAGGAAGACGTGGGTGCATGTATGTAAATCTTTGTGGACAAATGGTGTTGATTTATTGTGATGTGCTGCCGGCAGTGGCGTTAACTTTTGCATTGCTGTTTTGAGCCTTGTAACAAATTCGCTTTCATCTATCTTGCTTTTATGTTCTTCAAACAGTTCGCCTGGTAACCTGAGAGTAGTGCCGTACACCATTTCTGCGGAGCAAATATTCAATTCCTCTTTGATAGCTGACCTTAATCCTAGGAGTACTGCTGGTAATGCGTACATCCAGTTTTTTTCGTGACATTTTAAAGCTGCTTTAAGCTGTCGATGGAAACGTTCTACCATACCATTAGCTTGCGGATGGTACCCTGTTGTCCTAGTTTTTTGTGCTCCGAGTAATTGGCTTAGTTGCTGGAACAAGTTAGACTCGAATTGTCTTCCTTGATCAGTGACTATTCTGGTAGGTACTCCGAACCTGGATATCCACTGTGCATAGAAGGCATAAGCAACCGTTTCTGCAGAGATATCTGGAACTGGAATTGCTTCTGGCCATCGAGTGAAGCGGTCTATGCAAGTTACTAGGTATCGAAATCCTTGGCATGATGGTAAAGGTCCCACGATGTCGAGGTGGACAGAGGCAAATCTTGCTGAGTCTGTAGGAAAATTGGAGACTGGGGTTTTTGTGTGCCGTTGAATTTTAGATCGTTGGCATTGTTGACAGGCTTTAGCCCACATCGCGCAATCTCTGTTTATACTAGGCCACACGTATCGTTGTCTTACCATTTTAGAAGTAGTTTTTTGTCCGGGATGGGCTAAGTTGTGAATTTGTGAAAATACTTCAAACCTGTACCTTTTAGGTATGTACGGTCGTATTCTACTCCCTTCAAAAGAACAATACAAAGGTGTTTTGATACCTGGAATTTGTTTTAATTCTAGTGTAAGGGATGTTTTCCCGGTTAGAATTGCTGTTAAATCTTCGTCCTGTTGGTCTGTTGCTATTTTTTCAAAGTCTATTGTTGAGGGTACTGATATCGTTTGAATTCTTGAAAGCGCATCTGCTACTATGTTGTCCTCGCCTTTGATAAATCGTAGATCTGTCGAGAACTGTCCAATGTAATCTAGGTACCGCAATTGTCTGGGTGAGCATTTATCAAGTTTCTGTGAGAAGGCGAATGATAAGGGTTTTATGATCCGTATAAATGGTAAAATTCCTACCTTCTAACAAATGTTTGAAATATTTTACGGCGGAATATACTGCTAAGAGTTCTCTATCATAGGCGCTATATCGCTGTTGTGTAGGAGTAAGCTTGCTAGAGAAAAAACCGAGAGGCCTAGCACCATCTGCTTCAATTTGGTTGAGTGCTGCTCCTATAGCTAAATCTGAGGCGTCTGTAACAAGATATAACTGTCCGTCTTCTTTCGGGAAAGCTAGTCAGTCGTGTGTGAGAGAACTTCTTTACATTCTGTAAATGATTTTAAAGTATCTGTACTCCAAATAATACGAGTTTGGTCGTTTTTCTTTTTAGAACCTTTGGTGAGATCAATCAGAGGGGCCTGTATTTTTGATATGTTCGGTATGAATCTATGGTAAAAATTAATGAGTGCCAAAAATCGGCGCAGCTCTTGAATAGTTTTAGGTTGTTGAAAATTTTTATACTTTGGACTCTTTCTGGTAACGGTTTTAATCCCTCACAGGACAAATGGTAACCTAAGAATGATAAGCTTGGTTTACCGAACACACATTTTGAGGCATTAAGAGCTATACCGTACTGGTGCAAACGCTCAAATACCTGTTGGAGATGAATTAGATGTTCTTGTTCTGATTCAGAGGCAACTAGAACATCGTCTATGTAAACGAATACAAAGTCTAGGCCTCGAAGTGCGGAGTGTATAAACCTTTGGAACGATTGGCCAGCGTTACGGAGGCCAAATGGCATACGAACGAATTCGAATAGCCCAAAAGGTGTAATAACCGCTGTCTTAGGAACATCTATTGGTTCGACAGGTATTTGATGGTAAGCCTTGGTTAAGTCCAAAGCAGAGAAAATTTTTTTGTTAGCTAATCCATGAGTTATGTCATGGATATGGGGTAAGGGATAGCGGTCTGGAATGGTCTTGGCGTTAAGCATTCTGTAATCGCCACATGGACGCCAATCTCCATTTTTCTTTAAAACCATGTGTAAGGGACTGGCCCAATTGCTTTTGGACGGGCGGCATATGTTCTGTGCTATCATAGAGTCAAATTCTTTCTTAGCATCTTTAAGTTTTTTTGGAGATAAGCGCCGAGCTTTGGATACGACCGGTGGACCAACTGTCTCTATATGATGAGTCGTATCGTGTTTAATTTCTGCAGGTAGAAAGTCCTTCATGATGGTCGGAAACTTTGTTTTTAGTAGGTTGTAGTATATGCTTTCTTCCTGTATGGCTCGAATACCAATAGGTTTTCCGTCATAACATGCAGCTTTTGTTGAAATATTCGTTAAATTATCAAATATTTTTTTATTCTTAAGATCGACAATTAGTCCGAAGTAAGCTAAGAAATCAGCCCCTAATATTGGATAGCTGACATCAGCAACTAAAAAATGCCAGTTGAAATTTCTTCTAAGGCCTAAATTAACTGTAATTAGTTGGTCGCCATATGTCTTTATACCTGTGCCGTTAGCCGCAAATATCCTAAATGGTGGATCTGGTTTCCGTTTCCGATAGTTTTTGGCTGGAATAACCGACAGGTCTGCACCAGTGCACAGATGCATAGGCGGCTCAATTTGACCTCTTGGTTCACCGCCGCTAGTGAAGGGCTCCTTAGTTTTCCGAGTAAGAACAAGGTTTGGTGCATTTAGTTGCTTTTTCGCCAAATTTATTATGGTAATAGCATACTGTGTTATCCCATGTGTTTGAATTTGATTTGGATCTTGATCTGGATCTCGAGCATCGATGGCAGGGGTTATTCGTCCCTACAGCAAGTTTGGTTTTAACAATAGCAGCCAGCTCGTCGATTTTTTTATTTAAAGTAAAAATTTGATTTGAAAATGGTTCGATATTTTGTTGACTTGAAGAAGCCAAGGAGGTATTTAACGTCGCTATGTCATTTTGTGTTACTTCTAAGAATGTATCAGCTAATTGAGCGAGTTTGTTTAAATCATTTTCTTCACTCACAGATAAAATAGATTGAACTAGTGTTGGCATTCGTTGAAGCCACAAAGATTTTAAAAATTGGTCGGATATAGATGCACGCCCCAATTCTTTCATTTGTCTCAAAAGTTGACTTGGTTTTTTATCTCCTAGATCTAATTCTGTCAACAACTTTCTTATTTGCTTCTCTTCGGAGTCAGAATAGATCTCAATGATTTTAGCTTTTTAATATGTCATAAGGATTTTCAGCTGGAGGTGTAGTAACTATCTCGGCCACTTGTGATAAAACGTCCATTTCTAGTGTACCAACAATACTGTGGAATTTGGTGTTTTGTGAGCGTACGTTAGATGTAATAAATTGTGACTCAACTTGGGTAAACCAAAGTTGAGGTTTAGCTTTCCAAAACGGAGGAATTTTTGGTAATTGTCGGCTTACTGAAGCTATACTTTCTTCTGATGGCGGAAGAGGTATTGGTACTCCGTCCATTATTAATATATATAAATTAATATGTTTGACTTACGTTTGACGTCCTGAAATTTGATTCTTACAAACAAATGTTATTTGAGATATTCTAGCAGTGTTCTTTTGCCCTAGAGTCACCAGTATATAGGTGTTAGTTACCCTATATGTACGTAAGAAGCAACACTTTTTAATATTGAAGGAAACAAAACTATTTGAAATATATTGACAGTTTCAATAATATAAATAAAAAATAAACTTTTTTTAAAGCCTGTAGGGCATAGCCCCTACAACCCTATTGTTTATGAAAAATGTGTGACGTCGTATGGTCAATTTTTCGTGTAATTTGGTCAATTGAGAAACTTTTCTCGAAAGTAACCTCGTGTAAAAATATAAAAAAGTGCTTAAAACTAAAAATGATTATTTAAACTCGGATATTTAGAACGAAAACAATACTTTTCATACGGTAGTAGGCAAGAAAAATTAATTTTTTTGTTAAATTCTTCATTTATAATTATTATATGCGATCTTATATGACTTAGCAGATTTATTAATATCTATTAACATCACAATCAATACAATCCGTCCAGGTTTTATTGTCTCCATCGATACACGTTTTCCTAAACGCCTGACTTAACATCAAAACCATTGGGATTTCAGGCTGTTATCATCAACGTTGCTGAATCAAAATTAACTTATACATCGTTGACGTTATTCCTGCGTAAATTTTATGCTGTATATATCATATAGATATATACTAGAGGGGGCATAGCCTATCTAAATACATTGAGAGGCCTGAAACATCTTTTTAGGGCTCTCGGGGGCTCTGTGTAACCTTATTGAAACCTTCTTTAAGAGTGAGTTAAGGTATAATAAATCAATTGATTTCGGCTTTCCGCTCATTGTTTGTGTTTTGATTTGTATTTTTAACGTTCTACTAAATAAGTTACTGTAATTTTATACTAATTTTTTGATTATATTTTTAGCGAAAGTGGTCAGGTTACTTTTTCGATGCTTCAAAATTCAACCAATAGGGCTCTAGTAATAATATCTCTATGGTATATATTGATGAGGCGGTGATAATGACGTATCATTGTCTCATATTAAGATGATATTCATTAAACAGGGAATTCCCAAGTTTCTTCAGAACGTTTGTAAGGCAACAACTTACAGCCGCTTCCAGATGAGATTCATACGTAATATCAACAATACATAAAGGCTTAATTTTACTTTTGAGACAAATAACACGCAACTGTACTAAGAAGTAATTTATAATTTGAATTTGTGAGTTAAATTAGTCTACTCTATATGTTATTGTGCGTTAAATGTGAACATAGATAGTGGATTTTTATGTAGTATTTCATGACTACAGGTCTTTCAAGGTTAGACATAATTAATATAAATAATAATATTTTCAACTTGAATTATGTCATTAAGTCAGGAAATATTAATTTCATTTCTTTGAAGGAGGTAGGAAAATTACCAAACATCCAGCGACATAGTCAGGATTTGTTAAAAAAAATGTAACCACTCATGTTTTGTGGAATGATTAGAGCAACATTTCTCTCACGAATTGAAATGAAAACATTGCATAAAATGTAGCAATGATTGTTGCGTTTTTATTAATTTTACGATTGCGTTAGAGGTCTTCTAATAATGTCTGGTAAAACAAAGGGCTTGCTGAACTCTAAGGCGCTGTGTAATGCTTGCTGAAAATCAAGGTGTTGTGTTATGCTTGCTGAACTCCAAGGCGCTGTGTAATGTTTGCTGAAAACCAAGGTGTTGTGTTATGCTTGCTGAACTCCAAGGGGCTGTGTAATGCTTGCTGAAAATCAAGGTGTTGTTTTATGCTTGCTGGACTCTAAGGCGCTGTGTAATGCTTGCTGGAAAACAATTTTACTTTAAAGCCGCTAAAACTAAAATTCCCGTTTTAGGGCCTCTCAGCTCATCAGGGTATTCACCCTGCGGGAACAACCTCAGGTGGGTTGCATATACTACACTCTAAGAATTAATTAAAGTTGGCGGAATCTTTTTAACAAATACTATTCATAAAACCTTAAAGCATAGCTCGGGATGCGAACCCCGGACCTCGGGTGCCGAAATCGAGTGCCTATACGATCACGGCCACGGACGGAGGCAGATACTTAAAGCCGCCAAAGACTTAAAGAAAATAAAAGTTAGTATTTAATTTTATTGATTCCCCCTCAAAAAAAATCAATACAACATGACTGTAAAGCGATTTTATTGCATTAAAAAATAATTATTGACTCGCTTCGCTTGACAATACATGCATTTCCACTTAAAAAAATCTCATTTTACAGCCTAGTCAAACAATCTACTACTTTACAAACTTAATTCTTCTTTTTGGACGTCCTGAACTAATCCTGCGGATAAAACAACGCGCTGGATAAGCATGAAGTACATCATTTGATGTTGAACTGAAATGGAAACAATTTACTTTCTAATTTTAACTTCGCTATTAACCTTTATAGAGCAAAACAAAAATTAATGATAGTCATTTAATTCATTTTTTAATTTTCTAGATAACCGAATATTGTCTTATCGTCGATCAATTTTGTCATGATGAGAGATGGATGGGATTATTCTGATCAGTATTGTCAGAGTTGAATGATAAAACTGAAGGAGATAGTCACGTATCCAAGGACAATGATCTCTCATAGAATTATTTCCTTCATCTCGTACTTTATATCAAGAAGTGACTGTAAATTGCTTCTAGAATTACAGGTCTTACGGTCCCTACCTTCACAGGTTGATTGCTTTTCCTGCCTCTCGGTACCTTACTCGTGTACCCATAACTCCATCCCAGTACGCGGGGTACCAATTATCAGAAGTACCCCACTGCTACTGCTTACTTATTCCATTCTAGATTTTGAACCTAATAGTTTTATTCAAATGTAAAGTCACTTGGAACCGAACCCTAGACATATTTATTATATTTTATCTTCCTACTCAGTTTAAACCATCGTAAGCTTGTCTCACGGAGAAAATATTCATGAAACCTTTATTTTATTTTTAATTTTCCTCACCTTCTTATACAGAAGGTATATAGAGGAAAAGTAATGGTTTCACCCAAAAAATTTTAACCCGAGATTTCACTTGAATTATCCATTTTAGGTGTTTTTAGGACCATCTGAACAGATTTCAGCTTGATGTCTGCCTGTGTGTGTGTGTCATGCATAACTCCCACTGTGTTTATGCTAGATAGTTGAAACTTGGTACAAAAATCAGTCTTTGGGTCTAGTTGTGCTGCCCGGAATATCAAAATTTTATGTCAAACTTAACCCTATTTGCTTAGTCAGCAAAAATTAAAAAAAAAATCGTAAAAAATCTAAAAATGACCCGATGAACTTGAAATTTGGCAGGAATATACCACTCAATATGACTAACAAATCTTCCGAATTTCGTTTTTATATTGGGCCCCATTTTGAAATTATATACTTTTGAAATTTAAAATTTTGGCGCTTAATAATACCAAAAGTATACACGTGTTTTTTTTAATTTCCGCCAAAAAATCAAATAATTTAAAAAAACCGAATAAATATAGGAACTTTTTCTCATTTAAGATGATGCGAAGTTTAACGTTCTTGTATGCTTTTTATACGGCTACGGGGAACCTCGGAAGTTTAAAAACCCCAGGCCATTTGCTAACCATCCTAGTCTGAGGACGAGCGAAGCGAGTCCGAAGTACATAAACTCTAGGCCACTCGTAACCATCCTAGTCTGAGGACGAGCGAAGAGGAAAAGTTCCAAGGTACCCCGTACCCGATTTTTTTATTTTTCTTAATATAGACAAATATACATACAATAATACGCAAGTAGTTATACAATACATACTAGTACAAAATTTGAGAGTAAAGTCGATCGATAATTAAATTAAAACAGAATATCCTTAAATGAATCTTTAGCACCTTCAACCTGTTTTGTCAGCAAACCTGAGACAAATAATATTACCGCGTTATGTAACTTCTCTTTAGTATCACTATTAATTGTATACTTGCACAACTCCCACATTTTAATAAAATAGGGAATAAACTATCAGCATAAAGTTCTATAGGAAAACAAGAAACTAGAAATTAATGAGCTATACTCAGATGTACGAGTATAGTTCGTACATTTGAGCTCAATCAATCAATCATAAAACATTATTGACATCTTCAGGCTTTAAACACAGACAAGACCTACATTTCTAGTTGACTAAATTAAATATGAACAAAATAAACCAAAAAATTAGTATGTTTTGTAATTTTGTCCATATTTAATCTAGTCGACCAGTACTGTAAGTAATATCTGTGTTTAAAATCTGAGGATGTCAACAATGTTTGATAAAATGTATAGCTCATTAATTTCTAGTTTTTTGTTTATAAAACTTTATTAAGATATTTAACCAATTTTATTAAGATATTACCGCTTATTAGACATTCCCTTGCTTCCGAATTGTAATTCCTAATCGTTAGGTATAAAACCATGGTTATTCACTTAAGTATTTTAATGACACTAATATGCATTTATATTAGTTAATAAAAGGGAATCTAATTTCATAAGAAATAGCTATTTATGCAACAAGAGATGAAAGTAAGTTTTACAGCTCAAGTTAAAGTTTCGTCCTAAGGAAGCGCCGAAGGAGGAAACTTCATTAGCTCACGAGGCCGGTAGGCCGAGGGAGATAAACTAGTTAGCTCCCGAGGCTTGACGAGGGAGATAATACGAGAGCTGAAAACTTTCAACCCTTGTTGCATATTAAATTTTATCTACGACTAGAGAACTAATACTAATAACTATTAATATATTCTTCAGCTCCTTAATTGTTATTGTGTTAGTTTAGTTTATTCTTACCATGTCAATTACTCTGATGAAGAGAGAATAAAGCCACTATCTTCACATTATTTTATTGTAAGCTGTCAATAGAATAATGTGTGATACTATATTTGTAATTTAAACATTAGCGTGTGTATATTGTATATTGTACCCGTAGTACCAACATAACACCGAAAAAATCCTACAAATTTCCTAAAATTCCTAAAACATTTACTAAAAAATTCTGTCAAGTTGGCAACACTTTCACTTTTCCTCCCTAGGGAGTAAAAGTACATATACATTGTGAGGTAACACGACTGTAAGTAAAACTTACAATACAAAAAGTAGATAATGGTTAATACTTTCAGAATGGTGACAAATATTAAAATAAAATTTTGATGATTGATTCTTTACTTACAGATGTACGTTTGTGTAAAATCTTAGCTCGGTCAGTCATATTTTCGATTTTTAACATTTTTTTTTAATTTTTAAAAGCTCCAAAACTGTATATAATTGGTTAATACGAAATATATTAAGACGGTTTAAAAATAATTATCTTCAAGGCAGATCTTAAATTTGTTTAATAAAAAAAAGATAAAAATGTCTTGCTTCACTCGATTTATATATATTTATAAAGGCAGTTTTATAAACCTTTTAATATAATAAGGTACGTTAAAACGCGCTCGCTTCGCTTGTTACTTTTCTTTCATATTTATAAAAAGTACAAGGGCTCTCTTCGCTCGCTTAGTTAATAAACCCTTAATTTGCAATGAAAGAAAGTACTCAAGCTGCCTAAAATATTTATTTTATGCCGAAAAAAAGTTGAAACTCATTAATCTCTGATTGTTATGAAACTGTGGCGGCCATATTGAATTTGACAAGACTTTTATATAGCATTTTTTTCTACTCAATTAAAGCTTTCCAAAGATACATTACTCGATCTATTTCGTTAAATTTACACAGTCAAAAACTATACAGCTCTGACATGTAATTACTACTACTGGCATACTAAATTTTATCCAAATCGGTCAATTTTCAGGTCAGATATTGTTAGACGTACGATCAAAGAAATATCGTGCCCATTAGCCGTTTAATGACAAAATTGATATTGTATTGTGACTGCGTAGAAATGATTTAAGCCCGTATTCAAAGCATTTTCTTAACATTCTCCTCAAGGAACAAGGAGAATGTTAAGAAAATGTTAGGAAAATGTAAGGAAGATGTCTTTGAATACGGGCCTTAAATAATTCATTTTCTTTATATTTATTTTTTATCCTAAAAAACATTTTGAAGTTAATATAATTTTAATACAATTTTCGATTTCGTAGATGAAAGGCAGTATTATTTTTTTTTTTGGGGGGGGGGCTAATTTTTAAGGGGTCTTAAATTCTAGGTGGGGCTTCCATCTAGAATTGCCCTATAAATTTATCTGCAAAAAAAAATATTTCCGTAAGGAATTAATCAAAACTAGGAAAGAAGAATACTCTGACAACTCTATGAGATGCAGCACGTCATATAGAACATTTCCTATTTCAAACGTTTAAAACCTTTCGACTCGAAGTGCATCTAATCCAGTAATTAATATAAATACTTCATTTAGGTTTCATATTGTATGTCGAGGTCAGAAGACTTTCAGAAGGAAATAAATATTATTAATAGAACAACTAATTACATATTTTAACAGCTCAGTACCAAGGTCTCAATGCAAGTCACAGCAGTCAGAGACCAGTCTCTGCGTCATCTCGATACAATTACCTCACTGGGGGGTTTTTATTGTAAATAAACGTTTTTACCGTCGGGAATTTCTTGAATTTTTAAGTTTGATCGAAGCCGGGGATTAGGAACGATGACTAAAAGTTAAAACGCAAGTCTTTAATTTAAATTAAGTTCAGATTGTTTGGTTCTGAACTTAAATTGCGCGATGTTTTTTATTGTTTTCGCTTTGGTTTGTTTTTAATTTAATAACTAAATACTGGATATATTGTTGTTTGTTTATGTTCGGAACCACCCGACCTGGGCTACTTTTAAGTTATTTAAAGAGGCCCAATAAATCGGGGTCCGACATAACACAGATGTAGAAATAAACTTATCTTAAAAATTTAGAAACAATCTAATTTGTGGCTCTGGGAAGTGAGTCAAAGTTTAGAATTGAGGCAAACCTTATAAAAGTCTTTGATAAGGCTGGGCTTCACAGGCTGGGTTAGAGTAGGCTTCGCAGCCTGGATCAGTGTAGGCTTCACACCAAGGGTCCTCCTACAAACCCAGCCTGGGTCAAAGAAAAATTAGGAAAAATCGGTATCAAACAATAGCAATAACGTAACAAGTTCATATTAAACGGGACTTGGCATGCAAGTGTTGATATGCAGCCCCAGCAAAGCAAGGATTTTAACAACACACGCAATGTGTAAAAGACGTTTTACTCGTCTTGTTGAGTTCTGTAGATTATCTAACATTTTCTAAGTAAGTTATTCGTATCTTTCTTTATAGGTTTAGCCGGTATCAAATCGTTTGTGAAGTTTTCGGAGTCAATAATTCAGGCTGATTACTTATTTTCTTAACAACTGTTACTATCACTTATTTTAAGAAGTAACTACTAAGAGTTAATCAAGTAAGCGTATTTGATAATCCTCAAGAAATGAAACTGGCAAAATGTACTGACTGAGACATTCACTGATAAAAAATTTCATATTACTTTCGGCACTGATGACGATAATAAAAACAATACCCTTTATTTTTAGCTTCAATGCCAAAAGTAAGAAGAATTCTTCTACAAATATGTAAAGACGTAATTCCAGTGTATGCTGACAGTCATGTTATGTCAATATAACGCATCAATCGCAGAACAAAGATGTTACGACTTCTTATATAACAATCGTATCTTTTCTGATTTCTTTTTTCTAAATGTTATGTTTTTGTCTATTTAAATTTTTTTTTATGTTTTTATTTTATTGCATTTTGTTCGCCTTTTAAGATGTCTTTATATGTTGTAATATTTGTTATTGGACACTTATGTCCGTTTATGTAAATAAATAAATCGTATATAGCGATTTCATTAGGATTACCCACAAACTCGAAAATAAAGCAATAAAGTTTTCGAAAAGTATTGAGTCATCAAAAACTAAATGCTGAAAATATCTTGACGGCATACGTGTATTATAAATCAAGTTGAGTTTTTAGAAAACTAATTTCCATGTCAGTCTTATAAAATAAAAGACTGGTAGCTGAGACTCAAAGGAAGGGAACTCTGGCGGGTAATTAGGAGCGGGCAATCTGTTTGTGCGATCGTGCGTTCCTCTACCTGACCACCTTATGTTTCTTATTTTCTATTATTCTTTTTCTTGTCTTATTATTCTTCTCTCAAATTATGAATAACAAAAGAATTTTTCAATTTTGTTTTCACCTTTTGAAAACTATAAGATTTTTTTTATGATAAATAATGATAGTGTTAAATTTATGGTATTAATACCGACTATAAAAGAACATATGGTCATTATATTTTATATTTATATGCATGGACTAATAATTATTTGAAAAAAATAAGTTTTTGTAAGTTGTAGCTAGCATAGTTTTGCTGTCTGTCAAACTCAAGCTTGCATGGGTTTGCTTTCTCGTTAGAACGAGTTTTTCGTGGTTTTTCTCTTCCGTAAGTTCAAGGTTGCGTGGTTTGCTCTTTCGTAAGCTCAAGCTAGCGTGGTTTTGCTCTTTCGTAAGCTCAAGCTTGCGTGCGTGCTCTTTCGTAGCTCAATTTGCTTGCTCTTCGTAAGCTCAAGCTTGCGTGGTTTTGCTCTTTCGTAAGCTCAAAGCTTGCGTGTTGCTTTGTAAGCCCTTGTAAGCTCGAACAAGCGTGGATTAGTTTCTCGTACTTTAAGCAAGAAACAAAGTTGCAGAGAAGTTCTAAGGAAAGCACAGTATGGCCAACTGTCTGATGAGTGTAGTATTAATTAAAGAAACATAATATCTAAACAGATTCTAGACTGTTTTTGGAAACACTGATTACAACTTGAGTTATTTTTCTACGATTAAAAAAGTTTTTATCAAAGGAAGTTAAAAATTGTGTTTTAGATAGCCATACAAGTGCTAGCTTGCCGTGATTTGATAGAAGTTGGTTCAAGACGGGTACATGTACCGTACCCTTGTAGGGTTACTCTCACACACCTATGTAATTCTATCAGTTATACAGGATGCTGTCAGTAAAGTGCTGAGGAGAAGGGTTATCTCCAGTTTATATTCCATGTAATGTCACAAAAAAATCTTGATTTTTACTTTGCGCCTCTAAATAACGTTGGTATATAGGAAAAGAAATAGATAGCACTAAAACTATGGAACTTACCGAAATTATTTTAATGAAGTCATTAATCCTCACTAATATTACTTAGCACGACATATTAAAAGTCATAATTGTAAAAATATGTAAAATAAAATTTGGCATGCATATGTAATCCTATAAATAAATTTGTGTAACTAAGTTTAACTAAACTTAATTACTGCTTAGTGAGCATGGATATTTCAGATCCTACCTAAACCCCAGTCTTTCTACTTAACATACTGCCTTGGACCTATAATGCCAAATAAATTTCATGAACCCTATATTTATATGTAGATCTAATTTTCAGGTAAGACTTCACCCTAAAACTTATAATTTCAGGTTTTCAATAATATTGACCAAGCAAGTCCACGTGAGATACTTTATCAATAGTCCAAGCTTCTCAATGACATCCACTTATTGTTGATTGATAGCAAATTACCGAAAGCACTCTCTGTTAAAAAAATTGTTGTTTATTCGGTGCTTATTCATTGTGAATTGAGAACTTAGGGACAGTAACATTTGAGAATACCATATCCAGCCGAAACTGTTCCAGCGATATCTAAGTAGTCATCGCAGTGACAGTAGCCCCTCCAGCATCAATAATAATAATAAAGACTGCATTGGATTCAAAGTATGACCGCTAGAGGAGTTCATCATGATCAGAATAATAAAATCAATCTCTCCACTGATGTATTATTTATTTAAAATAAAGCATAACCGGCTTTCAACCAACTAAAGGTCATCATCAGTTCAGGCGAGATGTTAGGAAGCTAGGTTTTGAGTCTTTTCTTACTGTTGACTGTTATAAGAGTCTTATACCAGTCAACAGTAAGAAAAGACTCAAAACCTAGCTTTCTAACATCTCACCGCCACTGATGATGACCTTTAGTTAGTTGAAAGCCGGAGAGACTTATTTTATTATTCAGATCAAAGACTACATTATTCAAACATGACAGCCGTTATCGTCCATCGTATGCGACCTTGTTGTTCCGGTAGATTAAACTTATTGATATCCCTTTCTGTGGTTTTACAACAGTTATATCAAGAAGTCCAATGTCTTTCAACGCAGTCCAGGAAATATGCAGCCCTCCAATCATCAGTCCGTAACAGCTTCAACCAATCCGAAATTCTATTTTTTTTTCTAAGGACCCGGGGATATTGAGAAGACCAAGTAGATTGTACAAACAGATGAAGCGTATCAAAACATTGGAGAGTTTACAAGTTTTTAACTTTTCGGTAACGAAACTACATTTATATATGGCACACATTAGCTAAAAAACTACCAAACGGTGAAGTGTATCAGAACAAATCAACTTAGTCAAGGTTAAATGAAAAGTCATAGGGGTCGTTCAAAACCCAAATTGTATTCCATTGAACTGTTAATTACCACTAAGCATTTATAGTTGGTGAATAAGCAGTAGTTTTGAAATATAGCAGGCTGTGATTGTTTGCTCGTCTGTAACTTGTGAAACTACGACACCTATTCACACCACTGGATAATTCGAAATAATTTTTTGCCTTTATATTTTTTTTAAACACTAGGAGTTTAAACAATCTTAAAAATCAAATAACAAGTACATTTCGTAGCATGATAAGTGCAAATACACAGACAACAGTACTTTATCTTATTATACAGTTGATAATGTAGGTAATATTATGGTTTCCTGTAGTACCCATAGCATCCAAAACTATATTTCTCGTCTTTTTAGATAAAAGTTATCAATAACACTTTTCATTTATCAATTATTAGTAGGTATCAATTTCTAAATACTTACTGATATAAATGTAAACCAGTGTAAAACATGTGTGCAAATAAATGGTTATTTATTTATTTATCAATTTCTAATGATGGAAAGTTTCTTTTCGCAGGACACGTCTAGAGAATAACTAAGGGAATGAACCATAGAATTAAATGTCATTTTAAGGTCCCAGTGCAATATGTTGAAATATGTTGAAAGATAAGATATCATGATTAGTTCTGGTTCCAGTCAGAATTGATAATTGATGCTCTCATTCTTTTCTACTTTACAAGTGAACTTATAGCAAACTTAAAGATCTATAGGGCTCATACAGGTAATTTTAAAACAGACCTTGCACCTTTAAACCGCCTAATCAAATGCAGATAACATCGTCTACAATAATTGGATACCGTAACGGTATGTTGACTCTACATACCGACGCCAACTATCCACAAATCCCCGAAATGCGTTGTCGCAAAGTTCCACAAGCTGAACATAAAACCAGTGCAAACGCATCTACCCTTAGATAACAAATTCTAGAGTCTTGGACTAAAGTTAATAATAAAACAGTTCGGTGCTCTTTCCAAGACTAATGTCAAAATCTCTATTTTACATAAATTGAAAACATCAACATAACAACAACAATAATAATTAAATCGCGTTTCCTTAGAGATCGCGACATCTAGCGAGGAGGTCAGCAAGCCTGGCGAATTTTCTTTGAAATGCATGCCTCTGTCCTTAACTATCCATTTCTGGATTGTTAGGGATTGCTTACAATTCTGATGCATGCTTTAAAACCTGACCAGTAGCATCGCAACTTGTTATTCAAATTTTCCGAATTTTCAAAGGAAATGCACTATAAGTTAGCGAAAAAAAAAATAAATAAAAATAAAAATAAAAAAAAATCTAATTCGGTAGAAGTGTAAACCATTACGAAATAAATAAGTACACCAAGTTTCGTTTTAATATGACAAGTATACCAATGATTTTTGTTGGATCATAAAAGTTAAGCAGCATCGATCGTGGTCAGTGTATGGATGTAAGGCCACTGGGAATAGATCTGAGTAATTACTATTTGAAGACGAGCGAAGCGAGTCCGAAGAGGTGTTTTAGTATGCATTTAACGACTTATGTATTTTAAAGACGAGCGAAGCGAGTCTGAAGTAAGGAGGATGAGTGTAACGAATCCGATGTCCGATAAGGAAAAGTTCCGAGGTACCCCGTACCCGATTTTATAAAATTATAATCTTGTATAAACCATATCCTCCATATACAGTGTGAAATAAAATAAAAATAGTAAAAAAAGTATTTACATAATTCTTACAAGGAATAAAGGGGATGACGCACTAAGTCGATTTGCGATTCGATTGCATCGAAAACCAGAAAATAAAGAGATTTCAACACGAAACACACGTCAAAAATCAACTGCGCATGCTTGGTACAAACTGCGCATGCTTACAATCCTCATAACAGCGCAGGTCTTAAAATTTAGAGGCAAGAATCTATCTATCTTAATATACATATACATACATATATATATATAGATAGATAGATAGATAAATAGATAGATACATTTATTTATATGCTACAAGAAAATTAAACAGTGTAGCTATAGTATTTCAAGAGTGAAGTATTAAAATCGAATTAGAAAACAATTAAACTATTTGCAGCCGCGGGCACCGACACCCGAGTATATACATATGTATCAAATCTGACCATTTCAATGCCTCATCGAATTCTCAATACCAAATTAAACCTTAGATACGTTGGATGTTATTTACCTTGAGAATGAGGTTTACAAGGATGAATAGGTGATGTAAGCCGCCTATAATCTTCCTCGTGGTTTAATTCTTCTTCTTCCTCACCCCTGACATTATGTCCGTGCATATCCTGATGATGGTGATGATAACCTGTTGATTCGATACCGTATCGATGAGATCTTGTCATCATTGTAACTTGTGATTGGTTTTGCCCGATTCCACTCTGTCCTATAGAAATACAAGAGACATATTAATGATTTTGAATGAGCACTAGTGAAGTTGTTCATAATGAAAGGAACGAAGAAAAGAGTCTCTCTACAAAACTATTAATTTATTCAAAGCGCTTTTAACTTACATGAGGCCATCATCAGTGCCTGTACAAATAAGTAAAAAAAAGCAAATCATTAAAAACAGTTTAAAATGTATAAAAAAAATCAAGTCAAAATACAGTAAAGACAATAATATTATTGTCTTTACTGTATTTTGACTTGATTTTTTTTATAAATTTTAAACTGTTTTTAATTATTTGTTATTTTTACTTGTTTGTATATGCACTGATGATGGCCTCATGTAGGTTGAAAGCGCTTTGAATAAATTTATAGTTTAGTGGAGAGACTCTTTCTTCGTTCCTTTTATTTCAGACAAATTAATGATATTAAAAGAAGATAAATAAGTATTGCTATTAAAACCACTCATTAGATTTTAAGGTTGAACTGCTTTAGTTGGAAGACTTCATAAGCAGAGAGAAGCATCACGTGCCTTGGATTAGAGGCTCGTTCCTAAACTTACTTAGATGGGAAAAAATAGTCTTCGGCATCACTTATGCATGATGACTTATTCCGATGTTTATACTAATACTGATACATATTTCTCTATCTCATACAACTTCCATGGGGTCAGAAATGTTCCTTAATGCGTCATCCCCTTTATTCAAGATCCTTGTTCCAAACGCGGTTTTAATAGAGGCGCCACGGACCGCCAGAGAAAAAACGATGACAGTCGTTTTTCATATGGCAGTACTTTTGTGCGTTAACAAAAGTATTGTTTACGCACTTATAAAGGTAGTGAGGAACTACTCGAAATCATCTGTTTTTGTAAAACCAAGAAAATGATTAATTGATTAAGTGTTAAGATCAGGCCGGGAAAGGAAAGAGCGGTGTGTGGTTTGTCAGCTCCAAGTCTCAGTGGGGTTTGCGGTACCCACCAGCTGCATCTTCAGCTCTCACCGAAACCGACTTAACTTTGATCCGATGTTTACCATATCAGCTGATTAACCTCGTAAATAACCACAACGGTTTCATAACAGATATTAACAACTTTTGCTTTTAAATACCGTGTTTAAGTTAATGAAATGAGGTAAGGAGTTATATATTCGCGATTCAAAGAGATAGTTGTAAGGTTGGCAATACCAATGGCGGGAAAACGAAAGGGTGATCAAATTTTTTTTTATCATAGGATTTGCATGGGAGCCGTTGAAAATTCTTCTTATATTCATTTATTGTTCGTTAATTTGTTATAAATGAGGTAAAAATTAATTTTAGAACGACCGTCGGTGCTAAAAAAATGGCCAATATTTCATAGATAAATACTTCGATTATTCCAGGATTTTAAATATAGAATCAGGGTCTTATCACTACAGACTTGGATTTGTCCGATTTAACCCAGAAATAATAAAACCTAAACGGGTAATTTAAACAAACATTTTACAAAAACGTGAATTATTAAGTTATTTATTATTTTAGTGTGTAAATAAAATTGATTGATAAATTAAAACACCATTACGGGGAAAATCGGCTTGTTATCAGTTAATTTAAATACCTGTAACAACTAATTTAAACAATTTAATACAATTAAAATTAATTTTGTGTGTTTGTGTAAACTAAAAGCAGCGACGGAGGCGCTGCTACGGACTTTGAATCGCGAATTAGCATCGAGCAAAAGAGAAAGCTAAAATCTAATTAGTTTAGCGGATTTTATTTAGTTTTTACATAGAGGTGGTTAGAAGTTTCTAATGGTATTAGAACATTATATTACAAGAGCGGATATACCCTATGTCAATATATTAAGAGGTTTTAGCCATCTTTTTGTAGATATTAGGGGTTTTCTGCAACCTCATTGTAACTTAATCCAAGAGTAAGGCGTGTTGGGTTCAAATAAATCTATAAATGACGATCAATGACTGATCACTCATTGATTGTGTTTTGTTTTCTTTGTTTTATGTATTACTGTCATTTCTTACTGTTTATAAGTTAATTTCTTATTATAGACCAAGAGCCCAGGGGTGTTAATAAAAAGTGTAATGGCTGGAACCGGTCTCAATTTTTCGTAAATACCTTCCTGAACAAAGATCTGCAATTCTGCCGACTCGTATCGGATGGGTGTCCCCAGGCAGAACGAACTGTATAGGGGTCAAAGGTTCTGCCTAGGACACCCATCCGATACGAGTCGGCAGAATTGCAGATCCTTGTTCAGGAAGGTATTTACGAAAAATTAAACCCGTTCCCAGCCATTAAACAACCATTAACAACACTGAAAGTCAGGTTATGTTTTGAATTTTATTATTTGTTTTTATTTGATATCGTATTTTTTTATTTTTAAAAATGATTTATTTACTTTTTAAGTAGAAATATGGTTGTATCTTATAAATTTACCAACTAAGTGTTGATTTACATTTGTTCGGGAAGTATGAATTAAGTGGAGTTTAAGTTGTTCATTACGTAACGCAATGGATCATAATAGTTCTATGATAAAAGTTTGACGATTTAAATAAATCGTCAGCTATAATTACTTTTTTCCAAAATAAACTGCTTTTTTGTGTCAAGTTTGTATAATTGAATGCGTATTGTTTCATATTATAATATGAAACAATAATATGACACAAAATGCATTCATGACTTAAAGTCAAGACTGTCATCTATTGAAAGACATGGCATTTTCGAAAATAAAAATTCTGTCTTTTGGTTGTCAGACCACAGACCCTGCGCTGTACTCAAATAGCAATGAATGCTTGAAGAATACATCAATGTCCATAGGTCAAATATAGGCACTTAGATCATATTACAACTCTGCAATAATTGGATGAATTAAACAGATTGGAATGAAACGAAACGAACTCAAACAGATCAATATTCATTGTGGAAATAAAAGCGACGCGAGGTTACAAATATTTACAACCAGTGTTGCCTTTTTTATGATTTTATTTACGAAAAAGGTATTTTTTTATACCGAGGTTGGCATAGAGTGGAGGGGAAAGAGCATGGTCGGTCTGAACCAATAGAATTCATTCCCTCACAGATTTTTGGCGTGCTGTCAATTGATTTTAGCCGTGTGTCGTATTATAATTATGTATTTGGGATATTTTTGTTTCATCGTTTTAATGCTATTTTAAGTTCTTATCTGCATTTCTAATACTATTTTAAAAACTTCCAAGGTGTTTTTATCAAAATCAATTATGGACATAAATAACCTCTGTTTCAAAAACGTTAGTTTTGTCTTACAGCGGGGTTTTCTTACTCAATGCTTGCGATAGAAGCAGCTTTATTTTGGGAAACGCCGTTAGAAGGAGAGGCTAAACTAAAACCTTTAAGATCATTTGAACTAACAACTTTATTTCCATAAAGTAGAAACATCCCTACGCTGCCACAAATCATCCACTAAATCAAAAATTGTTAACGGCAGAGCTCTATCGTAATAAGTGTCTTCAAAGAACTTAATCAAGTTGGAATATAGTGCGAGGTCAGAGAGGTACAGATATGATAGACGGGACAGATGTCAGTCATATGGACAAGTAGTATTGTTATGCTTAATAAGACTTAACATATGCTCATCTTGTTGCCTTTGTCTCCTTACAGACTTAGTCTGTCAGACTTAATATGGTCTACTTAAACTATTTTTTTTAAAACCACAAAAAAACTATAAGGAATATTTTGACGAAAAAGGTATTATGAACAGCCTTGCTTCATATGAATAAGAAATAAATAATTAGTAATAGATAATATTATTGATAGTAGGCAGGCTCCGTAGTCGTGGTCTTAGAGCGTCTGTATTTAGAGAGATCTGGGATTCGCATCCCAGGTAAGTTGCATGGCTGTAAACTAGCATTATTAGTTTTATTATTATTAATGATAATATTAATGTTATTATATTATTAAGCAGTATTGAATAAAATTAGCAATGTTATATTCTGAGAAAGAACTAATGCTATATATATATATATATATATATATATATATATATATATATATATATATATATATATATATATATATATATATACATACATAATATATATATATATATATAATATATATATATATATATAATATATATATATTATATATTATATATATATATAATATGTGTGTGTGTGGTGTGTGTGCGTGAGTGCGTGTGTGTTTCATGTTGGTCGACATGACGTTAAGAACACAGTTAAATCACATTATGACATGACTTTGTTAAGAAAGAATTAAAACAATATTAAATTTTAATTTGTTAACAATTTTATTTATGTTCGTTTGTTGTTGTATCACTCACCTACGACGGTATAAATGAGTATTTATTTATCACTTATTTATACCTACGGTAATAAATGAGTATTTATTTATCACTTATTTATACTACGGTATAAAAGTATTTAACACTACGGTATAAATGAGTTTTACGGTATAAATGAGTTATCACTTATTTATACCTACGGTATATAATGAGTTACGTATTTTTTTCTCTACGCGTAAAATGAGTATATTATCACTTATTTACCTACGTATAAATGAGTATTTATTTATCACTTATTTATACCTACGGTAATAATGAGTATTTATTTATCTTATTTATACCTACGGTATAAATGAGTATTTATTTATCACTTATTTACCTACGATAAATGAGTATTTTATTTATCACTTTATTTATACCTACGGTATAATGAGTATTTATTTATCACTTATTTATACCTACGTTATAATGAGTATTTATTTATCACTTTATCACTTATTTATACCTACGTATAAATGAGTATTTATTTATCACTTATTTATACCTACGGTATAAATGAGTATTTATTTATCACTTATTTATCCTACTGATATTTTTATACCTACGGTATAAATGAGTATTATTTATCACTTATTATCCTACGTATAAATGAGTATTTATTTATCACTTATTTATACTCGGTATAAATGAGTATATATTTATCACTTATTTATACCTACGGTATAAATGAGTATTTATTTATCACTTATTTATACTACGAGATTTATTTATCCCTTATTTATTCCTACGGTATAAATGAGTATTTATTTATCACTTATTTATACCTACGTATAAATGAGTATTATTTTACTTATTTTAACCTACGGTATAAATGAGTATTTATTTATCACTTATTTATACCTACGGTATAAATGAGTATTTATTTATCACTTATTTATACCTACGGTATAAATGAGTATTTATTTATCACTTATTTATACCTACGGTATAAATGATATTTATTTATCACTTTTATACCTACGGTATAAATGAGTATTTATTTATCACTTATTTATACCTACGGTATAAATGAGTATTTATTTATCACTTATTTATACCTACGGTATAAATGAGTATTTATTTATCACTATTTATACTACGGTATAAATGAGTATTTATTTATCACTTATTTATACCTACGGTATAAATGAGTATTTATTCGAGAATTGTCCGATTCAGATGCTTTAAGACCCTTTGAGAGACTTTTACAAAGTTTTCAGTCTGTATGAGAGTGTCTGATATCATCGTAGCTACCAGATTGTCATTGCTAAAGTGATAAAACTTAATTAAGATATCAATCTTTATGTTTAGTAGTGCTATACAGAAAATATTTTTTCCATGACTCAGCAATCATCTCGAAAATGTATAATACTCAGAATAATGATTTGGTCAATATGAAATTTAACACGCATACGGTACATTATACTAACAACAAAAGCGCCTTGTCTCGACACCCGCTCGATATTTATCGAATGACATGTATACTTTTTTTTAAATAAACATAAAATCAAATTATATTCTCATAGAGTTTAAGGAAAATCGAGCCAATTATTATGACACAGAAACTGTTCACAATTTGTTGGAAGTTGCACTTAAAACTAATCCTAATAAGATCAAGTTATTTTAGTAAAGTTGAAAATCATTAATCAAACAACAAACTAACTTAGGCTTGTCAGAGTCTAATTAATTACAAGGAGGTGCTGGTCCGCACACGTGTTTTTCCCCTGACTTATGATTCCTTTCAAAACATTCATCATTTCCCGGCAAACAAATGACTGACTATCTATATCTGTTTTTCAACAGGCCTGTGAGACCCAAAAGTTTTAAAGTTCTCAATTTTCTCGTCGATAAAAAAGCCATTCATTATATTTTGTTATAAAAATTATTTTTTATCTTTGTATTTTTATAATCAAAAGAGGTTACAAAGACCAATCTACAGAAGTGTTGGGTTATAAGTGGTCTCGCTAGTTTATTAGTCTTTTATTTGCTTCGTAGCTCTCTTAATGGGCACTGCCATCTCTATGTTATTTGCATATCTTGAACTCTTTCTTAAAAAACATTGAAGAAAGAGTACTCAATTAATTTAAGTCAATTAATTAAGAAAGAGGAATTAATTTTAGGAATCTGTCCTTAAATTAATTAATGTAAAAATTACCAAATTATAATCATTATCCTTAGAATAATACTATACATAGAAGGAGCACTACTGATAACACAAAAGGCGGTTCACTGGTGGACTTAAGTAATGCTGCCACCCTAACAATATACAATATTCTAAAAAAAAGTTGGCAATACTTCCGGTTGCTGAATTATTATGTTCTATTATTAATTAATGATTGATTATTCATAAAATACTAATATAAATATCGGTGCATTACAATATTTAAAGCATTTTAAATTATATTAAAAGTAGTCTTCGTCAACTAAATGTATTTTTTTGTATTCCGCCACCCTTTTGCCATCTAAGACCGGTTTTATTAAATACTTAGGAGGTGTTTTAAGTTATTATATTTGTTCTTTACGATCTTTCTTCATTAATAGATATTAATGACACATATTTAAAATAATGTTTTGTTGTCAGTGCACCAGTCAACCGGCTTTCGTGTTATCAGTGGAATTACAATGTGTTTACTGTCCTGTGCTCCTTCTATATATAGTATTATTCTAAGGTCACAGTAGAGGTTTCTCTGTCTTTAAATTAATTAATGTCAAAATTACCAAATTAAAATCATTATTGATATCCTTTAGGCACTTGTATTAGCAAGTATATAGCCAAATCTTTCAATTTCGTCGCATTAACCATGCTAATATAGACAAAAACAAAATTATCTAAAATAATCCAACTAAAGAGCCAAACCAATACATTAAGACAGACATCCTCGAATCCTAAAAAAAAAAATCTCAACCTCAGGTATCCTTAGCACAGGTACCAATTATTTTGTGAATGACTTTTTCATTCACAAAATACGACTTAAGTTCCGAAATCTTTTAAACGGGTCCATTTTTACGATGTTCTTACAAATTATGAAGCGAGATGTATCCTGTCTGTTTCTGGAACAAGAGTGGGAGTTAAAATAATAAGTTGGAGAAGTTAAAAGACATTTTAAATAAAAAGTTGTCGAGAAGATCAAGTCGAGATGTCAGTGTCGGTCTAGGGACGGAGCTATATTTTAAATACTTGTCCTTTATGATCTTCTTAACTTTTATAAACTCTTTACTCACATCATATATGTCAATCAACTTCAAGGAATTAAAAAAATTAATAATAATACATTCAAATATAAAAAGTAAAAAAAGGATTTATTGTTTTTAAATTTTATTGTACATCATATTAATTTAATCTTTAAAACAATTAGAGCAAAATGTCGGACTAGCGAAATATTGGGTGAATGTGGTAGAGCTTAATAAGAAGAGTTAAAGTTTTAAACTGCAATAAATCAAGTACACACTGTAAGGTAATGTTGTACCACAGACTCGGATGGGTACGGTACGGGTACAGGACGGGTTCGCCTCACAATGTACTCATCATACTTCTTCAGGTTTGAAATCTTTTATTACCCTCTTCTACAATACTTTAACATCAACACTTCATACATACGTCTTTTTTATCTTTGTCTATTACGATATACAATTGTTTACTTTTACAAATCATTTCTAAGTGGGGAAGCTCCGTATGAAAGTTGACAATATTTAAGAAGAACTAAGATGAGCGTTAATGGAGTTCGTCTTAAAAAAAGAGGAAGAAGTCTCTCCACAAAAATATATTTCTTTATAGCAAAGCGCTTTCAACCTAACAAGAGGTCATCATCAGGGCTAACCGACTCTGAGTCTATCTTTGATATCTGATCTATAAGACTCATCTATCACCCACTTCTTTATTCAACGGCTAGCACTGATGATGACCTCTTGTTAGGATGAAAGCGCTTTGCTATAAAGAAATATATTTTTATGGAGAGACTTCTTCCTCTTTTATTGACAATATTTAGTTATTGCGTTTAGCTGGATCTGCACAGTAACACCAGCCTTACAAACTCTATCCGCTCAAGCTTCGCCTAGTTGCCAGATCAGCTTTTAGCTATATACTATAATTTCAAAAGCTGTATATAGACTAAGAGCCCAGGGGTGTTCTGTTAATAAAAAGTGTAATGGCTGGAACCGGTCTCAATTTTTCGTAAATACCTTCCTGAACAAGGATCTGCAATTCTGCCGATCGTATAGGATGGTTGTCCCAGGCAGAAACGCACTTTAGGGGTCAAAATTTACCACCCAAGTTAATAAAAAGTGTAATGGCTGGAACCGGTATCAATTTTTCGTAAATACCTTCCTGAACAAGGATCTGCAATTCTGCCGACTCGTATAGGATGGTTGTCCCAGGCAGAACGCACTTTAGGGTCAAATTTACCACCCAAGTTATAAAAGTGTAATGGCTGGAACCGGTATCAATTTTTCGTAATACCTTCCTGAACAAGGATGTGCAATTCTGCCGACTCGTATCGGATGGGTGTCCCAGGCAGAACGCACTTTAGGGGTCAAAGGTTCTGCCTGGGACATTTGCAGATCCTTGTTCAGGAAGGTATTTACGAAAAATTGAGACCGGTTCCAGCCATTACACTTTTTATTAACAAAACACCTGGGCTCTTGGTTTAATAGAAACGACATACGCCGTCCTAAATAATAAACGGCGTTAACACAAACCGGTAACACACAACAATGTTTGTATTAAAGAACGTTAACACAAATTCAATTTTTAAATTTTAATAATATTTATTTATTTTAATTTAGTCTAAATTAAGTATTATGAGTGATGTAATTAATTGTTTATGTTTAAAAGTTATGTATTAGTATGGCAATGTCCTTATTCCTTTATTTAAAGGCCACTACAGACTAAGGCTCGTATTCAAAGACATTTTCCTTAAGGAACCCTTAAGGCTTCCTTAAGGAGACCTTACAATTCCCTTACCTAAACTTTAAACCTAACATTTTCCTTAAGGAGTTCTATAAGAAACATGTCTTTAAATACGGGCCTAAATATTATTTGTTTATTTAAAAAATAATCAAAAAACAAAGAAAACCGTAAGCATAAATAAATAAATTAATAATAATATACAAATCGGGTACGGGGTGCCTTTAAAACATTTCCTCGCTATATCGGATTCTCTTCGCCCATACTTAGAATATGGAAATCAAAAAATTTATATTGCAGTTCGTCTTGGAACTCGTCCTCAGACAATAACAACATAAATTTTATTCCCAGCAGTCAACCATCCATTTACTGACCTTGCTCGCCGCTATTATACATTAGTGATGTAACAAAACCCGTAGATAATAATAATAATAATATTGTTTTTTATTTTGTTTATAAGTACATAGGTTTGTACAATAGCTTTAAGTCAATAAAACCTTACACCCTATATTAACTATTTAAAACTATCTACTAATTTAGAATAAAATTAAAACAGTTCTTTAAATACAGTGAACTAACATTAAATGGCAAAATAATGGCAGAAATTACGATGATAACACACACAAAGACACATACAGACGGACAACTTTGTGAAACCACTAATGAGGTCTAAAAAACACCTAAATTCGATCTACAATCTTAGGTGAGGAAATGTCAAACAGAGGCTTAGAATTGGATTTTTTCTCAAACACAATAGTTTTTCTATAAACCTACAATATAAATGAGGAAATGTAACAATTATTTGTGTTTCAGAGGCTGAATTGAATTAAGTTAGAACAGTGCAACTCAATACATAACATGGTATAAATAAGGAAAAGAAAAAATAAATAATGGGAGTTGCTTATATTTTTTCCAGACAAAAGTGCCCACCTATGAATTATTTTCGCAGTAATTACTTTTACTAGGAGAAAATGTTACCTCTTATTCCCTTGGGACTAAAAAATGTGTTTTTTTTTCGCTAGGGAGTATTTTATTCTTAATTAGGGTTTAGAGCCCCCAAATCTTAGAGAGGTATTGTTACATTTTTGGGAGCTTTATTCCTTAATTGATTCCGGAGACTGACCACCAAACAATTTTTTTAGTCATTGGCTCAAAATCCATGAAATAAATTTAGGCCGAAATAAGTTTTTTGAAGCGATAAAAAAATTGTTTATTATTTTAAGTCTGTCACCCTCTAAAATTTAAAGAGGAAACCGATAACAAAAAACAATACATATTAAAAAAATATTTTTTTTTTTAACTCCAGACGTCAACGTCTGGATCTCTCGGCTTTCGCCTAAGGAACCAACTTCCTGCTGAGGGAAATAGAACATTTTTTTTAACTCCAGACGTCAACGTCTGGATCTCTCGGCTTTCGCCTAAGGAACCACTTCCTGCTGAGGAAATAAGAACATTTTTTTTAACTCCAGACGTCAACGTCTGGATCTCTCGGCTTTCGCCTAAGGAACCAACTTCCTGCTGAGGGAAATAAGAACATTTTTTATGCCCATGGTTAGTATAATTTACACACAAAAATGGTTATTTAAATAAATGGTTATTTATGGTATCGTGTGGCGGAAATTCGGATAAATCTCAGTACATCAAAACCTTCTTTATGTAGATTCGTCTTGCCAAGCAGTCTAAAAATTGCCCAACAACTCATTCGCTGAATTTTCCTTCGGTAATTCGCCTAAAATCCAAAATGGTTGTCGTTCTAATATTAAAATCACCTAACCCAACTTGCTGCCCAAGGACCTGATGGCTGTTTAATGCATCAGTAATGACGAAGTCCACTTTATTGAAATTCAAAATTTTATTTGCTTAATAACCGGTTCACAAACACTTATACACCACATACGCGTTGACTTGCGTGCGTGTGTTAGATACGAGATACATATGAGTAATTCTATATTTTATCTTACAAGATTTTAAACAAAAATTTAATAACGACTAAACAAATTATTATAATAATAATTGTTGCGGGTATTTTAAACTATTAATATAAATAAAGAATGCATTTAAAAAACTGACGGAGGCCAGTAAGTTGAGCGAATTTCTTTTAAATGTATAGGTTTCAATTTCACTTCCTTGGAATAATAAGGAATATATACATATATATATATATATATATATATATATATATATATATATATATATATTAATATATTATATATATATAATAAAATATATAATATATTATATATATAATATATATATATATATATATATATATATATAAGTATATATATATATATATATATATATATATATATATATAATATATATATATATATATATATATATATATATATATATATATATTATATATATATAAGGAGCACTGCTGATAACACGAAAGGCGGTTCACTGGTGGTCTTAAGTAATGCTGCCACCCTAACAATATACAATTTTCTTATAAAAACGTTGGTAATACTTCCGGTTGCTGAATTATTAAGTTCTATTATTAATTAATGATTGATTATTCATAAAATACTAAATATATATCGGTGCATAACAATATTTAAAGCATTTTAAATTGCAGTTTAACGATTTTAATTAAAATTATATTAAAAGTAGTCCTTGTCAACTAAATGTAGATTCTTGTATACCGCTACCCTTTAGCCATCTAAGACCGGTTTTATTAAATACTCAACAGGTGTTTTAAGTAATTAAATTTGTTCTTAACGATTTTTCTTTATTAATGTATATTTATGACACATATTTAAAATAATATTTTGCTGCTAGGGCGGTACCCCTACCAGTCAACGGGCTTTCGTGTTATCAGTAGAATTATATTGTGTTTACGGTCATATTATGCTCCTTATATATTAGTATTATTCTAAGTTCACTTCAGACTCCAGAGGAAGATGAGGGATAATGGAAATGTTATCGCGGTGGGAAGTAACGAGAAACGAACCAAAAATCTTGATTTCCATACGTTGATACATAGAGACAGATATAGATGTAACTAGAGGGGCACTATTGGTTAAATTTTGAAACAACGAAAAAGTAACCTGACCACATTCGATTATCAAAATAATCAAATAAACACAACAAAAATGCTGTAACTTATATAGCAGAACGTTTAAAATATAAAAAAACATAATCAAGGTGCGGAAAGCCGAAAACAATTTATTGATTACAACCTTAGAATAATACTATATAAAGAAGGAGCACTACTGATAACACGAAAGCCGGTTCACTGGTGCAACTAAGTAATGCTGCCACCCTTACAATATACAATTTTCTACAAAAAAGTTGGCAATACTTCCGGTTCCTGAATTATTATGTTCTATTATTAATTAATGATTGATTATTCATAAAATACTAATATAAATATCGGTGCATTACAATATTTTATGCATTTTAAATTGTAGTTTAACGTATTTATTAAAATTATATATAAAAAGTAGTCCTCGTCAACTAAATGTAGATTCTTGTATTCCGCCACCCTTTTGCCATCTAAGACCGGTTTTATTAAATACTCAGCAGGTGTTTTAAGTTATTATATTTGTTCTTTACGATCTTTCTTCATTAATAGATATTTATGACACATATTTAAAATAATGTTTTGTTGTTAGGTTGGCAGCATTACTTAGTTGCACCAGTCAACCGGCTTTCGTGTCATCAGTGGAATTACATTGTGTTTACGGTCCTGTGCTCCTTCTATATATAGTATTATTCTAAGATTACAACCTTAACTCACTCTAAGAGGAGGTTGTAATAAGGTTACACAGAGCCCCTAAAAACCCTAAAAAGATGTTTCAAGTTTCCTAATGTATTGAGATAGGCTATGCCGTCTCTAGTAATATACCTGTATGGGTTTATACCACCCTATTCCCTATATATTTTGGTTTATCTTATTATTAAAGATTATTTATTTAATTTTTTTTTCAAAGTGCTTTAATTAAATTTAGGGGATATGAACTCAGTAGAATCACTATTTCAGCGAAAAATATGGTTTTAAATGGTTGTCACGAGTATTTAAATTGCGTGATAAGAAGGTTAAAATCGCAATATAGTGTTTTATTTTATTTATTGTTAATTAATGTTACTTTTAAATAATTTTAGTTTGCACAAAAACCAAAATTACCTTTGTAGTACATTAAATTGTTTAAATTAGTTGTGACAGGTATTTAAATTAGCTGATAACAAGCTGGTTTTCACCGTAATTCATTAATTGTAAATCAATTTTATTTACTCACTAAAATAATTAATAACTCAATAAATTCACTTTATTTGTAAAAGTTTTATTATTTTTGGGTTAAATCGGACAAATCCAAATCAGTAGAGATAAGAGCCTGATTCTGTATTCAAAATTCTGGAATAATGAAAGTATTTATCTATAAAATATTTTGGCAATTTTTCCAACAGGGATGGTCGTTCTATTACTTTCTAACTCTTTTATCACAAATTGTGATAAACTGATTAAACTATTGTGATAAAAGTTTTATGATAATTTTATATGAAACCATAAAAGAAGAATCTTCATCGGCTCCAATGCTAATTATATGATAAAAAAAATTGATCACCCTTTCGTTTTCCCTCTATTGGTATTGCCAACCTTACAACTATTTCTTTGAATGGCGAATCACCAACATTGATACCAATCTATATCTAGATTAACATAGGTTAGTATTTGAAAGAAAGTGATTTTTGCAAGTTCATAACAATATTTCCAACTATACCTTCATATGCTCCCGCCCTAATAAACTTAATACCAACACTATTATACAAAGTTTATCAATCTGATGAATTTTTTCAAGAGTAATTCGTTACGGTCTAAGGCGACGAACAGTAAAGTGATACGAAATACGGTGAAACGACACGAAATTATTCGTAGCGTGTAATTACTTGGTCTGTCATAAAAACCAGTTTTACTCTCGTGAAATCAAATATTTATAAATGAACTAATAATACTGTGAGAAATGTCTTTATAAGAATAATTAAGCACAACTTCACAACTTTCTATAATTAATAACTTGCAGTAGTGTAGTCATGAAGAAGATATATTAATGATACGTTGTGCAGTAGTGTAGTCATGAAAAAGATATATTAATGATACGTTGTGCAGTAGTGTAGTCATGAAGAAGATATATTAATGATACGTTGTGCAGTAGTGTAGTCATGAAGAAGATATATTAATGATACGTTGTGCAGTAGTGTAGTCATGAAGAAGATATATTAATGATACGTTGCGCAGTAGTGTAGTCATGAAGAAGATATATTATAATACGTTGCGCAGTAGTGTAGTCATAAAGAAGATATATTAATGATACGTGGCGCAGTAGTGTGGTCATGATGAAAATATATTAATGGTACTTTTAATGACTCCCTTTCGACAAATATTTACTTGGACTGTTAAAAACTGGCACAGATTAGCTAATCGAGCTGTATTGGGAAATTCAAAAACAGCACTGCATACCATAATTTCTGTTTTAATTCCCTTTAATTAAAAATGCGTTAAATTTCATTTAAAATACTAAATCTACGTATGTGTTCTACAGATTTTAATTATTAATGCTGAAAAAGAAGAAGATAAAGGATTAATAATAAAGACTGATAAAACCACTTACTTGTTTTAGATCTGGGCTCTCTAGGTCCGTCTACGGTTACTTTGATGGCTTTGATGTACGTAGCTACTTGGGGAGGCGATGAACCAACCGTTATAGTAAGTGTGAAGCTTTTCCCTGTAACAAGCATAGCAACATTAGTCATTTTGGTCAGTTACATGGAAAACTATATCAATGCGTTGACTGTTGACTTGAGATCAACAGGTGGATACATTCATTTGGTACACATGAACGTCATTGATGGCTGCCTTTACCAGGTGCACACAGCGTATTTAACACGTGATCGTATTGCATACGCATTTAATACGATACTGTTCTTGCACCGTATTTGTTTAGTCGATCGAGTGAGATTTCGTGATAATTGATCCTGCTAAAACATCGCGTATTTTATGAAGAAGGTTCACTTTTGGTAAATAAGGAAGCTGAAAACAAAAAATATATTTAATTAAATTGTGATTTTTTTGTATAATAATAAATTTACACCAACTAAATCATATTTCAAAAGTTATTTGATGAAAAACGGTAATATTTAAGTAAAATAACATTCAACGAGATTATCCGTTAAATACGATCGTCTCTGAAGGTACATTCAGCGTATCGGGGGATCTTATATTCCATCTCCCTAGTTCTAGCGTATACGATTGGATTCCCTCCCCCTCCGCATGGTTTGTTTGCCGTATTTAGATATCGTACTTAATACGATCCGCGGATTTAGAAGTGTTTTCAGATTTGTCATTAAATAAGATTTATAAAAAAAATGTTTTAAAAATATTCTCTGGTAGAGAGCGAAGTGCAGTTTCACGAAGTTGCTTATTTGAAAACGTTTTGCACTTTTGTTTTAAAAGTAAGGAATTCTATTTTATATCATCCTGAGCGGTTCAACATAATGTCTTCTGTGTCACGCATAACTCCTCCTGTGTTCAACTCGAGAGAGTAGAAACTTGGCACCAAAATCAGACATAATAGTCCAACAGCCAGACGCATAAAACCTGACCGACGAGCTTCAAAGGTTTAACGCACTTGATTGAATTCTTTTGGCTCCCCGTTAAAGAATCAGGTAGTCTGCCATTTCAGATTGAAAAATTTGGCCCCTGAGCCCTTTCAATATCCTGAAAATCACCCCATAATCAGTTTTGGCCCTAAAGCTCTATTGGTTTTATCAAGAGTTGAAGGGCTCTTTTATTAATTTTAGTACATTAGAGACAAATCAATAAGTTATAAAGTTCAACCTTTATAATAAGTTTGATAGAACTAGAAATAAAACTGATCTGGGGTCACGGTAGTGCCACTGCCAAGTCTAGCGGTCACTGCATGGTGTACCATCCTTGACAAAATGGCCATCCTACCTTTATAAGATACGAAGGCTCGAAATGACATGGTTCTGACACTTGTCATTCAAATTTAAATAAGACCCTTTAGTATTGCCAACCTAAAAACTTTAATTTAAAACGCCAATGACCGTCTCCAACTTAAACGGACATGACTTATAGCGGGACAGAAAAGTTGATTTCTCTACATTTTTGGATTAAAAACTTGGCGACAAGTTTTTTTCACCACGCTAGTGGTTTTTGGTAAGATAAATTATTAGCTGTGCGAAGGTTGGTATCACTGCTAGTATATAATAGATAATAAATTAGAACTTAGATTTTAAATTCTAGAACTTATAGATTTAAGATTCTAATTAAGCAATTAGACGTATTAGAACATAATCATAAATAAATAAGTAAACATCCCAAGTGATAAAATACAAACAAATTGATGAAGTGAATTGGTGGACAATGAAAAGTTACCTCATTAATCCGACATTGTCGTATTTAATTATAATTTAATGTTAGACATTAAATTATAATGATTATTATTATTTATTTATAATTATATAATTATTTGCTTAACATAGGGCTAAAAATACACATTTTTACGAAATTTAATGTTTTACCCATTTTCACCATTATTTTTTATATCATCATTATATCATCATATTTTTGTTGTATGAAATCAGATTTGTGCTTGATTTTTCGGTAATAATTTAAAAATTACCGAAAATACAAAAGTCAAGCACAGGTGATATGTTTTTGGTTACAAGTCTTAGGGTCGGTCCCCAGGACATCATAGAGACATTATTACTAGAGGGGCCATATAGGTTAAATTTTGAAACATCGAAAAAGTAACCTGACCACCTTCGCTTATAAATATAATCAAATAATCAGTACAATATTACAATAACTTGTATAGTAAAAAGATAACAATACAAACCAAAACAGAATCAATATGAGGGGAACCGAAAACAATTTATTAATTATAGCCTTAACTCACTTTTACAGGAGGTTTCAATGAGGTTACACAGAGCCCCTGTGAGCCCCAATGCAAGATGTTAGAAATTTATAAGGTGATTCGATTCGATGTAAACAAACCAAACGAATTCGGAGGTTATAACCTGACGTTTTTATGAATGACGTGTGACGTCATTGCAGGAATCGGTATAGGCCAGGGGGGTTAACTTAAATAATGCGCGGTCGAATATCCACGGCCTTCTAGAACATTGGATCACCAACAAACTTTTTTTCAGTAATTAGCCAGATTTGTGATAAATAAAGCCTATTTCCGTAATCTGCACGCTCTTTTGATTAATCTCAAAGGTTTTTTCATTCACTCACGATTTATTTTTAATCTAACTTGGTACATACATACTACTGTTAGACGTCAATGTTATCACCTGAATTTGTGTTATATTTTGGCATGTCATAGTTTGTTAACATTGACGTCTAACAGTAGTTATGTATGTACCAAGTTAGATTAAAAATAAATCGTTAAGTGAATGTAATACTCTTTGAGATTAACCAAAAGAGCGTGCAGATTACGAAAATAGGCTTCATTTATCACAAAATCCGGCTAATTACTGAAATTTTGAGAAAAAAAAGTTATAAAAAAAGTTTGTTGGTGATCCAATGTTTCTAGAAGGCCGTGGATATTCGACCGCGCCTTATGAGGAAAAGTTTGGATTCGATTATCGCAAGCTAACTGAAAATAGCGCTGCGGGCGACCGGTGCGGAACAATTCATGACTAACCCCCAATAGCTTTTCCAAAAATGGCTGATTATATTTTTATATTTAAATTATTTATTATTATTACAAAATGATTGTTCTCTGTAAAATCTATCTTTTAGCACGTGTAAAACTTTAGCCACTATTTCATTATTACCTGATTGATTCAATTAAATTAATAAATTACTTGAATGAAAAACTTAAAAATAATCACAAGTGTTCTGTGTAAGATTAAAGTGGTAGGGTTAGTTAGAAGTATAACTATACAAAGTATAAAAATTAAATTTCAAACTGACTGTGGGCATAAAGCGGGAAATTAAGACACGCCCACTCAATTGAAAGGTAGGTCCCCCGCCGTGCTAGTGTCGACCGGAATCCAAATTTTCCCACCATTGAGTCGACAGTCTTACTGTTTAAGTATCTATAGTCTCTGGTATAGGCGTTCAACATTGGAAATTTACTATTTATTCCTGCAATGACGTCAATTCCTGATAGACGTCAATCAATGAACATGTCAAAAAAAATTGAGTTCATTCATAAAAACCCTCCAATAGAATCATCTTATAAATTCCATCAGCTTGCTCTTAATGTATTTAGTTAGGCTATGCCCCCTCTAGTATATATCTCTATGCACGACATAGAATACTCATAGATAAGAAAGGAAACTATTGATAACACATTGATAATAGAAACGAGTTTCACACACAACTGATAGCAAAGAGAAGGGACATCTTGTGGCTGGGTGACCGCAACAATGTGGTTAACAAAAACACTATTACAGTTTAAAGTGACAGTTTCTAAACAAAGATTTTTTATTCTAATTATATACAGAACTACTGATAAAGATAGTTATTTAGAATCATTAGACAGCTTTCTCGCTTTTTTCAATAAGTATACACAGAATATACTATAGTATTCCATTCGATATCTGTTCTTAAAAGAAAAAAAAACAAAAGTAGAAATAAAAATAGGGTACAGGGTACCTCGGTACTTAAGCTCACAACTTCAAGCTTAAGTTTAAGCTCAGAATGTCATGATTTACCAGAGCTTAAGTTGGTATTTCTTTGGTATCGCTAACTTCTAAAATAGACTTAGAATAATACTAATATAGAAGGAGCACATAACTTCCAATGATAACACGAAAGCTGGTTTACTGGTGGTCTTAAACAGGGATACCACCTAAACAACAAAACATTATTTTTGCTGAGTATTTAATAAAACCGGTCTTAGATGGCAAAACGATAGCGGAATACAAAAATCTACATTTAGTTGACGAGGACTACTTTTAATATAATTTAATCAAAAAACGTAAAACTACAATTTAAAATGCTAAAAATATTATAATGCACCGATATTTATTAGTATTTTTATGAATAATCAATCATTAATTAAATAATAGAATATAATAATTCAGCAACCGGAAGTATGCCAATTTTTTTAAAGAAAATTGTATATTGTTAGGGTGGCAGCATTACTTAAGACCACCATTGAATCGCCTTTCGTGTTATCAGTAGTGCTCCTGCTATATTTCGTATTATTATCAGACCATAGAATTTTCTATCCGAACTTAAAGCTTAACATTGATTCGGTCTCACTACACTCGACCTCAAAATAAAATATAATGAAAATCAAGGGTATTATATGTTTTAACTTCATAATTAGTTATTAATTATAAATTTAAGATAGATACTTAAACAGTAAGACTGTCGACTCAATGGTGGGAAAATTTGGATTCCGGTCGACACTAGCACGGCGGGGGACCTATACCTTTCAATTGAGTGGGCGTGTCTTGATTTCCCGCTTTTTGCCCACAGTCAGTTTAAAATTTAATTTTTATACTTTGTATAATTATACTTCTAACTAACCCAAGCACTTAAATCTTACACAGAACACTTCTGTTAATATTAAGTTTTTCATTCAAGTAATTTATTACTTTAATTGATTCAATCAGGTAATAATGATATAGTGGCTAAAGTTTGCTAGTGCTAGAAGATAGATTTTGGCATTTAATGCAGCCTGTATTTTAATTACATCAGCAAGATGCGCACATGTGATTAAATGTAATTACCTGATAAAATCGACTAAATCAATAAAATAATTAAATGAAATTTACTTATCTGCCATCAGTTTCGTTCTTTGGAAGTTTTAAAAAGGTTTCTATTTACTTTTAGTTTCTGAATTTTGGAAATACAGAACATGCAACGGCGAACCGTTTTTGTGAAAAATACATACAGAGGACAATCATTTTACAATAATAATAATGTAGCTGTCAATAACCAAGATTTGCCATGGTATTCATAAATTAAATATAAATATAATCAGCCATTTTTGGAAAGCTTATTGGGGTTAGTTCATGAGTTGTCCGCACCGGTCGCCGCAGCGCTACTTTTAGTACTTGCGATAATCGAGTCCAAACTTTTTTCCTCATTTAAACACATGAAACGGATAATTTAGGTGGTAAATTTCCGGTTTCAGAATTTTAATGCAAACAACTTTTCCTGCATGTCAACGATATTAATGATGAAAAGTAAAAAAGTAATGCAGTAGATCAAATACTCCGGGAAATACTTTTTTATATTATATAAATGTCCCTTCAGCAACTGCAGGAACAATTTCACTCTGATGCTATGGACATATTTTTACAGGTTTAACATACATTAACGGATCAACATAATATTTCAGTAGAGCCTTCAACAGTTCTATTGTCCTCATCAGTTAAAGTGTAGTCTGAAGCCCATAAAATAGATAGATAAGCTAAGCTAGAATAATGCTTAATTGCTTAAAAGTCCCATTCTTTCATAAGTTTTCAGCTTTAATTTATAGTTTGAGCGACAATTGTTTTTCTATCAGAGGGAACTCGCGGCAGGAAATGATTTAGCAAGTTTCGCTGCATCAGCAAACTAAGTTGACAACGAGACAAAAACCTGAACCTAACTACGGTTCCTTTTTCTCGAAGTTTATTTTTTGTACCAAGTTTCGATAATTGTTTATCCGTGACATCATTTTTGATGGAATTGAAAAATATCCGGTGCGTATTGCCTCGGAACTTTTTGCTAAGCTCATACTCATTACTCCAGAGCCGCTTCGGTTGTTTTCAAGCAGTTAAAAAAATCTATTACATTTCCAACGGTCACCCATCTACGTACTGATCATTCTCGATGCTGTTAATGCTAAATACAAGCGATCCATCAAAAACAATGGATTTAGGAGCCGTATTAAAATAAAGCTCTGCTTACTTCATTACTTTACATATAGTCCAAGAGTCAGGCGAAACAGAATCGATCGACTGCAAAAAGGATAAATTTGTGCCGAATTTCAGGGAGGTCTTAAAAACTCAGGGGAGGTCTTAAAAATAATTCAGGGGAGGTCTTAAAAACTCAGGGGAGGTCTTAAAAACTCAGTAGAGGTCTTAAAAACTCAGGGGAGGTCTTACAAACTCAGGGGAGGTCTTAAAACTCAGTAGAGGTCTTAAAAACTCAGTAGAGGTCTTAAAAACTCGGAGGAGGTCTTAGAAACTCAGGGGAGATCTTAAAAACTCGGAGGAGGTCTTAGAAACTCAGGGGAGATCTTAAAAACCTTGGATGAGGTCTTAGAAACTCAGGGGGATCTTAAAACTCGAGGAGGTCTTAAAACTCAGGGAGATCTTAAAAACTTGGATGAGGTCTTAGAAACTCAGGGTAGGTCTTAAAAACTCGAGGAGGTTTAGAACTCAGGGGAGAAAAACTCGGATGAGGTCTTAGAAACTCAGGGAGATCTTAAAAACTCGGATGAGGTCTTAAAGACACCTGAAACTGAGTCCAAGAGCCGGACCAGATAAAATTTGACTCATTTTGTACTACTTTAAACCGAATTTTTCTATAATATACATTAAATTATGAAGGAAAAGCAGTCTGCTTATCCAGGGAGGAGCCCTTCATATGAATGCACTCGCTCAAAATATTAGAAAATCGCACAAATTCCACTTTTCTTGTATGAAGTTGTATGAAGTAGTTCCCTGAGGGTCGGGTGCAAAGCTTAAAGAGAACATTTTATAAAGATGATAAACTGTCCTATAAAACAAGTGTTTTTTCATCAAAGTCGGATAACTACAAATAAAGTAATGAAATGTTAAATGGCCAAAAAAATGCACAGCCAATAATTTTTAAAAGAAATTCGCCGACTTCGCATAAATAACCATTTTTTCAATAACCAAGCCATAAATAATTTTGGTTTAAGTTCCGATTTTAATGATTAAACACTCGTTTTTTTGGAAATGGTAATGTGGCGGACTTCACTGCAAATATAATATTATTGTTTATTATTTTCAATATTTTTGAAATGTCAATTTTCATAAGTATATAGTAATGTCAATAGTTTTTTTAAGTAAAATAATGTTTTGTTGTGCTTGAATAAAATTCCTGTTATCTGTTTGTAATTTCAAGTTTCTATATAAAATAGTATACTCGGTATCGCGGCACAGCCATAGTAACAACAATGATCTCGTCGTGTTTTGCAGACGACCCACAGGGAACCACTTAATTAAGGAAAAACTGAAATTTTGTGGGATTTATAAATTTTGAGCATGCGCATTCATATGAAGGACTCCACTCTGGATAGGCAAACTATATTTTTTCATCATAATTTAAGATATATTTTCAAAAAAAAAAATAGTTTTGAGTAGTACAAAATGAGTCACTTTCTTCAAGTCCGTCTCCCTGGACTAATATAAACATAGAGATATTATATTACTAGAGGGGCCCTATTGGTTGAATTTTGAAACCTCGAAACAGTAACCTGACCACATTCGATTATCATTATCATCAAATAAACAGAACAAATAAACAGTAAATTATATAGTAGAATGTTTAAAATACAAATCACAACAATCTGCGGGAAGCCGAAAACAATTGATTAATTATAACCTCAACTCCCTCTTAGAGGAGGTTTCAATGAGGTTACACAGAGCCCCTGAGAGCCCACTAAAAATGTTTCAGGCCTCTCAATGTATTAAGATAGGCTATGCCCCTCTAGTATATATCTCTATGAATATAAAGGAATACACTTGTATTCCTTTATTGAGTAAAAATCATCCAAATTTTTACTCAATTGGATGATGATTAAATGTTTACTTTTCCTCATTTATACCGTAGGTATATATTGGAAATGTATGTTTTCAATTCAATTAGGGATTTCACCTAAATTGTTCTTTTTTAGTGTTTTATTTAAAAAACTTAAACATGTTATTCAATAAAAATTAAACAAATGCAGACGAGATAAACATGTTTTGTCTGTGACAGACGATTCTAATAAAGCTGCATAATTTATTGATATTAGTACTATTTGTTTTTTAACAGTATTTTGATCATAGAGTTTATAAACTAGAGGGGGCGTAACCTATCTCATTACATTGAGAGGCCTGAAACATCTTTGTGGGGCTCTCAGGGGCTCTGTGTAACCTCATTTAAACCTCAACAAAGAGGGAGTTAAAGTTATAAAAAAATTATTATTTTTGGCTTCCCGCACATTCCAAGTATTTTGATTTTTATATTTAACGCTCTACTGTAAAAGTTACTGAAGGTTTGTTCTAATTATAAGATTGTATTTATTAGCGAGGTGGTCAGGTTACTTTTTCGATGTTTCAAAATTTAACCTATAGGGCCTCTCTAGTAATATATCTCTATGTATTAGATAATGTATGATGAATAGATGTCACTCCTAGGCTAGAGAGTGATTTCTGGTAAAGCATTATATCAAGTCAATGTGAAACCGCAAGTTGAGCCACACACGATGTTCCGTTACTTTACTATTCTAACATTCAACATCCCAGTGTCCAAACAACCACGGAGGTCGAGTTCTGTCTTTAGCTCAATAAAAACAACTCCGTATTTACAGAATATGTTTGCAAGTATATTATTACAAATAAATCAGGGCCCCGTTTCACGAAAGTACAAGTCTTGTATTTACAAAAATTGTAAAAAAAATAAAATTGTGCAATTGTATGAGTGCTACCAAGGACTGGTAGCTATAGTACAAGTGTACAATTGTACACTTGTACTATTGAAGCATTTTTCAATTTAATAAACAACATTTTGTTGTCGATTACTATTACTCATACACACACACACACACACATATATATATATAATATATATATATATATATATATATAATATATATATATATATATATATATATATATATATAATAAAATATATATAATATAATATATTATATATATAATATATATATATATATATATATATATATATATATATATATATTATATATATATATATATATATATATATACTAGAGGGACATAGCCTAATACTGAGAGGCCTGAAACATTTTTAGGGCGCTAAGGCTCTGTGTAACCTCATTGAAACCTCTCTAAGAGTAAGTTAAGGTATAACAAATCAATCGTTGTCGGCATTTCCCGCATTGTTTGGGATTTGTTTTCTATTATAAACGTAGTATTATAAAAATTACTGTATTTTTTAATGTTTATTTCATCATACTAATACTTAAGGGTGTTCAGGTTACTTTTTTGATGTTTCAAAGTTCAACTAATAGGGCCTATCTAGTAGTAGACGGGGGTTCAACACCCCGTCCACACGCAGTAAAATCGGTGTCCACGATTGAACCTGGTGTTCAACCCTGTATTCAACACATCGTGTAGACGAGGTAATTGTCTTGTAAATTTTCTACTTAAGTCCGAACCTATAGGTATAGACTGTGTTACAAGTTCATTTTATTAATATAAAACTTAGTTTTCATCGTCAAATTTTAGTTTATTAATGTCTAGTGGTCAATACGAGTTTGTAAAACGTTAGTCATAAATATTACTTGTAATTACAAGTCTACACTTGCACATTAGCGAAACTAATTTCTGACAATTATTAGTAAACTTGTAGCTTTTCACTTGTAGTATAATAGACTTACACTTTTGTCAAACGGGGCCCTGATGTTATTATAAACAGCCTCATGGAGAATATTGTTGTATCCATTGTGTCAAAATTACAAATATAATACATTAGGAATGAGCAACAAGTCTAATGATTTAGTAGTATATCAATGCGATTAACATGACATAACAGTGTCATCAGCAATTAAAATAAATTAAATTGTAAACAATTTAGATTGCCTTTCCATAGTTTATTTGTGATAACGTCGTCGAAACAGAATAGATCGACTGCGAAAAGGATACATTTGTGCCGAGTTTCAGTGAGGTCTTAAAAACTCAGGGAAGGTCTTAAAAACTCGGAGGAGGTCTTAAAAACTCAGGGGAGGTCTTAAAAACTCGGAGGAGGTCTTAAAAACTCGGAGGAGGTCTTAAAAACTCAGGGGAAGTCTTAAAAACTTTGTAAAGGTTTTAAAAGCTCAGGGAAGGTCTTAAAACTCGGGGGAAGTCTTAAAAACTTAGGAAAGGTCTTAAAAGATCAGGGAAGGTCTTAAAAAACTCAGGGGAGGTCTTCAAAACACCTGAAACTGATAATTCAGGTGAAGTTCCGGTATGGGATTCTTACTGCAAACACAATACTTTACCAATATACCATGGTATAGGAGAGGAAAGTAAAAACATACGCAGTGTTGCCACCCAGGCCCAGCGTGTGTTTATATCCTATACTTCAGATGTTATCAATAATTATTACAAAGAATTACCTTCAAACAGCACTATTGCGAGCAGTTAGGACATATCGATTAGAACTCGTTATGTTAAAATAGATTCCATTTCATATTCTGTTTGATTTACCTAGTATTACAACTTCTTCGAATTAATTTATACTAATCTAATGTCACTAGAAATTTAAGTATCAAGATTCCATTTAGTTTGTAACATAACCAAGTATGAGAATCACTAATTGTTACCAATTTTTGCATTTACTCAAAAATTGTAAACCCAAATGGTCGGCAGAAAATGTAGGTTTCGGCCGACCTCCCCCCCTCCAAATCAATTTGAGAGGATTTTGTAAATCTACATAAACTAACGAATACCTCGATACTTTTTCGGACACGTTTCGTTCGTCCTCAGAATGTGATGTTTAGCTAAAACATAAGCAGGGTTACTTTAAGAGGTTCTTCTCCGGAGGTATATATCAAAATTATGGGGGGGGGGGAGTATACACAGTTGTAAAATTGTTGACTATGGACAGCCGTCGGCTCTATAAGCACAGATAGCAATATATTTATTCCTATCGCAAATAATTATATATATTTATTCCCATAGTATAATAAAATATTTTAAAAATAAAAATAATTTTAAAAAATCGGGTACTGGGCACCTCGGAACTTTTCCTTGCCATAGATGAGGATTCGCTACCGATCGTTCGTTCATTAAATTTAGCCACTTGCTCACTTCGCTCTCGCTCTTGTCCTCATAATAATATGATCATCAAAAATTACATCGCGCAAAATGTATTTATGGACTCGCTTTACTCGCACAAAAAATGTGAATCTAACCGTTTCAATTCCAACGGTCACCCATCTAGGTACTGATCACGCTCAATGGTGCTTTACGTCAGAAAAACCGTGAATACATTAATCGCATTGAAATAAAATTTTAGGATTATTATTTATTACATAAAAGAACTGATACCAAATATCAACTCAATTGCATCATTTTTGGCTTTTAACAATGGCAATTAAAAACCTATTGATATTATACTATAAAAGTTAAATTAAAACAAATTTGTTATTTTAACGCATAAAATTAATTATATGTATGTTACTATACATGAGTTCCATCCAAATATATATATATTATATATATATATATATATATATATATATATATATAATATATATATATATATATATATATATATATATATATATATATATATATATATATATATTATATATATATATATTATATATATATATATATGTATATATTGTAATGTGTTAGTAATAAATGACTAATACGAAAATATAATGAATGATAGTACGAACCTCTGCCCGAACGTCCTATAAATCTGAGATCATTAAATTTAGCCACTGAATTTTTCATCACAGCCGTGGAATTTCTTAACTCTGCGCACCAATTTTCATCGTTTCCAGCTCTTATTGTGACAGGAGTGTTATCTGGTACATCACCAAGTGCAACCACTTTAAAGCCGACCGGTAACGTTTTGTTCGATCTCCAGTGCGATGGCAATGCCGAACACATGAAGTATGGTGAGCCCGTCCTGATCAATTCGCCGGGGTGTTCGTTCTGTGCTTCGGTCACCAGGTGTTCCATAAACCACGGTCCTTTTTCTTCGGGTGGCGGAGGACGCCGCTTCTTGTCCGACATTATACCTACGTTCCGCACACTTCACTCGATCACTAAAAGCACTTAACTGAAGACCAACTTGTTGCTCTAGAGCCTCCTCCTCCTCTATCACTCCTCCTACTAACACTTTGACTCCGCCTACCGAAATCTCAATATCTTCCATAACTGGAAAACTAGTAACAAAATGCATTCGGCATTCGTCCATTTTATGAACTTACGACTTCGCAAAAAAATTTAAACCTAAATCAAGAGAACTCTGATTTAATCCGTTTTTCAAAAGGACTAATAAAAAACACGGTAAATTCAAATAAATAAATTCAAACAACCGTTTTCATTTATCAGCTAACAGATAGTAATTTACAATAGGTTTTATCCATCTTAAAAGGCAAAAATCAAATTTTATATTATAAATATAATATTATACATATATTAATAATTATATGTATTATAAATCTATAACAAATTTAAAACATTTAACAATCTATTTTAGATACAAAATCTTTCCAACTCTGAGTTGAGCAAATCTCCTAATTATATTTTGTATTTAAATACTTCACAAACATTTATTTAAATACATCATTTTTCAGAGGCAGTCTGTGAAATGGTCATTTTAGAGCATAAAAAACATAGTTGAATTCTATTTTTTAATAATAATAATAATATCCGTTTATTGGATTAAATTGTTACATATTAGTATTACAGCTTATTACATTTATTATTTTCTTTACAATTCATCCAATCAGCTATAGCTGAGGATTTTTTTTATACATGTATCAGTTTTAATCATTTTTAATTTATTTTATTTTTTTTATGATTTATTTATTCTTGATTTTTCATTTATTTTTATTTTGATGGTACATTTTATTTACTTATTTATTTATTTTTGTACAATTGGAGGCTTCACGTACATTAAAATAGAAAGTAACTTTATTTATAATTCGTCATTCAAATTTCTTTTTAATTTACTTCTATTTCACTTCTTAAAACTATTAAAATTAGGCTAAACCTAATGATTTAAGATACTAAATGAAAATAAAAATTTACAAAAATTCAATGTTATTATTATTGAAATTATTAATTTTTAATTACAAGTTTAATTATTTATTCCTAATTTAGAATTAATTAATTTATAGGATTTTAACAAACTAGACAACTACAGTTATTATAGATACATGCATTAACTTATACTTAAAATAGTAAATAAAATAATACAATAAATTAGACATTAAATACTAATCATTTTGAATAGAAGTGGCTTATTAGATTTGTAGATAATGTTTATAAGGACTTTTTCTAAATAACACCTAATTTAAATAAATATAATTTTCATTTAGGTTTAACTTAATTGACATGCAATATAATACTAAAATAACAACAAAAATAACTAACTCAGAAAAAAGGTCATTAATAAATAATTCTATGCAGTAATTTATTTAACTTAGGTATGCTCAATATTTTATCTTAATTATTAATTATATTTCTTTGTAAATACCAACTTATATGTATGCATATACAGACATACACATACATATATATTCTTATCTATTTTTTAATACAACACAAAAAATATTTCTATCACACTTACACTGGGAGAAAAAATAATCACTCGGATAGTTAGTTACCAAAAGTGCAAAATTAGAGTGTAAGTTTTGTTTTTAAGCGCTTTAATCAAGCTATACAAAGTTAGAAAAGCATTTTATAAACAATATCAACATTCAATTGCTTTTTAAACTATAATCCGGTTGATCAATTGATAACACTAGACGCGGGTTTTGCAATAATCCGGGTTATCTTTAATCTCAGTACCAAGGATGTTGAATAAAGGGGATGACGCATGAAGGAACATTTCTGACCCCATGGAAGTTGTATGAGGTAGAGAAATAGGAGCAAACTTACCTTCCCCATGGTTATAATGAAAAAACTAATAATGAAAAAATTATAATGGTTAAAAGACGGCAAACGTAGGTTATGTAGCAAGGATGTCGAGTTTGCTTTTAAACTTTCTTCTGTGCTTCTTGTAATTGTATATTAGTGGTGCTTGTTAAGTCATTGTACTTATTTAATTTTAAATTATGGACTATACTTTGCCACTTCAGTGAGTGAATTTAAGCGTGTTTTGTTATAAACTTCTCAAGCAATAAACAATGGGAAACCATTGAGAGGTAAGTTTGCCTCTAAAATTTAAGACCTGCACTGTTATAAGAATTGTAAGCATGCAGTTTGTACCAAGCATGTGTAGTTGGTTTCTGACGTGTGTTTTGTGTTGAATTCTCTCAATTTTTTGGTTTTCGATGGGGTCATTTTTTTCTATGACAAATCGACTTAGTGCGTCATCCCCTTTATTCAAGATCCAAATAAAGGCTCAGTTCACGCCTCGTAAAACATGATTTTAATCTATGACTAGGACTTGTATAAAATAGGACTTGTTTCTCGTCCAGGTAAAATATATCAAGTACCTTAATATACACCCAAGTGCTCATTAGGATACTCATTTCAGATACACCCAACCCGAAATAACAACAATAATATGGTCCTAATATGGTCCTAGAATTTCGTCATGATCGTCTAATTCTTACTTAGATAAGTTAGTTTTGTTAACACTTTTGGTAACAGGAAAGGATAACTAAACACTAACTCTGGATAGTTCTAAAATTAAGTCCAAAGAAATTTGACTACATTAGCAGCAAATTCTCTTTGAAAAAAATCGCAAATAAAGTGGCTTATGCATAGCGGGCTCGAGAGTGGGATACAAATCTGTTTTAGGTCCTAGATAAAACTTTGAATCTAAGTTGTTTCACGTAATTTGCTATCTCTATTTGGCTTTATAAGATATCTCTAGGATATTTAAAAATGTCTTACATTCATGAATACAGATAATTAATTTTCGCGGCTGCAATTTCACACACTAAACATACAGAGAGATCATTAATAGTTAAAACTAACTAAACTAGCAAAATTGAACTTCATTATGGCAAAGCGCTTTTAACCTAACTAGCGGTCATTATCAGTACTGAACCATTAAGATGTTAAAGAAGAAGAGAAGTGAGTGTATATGCTTTTCATTAGATTTAACTATAACACTCGGAATAAAGCATCAAAGAGATAACTAATTAGCTGAACACAGGAGTTTCTCCAAGATCTTAATAACACTGCTCGTAACTAATTTTTTCTGTATTTTTCTAAGGAAATGCACTAAAACCTTTAAAGATAAACACTAAGTTTAAAAGTTTATTTAAAAGTTTTAACACCTTTAAATTAGAGAATTGGCTAATTTTAGAGGCTTAGTTTTGTATAAGCAACTGAAAAATACAGACATAATGAGTTGCGAACAGTGCTTGATAATTTATAAAGCAGTGCTCAAGTTATAAAGCATGAACCGGAACCTTAAGAAAATTCGCCCAACTTGCGGACGAATTTGACCTCCACGACGATTTTTCCGGACGAAAGGCGGAAAAAGGCCTTAACGAATATTATTTGGTTGGAAGGGAGGTTCAAGAAGCTAGTCTTCTTGAATACTAATTCGTATATTCTTACGGAACTTCTATTTCGAAACTTGGCGGAACGCTTTATATTTATATTTTTATAAAAGTATTTTATAAAAATACTTTATTAAAAATACTACGCTTTATATTTTTTAAAAGTAAAATACGTTAAGGCGTTTTTAGCAAATTTTCTTTTAAAAAAATCGCTTATGTAGCTGCGAGTCCGAAGTAATGAGGACGCAGGCGTAGCAAATTAGATCTGACGATGAAACGTTCCGAGGTATCTTGTATCGGATTTTTGTAATGAACGGAGGACGTGATGGTGCATATTAACGCTTAAATATAAAAATGCAGTTAGTTTGAGGGAATTTCCTTGTTTTGTTGTAATATGGAGGCAGTGGTATCTTCTTTAGGGTCTCGTTTATATGGACAGCGCCCTACTCCCTAAATGTTTTTCTTAGATAATGATCTTCCCTCCAAAATATTCCTGTCTATTATTTAAATTAATACCATCAAAGTAAAGAAAGGAGGATGGGGTGAGTGGGGGCAGTGGGGGCAGTACAGGCCTGGTATTGGCTTGCGGCTGCCCGGTTCATTACCGGTATTATCCCAATTAGTGAGTTATTTAAATTGACAAAACCTTTCTTCACGAAACGACTGTCATAGTATTTCTACACAGGTTGAACCCTTTTCAATAGTTTAGAAACATTGATTTGGTTGGGTCTGCTGTAGAATATATTTCGAATCCACGCATTGATAGGTTTGCATCACAAAAAACATACTTTTGAGGACAACTAACTCGCCAAAAACGCTAGTTGAAAAAAACAAGTCTTGCGTGAAAAATGAGATCAGCTTATTTTATTTTTCAATAAGCTAGCATAATAATGAGATCAGCATATTTTATTTTTAATAAGCTAGCATAATAATGAGATCAGCATACTTTATTTTTAATAAGCTAGCATAAAAATGAGATCAGCATATTTTATTTTTAATAAGCTAGCATAATAATGAGATCAGCATACTTTATTTTTAATAAGCTAGCATAAAAAATGAGATCAGCATATTTTTAGTTTTTAATAAGCTAGCATAATAATGAGATAGCATACTTTATTTTAATAAGCTAGCATAAAAAGCCTTTCACTTTGTGACTTGGCAAGTTGAAATTTTAATTTTGATGTTCTCTAGGTCTTATATAGCAAGCATTTAATACTGTCCTCTACTTTACTCAATTTAAACCGCTTCAATAGAGGATACATTTTTGTCTCAAAGACAAATCTCAATATTATTAGTTTTTGAGTTCTCTACTTGGCTGCGCTAGTAACCTGTGGTTTTCATTACACTTGAAATTTGATATTAGGATTAACTTTCGTTTTCAATAGTACATATTAGTTTTTCATAATTATTTATGAATTTGAAGATTTAGGTCTTCCGGTGGTGACCGCGTCAATGTAGATGAAGAATCCGACGTTTCGCTTCCACTGTGGGAGGCATCTTCAAAGGATGTAGGACATCATGGATAGAAACGCAATGCTCTACAAAACTGAACATCAGAAGTTCAGTTTTGTAGAGCATTGCGTTTCTATCCATGATGTCCTACATCCCTGAAGATGCCTCCCACAGTGGAAGCGAAACGTCGGATTCTTCATTTACATTGACGCGGTCACCACCGGAAGACCTAAATCTTCATGACAACAACCGCGGAAGCCTACGCAGTTTATTATTTATAATAAACTAAAACTAAAACCCCTTCATTATTCTCACAGCCATAGATCTTAACCCTGGACATTAAACCAAGTATAATAACCCAAAACAAACTTTCTCAAAATTCACAAATTCAAATTTGTTTATTGTGTTAAAATATTTGTTGACATTTGTAATATAATTTTTTTGAGGTAGTAAAAAAATTGAGCACTTTATTGGACCGTTTTTAGGATGAGAAGCCAATCATTATTGTTATAGGAGGTTATAACCTCCTATCTCCTATAACAATAATGTATAATAAATATATTTAGTAAATTTTACCTCCGCCGAGGACAATAATGAATGTAAAAAAAACCTCCTAGGACGTAAAAGTAATTCATATATTGCCGCCATTACTGTAGCGCGTTCAAAAAACAATCTGTGTAAAACCTTCATGAGGTTTCTTTAAAAACGTTCATTTTGTTTCTGTTTTTGTTCGTAGACTATTTTTTTCGTTTTTAAAAGGTGTTCTATTGTCAATTTTTGTGTGTTTATATGTAAAGCTTTTACGTTTTTGAGTAAAAGTGTGAAGCTATGGATGAATTCAATGACGACGATAATATGGAGTTAATTGGACGTTTGTTTTTTTTCAATTAATTATATAGCGCAGTTTATTTAATGAGTGCTACCTCAAAAAAAAAAAATAGTGTATGCCATCCGGCTGAGAATGTCTTTATGTCTTGGCAATTTTTCCCGACTCGCTTCGCTCGTCGGTAAATCTAATTGCCGTGACATAAAGACACACTTCTCAGCCTTATGGCATAAATAACTATTTTAACCTACTTCCACATGGACACAGTTACATCTGTTGACAAACTTTATCTACAGAAAACTTCGTATTTACATCACATCTTGGCACAGGTTCGGTGATATCTCTGGTTAAAACTGAAAATAACTGTCTCCACGCGAAACGCCCCCCCCCCCCCCTTAAATGCATTACAAAAATGCCCTATTGGTTGAATTTTGAAACATCGAAAAAGTAACCTGACCACATTTGATTATCATTATCATCAAATAAACAGAACAAAAAACAGTAAATTATATTAATATAGTAGAAAAGTTTAAAATACAAATCACAAACACAACAATACGCGAAGCCAAAAACAATTGATTATTATAAACCTCAACTCCCTCTTGGAGGAGGTTTCAATGAGGTTACACAGAGCCCCTGAGAGCCCCACTCTAGTATTAAGATAGGCTATGCCCCCTCTAGTATATATCTCTATGACTGACGAGGCAAATCCGAGGAAGGCAAACATACGAGTCAGTAATGTTTTCTTTCCTGCCTCGTTCCACACAATATTTTATCTGCGAACAGTAATAAATCAAAACTAGCATTGTTGAAAAAAATATTATCATTTATTTTAAGCAAAAAGTAAATGAATATAGATACAAAATTAAAGAGAAGAGTTAACAAATTGTGAAACAAATGTCTTCATTATTTGGGGTTTATAATCATGGTACAAATACTATTGTTAGAAATATAAATACCTGCTTGTTGGTGTTAAATTTGTTGATGTACTTCTTCAACTGTATACGTAAATTCATTTGATTCAACATTCAATTCATTTGTATTATTTTCAACTTCAACCGCAAAAGTTGGTGCAGCAATGCCACTTGTACTGGGTTCTGGCTCTTTTAAAATAGAATGAACAATTTTATTTAAACTGTATTAAATAAGGATTCGTATGATAAAAGTAGTAAATGACTTGACAAAAAAATATGAGATAATAAACTCAAGACAAAAAGTGTTGCCTTTAATATAATCAATAAAATTTATTTCTAATTAAAGATTTACATTACAAATTTAAATTTAATAATGTAATACTATTTATTATATAAATTATTAAATAAATTTAATAGCCTTTTATTATTAACTAATCATGTTTACAAAAATTATCTATTAACTTTCTTTAGCAGCATAGGCAGGGGCGGCTGGGAAATGTTATTTAAATTTACATATTCATTTGATCAAAGCGTTGTTTTAGGTAATTATATAGTTTTTTTAGTTTATTTATATAGTTGTCTCGGCTTGGTCTCGGTATAATAAGAGCTATAAGCTCCCTAGGCCTAGACCTAAGGATTTATAAACCTTAGTTAGAAGTTTAGCGAGAAGCTAAGGATAAAATATCCCATTTTACTCACTTGATGCACAAGTAACTATTAAAACCTTAAATATAAATAACCTCCGTTCCAAAAAGAGGTAAGAGAGATACTTAAAGCGCAAGCAAGATGCGGCGGAAGCAACTTTATTTTGGAAAACATTGTATTAGTCTTCTGCATCTAACTGTTAGTCTAAGAACCAGATACTACACATGCAACACGTTAGATTGAATTTCAGCACCTTGAATAGCGATCTGCCATATTAGAGAGCGGAATTTTGGCCCTTTGTTATAAAAAAAAAAATATTTTTCGGATATCACAACCAGACCTAAAGATTAATTTTTGCATAGAGATATTATAACTAGAGGGGCCCTATCTGTGAATTTTGAAACATCAAAAAAGTAACCTGACTTCTTCGCTATATAATTTAATGAAATAATCAGTACAAAATTACAGTAACATATATAGAAGAACGTTAAAAATACAAATCAAAACACAAACAATGTGCGGAAAGCCGAAAACAGTGGATTTATAATAACCTTAACTTACTCTCGAAGGAGGTTTTAATGAGGGTACACAGAGCCCCAAAACGATGTTTCAGGTCATCGTTTTATTATCAACAACAACAATTATCAATGTTGTTTCTCATAAAACATATTTTTTCATTACTTTAGTTTAAGTGAAAATACTACACTTGCTACAGTATTTTGAGGTTATAGTATGACTCACAGTGGTAATCAGTTGACAGAGTGGGAAAATAGTGTTAAGAAACCAATGAGGTTGGTCCGATATGAAGTTGTGGGTGTGGTTTAACATCCAGGACTAACCTTATTGGCTCACTCGCATTATTTTCCTATGTTGCCTTCTGATTTGTAGTGTGTGTTTAGTCTAACACTACAGATTCAAATTGCACAACTTTAAACTTTTTTAAGGAATCACAAATAAATATATTTTTTTATATAAAATGTCTATCTAAAAATGTTATGAAGTTTTCTGTGGCCAGTACAGCTTTAAAGATATTGAAATTCATGAATGTGCTTTTCTTGTAAAAACAGTAGCTGGAACACCAAAATTATAAGTTCCTGTAATTTTAAGCTTAAGATATGGAAGCCTTGTTCCGTGATTGACAGTTTGTTTTATATTTACATAATTTTATCATTTTTTTCTAATTTAATTTAAAGTTTTTCTTTATTATTTTTCATAGTGATTTTTATAGTTTTCAACAAACAGCAATGCTCACAGTTAAACAGGTTTCGGTGACCATAACCGATTGTTTAATTTTTCTTATTGTATTATGTTACTAAATTTGAACGTATTTATGTAAACTACATAATTATTCTATTCGTTCAAATAAATAAACTTTAGCCAGAAGAAACATGGATAAAGCAAGTCTTTATCTGTTTTTAACTTTTTGGTTGCGCTATTAACATATCCTGGCAAAAATAAATTGTACGTCCAGAGCCTTGAAAAGAGTTCATGAAAAGACAGTACCATTTTGTGATTTTTCTTTATTCTTTTAAATCAGTCAATATAATCAATTTGGTGCCAATTTTTTTTAAATAATCATGCAGCAATTGGTTCATTTTGAGTTTCACACTCAGTTTCTGGATCTGCCAGGATCAAAGGTACTAAAGAGATAGATTGTTCCAGGAGAATATACCTTGTATTTGGGTTTTATTTTTTAGGTATTCAACTATAGTGTGAAACACGGTTAAAATCAGTTGACAGCGTGGGAAAATAATGCAAGGGAACCAATGAGGTTAGTCCTGGATGTTAAACCTTGCCCAAAAGTTCATATCAGGCTAATCTCATTGGTTCCTTAACATTATTTTTCCACACTGTCAACTGATTTTAACCACGTGTCTTACTATAGTAACTAGTTTTTTTGTTTAAAAAAACTCATTAAAAACTACATATTTATTTATTGATATTTTTTATAAAAACAAATTTTTCAATTAAATTAAAATAATTTACTCATATTTTTTACAAAAACAAAAAAAATATATAAAAATAGTTCGACAACATACAAAAAACTCAGTTTTACAAGGTTCTAAACTTCTTTATTTTTGACATTGTTTTGAAGGAAATCACCTTCAAAACAATGAGCTTCCTTCAAAATGGGAAGTTTTCACCTTTTCTTTTTAAAATATCTAGTGAGAACCTACTACAACCCGCCCTGATAAAATGAAGAGTATACTTAATGTTATTTCAAAATTTATCCAATGCCAACAGTTGTTATTTATTATTAAAATATAATAATAAAATTGAACGAGTCTATAATGGCAACAAAAAAATAACTCCACATTTAGCAGAAGTTTTTAAGTTGCAAAAAATTCAATATCTCGTAATTTGTAGGTAGGAGGGAATAGAAATAGAACTTCTAGGAACAGATTTTTTTACAGTGACCTGTGTTTCATAGATTATCCTGCGAAAGTAGTAAATAATAAATATAAAATATACTCTATCTATTACACCTTGGCTAAATCCAGAAATGATTTGGTTCATTGTCTTTTCTCATTAGTCAAACTATTCAAAACTTTAATAACTTATAGGGTGGATATCAGCCAAGATTTAATAAATTAAGTATGATTATAAAGATTTTATAATGTAAGTCAGTTTATATTAAGTTCAAATTTAAAAATAACTGAGGCAAAACCACAGAAACTGAGGCAAGCCACTGAGCAAACCAAGAGAACTGAGGCAAACCCACCAGAAACGGAGGCAAAACCACCAGAAACTGAGGCAAACCACCAGAAACTGAGGCACAGCCAAGAGAAACTGAGGCAAAACCACCAGAAACTGAGGCAAACCACCAGAAACTGAGGCAAAACCAACAGGGAAAATACAGACATCAGTATCAGGGAAGGGAGTGTATTAACATTTTATCATGAATTTCCAATTGATGTAAACACTGGATTTGAACATTTCAATTCACATTTAACTAATTGTGGAATAAAAAAGGATGAAATCTTAATTACATAAATTAAATTATTTCTTTATGTATTAAATAAAATTATTAACATTTATAAAACTAAACAAGATGAAAATTATAGCTCAATTTATAAAATACACCCTCCTTAAAAAATAATATAAATTTAAAAAAAAACTACAAAAAACTTATAAGACCAAAGATGCAAATTTTGTACACATTCTCAAATAGTTGCCACTTTACATTAACAAAAATATCTAAGTCCTTTTCTTTTATTTAAATAATAATTCAAACAAAAATTCAAAATAAATAAAGATGCTGGACTAAATTTTAACTTAAATCTAATATATAAATTTAATAAATGTAATTACAATTTTAAAATGAAACTTACATTAAGCAGGTTCTTACATTAAAACGAACCAACTAACAATACATTAAAATTGAGTTAAACAATAACTAAAACCTTTAGGTAAAAAGTAGTTACAAATAAATTAAAATGTTTAACAAATAAAATACAAATAAGGGTTTTCTTTGATTTTCCCCTCAGTCTGAAACAAAACAAAAATAACTAATTTAATAAAAAGTAGATCTAAGCTTTATATTTTACCTAACTAAGGCTGGTTAGTATTGGAATATATTGAATAACAATATGCGTAGGCTTCAGCTGTTATTGTCATTAAGATTTAGGTTTTCCGGTGGTGACCGTTTCAATTTAGATGAAGAATCCAATGTTTCCCTTCACTGTGGGAGGCATCTTCAGGGATGTTAGACATCATGGATGATCACAAAATGATCTACAGAACTGTACAGTTTTAGGTCACTACCGCAAGACCTAAATCTTCACCAATAACGATCAGTTTTTCAAATTTACTACTTTTCCTCATTTACATAACCTTCACTAATATCAACTTTGATTTTTCTTTCTTTTTTACATTCTCAGAAGAGTTTAAGGCCTAAAATACAGCAGTAATTCAACTTGTTGATTCTATAAAGATTTCTTTTGTTCCTTTAAATTTACCAGTGATTCTCAACCCTTGGATTGCAGACAACTATAGTTGGGTCGCCAGAAAATTATTGGTAAAAGATCATTATTTTTAAATAAAATTAAAAAAATCTATGTATATTTTGGAAAGAAATCATAAAGCAATAATATTTGATTAACTCTAACTTCTAATATCTTTAGAGTTTTTTTGGACTGTTTTAAATTGTGATATCAATTAAACCTTCACTAATATCAACTTTGATTATAACTTTTTTTCTTTAGATACCAATCACTTCATACAGCCAAAATTGATTCAATAAATATTACAATTAGAATTCAGTCCTTTTTTAATTAAAATTTATTAAATAATAAATTCACGACGAGCTTTCGTCCAAGGATCCTGAGCTTCATCAGTTCTTAAAATGACAAAATGAGAAAGTTTGAAAATTAATAAAATTTTGAATGTTTTTTATGTCACGTGTCTAACTAAGTAAATAAATTTTAAATGAAATTAGAAAAAGGTAAAGGAAAAATTAAGATTTTAAGCACGACTATCCTTATGTCAATAATTATAATATTATCTTAATTTTTCCATTACCTTTTTCTAATTTCATTTAAAATTTATTTACTTAATTAGACATGTGACATAAAAAACATTCAAAATTTTATTAATTTTCAAAATTTTTCATTTTGTCATTATAAGAACTGAAGAAGCTCAGGATCCCTGGGCGAAAGCTCTTCGTGAATTTATTTTTAATAAATTTTAATTGAAGTCTTCAATAATTTAATTGATAACTCTAGCTTCTAGTTTAAACTTGTAGTAACATTGATAAGAACTTAAGTTGGCAACTCCTCTAGTATTCGACAGTTGCCTTCTGCTTTTCTTTAGATACATATGGCATACATAGGTTCATTTCTGTAACTTACAAGTATTGTTGGCCTATTAAATTGTTAATATTCAAATCTGTATTAGAAAAATGCCTGCAGCAAACTGCAGGGCATTACTTGTCCTAGAATTTTCGTTGCCCAACTTAAAAATAAAATTAGGATAAAGGAAAACCATAATTCTACTCTGGTGTCAAGATTTTCAGAACCCAACAACAAGAAAATCTTCAAGAACCCAAAAAAAAAAATAGGTGAAAGGTTTTAAAATAAAGCACAGAAAATTTTGTCTTATAATGATCACAACCCCATCCTTTACTTAAACTTTAAAACCATCGTTGACATTTTCAATATAAAAACCTCTTTAGATACCAATCACTTCATACAGCCAAAATTGATTCATTAAATATTAAAATAACTTCAGCACCGTATTATTTGAGTTCTGACTCCTGAGTTACAGTAGGATACCAAATAACTAATTGCAAATGTTATTGATAACTCAAGTCAAGGTAAAGCTCTTATTATAGACCAAGAGCCCAGGGGTGTTTTGTTAATAAAAAAGTGTAATGGCTGGAACCGGTCTCAATTTTTCCTAAATACCTTCCTGAACAAGGATCTGCAATTCTGCCGACTCATATCAGATGGGCGTCCCAGGCAGAACGTACTTTGCAGGTCAAATTTACCACCCAAGTTAACAAACAGTGTAATGGCTGGAACCGGTCTCAATTCTTCGTAAATACCTTCCTGAACAAGGATCTGCAATTCTGCTGACTCATATCAGATGGGTGTCTCAGGCAGAACCTTTGACCCCAAAAGTGCGTTTGCCTGGGACACCCATCCGATAGCAGAATTGCAGATCCTTGTTCAGGAAGGTATTTACGAAAAATTGAGACCGGTTCCAGCCATTACACTTTTTATTAACAAAACACCCCTGGGCCCTTGGACTATTACATCACCAATAAGTATAGAGATAATTTTTATTTTTTTTAGAGATAATGAAGAAGTTTAAAACTATGAGAGTAAATATTTAAATAAAGATTCACCAGTAAGGGTAGAACTGAATTTTTAACAATTTTTTAAGAACAAAGTAAAAATGATGACCTCAAGGATCTTCAACTAAAAAGATGACGAGTAGTTTTCAAGATAATGTTCATCTCATTCATGAACAGTATCGACTTGGGCCAACAACACATTTACTATATAATTTCACACTGAAAGAGTTGAGTAATTTTGAAACATAACAATTAATATATTACCTTATATCCAGATTGTGTTTAACTCTCATCATCAGAAAAGTTTTCCATATAACAGAAGGTAAATCTAGCGTGACGTTGAGGTCTTGAAGAAGCGATACTGTTAACAGAATAATTATTAGAATTGGAATCATTGCAAGGGCCACCACCTGCGGGTGATCTCCTCGATTCACCTCGAACACTAAACCACACAAACAAAAAATACCACAAACCTGTGCTTTAGAATCCCTTCACCACAAAGAAAAGAGTTAAACAAATATCAAGCATGCAACATACATTACAAGTATTGACATAAAACGACTAGTGAGAAAAAGAAATATAATTAAGGAAACGTTAAAAAAGAAACAGAATACAAATAGGTAAAGTATAAGAGATCAAGTCTTTAAGAAAAAAAGCCAGGAGAGAGGATCCACATAGTGGGTGAATTATCAAAGAAACCCTTGCTGTTTTCGCTCAGCTTTATGGTTCACAGTCTTAACACTTCTCGGGATTCTTTAAAGGCACGAACCTAAGCACGTTCTTACTAAGTCAGTTCAGGCACTTAGATAAAGCTCAGTTTAGGCTCATTTTTAAACTATTTTAGAACATTTCCTTTGAAAAATAAAAAAAAAATATTATCTTAAAGTACACACAAAAAATCACACTTGGTGTCTGCCATGAGCTAAACATAGTAAAAAAATATATTAAAAAAATTGTTTATTTGTTATGTTCAAGGCACATAAAATGACAGAATTTTATTTATTTTTTTAATGGACTCATAAAAATAAAAAATATTAATTATATTTTAGTCAGACAGATTAATTAGTCCTTTATTATACCTTGTACTATACCTTCATATACCTGTAATTAATCTGTTTTTATTTATTATTTTTGAAGTCCATAAAAAGAATTTTAAAATGGTTGACCCTGAATCTAACATGAATATTTTTAAGAAAATTCAAGACAATAACTCTAAAGACACTAAGGTAATAGCTAAACATGTATAATAAAGGACTTCTGTGTAATTAACCTGTTTTTATTAACAGAATTTTAAGTTTTATATAAGTAATGGGTGAGAAACCAAACAAAATTAAGAGACGTAGGTGAGATTATGATGGAAAGGAAGTTCAAATGGAGCGGACATATTCGCGATTCAAAGTCCGTAGCGGCGCCACCGTCGCTGATAAGAAATTGATAACGAAAGGGTGATCGTTGTTAAAGTCCTTATGGGGATTTTTTGGTTTTTCTTATTTGTGACAATTATTTCTTTAAATTTTTTATCAAAGTGCTTTAATTTAGTTAATTTTAGGGCGTATGAACTCAGTGGAATCACTTTTTCATTGAAAAATAGCGTTTTAATGGGTTGTCACGAGTATTTAAATAGTGTGATAAGAAGACGAAGATCATAATATAGTGTTTTATTTTAGTTAGTGTTAATTAATGTTACTTTTCAATAATTTTAGTTTGCACAAACACACAAAATTACCATTTAATTGCATTAAATTGTTTAAATTAGTTGTAACAGGTATTTAAATTAACTGATAACAAGCCGATTTTCACCGTAATGGTGTTTTAATTTATCAATCAATTTTATTTACACACTAAAATAATAAATAACTTAATAAATTCACGTTTTTGTAAAATGTTTGTTTAAATCATCCGTTTAGGTTTTATTATTTCTGGGTTAAAATCGGACAAATCTAAGTCTGTAGTGATAAGAGCCTGATTCTATATTTGAAATCCTGGAATAATCGAAGTATTTATCTATGAAATATTGGCCATTTTTTTAGCACCGATGGTTGTTCTATTAATTTTTATCTCATTTATCACAAATTAACGAACAATAAAGGAATAAAAGAAGAATTTTCAGCGGGTCCCATGCAAATCCTATGATAAAAAAAAATTCCATCACCCTTTCGTTTTCCCGCCATTGGTATTGCCAACCTTACAACTATCTCTTTGAATCGCGAATAGCCAGGGCCAAAGATGACAGGTTTACCAAAGAGATACTATCATGGTACCCAAGGGATAGAACTAGGAAGAGAGGAAGACCAAGTATCAGATGAGATGAAGAGTTCAGGAAAGTGAGTGACATGAGTTGTACCTGGCAGAGATTAGCAATGGATAGAGATGAGTGGAAGAGGTTGAGAAAACTTTATTCTCAAGTGTACTTATATAAAAATTAAATTAAAAAAAATATCACATTAATTAATTATAATATAGCACGGAATTACCGATTATTAACATAAAATTAAAATACATTTATAAAATAATAATAATATATATAAAACATAAACTTTCAGGCGTAAGTGTAAAATAAATAATAAATATAAAAGATTTAAAATAATAAAAATTAAGATAATTAAATAAGGTAAACTATGATAACACAGTAAATGCTAATAACATAAATATAAAATAACTAAATTCACAATATAAGACTGAAGTAAAACTATAAAATAGAATTATTATATATAAAAAAAATATGTATGGGTATGTGTATATGTATGTGAGTATGTATATATGTAGAAACGTATATGTATGCATGTATAATATATGTATTTATCTAATGTTACCAGAAACAACAAATCATTTATTAAGTTATGTTAAATATTTAATTATAGATTTAACTTTTATATGTAAGTTATTATTTTTCTGTATGTTATGTAGATTTAAGTTTATAATGTATAGCAGTAAGTCCATGCCCTTGAGAGGGCCACCTCGGCAACCAGCCGATTTAAAATCAATTATATATTGTATAGTTTCATAATTTGAATGCCAATGAATTGTAATAGTATTGATTTTAATAAAAGGTTATTTATTTATATAAGTAAAGCCAAGTGTAGTACAAATATTATCATAACCCAGTGCAAGTGGTGCAGAACCCAAGTACCACAAAGTATTGGTGTCAGCAAGACAATAAAGAAATCCCAATGTAAACTTTCAGTGTACACAAAAATATTAAAAAACAAATAAGTAAAAGAATCTTTTACTTATTTGTTTGTTAGGCACTGATGATGACCTTTAGTTGGTTGAAAGCCGGTTATGGTTTATTTTAAATAAAATTTTTGACATCAGTGGAGAGACTTTTTTCATTACTCTGATTATGATGAACTCCTCTAGCGCTCATTCTTTGAATTCTAATTCATATTAAAAAGTGTTTTTTCAGTGATTTCAACAAATACCCTAGAAACATTTTTACTGACCCTATCTATTTAACATATCTTTAGGGTTTCAAAGAGAATTTTCTAAACCCTTATACTTTCTGTTGTGAATCTGTCTCTCTCTCTCTGATTCCACATCACCAGAAATACGATAGCTAGGCAGTTGAAATTCGGTATATAATATTTTATCCAACAGGAAAAATATAGTCAACTATTTAGCATGCGCATTTTTTGATTTACCAGCGAATGCAAGGTGGGTTAAAGATATAATAGGGTTAGATAGAATTATAGAGTTGCGATATTAACAAGGTTGATTTTCGTACCAAGTTTTATTTTGTTCCAAGAAAGCATTCAAAAGAACGCCTCATAGAAACATCCATACCTACAACCATATACTAGTAATACGTTGCATCAAGAACTCACGTCAGAAAAATAAATAAATTAAAACTCTTTTATCTACTCTTTGTATTGTAAGTTCTACTTACAGTTTTGTTATCTCACACTGTAAATGTACTTTTACTCCCTAAGGAGGAAAAGTGAAAGTGTTGCCAACTTGACAGAATTTTTTAGTAAATTTTTTAGGAATTTTAGGAAATTTTTCAGTGTTATGTTGGTACTAGAATGGTAGAATATACAATATACACACGCTAATGTTTAAATTACAAATATAGTATTACACATTATTCTATTGACAGCTTACAATAAAATAATGTGAAGATAGTGGCTTTATTCTCTTCATCAGAGTAATTGACATGGTAAGAATAAACTAAACTAACACAATAACAATTAAGGAGCTGAAGAATATATTAATAGTTGATAGTATTAGTTCTCTAGTCATAGATAAAATTTAATATACAACAAGGGATGAAAGTTTTCAGCTCTCGTATTATCTCCCTCGTCAAGCCTCGGGAGCTAACTACTTTATCTCCCTCAGCCTACCGGCCTCGTGAGCTAATGAAACTTAGGCCTCGTGAGCTGCCTTAGGACGAAACTTTAACTTGAGCTGTAAAACTTACTTTCATCCTTTGTTGCATAAATAACTATTAAAGGACTCGCTTCACTCACTATGTATCTAAAGTACATTAAAATTTATCTTAATCTTGGAAATTTGTATTACCTGATTGCATAAAATTAGTTATGCACCAATTAATAAACCAATTAATATATACAATTGTGACTACCATGTTGAATTTTTGAACAATATTGTAACTCTTCTTATGTATTCCTTTCCTGTGTTTTTTTAAATATTATTGGAGTCTTTATTTTTATTGCTTCTATTCATTTTTTTGTTTTATGTAAATATATTCTGTTTTTTCTTGTTAATCTCTTGTGCAACTTTTTAAAAAATGTTCTTTTTTTTCTTTTTTATAGTTATTTTTGTAATTATTGTTTTTTTGTAGTTATTAATGTATTTTTTGCATTAATGTCATTTGGACTTCAGGTCAGTTTTTAATGTTAATAAAAACAAAATAAAAAAAAAATGTATCACTTAATTAATTCCTCTTAATTTGTGTTTTATGTTTACCATTTTTGGTGCCATTTTCAAAATTTTTAAACTTTCATCTTAGTCAAACAAGCATTATTTTGAATTGCTTTATTAGTATGCATAGCTATATTTAGTAATTTCTTTTTATAATAGTTATACTGTTGATATGAACCAAGCCAACATTGTATCTCCTGCTTGAGATAAAACTGTATGATATAACAAGATAAAAAAAAGTGGTATCTAATCTATAAAAAGCTCTCAATGAGTTATTAAAGTTTTAGATTGCCCATTTCCACAGCAGTTTTATTATTTTACAATAGTTATTTTTATATTATCTGTTCTATAACATAGGACATTATATTTTATATTATTTAAGAGTTTACATTTTAAGACCATTTTTAGGTTTCATTAAATGCTTAGTTCAAAATTTAAGTAATTATTTCCGCTTGTTTTTATCACTTGTGTCTCCGAAGACATTGAACATCTATCACATCATTGTGTAACAGTAATTTATTTATAATATTATAAATAACTTATCTTTCCCCTTGAAAGGGAATGATATGAGTAATACAAAGAATTTAACTGTAGAGTAAATTTTAACTAGATTTGTGCTGAGTAGTTTTAAAGTTGTTTTTACAAAGATTGTTCTTGTCACAATGTTTCATTTTGTCAACCAGCAATCAAATCATTCCGATTTTTCTACATTTGTGGAAAATATTGTATCAATAGTGGCACAGGAAATGGATACCCCTCTCCACTTAGCTTGTGCTGTTGGTGATTTAAGAATGGTTAAATTATTATTGGATGAAGGTATTAATATTAATATTTCTGGTCCAGAGAAAATGACTCCCCTATACTTGGCAGTTAATCATAACCATTTGAACATTGTAAAATATCTCGTACAGAATGGTGCAAATATTAATGCTATAGATACTGATGGGTGGTCACCATTAGCTTATGCATGCGACCTCCATTATTTCTCTGTAATTAATTACTTAGTAAATAATGGGGCTGATGTGAACATCAAATCTAAAAAATTGGATTCATTGCTACATATTGCTTCCAAAAATGGAAATGTTAAACTAATTGATTATTTAATAAATAAGGGCGTAAGTGTAAACAATGTTAACATATTAGATGAGAAACCCATTCATATAGCTTGTAAAGAGGGTCATTATAAAGCTGTAGCAACCCTGGTGGGATACTCTTCTGATTTTAAAACGGCTGCAAAGCTATTTCTGATAAAGGAGAATGTGTCGACCGAAATGTTACACCTCTGTGTATATCAGCAACAATAGGCCATCTCGACTTAGTTAAATATTTCATTGAATTGAAAGTGGACATTAATACTAAGACTTGGAAAGAAAATACTGCTTTGCATTTTGCGTGTAATATAGGGGCAATAGAAATTGTTAAAGTTTTACTACAAAATCATGCTGATGTCAATGCTGGAAACATAAACAATATGACACCACTTCATCATGCCGTCGTAAAGAACAATGTAAAAGTAGCAGCTTATTTATTAAAACATCCTGAAATTGAAATTAATGTCCAAATGTTAAATGGTTTGACTCCGTTACACATAGCAATAGCAAAGGGTCATTTTGAGACTGTAAAGCTATTAGTTGAGAATGGAGCGGATATTGATGTTACAGACATTGTTGGAGACACGCCATCCAGTTTAGCCCTGAAAGCAAACAATCTAGAAATCTTTTCATTTCTCTCAAATTATAAAAAAAATAATAAAACATCGAGTGATGTCAATATGACTCCCGATAGCATCATGTTTAAAGCTGTAAACGACAACGACATTACAAACCTTCAACGAGCAATTAATAAAGGTGCCAATGTTAATTCTAAAAGCAATAAGGACAATACTCCACTCATTTTAGCATCGTGGAAAGGATTTTACGAAATTATCAAAATACTAATCGAACACGGAGCTGACGTTAATTTGACAGGGAAGAATAATAGCTCTGCTCTACATTACGCTGTCAAATACAATCACATCGATATAGTGCACTATCTACTCCAACACGGAGCTATATATAACATCCCTACATCCAAAGAAAATAAAATACCGTGTGACTTTGCTTGTCAGGACTCTCAAGTATTTCATTTATTAAAGTTAATCGATGAATGTTTCCAAAATGTAACGGAGGATAACAAAGATATTATTAAAGAGTTAGAGGAAATTCAAAATAATAATTTCAATGATTATAAGAGTATTACTACCACATGTAATACAGATGGTAGAACTCTGATTCAGCTTAATGATGATTTAATTAAGAAACACAATGATATAGCTAAATCATTTGTTAAGTTGTCAATTAAAGCAGATTTATAACATTTATTATTTATAACTAACATGATATTATTATGGAATATTACGATTTATAATATTTATTATTTATAACGATTTATTTTTTTTTAATTTTTATTTTATTTTATTTAACGATTTATTTTTATTATTATAACGATTTATTAGATCTATTAATTATAACTAACATAATATCACACAAACACGCACAAAAAAAAAAAAAAAAAAAAATATATATATATATATATATATATATATAATATATATATATATATATATATATATATATATATATAATATAATACAATACAATAAATATAATATAAGATAATCCGACCTGGAACGAAACAGACATGGTGCCCACCAGGGTCAGAGGGGCAAGTTGACAAAAACACGACATTAACAAAACAAACAGGCAAATTACGATTTAACATAAACTTAAATCGTAACACATTCTTAAGGATGAAAATAGCTTGTTAGTTTATAAGTAAATCTGACTTGCGTAGCGTGCAGTTTGTTCTGTGTTGGTTAATCATTGGCATTGTTAATTAACTTGGCATTTTTTTTAGTGAACTGTGATGTTGTATTTTAAACAACAAAGAAATAAACAAAGAAAGCGTTTCAGATTAATATATATGTTTTGTATTATTTCTCTTATGATATCTGGTAAATAAAGGATTCAATTTAAACAAAAAGAATAATTTATTGTTTTAATTTATATGTATGTATATATTATATGTAGAGTGGAACAGTACACAGGCACCAATATTAAATCCTTAAAATAAGGGAAACATGGCCCTAGATTTTCCAAAATGGTTCCACCCCTTTTAATTAGACTGTTATGAGCTCATATTTACCACAATTATTTCGGTAACTAAAACCCAAATATGGCAATTTTGTTAGATACCACGTTTGGTAACTTTGAAAACTCAAATAAGAGCAAATAGTAATATGGCCTATTTTGAAAACTGAATTAATTTCTAAAAAAAATTTAAACTTAACTAAAAAATTAATTTCTAAAAAAATATCACCATATTCTAGTATTTTTATCAAGCTTTTATTTGACATATATCATAGATTTTTGTTCAAAGAGACTAATACTATTAGAGGGAGTACAGAACCCGATTAACACAGTGATAAGGGGTCTGGAAGTGAGACACTTTCCATAGATGTCGTAACTGTACTTACCCCTACTATAGTCTCCCAAGAGAGAGACTAGATACTCCTCGACCCCTCTACAACCCCTATTAAGGCACACACTCTACAAAGGGCAGAAATTTTTCAGTGATGCCACATTAAACCACTTTATTCAACACAGACAATTAAAGAATACAAGCAATAGATAATAATTAGAACTTATTTTAAATTAATTTTACTTGATTTAAAACATAATAGTCGAAAAATAATGTAATATTTACATGAAATTGTAATTATTATGAAAAAATAAAAAAATGATGCCACCAATGTACCGTTATGGCACCTATCTACCCAAGGAATGATAAGAACTGTATCCTCCCTCTAATAGTATTAGTCTCTTTGCTTTTGTTCAAAATCACAAGTAAGAAATATTTTGAAGAAAAATCTATGATGTATATTAAATAGCAGCTTCATGAAAAATTACCGGAATATGGCGATATTGGTATCAAATTTTTTAGGAACTAATGCAGCAACTGAAATAGGCAGAACTTTTCTAATTTACCAGAAGTGGTAACAAAATTTCCATAAATAGGTAATAGAGACTAAAATAATAATCATTAGTTGTTTTGACGGAGATTTTGTGCTATAAACTCACCATGATGTTAAATAAAAAAAACAAAAAAACACTAGAATTGAAAACAATTAATATATTTTCAACCACAATGGTTTAAAAAAATATAACTGACCGGTTTCGACTTTACGTCATCATCAGAGCTGTTTACAGACTCGGTCTCAGTCTGTAAACAGCTCTGATGATAACGTAAAGTCGAAACCGGACAGTTATAATTTTTTTATACTATTGTGGTTGACAATATATATTAATTGCTTTCAATTCTAGTGATTTTTATTATATCGTTTATTAATAGTGAGTTTTTTTTTAATTAAACATCATGGTAAAATAATAATGTTAAATATGAACTGACAAGAGTCAACACACAGAGGGAGGATGGAAGAATTTTGCGAAGTCTAAGACTATCGTCAAGGATTTAATGTTAGTGCGTGTGAAATGTTTTACCTGGTATTAGGAGGAATAGGCCCCAAAAAAAAACATTTTAGCAAATAACTTACTAAGTAAGAAAAATGGGTTATTGCTCCCTGGACATTTAGTTCTTGAGACCAAAGCTGAATGAACCATATTTAAATTCCAAGGCTTCCAGAGAACTTAATCAAATTAATTCCCCCAGGCATGACTCAACAACTATTCAGTTAACTCACAAAGCAAAGACAAGGGAACAACTCAGGAGCTACAACTGAATTGGTAAGTTAAAGCTTTTACCACCAGGAGGAAGAAAATAGTATAATAACAAACAGACAGTTTTTAAATCGGAGTATGCTTTATAAAGTTACTTTCTGATTTACTGGGGGAAAAAAGTTTATATAGTTTGCCTCCACAATTAAATATAATTTAATTATTTATTATTTAATTAATTATTGATAGGTGTTATCTGTATAGACCAATAGCCCAGGGGTGTTTTGTTAATAAAAAGTGTAATGGCTGGAACCGGTCTCAATTTTTCCTAAATACCTTCCTGAACAAGGATCTGCAATTCTGCCGACTCGTATCAGATGGGCGTCCCAGGCAGAACGTACTTTACAGGTCAAATTTACCACCCAAGTTAACAAACAGTGTAATGGCTGGAACCGGTCTCAATTTTTCGTAAATACCTTCCTGAACAAGGATCTGCAATTCTGCCGACTCGTATCGGATGGGTGTCCCAGGCAGAACCTTTGACCCCTAAAGTGCGTTCTACCTGGGACACCCATGCGATAAAGTCGGCAGAATTGCAGATCCTTGTTCAGAAAGGTATTTACGAAAAATTGAGACCGGTTCCAGCCATTACAATTTTTATTAACAAAACACCCCTGGGCTCTTGGTCTAGTAGTTTATATAAATTTTTATTTTTTTAGGAAATAAAACTTATAAATGAATGAAACAAATAAAATAATTTTGAGATTGAGATGTTGGCCACTCTGTTAACTGTAACTGAGCTGCTACACTGAGAGCCACTTCGTGGCTTTATGGATGACTCAACAACTATTCAGTTAACTCACAAAGCAAAGACAAGGGAACAACTCAGGAGCTACAACTGAATTGGTAAGTTAAAGCTTTTACCACCAGGAGGAAGAAAATAGTAATAACAAACAGACAGTTTTTAAATCGGAGTATGCTTTATAAAGTTACTTTCTGATTTACTGGGGGAAAAAAGTTTATATAGTTTGCCTCCACAATTAAATATAATTTAAATTATTTATTATTTAATTAATTATTGATAGGTGTTATCTGTATAGACCAATAGCCCAGGGGTGTTGTCCTATATCAGTTTGTCATATTACTAGTTTAAATGGTATACTGTCACAATATAAGTGGATTTTCAAATGCATTAGTAAAAAAACATGATTTGCTTACATTATGTCATATATGTCATTCAATAAAACCAGAACTAATGCTGATAATAAATTTTAAACTTCATGTATGAAGTTAACCATACATATTGAATGAATATTGAATGAAATAAATATGAATAAATACATTGCTATAGAGCCATTATTTCAAATAAATACATTGCTATAGAGCCATTATTTCAAATAAATACATTGCTATAGAGCCATTACTTTTGTAGAACTCTTAAATTGCTTGTCCAGAGGCTCGACTGTATGATAGAATATAAACTAGTCTAAACTAAATAAAGAGCAATAATATTTAGAAAAATAATATATTTAACAAAATATTTAGTAAGTATAAGAAGAGAGCAAATATATGTCTATTAAACAGTATTTTAATTTAAGGCAACCGTTCACCAACTGTCTCTCAACTCTGTAGGTTTCTTAATCTCTTTTCTATGTAATTTTGTAATTCGGTAATTCATTTTACAACTGCAATATTAATTTCTTGTTTTAGAATACGTATTAAACAAACTAATACAGTAATTAAAGAAGATAATCAAGCTGATGCATTGTGAAGAAATTTACTAAATAAACACTGAATAGTCTCTCACGTAAAAATTTCTTATTACTTAAAAAACATATAAGAACTTAGAGGCTGTTATGAGAATAACTGATTATACATACTGACAAGGTACATAAAGTAGGTTTCCTGTTAAAAGAAACTAAAAACTTTTACATTTAAGAAGTGAGAGGATGAAAGGTAAAAAGTGAGTAGATAAAAGGTAAAAAACTGGCACAATTTATACTTCACTTTGTACAAATATTAATTACAGGCACAAGCAATCTACATAATGAAAAATCTAAATAATCTAACCAGGTAACAGTAAAAATGTAGGTTTGTTTAGCACGTTACTCCAGTGTTTACCAGAGTAACTTGGAGTAAGAACTATGATTAAGCATGTCCTTGATTCTACTCCAAACTGCCCAAAACTGTGTTTCGTTTGAAATCTCGGGTAAGAAGAATTTGACTCCAAACTGCAATTTTACTCCTCCAAATTGACCAAGTAAAGTAGAGTAAAACAAAGTTCTGGCGGGAAATCACTCTTATCCCATGTGATAACAATAATTAATTAAGTGATGTATATTAACAATAAATAATTTTATTGCTCTATTTATGCTATTTTAAATTTAAAAAAAGCAACAAATTATCAGAGGTAATTTTTGTACTTTAAAATGTTTTGTGGTCATAATAAAGTATCAGTGATAAATTGTCAAGTTAGTGTTGTTCACTAACTTTCTGTTTGTGGAATTTGAGCTAATACTTGTTGTTTTATTAATATGCACCATCTTTAATAAAAGAAATAATCAATATGTCTCTTGTTGTAGTGATCACAACGCCTTATATCGTCTAAAATCAGATTCACTAGTCTCAACAGAAAGCTGGTATATGTACATACTTAATTTGAACAAAAATTATTTAAAACTAGCATTTGGCCTAATGATCCTTTACATAAGATGGTACAGATTAATAAAAGAACAACAATTTACTCAAATTCTAAGTAATGATTTTATAATTTGAACGAAAAGTAAGGCAAATAAAACTTCTAGATGTCAGCCTAAAACAATTTAAATCCCGTAAAATAACCAACATTTTTAACAAAGAAAATTGATTAAACAGTAAATTGAACAAAATTGTAAATATACAGTAAATGTTTTTTTTAAACAAGTTCTTCATTGGCAAAAGTATACAATATTTATTTTGTGTTAACCGGAGCCATATTTTATTTATTGATTTGGGGTGATTTGTGCCTCTTTATTTTTATTTTATTTATTAATTTTGATATTAAATTTGGTTATTTTTTGGGGTGTGAGGGGGTTTGTTTGGGTTAAGGATAATTTCCAATTTTTTGGTTTGGGTATTTTGATTTTTTTTTTTTTTTTCAGGATTTGCAAACATGATATTTTTGATGGTGTTTTGAATAGGTTTGTATTGTAAAGGGATTTTGCAGGAGTGTCAAAGAGGGTTTCCTATGCAGTCTGTGGACTGACTTTTGATGAATCAACCTGGCATTTGCCTGTAAAATTGAGGGAAACCACAGAAAACCTCAATTAGGTTGATCGGACACGCGGGTCCTGGGTGTAAAGGTTATATTTTTTTTACGTTTGAGGGTTTAGTTGTTAGGGTTTGTTTTCTAGATTTTTTTAGGCTAAGGGGAATAGTTTATTTTATTTACGAATTGAAGTGTATTTATTATATTTTGAGAAGAGTAGAGTCTTGATTTTTTTCAGTCTTGTCTTGGATGTCTTGAATTTTGACTTTCTGATATAATTTTAATCGTTCTGTCTTGTATTTGGGACAGTCTAGTAGAATATGTTCTACGGTCTCGTCTATTGTGGGGCATGTGTAAATTATTATTACTTATTTTGTTTAGCTAGGAAGGTTATTCACACTTTTTACTCTTTTTCTATTGGCGCACGCATCTAATCTTAAGTTTACTCTACTTTACCCTAGATTACTCCAAAATGACAAATTTGAGAGCAAAGAAGAATAGTGCAGAGTAGAGTAGTGTACTCCAGTTTTTGTGCCAAACAAATCAGAGAAATACAAACAACAAAATCATAGAATACAAACAAAATAACTCCTCCACCTTTGTCAGATCTCATGTCATAGATTATTTATGAGACTAGATCTGTCCAGACCACACTCCGTGATCTCCAAGGGGTACATTAAGTAAGGTTTATTGACTAATACATAGGGAATATAGAAGAAATGTTTAGTCCCAAAGGAGAACGAATTCTTTTTTTAGTTGTGAGCCAAAATAAAGGTTCAACAAAGATTTTTTACTGCCCAAAATTAACATATGTTTTTGGTAGTGGCAGATACTACAATAATAATAGTGCCCATTTAGAGCCATCAATCTCATCAGGAATAACCATTGCGGGAGCAACCTCAGGTGGCAACGGTTATGCTCAAAGTATAATCTAAAGAAAGTGATAATTTATTTAAACAAATCTTAAATAAACAAAGAGCTTATATCTTGAGATGGAAACCTCAGAACTCTGTGGTGTCAATGGTCAGTATTGATACTGATGCTTAGACTACCTCCATCACGGAGGTGACTGGGGCAGTTATTAGCAAGTTTATATCAATCTGTTTTAAAAACATTTTTTTGTAAGTCCATAACACCTTCAATAGGGTTAATAACACTCCCAGATGAAACATTAAATAATTAGAAAAAAATAATTATTAAACTTACTTTGCTGATCTTGGATTTTTCCTTTTCCTTTTATTGTCATCAAAATTGTTTTGTCTAAAAAAAATTAAAAAAATATATAAAATCTGTTAAGTAAGAATAAAAAATCAAGTTTTATTAAAAGTCTAAACCTAAGTATATACAGTGCTTCCCTCAGTATATACAGTACACAAATACACTACTGCTTCCCAGTGGAATTTTTCAAAGTAAATAATAATAATAAAAAATCATTTATTTATATCTAAATGTCTTTTTTACAATAGTTAAATTATACATCATATGTAAATAAAATAATATATATTGACCATTTGTGTTGCATAAACTCAAGGCTTGAGCGCGAGCCTAAAATAATACATAAAATATATATTATTTTATTTACGTATGATGTATAATTTAACTATTGTAAAAAAGGCATTAAGATATAAATAAATGATTTATTTATTATTATTATTTACTTTTAAAAAAATCCTCTGAGAAGCAGTATTTTTGTCACTGTATATACTGAGGGAAGCACTGTATATACTTAGGGTATATATACTGGAGGAAGTATATACTGAGGAAGACTTTATATACTGAGGGAAGCACTGTATATTACTGAGGGAAGCACTGTATATACTGAGGGAAGCACTGTATATACTGAGGGAAGCACTGTATTACTGAGGGAAGCACTGTATATACTAGGAAGCACTGTATATACTGAGGAAAGCACTGTATACTTGGGTTTAGCACTGAAATGAGCCAAAAAATTTTATAAATGAGTCAGCATAATGCTCTGCAATACTTATTTTTGAATGATGACTACAGTTTTGTATAACCTATAAGATAAGATAAGATGCTAATTATTGAGTATAAAATGATATGACAGAAATTTACAGTAGTTTATACTTTATAGTATAACTCACAGTCAAAGTCAGTCGACAGCACAGGAAAACAATGGGAGGGAGCAAATGAGGTTACCCCTAGATATTAAACCACGCACACAATCTCATTGGCTCCTCAACATCATTCTCCAAAGCTATTAACTCATTCCAACAGTGTGTTCTAATATTGTTGTTTTTTTAATGTGACTCAAGTAAGGTTCAATCCATATCAAGTGTCTTGAAAGAAATTAAAAAAGATGCTCGAAAAAAATAATTATTTTGCTGCAAGGGATATATAATATCTATTATATTACAATAAATATATATTATAATAAAGGTATATTTATATAAAGTTATATATTTATAAAGGTATATATTATAATAAAGTTATATTTTATAAATAATTATTATTATATTTATTTATTTATTTATTTATTTTCTAAGGCTAATACAAATACATAAAATTACAAAAGTAAAATTACAATTGTGTCTCTGAGTCAAAATCTTAACTTAATTACAAAGAAATTATTTATAAAATCGTTTATAGAATAAAAAGCTTCCGTAATCAAATACGTTTTTATTTGCTTAGCGAATGCTGTTAACTCTAAGTTTTGAGTTTTAGGCTTCAAGCAATTATACATTTTAATGGCAACTATTTTAGGCGAATTAAAAGTTTTATGAAGTCTACAGTGAGGTACTATTAGCATATGGTTATATCTAGTATTATAGTTATGATTATCAATATTTCTATGGTGGTTACTTTCCGAGTGAATAAATAAAAGCAAGTTATAAATAACAAAAGATGGTAGAGTCATAAGAGAGAATTTCTTAAAATAGGGCTTACACGATTCAGAATATTGTAAGTTAAAAATTATACGCAGGGCTTTTTTTGGAGTAGAAAAATATTTAGAGCACTAGTACTGGTTCCCCACAAGGCAGCACAATAAGACATTCTTGAAAAAGAAGTAGGCATAGTACACTGATATCATGGTTTTTACATCCAATACTTCTGATAATTCCTGAGTAGGAAGAGAAACTGAATGATAGCTTCTTTGCCAGTTGAGAAGTATGCTTCTCCCAGGTGAGTAGAGAATCCAGAGTAACTCCAAGGAGATTCAGCGAATTCTCTCTATCTGGCGATTTCAGCGAAAATATCAACACTTGACTCTTCTCATCATTAAGTGTCAGTGAATTGGTTGAAAACCAGTCTTTAGCTCTACTTATAACTACATCTTTCTGATTCAATAGAGTCTGTCTATTGGCGTTCTTGATTAAATACGTTGTATCATCTGCAAATCTAATGCACCTATGGCTGAAGTCAGGAAGATCATTACAGTAGATAAGAAAAAGAATGGAGAATAAAGGTATATATTATAATAAAGTTATATTTTATAATAAAGGTATATATTATAATAAAGTTATATTTTATAATAAAGGTATATAATATAATATGTCCAAGGAAGATATTAAAGGTCAAACATGATTTTTAAAAAAGCATAGCTCATAAATAAATTATATTAAAGGATTGAACATTAGGTTGAATGTTTGTCTTAATCTAGGCAACTCCTAAAATATATATTAGCTTTCAATTTAGGTTACTTTACATTATAAAAAAAATTGGATATTTGGAAAATCACACATACATATTTAAGCTATAACTTTGCTTATGCTCAAACACACAAGAATGCTTTCAGTATTTTATTTTGACATTGTTAAGAGGTCTTCGTGGTATAGGTTTAAAAAAAATGTACATATGTCGAAGGGAGATTTTAAAGGTCAAAAATTACCAAAAAAAAAATATGGATTTTCAAAAAATCATACAAATTATATTAAAGTTAACAAATTATATTAAAGCTTTGAATTTTTTTTTATAATCGTTTTAAACTAGGTAGCTCCAAAAAAATTGGGAGCTCTTAATTTAGGTTTCTTCACATTATAAAAAAATGTTAAATTTTGATATATTTTTAAGAAAACACTAAATTTGGAGTCACTATTGTCCCCCTCCCTAAGGAGAGGGCCACAGTGTCAAAGGGCCAAATGTACCTCAACGCATGCTTTGAACAGATCCGTTCATATTTTTGCTGTGGTACAAACGAGAGCCAAGTATCAGATGCTTATCTAAAGGTCAAAAATCTCTTAATTTTAGGGTTGGGGGACCATAAAGGAGACCATGAAAAAGAACGGGTGACCATATAAAAAATATTAGTAATTATTTACTCACCATAAGCAGGGGTAACAATAGCAAAATAATTATCAAAATCTATTTTCTAGCATCTAAGTCAGGGACATTTGATAAAGATTGACCCATCAGTCTTAATAGACTGTGGCGTAACCTATAGGATAAATATGTAAATATTCAAAAAGTAGTAATGCAACAACTTAGGTTACGGTTACTTAGGTAAACTTGAGCAAGAAATGGATAGTCATGAAAGAAAGCATCCGCTTCAATAGAAATATGTCCAGCTTTTTATACTCTAGACCATTTCCATCAAAACTCTGTTACTTTTAAATAAATTAGACAAATAAGGGTGAGACAAAACTGTTTAATCAAATTCATATTATTTATCATTTGAATAAAATTATAAATATTATCATAAATTAATCAGCATAATTTATTGTATTAATTACTAATCCTATCAGTATATACAATGGCATACGGTGCCAAATTATGGGCAGGAGTCTCCAAAGCTTCATCCATATTTATCTTACAAAAGAAGGCAGTGCGTATTGAATCCAAAATCAACAGCAGAGATCATTGTCACCCTCTATTCATAAAGCACAGCATTCTCACTCTACCATCTCTCTAATTTTAACGGACATCCACATTTAAGCCCTTAACAATGAAGTCCACTGTCAAGAGAATCATTAAAACAAGGCAACGCAGCAACATAGTTGTTCCATCACATCGATTGGAAACATCAGCAAACTCTCCAAGTATACTGGCTATCAAAGAGTACAACATATTGCCTGTTGGAGTTTTAAGCCTTAACCCAGAAACTTTTAATTCAGAACTCAAAAAGCATCTATTGGAAAATCCTTTTAAAATATGAATGAATTTTTCATTGAGTGTGAACTCTAAATTGTATCTAGTTTTATTATCTTTTTTCTCTAATTTGACGTTTGCCACAAGTACAATTTCGCTATTGCTTTAATGGCAATGAATCAAAATATTATAATTATAGAATAATGTCAGAACTCTATTAAAGAGGGGGAAACTTACCCAGGGATAAATTCATTGTCAGAATTACCATCCTCTCCTTCATCCATCATCTCATCATCAACTAAAACAAATCAATAAAATCATTTACTAGGATCCTCCATTCAGTCATTGAAAAATTAGTCCATAATATCACTGTTAACAATGTAGCTCAAAGTTGATGCAAAATTAATTAGAGCACGTAGATGAAATCTTAATATATTACAATGACCTTCCACTAAGATAATTACCACTAAGTGGTAAAAGATAAAAATATCATTAGTTACTAAGCAACAAGGGATCTACGCATGTTTCCCCCCATTAGGTCTAGTTTTCTTTGCAAGAGAAAACTGCATTTGAGGTGGTGAAAAAAGAAAAGAGATGATCAATAGGTTAACTAACAAACAATTATAATATAACACACAGCTAAAGTCAATTGACAGCCCACCAAAATCTTAATGCTTTCAACCCTCTTTTTTTAACAAAAAAATTCCCTGCTCTGGCAACACTGTAAGTCAGGTTATGTTTTGAATTTTATGATTTGTTTTTATTTGATATCATATTTTTTATATTACTTATTCACTTTTTAAGTTGGAATTATAGTGGAATAGAATAACTTATTCTATTCATTATTCTATTCTAACGTTATTCTATTCTACTATGGTTGGAATATTGTTGTATCTTATAAATTTGCCAACTAGTGTTGCTTTAAATTTGTTAGGGAAGTATGAATTAAGTGGAGTTAAAGTTGTTAATTACGTAATGCAATGGATCATAATAGTTCTATGATAAAAAATTAGCGATTTCAATAAATCGTCAGTTATAATTACTTTTTTTCCAAAAGTTTGTATAATTGAATGCGTATTGTTTCATATTATAAAATAATATGACACAATATGCATCCATGACTTAAAAAAGTCAAGACTGTCATGTATTGAAAGACATGGCATTTTCGAAAGAAAATAATGCTGTCTTTTGGTTGACAGACCACAGACTCGGCGCCGTACACAAAAAGCAAGAAATGCTTGAACAATACGTCCATGTCCATGTGTCCAATAAAGGCACTCAGTGATAATACAACTCTGCAATAATTGGATGAATTGAACAGATTGAAATGAAACGAAACGAGCTCAAACAGATCAATATGCACAATGAGGGAAATAAAAGCGACACGAGGTTACAAATGTTTACAACCAGTGTTGCATTTTTATAATTTTATCTATGAAAAAGGTATTTTTTGTACCGAGGTTGGCATGAGGTGGAGGGGGAAGGAGGTCTAAACCAATATAATTCTTTCCGTCACAGATTTTTGGCGCGCTGTCAATTGATTTTAGCCGTGTGTCGTATTATAAGGCCATACAACCTTAATGATATTAATGAAAAAACACGGTAATAATAGAAAATTAACAACAAATTAATTTAATAATTATTAGTAATACAAAGCTAGAAAGATGACATACCAGTGCCGGCTTCCTTCTTCTTCCTAGAGTATGCTCTCTTGGATGCAACAAGTGGTTGATCTGTCTCTCCGTGAACAAGACTATTCCTGTACATGAGTAGTGGCTGCCAGTCTTCACCCCGACTCGAGGGAACTGCCATGGATATTCTACGATCTAGATAGTTCAACCTGTACCCACGCACAAAAAATTTAATAATAAAAGCAAAATCACAAGAAAAAGGTATCAAAAACTAGTATACTCAGTTGTAGCTAATAAGTCGATACAACTTATAATGTGTATTTAATTACTATTTGTTGTTGCATTGTACCCTACTTGTGAACTTGTCTGTGAGGGTTACATATAAAACTTTGTAACAAATAAATAAATAATAAAAATATAAAACTATTTTTAACTTCGTTATAATAAATAAAGCAAAGAAAAATATTAATAAAATAAACCAATAAATATAGTTACAAGACCTGAGGAAAAACAAAACAAAATAATATAAATAAATAAAGCAAGGAAGGAAAGAAAGGCACCTAAGAAGAAGAGTCACTTACACAATACGTTTGTCCTGTTTGAGTAATTTGTTTGTAAATTCAGTTAAAATTTCCAAAAAGTTGAGGTTTGGAGGAGGACCAGTAGGATCTTCCACTTGATTTTCAGTGGAGCTGACGGCAAACAATATGCCTTCCCTGTGCAGAGCAGTGATTGCTTCACGATTCTTCACGGCATCCAGGCCAAACGACAGAGCAAATCTTTTCGCTAATTCCTAAGAACAAGTCAAAATATTAAACAAATAATGCATACTATTTTTCTACATACTAAGTCCTGACTTTATCAAAGACAAAAAATTCTATTGGCCCTTCATACCGATTTCAATATGACACACCAATAAAATCATTTCCCACTTAGGATGTTTAAGTCTCTGCTGAAGCTGGGGATATTCAGGAATTAGCTATGCTCACCCTAACAGCTTCACTCATCCTTAGAATATGTAACACATAATACATATTACAGTACATCTTCGGGCTCATTTAAATCTTCCTCGTGATTTTTAACTCTCTTGGCTACAGTTCTCTCGGCTGTGTCTCAGGAACTAACCTAATAAAGCCTTCAGCTATGCCTCTTTATACATGATGGTTTGTCTTATGAACCAACAATAAAACCGGGAAGTAATGACTCCGTTTCTTCACTTGGAAGGTTATTTACTAATATTCTCTTTCAATTTACATTCTGAAATTTCACTCAATTTAAAACTTAGAGGCATACTCTTATTTTAGATACTCTGAAATTGAAACACATTGAAATGTATAGAATCAATATTATAGATATTGGTATTTTGTTGAGCACTAAATATATTTTAATTATTGGAGTTAATTCTTACAGTTTCATACTGCAACTATGAAGAATAAATTTAAAGAAAAATAGGAAACCTTAAGGGAAGAATATTCTTCTAAATTCCTCATAGACCTGTGTCCCCGAGATGACTGCTTGACATCATTGAATTGAGACTTTAAGGCTGAAATCATAGTTCTGGCACAGTTGACTTTGTTTATTTCTCTTGCTTTTCCCACTGTAGTCTTTATGATGTCTCCATAGTCATTGTAAGACTGGAAAAAACAATGAACAATCATAATACAATATACTTTTAAAAAAACTATAAATATAATACAGAGAAATGGTAAATTAAAGTGTATTATGTCTCAAAATAAATAGTTAGTAAATAAAGACTGAATGTATTATACATATATACATTTTTTATATGTATAAAAATATACTTTTTTCATCATATATTTAAATGGAATCGACCCCCACCCCTCAACTTCTGTCATCTGACAGAAGTTCATCGGGAAAGAACTTTGGGACAAAAATAGCAAAGTACATCATTGTCATGATGAAAAGTCGCTAAAAACTTAAAAAAAAACAATTATCATCAACAAATATTCCAATATTAATCCTGCGGCAGGTAATACTTTTCTGATTTTTTAAATTTTACCTGCTGTTTTTAAAATTTTAGTGACATCAACAAAATAGATTTTTTCTGCCTAAAAATAGGTGAGTAATGATTAATTTCCTGCCGCAAGTAGATAAAGCAATTTTTCTATTTTGAAGTTGATTTGTTTTATTTTATTTTATTTACCTAAAGAGTTCACTGAAAGGAGATTTCAGTAGAAGTATTTTATCCTGTTGTTCCTGAGTAGAACAACAGGATAAAAATATCTTAAAGGTATTGGGAAACATCTTTAAGATTGTATTACAAATTCGACTCAGAGGCAGATTCTAGATCTCAGCAGTGACTTAAATTAAATAGGATTTCGACCTGAGATTAAGCACAATACCTTAACATAATGTTTGAAAACATCAGAAGCACAGGTAGTTGGCATTATACTGTAGACAATGAGCTTGCAGAATGAAGCTAGATAATTTCTTCTCTTATGTAACTCTGCTATCTTAGAATGCTCATCCAAATCATCTGAAACAGACAGTATTCCATTTCAATATGAAACCCCATCAAACTAATAAACCTAACTAATGTCAGTAAATAATGAAAGGCTCTGCAGTGATCAAAATCACTGTGCATCAATTATTTACAACTTAAACACTACAAGTTTGTTCAGCATGCTACTCCAATTTACCTAGAGAGTAACTTATAGAAAGAACTGAGTCCTTCAAACTGCCTTAGACAGTAGTTCACTGTCTTTCGTAACAAATCTTGGGCAAGAAGAATCTTACACTAAGCTGCACATTTTTACTCCTTCAGAGTAAAATAATGTTCCGAAGAAAATCACTCTTATCATGGGTGATATCAATAATTTTCGAGTTATCAATGCATTTTAACAAAATTTTAATTTAAATAATTTTCGGATATCAATTAAATTATTGAAGACTTTAGTCATTTTTTTAATATAAAATTTATTAAAAATATATTCACGAAGAGCTTTCGCCCAGTTTTCGGTGGACATCGACCTTCAGTAAGACACTATCAAGTATTCGGTAAAAAAAAATTATTAATTTTCAAACTTTCTCATTTTGTCATTTTAAGAACTGAAGAAGCTCAGGATCCCTGGGCGAAAGCTCTTCGTGAATTTATTTTTAATAAATTTTAATTAAAAAAAGGACTGAAGTCTTCAATAATTTAATTGATATTATAATTTAAAACAGTCCAAAAAAGCTCTAAAGTTATTTAAATAATTTTACAATCCTATTTATGGTAAATCATTTTAATAAATGGAATATCAGGGTACATGTTTGTGATTTATAATGATTTTTGCTCATAATTAACTATCAGTGATAATTTTTCAAGAGTTTGTGTTAACCTTACTTTTTCGATCAAACTTTGTAATTACTACAAGGGATAATGAACAAACAGTTATTGTTTTATTTATTTACAAATATTTACTCAAATCAACAGCAATATTTCACAATTTGTACGAAAAGTAAGAAAAACAACATTAGTTAATTTCACAGCTGATAAAAAAATGGAAAACAACACCCCCAACAACAACAACACACAATCCCATGGAATGGGATTGTCTTAAACAGTTTTTTTTCTTTTTTTGACCGGAGAGAAATGACCCATAGGGTCATTTCTTAAACAGTTTAAAACCTGTAAAATAACTACATTACAAAACAGCACAATAATTAATAAATTGAAGAAAACATTAGGTACATTTTAAATGATAATTCTTGTATCATTCGATACTACTGAATTTGTCAAAACATAAATAGATGACGCAATATATGTGTGAGAGACACCTAGAAAATGTAATAATTATCATTACTATATATTGTGAATAAAAATCTTGTATTTTGTTTAGCTAAGCAGGTTAGAATTTCATTTAGCTCGGAATTTTAGAATTATTTAGCTAGGAACGTTATAATTTTGTTTAGCTAAGAAAATTAGAATTTTGTTTCGCTAGGAAGGTTAGAATTTTGTTTCTGCTCTAAAAAAAGCTGCTCTAAAAGCTTTAGCTTCTCCCAATATCAATTCTTCTTTGGTATTAGAATGCTGGGAAGCTCTGGAACAGCTATCTGAACACTTAAAGGTCAAAGTGATATGGGTCCCTGGACACACTGGCATAGCTGGAAACGAAAAAGCCGACGAAGTAGCTAAAAAAGGGGCATCTACAGACTTCTGTGGACCAGAGCCTGCAATAGATTGGACAAGAAGGCAGGCCAAATCCCTTGTAAAAAGTTGGATTTGGAAGGAAACTAAAATCACATGGGAAAACAACACCGGATGTAGACAGTCAAAGATGATTTTTCCAACATTAGATAGAAGGAAATCTAGATGGCTTCTTGACTTGAGTAAGTCTAGTCTCAGACTTATGGTAGGAGTAATCACTGGGCACTGCAGGCTTAATAGGCATTTAGCCCTAATGAAGGTGACTGAGAGCCCAATATGTGAAGACAGTGAGGAAGAAACAGCCTATCATTATTTGGCAACGTGTGAAGGGTTTGGAAGGCTCAGGTTTCAAATATTTGGAACTGGAATGCTACTCGAAGAGGAAATGGAGTCTCTAAGATGGCAGGACATTCTTACTTTCATCCATCGTAGCAGGAGGTTCGACGAGGAGAAAGTAGTGGAAGTACAGTGATAGGTGGTTGACTTCGGGGTTGGTGAAAAGGACCCAATGGTGTGGTCTACTCACCAGCCTTGACTACTGTCCACTCTTACTACTACTACTACTAGAATTTTGTTTCGCTAGGGAGGTTAGAATTTTGTTTCGCTAGGAAGGTTAGAATTTTGTTTAGCTAGGAAGGTTAGAATTTTGTTTAGCTAGGAAGGTTAGAATTTTGTTTAGCTAGGTTAGGTAACCTAAGAAGATTATTTGCTTACTCTACTGATGGACCTAATACTAAATAAACGCCTTAAAACCGAATTTGAGAGCAAAGAAGAATAGTGCAGAGCAGAGTAATATACTCCAGTTAATGTTCATACAAACCTTAAAAGACCATAAGCTCTCGGTAAATAGCAACGGGGAGTTTCGCATGCTTTCTAAACTATTTGGTGAGCGCACCATAGTCAATATAAATTATCTACTCAAGAAATATTAGTGTATACTAATTTCCCTTTTAAAAAACATTATTTTTATTAGTTTTACAGTAAATCACAGAGATGTTATCTTGTACATATACATGATTCCAATTCCATACATATTAAAATGAATCAAAATCCAAAATGAATAAACAAAGAAATGAATCTCACCATCTTCTTGATAAGTGAACACATAGTTAATAATAAAGTCATTGAGCATCTGTTGGAGCTGCTTGTCAGGTTCATATACGAGACTGGCTAGAGCCTGATTATTCCCTGCTGATAACTGGTTGCAGAAAACCACTAGAAGGTCACAAATTACTAAGTAAGCCTGAAAATATAAAATAAAACAAAAAATAATAACTATGTTGATTAGGTTACACATATCTCATAAACAATAGTGTTCGGGACATTAACAAGGTTGTTTTTTATACTAAGTTTCATTTTGATCTAAGAAAGTGTTGGAACTTATCGTGCCATAGAAACATCTAGGACACAAAAATCTTGTACATAAATACATCAACAATCAACTTCAACAATATATTTGTGTTCAGGTCCTCCCTCTGTAATCCCAATCTCATAAGCTCATTTTTCTTTGAAAATTTGCTGAAACAACAAAAAAACTATTTATATCAGGAATGGAGGTCCAAAGCCAGGGATGGAGTCCAATCTAAATATAGCAGAGTTTGCTAGTCAAGCCTCTAAATCTAAATGGACGACCCTTTGTAAGGGACATGTGCAACAAGTGGTTGTTGCCTGTGCAAGGGCAGGCATAGAAGGAGCACAGGACCATAAACACAATGTAATTCCACTGATAACACGAAAGCCTGTTGACTGGTGCAACCTTAGAATAATACTATATATAGAAGGAGCACAGGACCGTAAACACAATGTAATTCCACTGATAACACGAAAGCCGGTTGACTGGTGCACTTGAGTAATGCTGCCAAACTGACAACAAAACATTATTTTAAATATCTATTAATGAAGAAAGATCATAAAGAACAAATATAATAACTTAAAACACCTGCTGAGTATTTAATAAAACCGGTCTTAGATGGCAAAAGTGTGGCGGAATACAAGAATCTACATTTAGTTGACGAGGACTACTATTAATATAATTTTAATAAATACGTTAAACTACAATTTAAAATGCTTTAAATATTGTAATGCTCCGATATTTATTAGTATTTTATTAATAATCAATCATTAATTAATAATAGAACATAATAATTCAGCAACCGGAAGTATTGCCAACTTTTTTTTAGAAAATTGTATCACTAAGTGCACCAGTGAACCGCCTTTCGTGTCATCTGTAGTGCTCCTTCTATAGTATTATTCTAAGAGCAGGCACCTACCCTTAATTACTAGATTTAGGTAAACATTTGGATCCAAAAGATTCTTAGAAAGCAAGATTCTTGCAACTCTAGTAAGATGTAGCTGAAGAAGATCCATATTGGAAAATGTTTAATGATAACCCACCTCTTCTCTATACAGCTGACTATGTTGCTGAACCAACATTTGCTTCATTATGTCCATCAATTTAATCAATCGAGCTTTGACTGTGACCACAAAGTCATCAATAGAACCACCGTTCTCAACCAACTCTTCAATGTGGTGCATGTCCCATATGATTCCAAAATAACAGGAGGATATACAATACTTTACAGCCTGCAAACACAACATTTATTTAAAATGCTAGACAATTTTTACAACTAAAATTCTAAAAAAATTACAACTAAAAAAATTCTAAACCATCCAATCAAGTTCAAAATTTCCATGAGTGTATCACTTCATATAACATGTATAGTAAGTTTCATCTTAATAAGGCTAGTGTATCTAGGGTTTTTATCTGATTACCACTGCTATGCGGAATTGAGCAAGGTCCGCCTCTGGATGGATGACCGCTGAGAATAAAACAAATATAATATTCCTTGGTCCGATGTCAACTGATGAAAATCAAAACTGTGGCCATAGGTTCAGTTCACTTCAACAATGAATATAACCCCCAAAATCTTCTGTCATTTGATTTGATGACACATTTTTTAAGCAGAATTTCAAATGGTTGACACAAAACACTATGTGGATGGCAGGTTTGACAGCCGACAAGTTTCCAACCTAGCCACCGATATACAACTCATATATTGTCAGTCAGAAAAGATTTTTAAATTTGAATATAATACAGACAAATTGCAATTGGAATCCTTTGTAATTTGTTATTTTAATAAAACCTAAGTTGGAAGTGTTTCTAAAAAGGTGTATTTAGCAGACGGTTCTTATAAGGTTAAAACTATTTGACAAAACTTACTTCTTCAGGTAGAGAAGTGGTTCCATCCTTGGCTTCTTCAACATCTTTGAACAAAGAAGTCCAGAGATCCCAGTTACCCAGGTTATGACAACCATAAAACATTGTTACCTTCTTTAAACTATTCACTACATTGTACGTTTCATCATCATCCGGTGTTTCCTCCTGTCACAACAAATCATAAATAAATGAACACCTAACATATTACCTTGCACACCTCCTCAACTCAACATACAAGTTTCACTGCATGACTTTCATTTTTAAGATAGCCTAGAGTATTAATATAATTTGCACTGACGCTAAAGTACTGACCCGTACTTCAACATAGGTCCCATTTAATTAAATGAACCTGTCAACTATACTTTCACAAATGTATAAAATTATGGTATAAGTAAATATAATATGGTATAAGTATAAGTATCACTTGTACTTATACTTGTATTAGTCCAAGAGCCGGATCAGAAAAAATGTGACTCATTCTGTACTACTTTAAACCAAATATTTCTGAAAATGTACCTTAAATTATGAAGGAAAAGCATAGTCTGCCTATCCAGAGTGGAGCCTTTCATATGATTGCACTTGCTCAAATTTTTATCAAATCGCACTAATATCAGTCAGTTTTTTTGAAATGAGTGATTCCCTGTGGGTCGTGTGCAAAAAATGAAGACAACTTTTTTTAAAGCTGATAAAATGTTCTATAAAACGAGTGTTTAATCATCAAAGTCCGATGACTACAACCATAGTTATGGCTCTTTCAAAAACACTGAAAATGGTTAATTTATGCAAAGTCAGTGAATTTCTTTGGAAAATATTGGTTTTTTGTGCATTTTGTTGGCCATTTAACTTTAGTTGTATTTATCCAATTTTGACGAAAAAACACTTGTTTCATAGGTAAAAGTTCTCTTCATGTTTTGCATACGACCTACAGGGAACAACTTATTGCAAGAAAACTGAAATTTGTACGATTTTTGAATATTTTGAGTGAGTGCAATCATATGAAAGGCTCCACTCTGGATAGACAGACTATGATTTCCCTTCATATTTGAAGATACATTTTCAGAAAAATTTGGTTTGAAATAGTACAAAATGAGTTACATTTTTTCAGGTCCGGCTCTTGATCTGTATGACATGTAATTAGAGCTTTTGAAACGCCTAAGTGTATTTTTCTCATTTCAGTCTCAAGACATATTTCATGAAAACAAAAACTAGTTTACACACAACTTACTCCTTCAATGAGTGAATTCCACTCATCAATTGCCTCTTTATACTTGTTGACAATGTTATCAATGAGAGTACTTCTCTGTACATCACACCGAGTGTAAATAGCGAACCCCTCAGTGCACAGGAACTCCAACGTTTTCGAACACATTTCCAAAACATCTGTGTCATGGTGCTTCTCTGTTATAGTTTGAATCTTTTTCAGAAGTAGATCTAATTTCTAAAAAAAAATAGTTAAAACTTAAAATTAGTTAAATAATAAAAGAAAGGAAGTCTCTCCACAAAACGAAACTTTATTGGCAAAGCGCTTTCAACCTAACTAGAGGCCATCATCAGTGCACAACCGTTGAGATGATAAAGAAGTAGAGAAGTGAGTCTATGTTTTCTTACTAGGTATAAGAGTCAGCAAAATAAAATTAGTTATTTATTTAAAAACAGAGCTAAATCCTCAAATAATTATCATTATTATCTTATTATTATTATCATTATTATCTTACTAGAGAGAAATATAATATATTTATAAAAAAAAATACAATATGAAGCTGCTTATTTACAATAAGTTGCTACATACACAGCATATACTGATCTATCATATACAAGACAATAATTAAACTAAATAATAAAATAAGAAATTTACAAGAATAGCATATAAATCACCAAGTCAAAAACAAATTAAGAAATATTGCATAAATTTTGTCAAACGAGTTAATAAATAAAACTAAAATTAAGTCTAAAAATTATCGATTAATTAATTATTAATCAATTATTATCTTAATAATAAAAGCATTAATTGTAAAAATATGATTCCTGAAGTTACACCTAGTAAAAGAGGTTAACAACTTAAACATGGTGAAAAAACTGAGAAGTTTAAAGTTTATTCTTACGAAAAATGCATTTACTCTTTGCCTTTGGAAGTAAACATTTGAATCAAAGGATGCAGTTTGATTTATCGGACCTATTACTTTAGTAAACCATTAGTCCGTAAACAGCTACGATGATGATGTAAAGTCGAAACCGGTCAGTTATAATTTTTATACTATTGTGGTTGACAATATATTAATTGTTTTTAATTATAGTGTGATTTTTTATTAAACATCATGGTAAGTTTATACCACAAAATCTCTGTCAAAACAACTAATGATTTGGTAAAGAATAACAAGTAAAGTTACAACTAGATAGTCCGCTTAAATTATTTCTCAATGAATTTAGGTTTCATATATTAGGATCACTGATTAGGTACTATATATTCCTCTATGATTAGGATATAAGGCGCGGTCGAATATCCACGGCCTTCTAGAACGTTGGATCACCAACAAACTTTTTTTATAACTTTTTTTCAAAATTTTCAGTAATTAGCCGGATTTGTGATAAATGAAGCCTATTTCCGTAATCTGCACACTCTTTTGGATAATCTCAAAGAGTATTTACATTTACTAAACGATTTATTTTTAATCTAACTTGGTACATACATAACTACTGTTAGACGTCAATATTTTGTGTTATATTTTGACATGTCATATTTGTTAACATTAAGTCTAACAGTAGTTATGTATGTACCAAGTTAGATTAAAAATAAATCGTTGAGTGAATGTAAATACTCTTTGAGATTAACCAAAAGAGCGTGCAGATTACGGAAATAGGCTTTATTTATCACAAATCCGGCTAATTACTGAAAATTTTGAAAAAGAGTTATAAAAAAAGTTTGTTGGTGATCCAACATTCTAGAAGGCCGTGGATATTCGACCGCGCCTTATACTTTTATACTATTTAAAATGTATATTTTCACCATAACCTTTCACCACACCAATAGAAAGAGTAACTAACAAACAGAGTATTGATAATATCAACATAAGAAATTATAAATGAATACATCTAAAGTGGCAAAGATGCATATTAAGCATACATTTCATTTTACATTATAAAAACTAGCTGCCATTTATGGAACGAGACTTCCTTGCCAATGGGTTTAAAAATTATAAAATCATATTCACAAATCAAAGAGATATTTGTTAATGGTGGAAGAACAAGGAGATCAAAATTGTTTTATCATAGGATTAGCATGGGAGCCGATAGAAATTCTTCTTTTATATCTTTATTGTTAGTTAATTTGTGAGAAATTAATTAAAATTAATAGAATACCATCGGTGCTAAAAAATTGTCAATATTTCATGGATACATATTTTGATTATACCAGGATTTTAAATATAGGCTCTTATCACTACAGACTTGGATTTGTCCGATTTAACCCAGAAATAATAAAACCTATACAGAAAAATTTAAACAAACATTTTACAAAAAAAGAGAGAATTTAGTGAATTATTAATTATTTTAAAAAGTAAATAAAATTCATTAAGAATCAATAAATCAGAACACCATTATGGTGAAAATTGGGTTGTTATCAGTTAATTTAAATACCTGTTACAACTAATTTAAACAATTTAATGCAATAAAAAAGAGTAATTTTGTGAGTTTGTGCAAACTAAAATTATTCAAAGATAGAATTAATTAACAATAAATAAAATAAAACACTATTGTTATTTTCACCTTCTTATCAATTTGAACACTCATGAAATCACATTAAAACCCTTTTCAATGAAATAGTGATTCTACTGAGTTCATACGCCCTAAAATTAATTTAATCAAAGCACTTTGAAAAAAAAAATAAAAATAAAGAAACAATCTTCACAAATAATAAAAACCAAAAAATGCTCGCATGTTTACAAAAAGTGTGCTCATATATTCATAAATATTCCAAGAACTTTGCTGTTTACAGAAGACCTATTTAAGAAAACTTCAAGACCATTAAAAACAAGTTTTAAGTTGTACCATTTTATTGCACCAAGTTGGATGATCCCAAAATCTAATAATTTCTTCCCCTCATCTTGATGATCCCAAAAATCTAATAATTTTCCCCTCATAGAACTTGATTTTTTGATCCCAAAATCTAATAATTTCTTCCCCTCATAGAACTTGATTTTTTGATCCCAAAATCTAATAATTTCTTTTCCTCATAGAACTTGATTTTTTGCCAGCATTAGGATTTGATTGCCCATTTGGGCTGTAGGGTTTTCACAAGAAATGAGCCCCTCTATTCATCTTGATAACTGTGCTAGCAAGGATCAACTGTTAAAGCTGTAGCTTCTTTTAAATAAATGTGTACATCCATGCACCCATACAAACAGACAATATATTATTTTTATTTTTTGAATCTGTAGGCTGAAACATTGATATCAGAAGAAACAAGTAGGTGTTAGGGTTTTATGCAATACTTCCCCTCCTCTCAGGAGGTAGAGAAGCAATAACAATGAACAAAGGCAAGTTACAAACCCCTTCTTGACGAGATGTAGAATATATCTCCAGGTCAAAATACTGCGGTATAGTGAGTAAATTAGTTAACTTATCCGGGTCTGCGCTGTACTTGTCTAACAGAGCTGGTAGAACTTGAATAAAGTGTTCAGTTAACTTCTGCTTGTCATCTTGAATCATTTTTACTTCTTTTACAGAAGGAATCTGAAAAAATAGTAAGTAAAGTCAAGAGGGCAAATTAGGTTAAAAGTATGGTTTTTTTGTTTTGACCATTTTTTGAATTTATTTATTATTTATTTATTTATTTATTATAAGCTTGTGGTTGCCTTACATTCAAAGGCCTCACAATAGTCAATTCATGAATACAAATTAAAACATAAAAAAATACAATAAATAAAAATTATGTAAGATATTATTAAGTTAAAAAGGTACCAGTTTACAATTTTTCAGGATAAACTATACTGTCATTTAAAAAGTCATTGACACAGTAATATGCTTTATCAATTAGTATTCTTTAATAACCTTTTTAAAGGAATCCATAGGAAGGTCTACAATACTAGTAGGCAGCTTATTAAAACATTTGATTCCATTCACCATCGGAGATTGACTTGACTTACTAAGTCTGGAGAATGGCAAATTTATATTTGTATAAAATCTAGTGGAATAACCATGATTTTTACTATTATCTAATTCATGGTGTCTATTTTTAATGTATACTAAAACTGAAAAAATGTATGCTGAATAAAGCGTTAAAATCTTATTTTCTTTGAAAAGTTTTGCACAATGCGCATCATATTTAGACTTTGTAATAATTCTAATGGCTTTTTTTTGCAATAGAAAAACATTGTGTGCACTCGGGGCAGCTCCCCATTCTCTGATGCCATATAATAATCGTGAGTGGAAATGAGCATAGTAAGCCAGCTTGCAGGTTTTCAAGTCAACAGTAGTGCCAAGCTTTCGAAGCATAAACAAAACAGAACTGAGTTTACTACTTACATCATTGATATGAATTTTCCAATTTAAAGAACAATCAATTGATAACCCTAGGATTTAATTGACTCTTTATTATTTTTTATTGCCACTACTCTTTAAGGTATGGGTTATTAATTGATTCTTATCTTTATTTAAAGTTAATTTGTTAGCAATAAACCATGTTTGAGCTACAGTAACATTATATTCCATATTTTGTTTATTTACTGTGGGATCGAGCCCTTTTACTACATATGTGGAATCGTCTGCAAACCTAGGACTCACATTACCGTTATCGGGGAGGTCGTTGACATAAATTATAAAAAGTAAAGGTCCAAGGACCGAGCCTTGAGGCACCCCATTTAACTTGAAACAGACTATATTTTAAACAAAATAATATTTTTAAATCAAAGACCCTTATTAAAAACCAAGTTGTTGTGATATCATTAATCCGGTTTGCTCAGTAAGCAAAATTTAAAAAAATTGTGTAAAATCATGGGTTAACATTTTTCACCACGAAAAATGTCTGTCTTATTTGTTTTGTAAAGTGCTCAATCAAATAAAACCAACCCCCATGTTGATAACCTCTCTAAGTGACTAAAAACCATAAATAATCTGGTAAACAACCTAAAATACAATTAGTAAACAACTAATATCTAGCAGAGTGTTGTTTTATCCCCAAATAACTTTTAAAACAACAATGTTATTTGGGGACCTCAAGTTGAATAAAATTGGTTTGAAGCACACTTGAAGACAGGGTTGACAGGATCATATCCTGGAAATATCAATAATTTTAATCATTTATATTAATATAAATTAATATAAATACACACACTCCTCATATACACACGATACATGTTTATTATTGGAACTTTTCCCCTCCATATCAGTACAGCTATGCTCAGCCTCACCTAGACAGGTTTTGGTCTAAAACCCGTATTTTTTTTTAAACCCCTTATTTTCTATTTAGCATTTTTGTGTCAACAAAAATGCTGACAGTTTTTCAAGTGTCTTTGTATCATGGGTTCTGATACTTTGTGAGTCAAACCTTTAGTTCATATTGCCCCTTTGGGCATATTTTCATCTTTTTGTCTTTCTCGTTAGTAGTATTTCGTTTACATTACCTTTACATATTTTACCCACTCGCTTAGCATTGATTTGTTATGTAAACAAATGCACCAATTCCATGCTGATAACAGCCAAATGGGCTTAGGGTCATACGAGCTTACGGTTGTTTACTTAGGGTGACTGGTTCTAATCATACACAAAATAATAAGATTTCTGTATTAATGTAAGTTGTTTCTATACAGTTCAACTTTTAGCTAACTTCTAGTACTTAGCTCAAATCCGATCTAGCAATTAGGCCGAGCTTCAGAGGAGAAACAATTAGATTTTGTCCAAGACCACAAAGGACTGGAGTCACCAGCCTAGAGCTTAAATAAAAATTATAGATACCCCAACTAAGATTGAATCTAAACTGTCAGCTAGCAGACATATAAAATCCAGTTAAATTACCGGAATTATCTCTCTCTCTCTCCACAAGGCTGACATAATTACCTTTCTGTTGGGACCCCTGCCAACAGGGGCGTCCCCAGTAGCAGCTTGTTTGACACAACAGACCATTATCTCAATAAGACTCGTCTCCTGTCTGTCATCCAGTGGTTCTTCATTGGACCCAGGCTCTTCTATCAGCAAATCAGTCATGCATTCCCAGTCTTTCATCATGGTATTGGATTCAATCAGGGAATCAACTAGATAAGCACCGTGCTCATGTAACTGGAAACAAATTTAAATAACACAACAGTTAATAACTTTAGAGCATTTTGGAATATTACAATTAATTTTTTTTCTAACTTTTTCATTTTTTGTCATTTTTTAAGAACTGAAGAAGCTCAGAATCCCTGGACGAAAGCTCTTCAACAATTTATTTTCAATAAATTTTTATAAGGACTAAAGTCTTCATTAATTTAATTGAAACACAACAGTTAGTTAATTAATTTTTAACTGAGATAGAGGTCTGCTAGTTACTTGCGAAAGGAGTAATTCAAATAATGGAAGCAAGAATCATTTAGCTACATCATCTAGCCTCTCTCTAAATACATTTTTATTCACTTGCACTCATTTTATTTTAAATTTGCTACAGCTTTTATTTGAAACTTTTTTAGAATTTTTAAAAATAAAATAGTTATAATAATTTTAAAATCTTGCTGAGTCAACATATTGTTCAGCCCCGGACTAAAACACCAGAGCAGTAGTTTCCTTACTCTACTAATTCCTATGATCAAATGGTCCATAAATCTTATAACATAGAAACCACCCCAAGGCTATCGGACTAAAAGTTCTTGAAACAATTGATAACTCATGAGAGAAGTTTGTAATGTTGGTCTTTTCAAACCTAACCTATTTCAACTATTACTAAATGGTACCTGAATGACTCATATTCCTTGTACTATACAGAAACCTATTGAGCTCACAACTTAAGTGCAATTAGAAAAGCTTTTATCTTGATTCACCATATCAGAGATTATCTTCCTTAACAGAGAAAATCTTGAATTACCATAATTTAACTTGAAAACTTTACAGATCAAATTTGAACCAACAGTTTGTTTATACTTAAACTTATATAATTGATAAAAAAGATAGAAAGAGAGAAAAACAATAGTTAAAAAAATCCTTTAGGGAACTCAGCAAGGACCAACAGAATTCTTCCCTCACTGATTTCTTACACACTGTCGACAGAATCCAGAATGGCAACTTTACATACCTCTGATTCAATAAAGAATTGAACAAGATCCCGAATAAGAGGAGTGTTGGGTAAACGTTTCTTTCCCCTTTTACTTCTCTGTACAGTCACTACTTCTTCAGGTACGAATAATCTTTCGTTTAAAAATTCACCAGCTGCTTGAGCAACAGCTCTGTGAGATGAATAAACCAACTCATAGACATGCTCGCAGTCTTTGTCTGTTAGGATATCTCTGTGATTCCTGTATAAAACAAATAGACAATAACGATATTTCAATATAGTTTATAGTTATTTATGCAACAAGGGATGAAAGTAAGTTTTACAGCTCAAGTTAAAGTTTCGTCCTAAGGCAGCGCCGAAGGAGGAAACTTCATTAGCTCACGAGGCCGGTATGGCCGAGGGAGATAAACTAGTTAGCTCCTGAGGCTTTGACGAGGGAGATAATACGAGAGCTGAAAACTTTCATCCTTTGTTGCATATTAAATTTGATCTACGACTAGAGAACTAATACTAACAACTATTAATATATTCTTCAGCTCCTTAATTGTTATTACTCCTTACCATGTCAATTACTCTCATGAAGAGAGAATAAAGCCACTATCTTCACATTATTTTATTGTAAGCTGTCAATAGAATAATGTGTAATACTATATTTGTAATTTAAACATTAGCGTGTGTATATTGTATATTCTACCCATAGTACCAACATAACACCGAAAAAAATCCTAAAAATTTCCTAAAATTCCTAAAAATTTTACTAAAAAATTCTGTCAAGTTGGCAACACTTTCACTTTTCCTCCCTACGGAGTAAAAGTACATTTGCAGTGTAAGGTAACAAGACTGTATGTAGAACTTACAATACAAGGAGTAGATAAATGTCATTTTTTACTTTTCCAAAAATTATCGGAAGGAGCTGGTCGCAGAGTCATTGTCTTCTCATGGGTCTGATAGGATTATATGGGTGGGTTATAGGAGAAATGAGTTGGACAAAAGAATTAATGGAATTTTTAGACGGGCAATTTGATAAAAAAGGAACATGGATGGTAGCATTATGGATGTAAAGGTTGGAAACATAGATGGGAGCATTAGTATTGTTTCTTAGGATTTGAAAACTTGGTGCTGCTCTATACATGTAGATCACAAGCACACACAGGTTTTAAAGAAACATTATAAATTTGAAACTTAGCAAAAAATCAATCTTTAGGTCAAGTTGCAGAAAATATTTTTTTTTGTACGATGTCATTAATGAGATGTCATCAACATTCAGAGGTATCCCATGCCTGATTTTTAGGAGACGTTTAAAGATTCAACAGGTGATAAAGTCGTATAGAGGAGATATTTGAGGTTTGAGATGTTTTATAGTACAACAGTGGTTTTTAGGAGTGTGCTGGTTACCTCTGACTGATGATAGCTGGATGCACCCGAAAAGCTAGCTCTTTAATATAAAAAATAATTGGTGGAGTGACGCATTTTATTACAAACCTCTTGGATTAATAGATGGACTCCACAATGCAGCCAACTTTACCGGATTTTATAGTACACATTATAATGGAGGGATCGAATACTTTGGGAGGACGAGACAATCTTTATTATTTAGCAGTGAAATCATCTGATTTATGCATTAAAAAATAAAATAAATATCTTTAAACATATCTGCAATTTTATATCCATTTGAGTATTGTTAACTAGTATAACTATTAAAACAGGGCGGAATGTAAATTACTTTTCACTCTTATTTTAGTTTCTGCCTTGATTTTCATTATCTTCCTCATTTTAACAAATAGGCTAATAGGGTTATTTTAGTTATCGGCCCAGAAGAAAATAAAAAACAACAACAATTAAAACTAACATTTCAAAAGAAAAATAAGAGTTTTAATTGTAACAATTTCCATCCTAAAATCAATGTTTCCTCCCTTCTAGAGTAAAATTACCTTCACAGCATGAAAAGGAATGCAATCAGTTAAAAATATAATTTAAAGAAATAATCAAGCCTTTAGGTTAACTACTTTTACTTCTAAGAAATACTTACTTTAGGATGCTAATAACAAGATGAACAGCCTGGACTGCAACATCATACTCTTTGTCAAGAGTCATAGCCACTATTCTGTCTTTAAATTTACTTGTAAATAGTTCTAATTTACCCTTTAACTCTTCTGATGCATAAAGAGGTTGTAGAGCCTGGAAAAAATAATAATTAATATTTAACTTTTAAATAAATATAACAAAGAATCAGGTATGGGGAATCTAAAAACTATCCTCACCTTATGGGATTTGAACCGTCTCTGCCGACACTTGGTTATAACATAAAGGGATTCACAATTGGACACATAGATAACATTTAAACAGTTATAAGGTAAAAATACTGCCTCCGTGGCCGTGATCGTAAAGGCGTTCGATTTTGGCATCGGAGGTCCGGGTTCGCAGCCCGGGCTATACTCTAAGATTTTTGAATAGATATTTAATTAAAAAGATTTAGTGTAGTAGATGCAACCCACTGAGGTGGCTCCCGCATGGTGAATACCCTGATGGGCCGAGAGGCCCTAAAACGGGCATTTTATTTTTATTTTACTTTATAAGGTAAAAATTGAATTAATGCTTACAATGAGATGAAATTTACCATGTTGGTTGGTTTTATGAAGGACTACATTCATGCCCAATTTCAAAACAATCTAAACACTTTTCTAGCATGGACTACTTAGAACTACTTAGAACCCTATGTGAAAATTCTTGTAACAGATGATTCTGGTCAGTGGCGTAGCCAGGGGGGTTGAGGGGGCTTCAGCCCCCCCCCTGAATTTTACATAACCTAAACCCGCAATAAATATGTGAAAAAAATAAAACCTATAAAAAATATATAAAAATAATAAATTACAACATATATTTTTTAACAGAAAACTTATAATATAAATATCATACCTATAAAAAAATATACAATGAATTGAAAGATATAAAATAATTTGAAACATTTCACAAATACAATATATATATATATATATATATATATATATATATATAATATATATATATTTATATATATACATATAATATATTTTTATACAATTTTTACATTCGCCCCTCCCGAAATTAAATCCTGGCTACGCCACTGATTCTGGTAATATCTTGGTAACACATTAATAGGATAAAACAATGACTTCTTTTACATTCCAGCTGTAGTAGGCAAGAGAAAGTATAAAATAAAGATTGTTAGAAGATAGTTACTTTTAATTTATATTTGAATATTATTATTACAGAGTATAAAAGTGAATCGATCACAATGTATGATCAATCTCTGAATTGATCAACAATGCCTCTAAATATGTTGATCAATCCTCTGAAATCAACAATGCCTCTAAATATGTTGATAAATCCTCTGAATCGATCAACAATGCCTCTAAATATGTTGATCAATCCTCTGAATCGATCAACAATGCCTCTAAATATGTTGATCAATCCTCTGAATTGATCAACAATGCCTCTATATCTGTAGATCAATCCTTTGAAGTGATCAAACAGGCCTCTGTATCTGTTTAAAACTAAATATACCTGGAGTTGAGTAAAATATAAACTTTAATAATAATACGTACTGTTTCCCATACTTAATAGATAATGAAGGAAAAGAATGCAAGCACACATACTTCTATAATTCGCCAATATTAGAAAACAACTTAATTTACAATAAAGCTTTTTACGACAAAGACTTACCTGAAGGCATTTAAGTCTAACTTCACCAACTTTATCATGAAGTGTCCAGCCAATATATTTAAGGTAAGAATCATCAAGGAAATTTTGGTGAAATTTCTTCATCCAGACACCTATTTCAGCCATGCAGATTGCACGGATTTCTGGCAGAGTGTCCCTGCAAATTGAAACAAACTATTTAGCAGTGATCAGTAGATGGAAAAAAACTTTTAATTTTTACTCTTATTCGTTTATACCAGATGTATACAGAAAATATATTGAGTAAGCATTATTTGAAACTAAGAGTTAACAGGAATTGTCTGTTTCAGATGTTTTTAAGACCTCCTGAGTGGTTTTACCAAGTTGTCTGTTATCATCGAAGCTCTCAGTGACTTCAAATCAAATCAAATCAATATACTTTATTAAACTAAAAAGTTACAAAGATATGAGGCAACTTTTGACAATCAATTAAAACTTAGTTTATAATAGTTTCTAACAGAGGTTTAACAGAAAATAAAATTAAGTGCCTGAGAAAAGATAAGTTTTGCTTTTTGAACATAAAAGTAAACAGCATAACTCATGAAAGAAAATAAACAGAAAAAAGTACAAATTGGTAAATAAAAAAAGGAAAAGAATTTTATAACTGATGAGTCACTTGACAATAGGAGGCCTACATGCAACAAAACCTATCCCACCCTAACCATCCAGCCAACACTGCACATATACATAAACATATACATACATGCACACACATTGTATTAATGTAAATTTGATAATATATAATTTATTTATATAGTATACTACTACCATGCCGGACCCGGCCACACACATGCACGACACACAACACCAATGCTGCATCGCACGTATCGACTATATGCAAGAGATATAAAGCTTTGTACAAAAATCAATCTTTAGGTATAGTTAAACACAAAAAATGTTTCTATGACAAAACTAACCAACAGTGAAGACAACCAATTTTCAACAATATATTAAACACCAAAAAATAATTAGCTTAAATTGAAGACTAGACATACTCTTGACTAATCATAGACCAACATATGTGGGACCTCTGGAGTTAAAAAAGTAAGTAAGTAAGTAATCCATTTATTATGTTTATCGTTACATTCATCGCTATAATTTAGTTTTTATTTTACAAACATAAATCAGCCTTTACAGCTGTGGACATGCGAGTTCTATGCTTTTATAAGTTTAGATAAAGCTTTTGATTATTTAAATACTTTTGAATTAATTTTACAATCTAATTTTTTTTTCTGCAGTTAAAACTGATCCTTAATGCCTGTCTACGGACAAGGGAAGGCAGATGAAAGATATACTAAATTATAGATGAGGTATTTTTCATATTCTGAGAACAAGCTAAGCTAGTCAAAGAGGTGAGGGTGAGACAAATACCCTGAGATACCGTGTACTCATTGTTTTGAATTGGTACACAGACTTGTTGAATAATAACAAGGGATAAAACTGATTTAATCAAATGCATAGTTCATTCTAACTATTCTAGAATACTATTGCTTCATTCATCAGTGAACAGAAATACTTGGGAAAAATGCAACCGTTCCTTAATGATAACTTTTCTCACCAAATACAGTAGTTAAATTGTATTAGTTAACTAAAAAAGGTATTAGGAGGTATTAGGAGTATTTAATACAATACAAAAGTAAATTGGTGCATTTTTCTCAGGTTTCCAAGAGGGAAATGCAATTTTTAAGGGGGTAATAAATATAGGGGACATGGTTTCGGGGGGACAACATCCCCTGCCATAACCAATGCCATAAAACCTTAAAGAGTAAACATAGAACTACTCAAACAAACCTATATCTATGTACGAAAACAGATTTGAACATGTAAGTCAACATGTTTTTAATTTCATCCATATTCTCTTCCAGTTCTTGTCTCTTAGTCAATAAACTTTCGAGTCTATCACTGGCTCTCTTATCTCTTGCTTTCTGTCTCTCGGATTCATACTGTCTCTGGGTGTTGTCCAAGTTAATAGATACAACAAGGGCTACATCCACCAGAGCTGTCATCAATTTCATGGCTACAAAAAATAAACAAAAATAAACAACTAAATTGATGACATAATATAATGGTGTGAGAGACACAATTATGAATAGTTGGGTCAACTATTCATGTTTTGCAAAACTTGTTAGTATCAAATGATAAACTAAATGGATGCTAAGATTATACATTACATACCAAAACCTAATAAGATTGTTATTTGTTAGCAGAAGGTTATTTATATAGCAATTAAAATATTGTGTTAGTTTCATTTTGTAGAACTATAAAGTAAAGTGATGTAGAAATTCATACAGTAGGGGTCGGGGCGGGGGACACAGTGGTCTAACTCCCTGGTTTTAGGTGGTTCCGAAAAACAGGGATTAGTTGCATCAACTACCTCACCCGAGCGCTAGTTTCACCTTGTGCCCTTATCACTTTGTTATCAGTTTTAATCGATACTTCTATTATGTTTATAAAAATGTAAACAAGACAATTTTAACTTTTTCATTGACTTTTTTTCTTTTTTAGAAGCTTATAAGATAATTTTTTTAGAAAATAGGATAACGTGTGTTTACGAAAGGTGTGTTAAATAAGACAACGAAGACGTAAATTAAATTTATAAATTCCCGTTTGATTTGTTTACAAACATTTTTGATGTTTGTCTACAAATCATTATCCAATGTAAGGTCTACTTAAATTAACACAGCGTTATATTTTATAAAAGCGTTTATGAAAATTATACCTTTAAAATAATTAATACAATTTTAACATTGTTAAAGACCCTTTTAAAGAATTTTAATCTTGGAATTGAAGAAATAATTATTTTATACATAGGGTACAAGGTGAACCGACCTGCCACTAGCGGAGAAAGGGTGAACTTAGGGCAGGTCCATCTAAAGCAGCTTATTTCGGGGGAGTTAGACCAATGTGTCCCGCGCCCCCACCCCTACTGTATGAATTTCTACATCACTTTACTATAAAGCATATAAATGCTTTATATTTGTAGAACTATAAAGCAATAAAATAAGTACACACTAAATAATAAGTGCAATAATGAGGCTGTTCTATGAAGTAGGGAAACCAAAATATATTGACCAATCAGAAGGTTGTACCAGGTACATGGTAGTATTTGTTTGGAAAATCACTAAAATAGAAGAAAATATAAAAACGGTTATGCTTTACACATAATTATAGTTTCAAAATTGCTGAAACCAATCTCACCTGTTGCCAGAATATATTATTTTAACAAATGTAAACAACTCTCTAAAAACAACTATAAACAAACAAACTATATCTACTCACAACAGCAAGATTCATAATTGCTTAACTATTTTTAGGCAGGAAAATACTTTTGTTGATCTGTCACTAGAATTTTGAAACCAGGCAGGTAAAATTAAAAAAAAACATCAGTCAGGTTAAGTATTAACTGCCTTGAGACTAAAAGTTACACTAAAAGGGCATGGGTTTTACCAAACAATACATAGATATAGAAAGATGGTCCAGTGATTCATTATTTCAGACAAGAAAAGATTAGATCCCAAGACAGCTAGCAGGAGCGCTAGAATGTAATTTGGTAGTTTCTCATGCCTACTACAAGAATGCGCCACAGTCATCTTATTTTCTGCAAACTACTTGCGGCACAAAACTGATTAATCCATATTTATGTATTCTGAACCGTGGAGGTAGTGATTAAATAAATAAAGCAACCGTCTCTCCACAAATTTAAAATGTAAAAAATATATTTACAAAGCCGGCTTTCGACTGTTAACAGCCATCACCAGTGCCGTAGAGAAGCGAGAAAGGAAGAAAATATACCTCTGTCTCAAATGATATAGTGTATATTTTCTTCCTTTCTCGCTTCTCTACGGCACTGGTGATGGCTGTTAACAGTTGAAAGCCGGCTTTGTAAATATAGTTTTTACGTTTGTGGAGAGACGGTTGCTTTATTTATTTGATTACTCCAATTATTTTCTTCATATAATAATGACCATTTTCGAGTATATGCATGATTCTCATGCTGTCATGGTAATAAAGAACAGGATTATTTCATAACATAACACTGGGAAGAATGTTATGGTAAAGAGATCTGGTCTGGTGTCTTAAAACATTTTACATTAAAAATATAACCTACTAAAGAGGCAGTGTATATGGAAGCTTGCACTAATAACTCAAATGCCAGCACAGAGTTCACCCCTACCTTCTGTCTGAATCTCTCTTATACCTTCCAACATTCTATATAGACCAAGAGCCCAGGGGTGTTTTGTTAATAAAAAGCGTAATGGCTGGAACCGGTCTCAATTTTTTGTAAATACCTTCCTTAACAAGGATCTGCAATTCTGCCGACTTGTATCGGATGGGTGTCCCAGGCAGAACGCACTTTAGGGGTCAAAGGTTCTGCCTGGGCCACCCATCCAATACGAGACGGCAGAATTGCAGATCCTTGTTCAGGAAGGTATTTACGAAAAATTGAGACCAGTTCCAGCCATTACACTTTTTATTAACAAAACACCCCTGGGCTCTTGGTCTACTACATATTCCTTGGATTTACTTTATGTCCCAAGGCAAGTAAACCTTGACCTGTTTTTCTGAATTTCCAACTATACGGTTTATTGCAATATTGTTGTTAATTTTTTTTTAAGTTATAATTATTAAAAGTTTGTTATTATTTATTTAATAATAAATAAATAAATGCATCCAAAGCACAAGAATATTTTTTTATTCCTTAGTGTAGGGATATACCTGTATGTAAAATTAAAATAAAAATTATTGTAATAAAAAACATATAAAGGTTAAAAAATAGTTATTTAACACGTTTTAAAACAATTTAACTGTCATAAATTGACTTTTTTTTAAATTTAACAAATAAAAAAAGGCAACACTGGCCTCTAATAGACAAAGAAAAGAAAGATAACATACAAACTTTTTATTTAATTAACCCAGGTAAAAAATTTTTGATAAAAGTTTTGCAACACATCCCTGTGATAAATTATAGAAGTTTTTAACTTCATAAAAAAATCTTAATTTAATGTGGTTATGTCGGAATAAAGAAGTAAAAATTGTAGATTAATCATTGATTAAATAATTATGTAGCGATTCATAATTATTTTTCCTCACAGAAGGGACCAGATAAAATATTCTATACAAGGCAAGAAAGGAAACATTACTAACACTTAAGATTTTTATCATTCTCGGCTTTGCCTAGGCAGTCAAATTGTAAATTACCTTCCTCAACTTTGCCTCTGGAGGTTTTGGCCTTCTCTCGGCTTGAGGGCTTAATTAATAACTAGTCAGAAAAACTCCATTTCCCTGCCTTGTTACATAAATAACTGTTAAGCTCTATACAATTTTAAACAGAAAATGACACTTAATATTGGTGGTCTGTGATATTACCTGCTTTAAAAAAAATGACACTTAATATTGGTGGTCTGTGATATTACCTGCTTTAAAAGAAAATGACACTTAATATTGGTGGCTGTGATATTAGTGCTTTAAAAAAGAAATGACACTTAATATTGGTGGTCTTGATATTACCTGCTTAAAAAGAAAATGACACTTAATATTGGTGGTCTGTGATATTACCTGCTTTAAAAAAAAATGACACTTAATATTGGTGGTCTGTGATATTACCTGCGAAAACTGACACTGGTGTCTTGATACCTATTGACTGTGATATTACCTGCTAGAGTGGCAGTGTGTCTGAAAGCTCGCACTTGTGAATCAGACAATCCAGTCAGTAATGAGATAACATTGTCCATCAGGTACTGGTCGTATATAATAGAGTACTGACACTGTTTCACAAGCAGTGCTACAAAATCACAGAAATTGGTTCGGAATTTTTTCCACATCTGTCCTGACATTATCAACGGATATTCACCACTTTCCTGCAATAAATGTATCATGTGTAATCAAAGCTAATAACATACTGCATTTAATTTTTTAATAATAAAAGAAATAGTTTATCATTTGCGAACATTAAATATGTGTCCAAAACTAGCCTAGTAAACAAGCCAAGAGAGTCAAGAACCAATTGTGCGTATAGTATTAAGACGAAACGGAAAGCTTGCCAACAGTAGGTGTCAAATAAACAATACAATAGAATGGGGATGGTGCATCTCGGAACTTTTCCTCAAATTCGCTAAGCTCATTATAATAAAATATAAATATATTATATTATTTATTATTATTATTTATATTATATTAATATATAATAAATATATTAAATATATATAAATAAAATATAATATAAAATCCTCAGAATATACAATTTGCCAAATTTATACTGCAGCATGTCTTTTGACTTGCTACACTTGTCCTCAGATAGTTAATACATCCAGTTTCATTCTCAGCAGTCACCCATATAGCACTGACCACGCTCAATACTCGTTAATTTTTATGATCCAATAAAAACCAATATATACTAGTGATATTGAATAAACACTTAGTGTACTTATTTATTATGTAAAGGAATATACTTGAACAAAATTTCAACTCATAAATTCGTAAAAAGAAAGAACGTTCATAAATTATATTAGCCAAACAAAATAAACCTGAAGAACATAAACCATGACCAATTATTAAAATTAAAGAACCTAATATACCCAAATAATTTATAGTAAATATACCACGAATTACAAGAGCTATATGTCTAACAGAAAAATAAGCAATTAAAGATTTTATATCCAACTGAATTGTTTCCGATACTTATATCCGATATTATATCCACTTGAATTGTTTCCGATAATTATATCCGATATTATATCCACTTGAATTGTTTCCGATATTTATAATTTTTTAAAATTCGTACACAAGTCATTTGATAAAAATTGAAATAATGCTGATAATGAAATGAAACTTGGCACATAGATTAGTCTTATACATAACTACATGCATCCCAAATCTCAATCTGATTGCATAATTTTTTGCTGTTTATGGTTTTTTTTTATGGAGTCATTAATGCGGGTCAATAATAAAATGAAAAATTATTTTTTGAATAGCACAACTACAGCGGTAGACTGATTTTTGTACAAAGTTTTAACTCTCTAGCATAAATACAGATAATTCTGAATATCCTGAAACAGATAATTCTAGTGACATTCCAGTTTCGGATTTTAATAAGAATTCTTTTTCTCTATAGGATAATCCAGTATATATTTTATTCCTATATAGGAATTTCCGGTATAAATGAGGACAAGTAAAAATGAATGATCCTCTAACCATGTCTTGTAAGCTTTATCCTTAAAATGCTTTAATAGCTTCAAATAAATAAATGGATTAAATAAAAACATACCTCATCGAATTCTTCAGTCATTTTCCTGATGATAGCAGCGTGTTCCATGCTGGCAGCCATTGCTTGCGTTATTTTACCCTTGCAGCCAGATGCATTGATAAAGAACTGCATCAGGGCTAAGAGAGCTGAATCCCTGTTCACTTTATAAGCTTCAATCCACCCATCCACTACAGGCTAAACAAAACAAACCATTATTCATATATAAGTCAGTATGCTTTAAAAATACCTTGAACACAATCCAGGAAGATGATCAGCTAAAACAAACATATGCTAAGTTGTTATCACTCTTATCTGAGGTAAATTAATCCATGATTCTATCCACACTAACGATTAGCTTGTTTTAACAAAATTTACTCTTTTTCTTACTGACAAAATTTTCATGAATTCCAGGTAATAAGCAAAGAATATAAAGATACAGAAGGATGCTCTTGGAATTTATGATTTCAGACAAAAATAGATTAGTTTAGTGGCCAATTAGCAGGAGCACTAGTATATAATTTGGTATTTATTTATTTGAATGTAAATAAAAACAAAAAAGTCAAAAAAAGTGGAAAGAACGATAAATAACTATTGGCAAACTAACCTCTTGGAAAAAACATATCAACCAATTGACAACAAACCTACGGAAACTAAGATATGCATTTTTAAAAATAAGACCCTACTTATCTATAGAACAAAGAAGATCTGTGTACTACAGACTAGTGGATTCAATAATTAGCTATGGCATACTAGACTGGGGATCTGCTATCGAAACTACTTAAAAATCTATTCCAATGCAACAGAAAGCCATTATTAAAATAATATCTCATGAAAAAGTACAAACATACCACTCCTTTGTTTGACAAACTAGCCATACTATAAAGACAGAAAAAATATTCCAACAACAGTGTTTAATAAGAATATTTGATGGAAATGCAATCTAAAACTTAATAATTTTATTTTTTATGCTGTTATTTATATTATAATGTATGCTTTTTAACTGACGAATACGATAACATTAACACTGGAGCAAAGACAAACCAACTTCATAAACTACCCTTATACAGAACAACAACAGCACTGAGACAGTGGCGATACAAAGCTGTGACCTTATGGAACAACTAGTGATGTGGGTCGGAGAATATTCTCAAAAGAATATTCTCCGAGCACGAGAATATTCTGAGAATATTCTCCTGAAAAATTGGAGCATTTTCTGAGCATTTTCTATTTTGTTCTTATTTGTTACTTATTGGTTTGATTGATCGTAAAGAAAAGAGAGAGAAAATATTATTATTACTTTTTAGTTTATCTCTATGATATTTTATGACAAAATTTATTAAATACAACTCAAATAGCAGCTAATCTTATAGTTAAACATTTTTTAACGTTATTTTTAAAATTGTAGCTCCAAAAGAAAATGCTCGAATATGCTTGCCTTAAGAGAATATGCTCGAGAATATTCTCTAAAAGATTATGCTCGAGCATTTTACATCACTAGGAACAACTTACCAACCAATATTAAGAGAATTGACAACAGAAACACCTTAACTTAAAACTAAAAATCCATTTAATCCACTACCAATTTAATGACAGCCAAAAAATTAAAATAATACGACACAAAAAAAACTCGCTAAATCTGGTATATTCAATGCTATATAATGTGTGTACATGTAAGTGGTATGTGTGTCTATGAGTGTGAATATAATACGGATAATAATATTAATAATATATATTTATCAAAAGTTACAATATTATTAAATAATTGTATTTTCTAGTCAAACATTTCTTAAAAAAGAAGAAAGAAAAGGCTCTTTACAGATTATCGCTAAGAAAATCATCTACTGAGTAGTATGAATTAGAATTTTTTTTTTTTTTTAACATTCCTTTTGAAAGTATCTTCATCGAGTTTTTTTAAAGAAGAATCAAGCTTGTTGTACATAAGGATCCCTTGATAATAAGGTGAGCGGTGAGTTTTCTCCAGCCTGTGTTGTGGCAGTATTGCAATATGCCTGTTCCTTGTGGCATAGTTATGTGCAGCATAGTTTAAATCTTCTTTTTGTTTGTGGATGTAGCAGACTACCTCCAGGATGTATTGAGATGGAAGAGGTAAAATTTTAAATTTTGTGAAAAAAAGTTTCGCAGCTAGCTTGAGAGCCCAGGTGGGCTATCGTACGTAATAGCTATTCTAATACTGTACAGCTAAAGATTTTGGCTGTACATTGCAAGATTAGATAAAAAAATTAAATAACTAGTTTTGTATTGTCGGTTGATTATGTTTATGTTATCAACCAAAAACTTAGAAAAACATATTAAAAAATACTTAAACCAGGTACCTGCTTAAACTAAGATATATATGGCAGATTTCTTATCTTAAATTTATAATAACAATGCCTATATGCCAATATAATTCCAATTAAAATTATTAAAGTGTGAAATTCAATACTACCCTCCACCGTACAAGAATATTTTTTTATTCTTTAGTGGAGGGATATACCTCTATGTAGAATTAAAATTATTGTAATGAAAAAGAAATGAAGGTCTAAAAAAATTTATAGATATCGATATTTACCGGCAAAGGGACTCTAGCGTTTTTAATGATAATATAAAGAGATGTGTCATCATCAAGCTCAGTGTATTTCTTAGGCGGACCTCTTCTTGTTCTGGGCTGTCTGTCATCATCTCTAGCTTGTCTCTTAGGTGGAGGGGGAGCTGGTGCCGGCGTTGGGTTGTTAGCATCTATAAATTTTAACAATTAACAAATATAAAATTAATCCAGGAAAAGTAGGTTGACTTAGGTTAACCTACAGCTAATTATAAGTTAATAAGAAGGTAATAATATAATAATAATATTTTTTTTATTTCTACCAAAAAGAAAAGTTTACAATATTATTAGTATACATAATATCCTAAAATGAACAAAAAATTTAATAATTGTATTTTTGTTAAATTTTGGCAAGAGCCCTCAGTAGATGTACCTTTACACCAAGAGCGAGGGCTCTGTCTCGAGCATTATCTTTACATAACTTCATTTTTTTTTAAATTCGTAATGTTTGAATTACAGAATGCATTTTAGTATTAAAGCACATCACTTGAGCACAAGCTCCGGTGATGTATATGCGTATTTGCTACTTAAAAATAGATACATATATGAATCCACGCACATAGATACCTACAAAAACACACCTTATTGCTATTTTAAAGAAGACTATAAGGTATAAAGGTAAAAACCAAGATCCTGATAAGAAACCAAACTAACTGCAATTAAATATGTAACTCTAACATAATAACTTAAACCATACTAAAGAATATTTTGAAAGAAATAGATCAAACTAGGCAGTTTGCCTTCTATCAAACTGTTTCCCATCATCTAATTATTTTTAGTAGAGCCAAAGAGACTAATACTATTAGAGGGAGGATACAAAAGCTTTTATGAATAATAAGAGCTTTTTTATCCTCTCTTTAATAGTATTAGTACCGGCACCTAGCTTGGGTAGCTAGGTGCCATAACGGTACATTGGTAACGTCATTTTTTTATTTTTCCTAAAAATTACAATTTTACATAAATATTACATTATTTTTCGACTACTTTGTTTTAAATCAAGTAAAATGAATTTAAGCCAAGTTTTAATTATTATCTATTGCATGTATCCTTTAATTGTTAGAGTTGTGGCATCACTGAAAAATGTTAGTAGAGTGCATACTACAATAAGAGTTGTAGAGGGTAGGGAAGTATGTAGTCTTTCTCAAGGGAGACTATAGTAGAGGTAAGTACAGTTACAGCACCTATGGAAACTGTCTCACTCCAGACCCCATATCACTGTGTTAATCGGGTTCTGTACTCCCTCTAATAATATTAGACTCTTTGAGTAGAGCACATTTAAATATTGTAACTCATATGGCTGTATTTGTATCTACATCTTACAGAATAACTAATTTTACTACACTGAGTAATAATTATTATCATTTAAATAATAAAGGCCATAAGATATATTACTAGAGGGAGAATGCCCAATTTCAATACATTAAAAGGCTTGAAACATCTTTTTAGGCCTCCATGTAACCTCATTGCAAGTGAGTAAAGGTCATAACAATTTAATTGTTATCGGCTTTTAGCACATTTATTGTGTTTTTTATCATAAACCTGATGTTATATCAGTTACTTCATTTTTTTACTGTAAATTTGATAATACTAATAGTCAAAGTTGTTCAGGTTACATTTTCAAAATTCAACCCATAGTAAATACAAACTAAAGTGACACAATATTATTGTGGGAGGGAAGAGACACCTGGGAAATGTAACAAGCAAAATGCAATGCTACGTCTGGGAACTGATTCATCATTCGTCATCATTGATGACTCAACATAATGTCATGTCCCACTCTGTTTCGTTACGTCAAACTCATCAGAACCTAAACTGTGTCATCTATTCATGTTTTGCAAAACTCTGTAGTATCAAATGATATACAAATTAAAGTATACTTATTCTATTACTATACTATATTATATATTATACTCCGATAGTAATAATATTTCTATGATGTAAATAAGAAATTATTTTTGGTTAAACTCTATGACATATAAGGTAATTTGCAAAAGAAAAGGACCTTTGCCAAGGCACCCAACCCAACATAATAGTATCTCTTATCGTAATACCTTTTCTCAAAAACTTCAAATTCAGACATGGTTTCCTGGGAGTGGAACTACTTAAAGGTTCGCTAACACTGTCATCGACGCTGATATCGTACACGTTACCATTATCATAATATTCATTCAAAAATGGCTGCGTCACACTTTCTCGTCTAGTTATGGTCAATTTATTCAGGCTTACAGCTAAAGATGAAGAGTTAGCATCGTAGTTTTCTTCACTCGGTAACATAGACGTTACACTGCATCTATAGAGTAACGATTGTACGTGCGATGTACTTTTCGACTTTTCTTGTTTAATATTCAAATCTTGTGAAGAGATAGACTCAGCATTTTGTGAAAATAAAAATGTCTCCGCATGACTAAACTGAACTTTTTTTGACCCCATTTCAATCACTTTTAAAACTTAGAAGTTAGATAATCATAAGAAATTATATTCTAGAGCTAATTATTAGCAATTAAGTATTAATTAAAGCTGGAAGCGAAATATCTCTTATGATATGTAGTAAAGATAAAATTGATAGGACAGGAAAATAGTCAGAGAGAAATATTTGATTCATTTCTGTTTAGTCTGTTGATCTAAACAGATAATTAGCTTTAATCCTAGATAACCAGTTTACCTATCAGGATGCTTCCCTTCAAATATTTTCCCAACCTTTTAATTTAAATCTTTTAAAGAAATTATTGAAAATAATAATAAATACACAAACTAAGCGCAAGTAAAAAAAAAGAATATGAAGTATATAAAACTATTTTGAATGAATAATAAGAACACAAATCTGAACCAATATATATCAAACAAACAAAAGATTAATAAATTGAAATAAATCTCAATAACAGGATACTAACACACTGAATAAATTAATCACAAGTAATGCTGTTAAAATAAAAATAATTAAAATCTAAACAAAGACTTAAAATCAAAAGAAAAATTAGGTTGGTAAGCATGATTTCTTTCATTTTGTCATAGAGAAATATTTCTAGAGAGGGCATAGTCTATTTCATTACATTAAGAGGCCTGAACATGGAGATATTATTACTAGAGGGGCCCTATAGGTTAAATTGTGAAACATTGAAAAAGTAACCTGACCACCTTTGATTATAAGTACAATTAAATAATCAGAACAAAATTACAGTAACTTATATTGGAGAATGTTGATACTACAAATCAAAACACAAACATGTGGGAAACTAAAATCAATTTATTAATTATAACCTTAATTTACTCTTGAAGGGGGTTTCAATGAGGTTACACAGAGCCCCTGAGAGCCCAAAAAAGATGTTTCAGACCTTTCAATGTATTGAGATAGGCTATGCCTCCTCTAGTATATATATCTCTATGAGCCTGAACATGTTTATAGGGCTCTCAGGCATAGCATATTATTACTCGAGGGGCTCTACAGGATACATTTTGAAACATCGACAATGTAATATGATCACTTTCGTTAAAGATAAAATCAAATAATTTGTACAAAATTACAGTAACTTATATAAAAGAACATTAAAAATACAAATCAAAACATAAAAAATGTGTAGGAAGCCGAAAAGAATTGATTCATAATAACCTTAACTCACTCTTGAAGGAGGTTTTAATGAAGTTACACAGAGCCCCTGAGAGCCCCATATCAATGTTTCAGGCCTTTAAATGTATTTAGATTGGCCTTGTCCCCTCTAGTATATATCTAGGCTCTCAGAAGCACTTTGTAGCCTCACTGAAACCTCCTCCATTAGTATTTTAAGGAAGTAATAAATCAATTGTCGTCTACTTTTCACAAACTGTTTTAAATTATAAATACGATGTGTTGTCGTGTTAATTGGATTATATTAATAGTTAAAGGGTTTGTTTTCAAAATTCAATTGATAAGGTCCCTCTTATAGCAATGAAGAATAAAAAATGTGCTTTTTCGTCACACAGTTTTTTTTAATTAGTTCACATTTTGTCCATTAAAGAGTTAGCTAAAATTTTGCAATGGACACAGCCATCTTGCCATAAGTAAATATATTCAGGGTACACAGCATATATATAATTAAATTATATATAAATAATTGATAAAATAAAATATATAAAATATTGAGTTTATAAATTGGTATAAATCATAAATATAAAGGTATTAAGTATACTTATCGACTAATTTATTAATTTATTTATTACATTAGCATTAGTAACTCAACCCCTAGCGGGATAAAGTTTGTATGTAATATTAAAAATTTGCATGATTATAAAGATAATATTATTTATTGTAATGATTTTATTGAAGGTTATTTATTTATTTATTTATTTTTTACACAGCATTTTTGTTTTTCATAGCATTTCTATTTATATTCTTGTCGATACTAGTTAGAGAAATATATTTTGTCACATCTGATTGATGTTTAAGTGATTCTTTAAACACAAGGTTTGCTTAAATTACTTGAAACAATTGGTTAATGTACACTTTTTTTGGTGTGTGTTAAGTCAATTGTTGTCTTACTTCATAAATAATAAACAGTTATTTTATTTTGTATGTTTTTGCAAAAGGAAAGTCTCTTTTTCCAAAAAATATTTATTAGTGATTTAACAAATTATTACAGCATAAATTTTTACAGAATTGAGTAAAAATATTTTCAATAAGCAAAAAAATGTAGAAAAACACGATAAAAAGTAAACCTACCTTATATCACCATTGTTGCCCATAAAATTAAAAACAAAGAAGGTAAATCCTCGAAGGTTTATGCAAAGTTCTTCCAAATTTAGTGATTTTTTGTGAGCCAGCTATCAGCTGATTACACTCGTCTGAATTTTTTTACACAGGTTAGTGAAGGAGCTTCTGAACTTGGTTTACATTATACTTAGCTGGGTAACTTTAAAATCTATATTCTTGTGATTTATTATTTGTATCTAATTGAGCCTATAGTATAACATATGAAAAAACCATTTAACTCCTGAGGTGCATACTAAATTTTATCTCCCGATGCCAAAATTTTTTTTTTTTTGTAAAAAAATTGGAATACAGCATTTTATAAAAGTAAAAGCTACCTCTCACTGGAGGCAGAGCCTGAGTTGTGAGAGGGAGTCTTTACAAGAAATTATTAATATATTCTTATTTTCAAGCGTTATACTGTATGTTGTTAATTTTTGTGTTCCCTTTTATGACTTTATTTGGGGGTGCTGCCCCACAAAAAAAAAAATTTTAAAGCCAATATTTTATTGGTCAGGTCCCCCTTAAAAATTTGAAGTGTTGCTACGGAAAATAAAAATATAAATAAGTGAACCTACTTCTAAGCCGAGATCTAGTTATTCTTCCTCCTCTTAAATTCATGGGAGTGGCAGGGCTCTCAAAAGTTGCAGGTTCGAAAGACTGATCTTGTATTTGAGCAGGAGTACTTGCATTGTAATCTTGTCCATATGTCTGCTGAGCGTTACCAGCATTGAATGAAGTATGATCATAATTATCAGTGTATAGTTCATTGCCTCCACTAAAAAAAAAGAAACCATGATAAGTAAAACAATTTTTATTTATTTTGTTTTTTGTCAAACTTTGTTATTCTACTTCAAAATACATTGAATACTTCCTAATATTTTCTTAACACTAATTTTTAACATAAATACCAGGGGGTCTCCCAGTGGCCACAATGTCGGTTTTTTATTATTTGTGGATTTAGCATATTTTTTTATAAGAAAATACAATGATTTGTTAAAAACAATAAGGGTTAACGACAGGTCATAAAAAAATATGATTCTTTTTTAAAGACCTATAAAGATTGGCTATGCCTGATCATTTCTTTTTGAATGATTTTTTGTTTATAATTAAATTAATAGTCTCCAGCCACCATGAACTTCAGCAACCAACATCGTCGGCTCTTCGGCTTCTACCTAGCGGACTGGAGCAGAAGGTTTAGAGGTACGGGGGGTTCAGATTCGGCTCAGTCTCCACACCCACCAGATTCACAGCTGGTGAAGTGTCGGAGCTGAGGACCGTAGGGACTGTTGCTAATGCCCCTGTCAACTGTGGGGTCGGCATCAAAATTAAAGGTCTTTTTTTAGGCAGCCAATTTGGCGGTCTCTGACTGGTCTACCCCAGTCAGCGGTCTCTGCGACGGCAACAGACGCGCAGTTTTTGTGAATTAGTGACGGGGTAAGCTGGCAATTTCCTAGTGGTAGTGGAATTTAGTCTAGTACTCCCTACACTCTGGCGGCGCATAAAGTGTTTTCTTTTTTTTGACCTTCCGGGGGGAAATAAATAGTCTCCAGAATAAATTCATAACATGGTTACCTATTATGTAATGGTGTGGCAGCAGGATTGTAACCCCCACCATAAGGTGTGTAGGGTTCTTGTATTTCATTCTCCATAGGAGTCATCGGGGTCATTGGATTGGTCGTATCATATTCAGGAGGAGGAGGCTCATCCATACGGATCCTCTTACCTATACTTCTATGCATTTTGATTATTTATCAACAATCTTTCTGAAAGAAAAATAATTTAAAAAGAATTTAAGTAATAGTAAATAATAATTTAGTACTTCACTCAATACTCCTATATTAGCAACTATTAGTGGAGTCAATCAAAAGTGAGTGGTTATTATGACACCTGTGTGGTTATTATGACACCTTATGTAACTATAAAAATTCAAAAGACCTAGAGGCGTAATGACCTATGTCAAAGTTACGGCTCTTTCAAAACACTAAAAAAAAGGTTAATTTATGCAAAGTCAGCGAATTTCTTTGGAAAATATTGGCTTTTTTTGCATTTTTTTGGCCATTTAACCAATGTCATAACTTTAGTTGTATTTATCAAATTTTGACGAAATAACGATTTACAGGCAATTTTATCAGCTCTAAAAAAGTTCTCTTCATGTTTTGCACACGACCTACAGGGAACCACTTATTGCAAGAAAAGTGAAATTTGTGCAATTTTTGAATATTTTGAGCGAGAGCAATCATATGAAGGGCTCCACTCTGAATAGGCAGACTATGATTTCCCTTCATATTTAAGATACATTTTCAGAAAAATTTGGTTTAAAGTAGTACAGAATAAGTTACATTTTTTCAGGTCCGGTTCTTGGACTATAAAATGTTCACTCAACAGCAGACTCTTTGATCTCAGACATTATTATTATTTGAAACAGGTCTTAGATCTCTGTACACAATAAGAAGGGATTGGTTGTTGGCCCTTCTTTACTAAAAATTTTAAGCTCTGGGTAACTATATTTTAAGCAAATATTGATAGAGTATCAAATCCGCAGATCATATTCAAACCACTAGTATATAGCTTGTCTTTAAATCCAACTAAAGCTTACCAGAGGCAGAATTTATCGCAGGGAAGTTCATATCTGTATTATTCGCGATTCAAAGTCTGTAGCAGCGCCACCGTCGCTGATAAGAAATTGATAACGAAAGGGTGACTGTTGTTAAAGTCCTTATAGGAGTTTTTTGGTTTTTCGTATTTGTGACAATTATTTCTTTAATTTTTTTATCAAAGTGCTTTAATTTAATTAAATTTAGGGCGTGTGAACTTAGTAGAATCACTATTTCGTTGTAAAATAGCGTTTTAATGGGTTGTCACGAGTATTTAAATTAAGTGATAAGATGGTGAAAATCACAATATAGTGTTTTATTTTAGTTATTGTTAATTAATGTTACTTTTAAATAATTTTAGTTTACACAAACACACAAAATTACCTTTTACTTGTATTAAATTGTTTAAATTAGTTGTTACAGGTATTTAAATTAACTGATAACAAGCCGATTTTCACCGTAATAGTGTTTTAATTTATCAATCAATTTTATTTACACACTAAAATAATAAATAACTCAATAAATTCACGTTTTTGTAAAATTTTTGTTTAAATCATCCGTTTAGGTTTTATTATTTCTGGGTTAAATCGGACAAATCCAAGTCTGTAGTGATAAGAGCCTGATTCTATATTTAAAATCCTGGAATAATCGAAGTATTTATCTATGAAATATTGGCCATTTTTTTAGCACCGATGGTCGTTCTAATAATTTTTATCACATTTATCACAAATTAACGAACAATAAAGGAATAAAAGAAGAATTTTCAACGGCTCCCATGCTAATCCTATGATAAAAAAAAATTTGATCACCCTTTCGTTTTCCCGCCATTGGTATTGCCAACCTTACAACTATCTCTTTGAATCGCGAATAATTTTACATAAGATTTTAGAGGCATTATCTCTAGACCTTAATTTGCGAAAGGCTCTTTTCCCAATTAAATTGGCAGGTCTTGAATAATTTCACTCACCTCTCCATTATCTTCTTTCATCCTCCCTTTTTACCAACCACTGACATAAGTTCATGCAACCAGTGGATTCTAAGTATAATTAAAAGACAAGCCATAAAAATGCTGTAAGAAATGTGTACAAAAATCCTATCTGACACGCTAGAACAGGGGAATGGAATCTAGTCCACACCACTATACGTATAATTTTTACTAGTAAACACGGTATATTTATCAGGAGATCATATTCCACACAATCCAGATCTTGCACTGTATTTGTTTAGTTGATCGAGTCAGAGATCCAGCCAAAACATTGAGTTTATTATTTTGAGGTTCACTCCAGTTAGGAAGTTAAAAACTAACTAAAACCAAAGATATATTCAATTAAATTGAGATTTCTTTGAATATTAATAAAGTTACATTAAAAAATATTTTTAAAGTTGTTAGGTAAAAACAGTCATATTTCAGTGAAATCATAGTTCATCGAGAAGGTTATGAGTAGCAGACAAACTCCTTTCCAGGTTAAAAGTATTCACGATTCAAAGAGATAGTTGTAAGGTTGGCAATACCAATGGCGGGAAAACGAAAGGGTGATCAAATTTTTTTTTATCATAGGATTAGCATGGGAGCCGATAAAAATTCTTCTTTTATTCCTTTATTGTTCGTTAATTTGTGATAAATGTGATGAAAATTATTAGAACGACCATCGGTGCTAAAAAAATTGCAAACATTTCATAGATAAATACTTTGATAATTCCAGGATTTTAAATATAGAATCAGGCTCTTATCACTACAGACTTGGATTTGTCCGATTTAACCCAGAAATAATAAAACCTAAACGAATAATTTAAACAAACATTTTTCAAAAAGTAAATTTATTGAGTTATTAATTATTTTAGTGCATAAATAAAAATGATTAATAAATTAAAACACCATTACAGTGAAAATCGGCTTGTTATCAGTTAATTTAAATACCTGTTACAACTAATTTAAACAATTTAATGCCATTAAATGGTAATTTTGTGTGTTTGTGCAAACTAAAATTATTTAAAAGTAACATCAATTAACAATAAATAAAATAAAACACTATATTATGATCTTCATCTTCTTATCACTCAATTTAAATACTCGTGACAACCCATTAAAACGCTATTTTTCAATGAAATTGTGATTCTACTGAGTTCATACGCCCTAAAATTAGTTAAATTAAAGCACTTTGATAAAAAATTTAAAGAGATAATCGTCACAAATAAAAAAACCAGAAAATCCCCATAAGGCCTTTAACAACGATCACCCTTTCGTTATCAATTTCTTATCAGCGACGGTGGCCCTGCTACGGACTTTGAATCGGGAATTGGAAAATGTGATCTTGATTCAATCTCCCCAGTTCTAGCGTATCCGACTGGATTCCCTCCCCAAGGTTCTAACAGCTTAATTAACTATCATACTTAAAGCAATCCGCAGTTTCAATATGCTGTGTGTACGTAGTGAATGTGAATGCAAAAGGATCACTAGATAATACACAGTAAGAAGATAGTAATTCATCACATAAGCAGAGTTAAGATGTACATTTTGAACAATATTATTTTTTAAGTCAACTGCTCATGAACAACATGAGTTATTACAGCTATAGTGGAATAGAATAACTAAATAGAATACTTATTCTATTCCACTATAATTACAGCTCAAAATTGTAAACAAAAAAACAGGGCAGTTGTGTAGTTGAAAAATAATTAGATACGCCAACACTCAGGGTTCGCACTACGTTAAAAGGCTTACAATTAAACGATAGTAAACGGGAATATCTCTGTTCGATTCGACAAATAAAATTATCAGTATATTAATTTAAATGGAAAAAGAAAATAGTGTCAGGAAAAGTAAACAACTGCACCAATAGAAACAAAACTAAACTATACCTACCAATATAAAATAATTACAACCAATGATTAATAATAAACTAATTCAATGATTCATTCGTAAAATTTCAAAACTAAAACCATTCAAACATTATATTCACAATGATAATTAACGAGGTAAAACTACATGTAAAAACTTTATTTATTTACATCTTCCATGAGCGCCATCTTGAAGTTACTCGCGCGTCTTAAAAATAAAAGTGTAGCAACACTGATGAACTTATTTTATTCTAAGCATAGATCAGTATAAAATGTTTTCTTACATTTTTCGAATTTACATCTTGCCTCGATTTTTACTGTTTGATTTAACAGTTTTTAATTGGGTTTCCAGAGGCGTACTTATGGGTTGAGGGCACTGGTATCTTCTAAAGGCTGATTAATTAAAAAAAAGTCGAGTATGGTGGTTCCTCGGAACTTTTCCTCATCACACCGGATTCACTACGCTCATCCTCCCTACTTCGGACTAGGGTTACCATTTTACCCGTTTTTCCGGGTTCCACCCGTTTTTTCAACGGGAAAAATTCCCCCGAATTCAAACCCCCCGAAATAGTGACCAGAGCCCCAAGAGAGCCTTGTATGTAACCCCAGGGGTTACACAGAGCCCCAAAAAGATGTTTCAAGCCTTTCAATGTATTTAAATAGGCTATGCCCCCTCTAGTTTATTCTGAACTTGCTAATGAGATGCTTCATTTAATAGTATCATCATTGTATTACTTTTTTTTATAATGTGATGTTTTGATAATGTGATAACATTTTTTTTTTAATCTTAGTATTATGATCTCATCATTTTTAGTTTTTTTTATAGTTAGTTTTTTTAGTTATTAGTTTGGTTCATAATTCGAATCTTGTACTATTGGTTATGCACCCCATCTTTAAATCTAAATCTTTCCAATTTCTTTAAGTTTACTGATGATGTGGTAGCATAATATTTATCTTTAATATTGAAATATCTTTACTGACTTCTTTTTTTTTTTTTAAATAAAAATTTAAAAAATAATAATAATTTATTGTTACCATTTATATTACTCAGTGCTAACATATCCTATTTTACTAAATTGTAAGAATAATGCTCAAATTAATTAGTATAGGTATTCTCTGTTAAAAAATGTTTGAATTTTAATCTATTGTTATTATAAGGGAGGTAGGGAAGAACAAAAGTATTTTTTCCTTAAAAAAAATAACTTTTGACTACCCCCCTTTTGTTTTTTTTGTATGATCTTAATTTTATCTCCTTAAATAATATTTTTTAAGTTAAGTTGGTTTTATAAATTATTTTATATCTATGTTTTTTAAAAAAAACAATAAAGCATTCTTATTCTTATAGTATATATCTATATGGATTCATACATAGAGATATTATTATAACAGATCCAGCCTATTGGCTGAATTTTGAAACATCGAAAAAATATCCTGATTACCTTCGACTTTCGATTTAATCAAATAAACAGAACAAAATTACAGTAACAATATATTGAAGAACGTTTAAGTACATTTTAAAACACATAACAGATCATGTTCGGAGGGCCAAAAACAATTGATTTATTTTAGCCTTAACTTACTCTTGAAGGAGGTTTCAATGAGTTTACACAGAGCCCCTGAGAGCCCCATAAAGATGTTACAGGACAATCAATGCATTAAGATATGCTATGCCCCCTCTTACTCTTTTTGTATACGTATTATTGTGCAAGAATCTATTAGTCTTACCATCTTTTAGAAATATTTTTAATATTTTGTTAATACAGTTTATTAGTATTGAGTTGATTGCTGGGGTTCGCAGGTCAGTTCAGGTCAGTTTATTTCGCAGACCCTAACTCGGCTTTCTTGTAAACATTAACGTCTCCCACCCGCTAATCTGTAATTTTACTTTACGTTTTCGGTTACGGAGGGAGCCTTCCCTACCTTAAGTTCAGTTGTCTGGTAGGACCCGACAGTGATTGTACAGGGCTCTGCATTGTGTCTGAACCTTCGTTTTATACGGATTACGCGAGTGACATTGTGAATTTGTGTTGCGTAACTGTGAAGTTATGTGTGTTACGCTACATTTATTAGTGAAATGAATGTGTAGAAAAGTGATTCGGTAATAAATTTATACCGCCTTCAACTTGTGTGCGGGATTGACTGTGTCACAGCGCATAGTTGGGATTGCTGGTGTTACTTTGAAACTGTGTCGGCGAAGCTGAAACATGACTCTTTCTGGAGAGGATACCTGAAAAGAAAATTCCACCAAAACCCAAATCTACACCAGATAAGTACTACCGATTTTGGCTTATTACTTGTGGCCACAAATTGTATCAGCTTGGCTGAAATTTTGGCTCTACTTTTTTGGTTGTGAAGGCCGAACAAATCTGTTCGTTTACACCGTCGCGTCCGTCGACCGAATCTCCGACCCGGTTCGCGTCTTGTTGTTTAGCTCACAGGGTACCCTATTTTTTAAATTTTAATTCTGTTTTTTTTTTTAATTTTGATTGGTGAACTAGTGTAAGCTATTTTAAGCTAGTTTAAGCTACTAGTTTAAGCTAAATAAATTTATCTGCTCACGGCAGTATACCTGCCAAGGCAGGAAAGTAGCATTTCCCAGCCGCCCCTGCCTATGCTGGTAAAGAAAGTTAATAGATAATTTTTGTAAACATGATTAGTTAATAATAAAAAGCCTGAATGAAATAAATAAGCTAAAATGAATAATTACTTATTTAACCAATTAAAATTAAAATAAAACAATTTTTAATGTAAATCTTTAATTAGAAATAAATTTTATTGATTATATTAAAGGCAACACTTTTTGTTTTGGGTTTATTGTCTCAACTTTTTTTGTCGAGTCATTCACTACTTTTATCATACGAACCCGTATTTAATACAATTTAAAAGTTAGTTTATTCTATAGCGATTCTATAGCGTTTTGTGATTAATATCGTCGAAGATATAGCCGAACTTTTCGAACATTCCCCACCGGATGTTTTAAAAATAGCTACAAATGCCAAAGAGAGCCTACTACCTGGCAAATCAGGAAGTAGGTATGTCAAAGCATATGAAGTGTTCAAAGAAAGGTGCTCAGAGAAAAAAATAAAGAATGTAAGTAAAAACATTGTGTTAGCTTATTTAGTTTGGATTCCACAAATTACAGCATCTCTATTTGTCGTAAAGGCTAGTCACTAAAACTGTCAAACCTAAAATCGAGTGCTACTCTGTGGTCAACTATCTCGATGATAAGATCTGTAATATCAGTCAAACAAAATGTAAATTTAAACATTATACAAACGTAATAAGTTTTTCAACAATGCAAGTTTTGATTTATTACTGTTCGCAGATAAAATATTGTGTGGAACGAGGCAGGAAAGAAAACATTACTGACTCGTATGTTTGCCTTAGTTACACAAGTAACTATTATTCCTTACACTATTTATTTAATTACCTTCCCTTCTAGACCAAGAGCCCAGAGGTGTTTTGTTAATAAAATGTGTAATGGCTGGAACCGGTCTCAATTTTTCGTAAATACCTTCCTGAACAAGGATCTGAAATTCTGCCGACTCGTATCGGATGGGCGTCCCAGGCAGAACGCACTTTAGGGGTGACGGCATGGTGGCATGGTTCGTGTCTTTTATCAGTTTGTCATATTACTAGTTTATATAAGTGGCATACTGCCATGATATATTTATGAGAATTTCCAAATGCCTAAGTCTAGAAAACGTGATTTGTTTACATTATGTTATACATGTTAATCGATAAAAATTGGAACTAATGCTGAAAAAGCTTTGTCTGACGTTAGTTCCTCAAGCAACGCATTACTAGTATAAAAGTAAGTACTAAAAAGCAATATAATTATGTTGTTAAGCAATATATGTTATCTTTCTGTATGTGTGTGTTTGTGTATGTAAGTGTGTGTGTGTGTTATCATCTTAGCTCCTAGTGTATTTATGCCAGAGAGTTGAAACTTCGTACAAAAACAAGCCTACCGTCATAGTTGTGCTTTTCGGAAAATATTTTTTTTATGACGTCATTAACCTGCAGCTATAATTTCTAAAAATTATAAAACGCGGAAAAATGATGCGATTCGATTGAGATTTGGCATGTACTATTGAAATAAGACTAACATACGTGCTAAGTTTTATCTCATTATCAGCATTAATTCAATTTTTATCAAATGACTTGTGTACGTTTTTTAAAAATTGTAAAAATCGGAAAATAATCCAATTGAGTTGAAATTTAGTACAAATGTATATCTTTACTTAATAAATAAGCACCCAAAGTTTCGATTCAATACGACAAGTATATCCATACTTTTTGTTGGATCATAAAAGTAACCCGCATTGAGCGTGGTCAATTGTCAATGCTATCAGATGTTCTTGTGCCGTGGAGAACAGTATTTAATTTGCATCATTTTAATCATTTTAATTGCATTAACATAGGCATAGGCAAAAAAGGGGCTGTTTTTAGTAATTTCGATTAGATATCTGCCACATATATCTTAGTTTAAGTATTTTTTATGTTTCGGATAAAATACCGATATAAGTACACGGATAATTTTGGTGACATACCGGTTTCGAATTTTTTAGCGAAGACAATACTTTTTCTATATACCTACGGTGTATATGAAAAGTAAAAATTGGGTGTTTCGATTTTTGCTGACGCAATGCTTCCTCCTCCTAACAGAAAGTAGGGAATAAATATAATAATGACCTGGCCAAAACTATAAATTAAAATTGAATAATGATTTGCATATACAGGGTGTTTCATATAAAGTGTCCACCAAAGAAGGAGGTGATAGTACTCCTCAAAAGGAACAAAAAATATTCTATAATAAAAACCCCAATATCCAACTGTTTTCCCACAAGGTCAAATTTAATATTTTAAAAAAATATTTGACCCCACATCATAAAATTGTTAATAGCGTTTAAACTATTCAAGCTAGAAAGGCGAAATTGGTCTCGTTAAAAAGCTGAGTAAATTTCCTAAAGGACAAACTACTAGCTATGTCAAATATTTTGTAACTACTACCCAAAAATTTGCATGAAAAGTGATTTTTTGAAAAAAATGAATTTTATGGAATTTTTGTGGTAGGGCATTAGAGGAAGTAAGAGATGAGCAAAAGTTCAGCCAAGAACGGAAAAACTTCTCTTATGATTACCCTTTAAGAAAAATCAAACTTCATCATACATTCAATAGTCAAAATGTTGAGCCATTTTTCCTAGAAGTTAGAAAAACTGTTATTTTTTAGCATTTTTGCATATCTCTACAATGTTATTTACATGGTACATAAAATAATTAAAAATCTCTAAAACACGAGAAAAGAGTGGTTTAGTGAAAAATTTGTAAGAATAAAATATGTTTATTTTACCTCCTAGAGTCTAAAAATTGCATTATTAGTTTATTTTCAAAAAAAAAATATTTTGCTTAAATAACACATTATTTTCTCTTTTATACGACAAAAATGATCAGTCATTGCAACTTTAAGCATCTATAGCTTACATTTTTCACCATTGAATGTATAGAAATATTTATATTTACTTAAAGGGCAATCATAAGAGAAGTTTTTTCCGTTCTTGGCTGAACTTTTGCTCATCTCTTACTTCCTCTAATGCCCTACCACAAAAATTCCATAAAATTCGTTTTTTTCAAAAAATCATTTTTCATGCAAATTTTTGGGCAGTAGTTACAAAATATTTGACATAGCTAGTAGTTTGTCCTTTAGGAAATTTACTCAGCTTCCTAACGAGACCAATTTCGCCTTTCTAGCTTGAATAGTTTAAACGCTATTAACAATTTTATGATGTGGGGTCAAATATTTTTTTAAAATATTAAATTTGACCTTGTGGGAAAACAGTTGGATATTGGGGTTTTTATTATAGAATATTTTTTGTTCCTTTTGAGGAGTACTATCACCTCCTTCTTTGGTGGACACTTTATATGAAACACCCTGTATTTCAGTTACACTTATTTACCTAAACTTATTTTCAAATGTATGTTGGTGGTTTAATAATGCTAACACCGATTTCAGCTTGTATATAAAACAAAATCGGGTACAGGGCACCTCGGAACTTTTCCTCATCACATTGGATTCGCTACGCTTATCCTCCCTACTTCGGACTCGCTTCTCTCGTCGGGAGAAGGAGTATAAATTCGGCAAATTTATACTGCAGCATGTCTTTGGACTTGCTCGTCCTCACATAATCAATAAATCAATGCATCCTTTTAATTCTCAGCGGTTACCCATACAGCACTGACCACGATCAATGCTGCTTAATTTTTATGATCCTACAAAAATCATGGATATACTTGTCGTATTGAAACGAAACTTAGTTTACTTATTTTATAAGTAAAGGTATATAATTGTACTAAATTTCAACTTAATTGAATAATTTTCAGACTTTTTACTATTTAAAAAAAACGTCCACAAGTCATTCGATAAAAATTGAATTAATGCTGATAATGAGATGAAACTTGGTACATTGTTAGTTTTATTTCAAAAATACATGCGAGCCAAATCTCAATTGGACAGCATCATTTTTTCGCTTTTTATGATTTTTAGAAATTTTCGCTGAGTCATTATTGCAGGTTATTGACGTCATAAAAAATATTTGCTGGTTTCACAACTACAGGGGTAGATTGATTTTTTTTTCAAAGTTTCAATTCTCTAGCATAAATACACTGGGAGCTACGATGATAACAGACACATACAGACAGCCAACTTTGCGAAAACCACTCAGGAGGCCTTAAAAACGCCGGAATCGGATAATTTCGGTTTTAAAATAATAAAACTTCCCGGTTTCGGATTTTTTTGCAAACACAATACTTTTTCTATACACCTACGGTATATAGGATGAAGAGTAAAAATGTTAAATTTTAATTTAAATTTATAAGGGGGTCTAACCAAAAATAATTAAAAAAATACAAAAAAAGAAAATAAAATAGAATGAAATAGAACAAAACGTATTGAAATAAGACTATAACAATCATTAACGTCTGGAGATAAAATCTTGCATGCACCTGGGGAGTAAAATGCAATATTGAGAGGGAATAATAACATTTACTCCCGTAGGGCATACATGATTTAATCTCCAGGTATTGACGTAATAAAATTATTGTAATTGTTCTTTTTATCACCTTGCATATTATGACTTTTGATCAGATCCCCCTAATAAATTTTGGGGATGCTCTTACACCCTATAATCTAGTGATTAAACTCTACTTTATATATACCATCTGCAAATATAAGTATTTACTAATGCATTTGTAATTGCAGTATGCATTAATTTTGTTAAATGAAAGTCTAATGAAAGATGAAGAAAATTAAGTTTATATTACTTAGGAGAAGTTATTAAACTAAGTTAATTAAGTAAGGAAAAGTGTGTCGGTCAGTCAGTAAGTAAAGGGTCAGTCCTCTCATACACGGGGGCGGAAAAATCCCATAAAAAACTTTGAATGAAACCATACATTAATAGAAGTGGGGCAAAAAATGAATCAAGAAAGGGAAAGACATGAGAGAAAGTGGTGGGGGCGCAGACAAATGAAAAACTAACGGTGGTTAGATGAGGGGGGCATCCACCACTGACCCAGTTGTTGCTAGCGCGGACACAGGTGACGGTCAGGTAGTGATAGCGTTCTTTAATCGGAATCATGGACCTACCTTTGTTTCCTTCTTGAAACCGCTCATCATGATATCACTTTTGCCGGTAAGAGTTTATTTCTCATTTTATTAAAAAACCTGCTGAAGAAGTTGGACCTGATATGGAATAAAAACCTGATCCTGTATTCTACCAAATCAATTATGTCAGTTAACGAATTATTTATTTATTATAATTTATTCTCAGTCTACCTTTTCTGTATGCTAACGATTTCTTTAAATTTTAATCCAGGACTTCTCATTAACAAGCTCTAATTAATTACGTAAATAAAATATTTTGCTTGCTGACATAATCTGTTGTATAATCATAGGTCATTATATTGCTACCAGAGTATTACATACATTCATAAAATTAAGCATTCGGTAGCTACTAATGAATACTTAGATGAGCATTTAACTAGAAGTGGAAATAAATTAATAACTAGTAGAGTTAGGCTTTGCAAAACAGCCATCCATGACTCTGAGCAATTTGTCATTTAAGTCTATTATTACTTACCTGAGCAAATAAATTCTTTAAATGCTATTGAATACTTTTGTCAAAAAAGTCTTATTGCCTAAGAAGTAAGTCCGAGAGCCAGGCCTATAAAATGTGAATCACTTCATACTACTTCAAACCAAACTTTTCTGAAAATATACCTTAAATTATGAAGAAATAGCATAGTCTGTCTATCCAGAGGGGAGCTCTTCATATAAATGTGCTTGCTCAAAATATCATGAAATTGCACAAATTTCAGTTTTCTTGAAATAAGTGGTTCCCTGTAGGTCGTGTGCCAAAAACAAAGGACAACATTTTTTAAAGCTGATAAAATTTCCCTACAACGAATATCTTTTCGTCAAAATTGGATGACTACAACTAAAGTTATGACCTTTGTTAAATGACCAAAAAATGCAGTATTTTCCAAAAAAGGCGGTATTTTCCAAAAAAAATTGCAAACTTTGCATAAATTAACAATTTTTTTGTGTTTTTGAAAGAGCCATAACTTGGGTGCAGTTATCTGATTTTGATTATTAAACACTCGTTTTGTTGAAATTTTTATCAGCATTAAAAATGTTATTTACATGGTTTGCACACGACACACAGGGAACCACTTATATAAAGAAAACTTAAATTTTGCGATTTTAATGAAATTTTGATCATGCGCAATCATATGATGGGCTCCACTCTGGACAGGCAGATTATGTGTTTTCTTTATAATTTAAGGTAGTACTAAATGGTTTGAAGTAGTAGTACAAAATGAGTTACATTTTTTCAGGTCCGGCTCTTGCACTATTAGTATTAAATCCTTTATATGTACTTCAGGATTTTTTAGCATAAAATTTGTCTGATTGGTTTGATCTTTAATTTTTTTACGTGTGATGTTATACAAATTGTATATACCATAAATAAAAATCCGTTTAATCTATTTTAATAGAATTACTAGACAATATAGGTTCACTTATATTTAAATGTTTAAGATCTTACCACCTGTTACCTGAATTTGTGTACATACCCTATTTCCAGCATTTTTACTTAGTATTTTAAAACTAGAGGCCGTCGGCTTCTTGTTCTGCTCCGAGGCAACAGGGCCTCACTGTGGCCGCTTCGCTGCCACATGGCTGTTGTACGATATAACTTCGTCGTATTATTAGTGGCATACTGCCACTATATTAGCGAATTTCCAATTAGTCGAAAAACATGATTTGTTTACATACAGCTGAAAGGGCAAAACGATAAAATCGCAATTAGACCTATTTTTAGTTTTATTACAATTTAGCTGTCATTAATGTTTGTTAATCACGTCATGAAAATTTCATAAAAAGGGTTTGGAACAATAAGATCGATTTTTGTACCAAGTCCCATTCAAATACGAAGAAGCGTTCCAAAAATCGTATTTTATATTAATGTATAAGAATCCCATAAAAAACTTTGAATGAAACCACACATTAATAGAAGTGGGGCAAAAAATGAATCAAGAAAGGGAAAGACATGAGAGAAAGTGGTGGGGGCGCAGACAAATGAAAAATTGTATATAAATGGTCTAAGACCAAAATCTTGCGCAATTAAGAATTAATTAAATAATTAATTAATAATTTATTATTTCGTTAATTGATCCTATCAATAAAGTATTATTTGTATGAATCAATAAAAATCACCAGAGAAGATACTCGTAAAATTCTAAGATTAGATTGCGAGGAATTAGATAAGGAAGTTTTCATGAGAAGGCGAATCCTCTAAGCACCTTACACATCCTTTTTTTAGTTTGATCCTAAAAAAGAATAATAAATTTAAGTTTCTTAGTTTACTAGTTGAAGCTTTCCTTTGTGTGTTAATATCTGAAATTCAAACTGCTTGGTTTAAGAGTTTCTTAGTTTACATGGATTACCACATGTTATCACGTGACGTATCTCTTTTGAGCATTGTTGTCTTCACAATATAATTGTGCGAGAGACACCTAGGAAATGTAACAAGCAAAATGCAATGCTACATCTGGGAACTGTTCCATCATTCGACATTCGTCATCATTGATGGCTCGACATAATGTCATGTCCCACTCTGTTTCGTTACGTCTAACTCATTAGGGCGCCGACAGAGCCTGAACTCACTCTGACCTTTAATTAATTCCGAAGAATATAATGTGAAGTACTTACCAGAGACGAACGGTGCTCTCTTACCGCCATCATGCATGGCAAGCAAAACATATATCATTTTGATACTACCGAGTTTTGCAAAAAATGAACAATTCCTTGGTATCTCTCGCACAATTATATTGTGTCAACTACTCATGTTTTGCAATACTCGGTAGTATCAAAATGATATATTGTTGTCTTCCTCTAATTACTGGGAATTCCCTTCTTGGACATAACTGTGTTTTTAATAACTTCATATTTGGATCAAGTTGTAATTGAATCACGGAATACGTTATTAATATTCCATTTTAACCCGGCTTATTAAGATGGTGCTTGGGTAGTAAAACAATGCTGCATCGGTGCATTGAGTGATGCAACCAAATGCATTGCATCCGTGTGTTATTGCGTACATTAGCGTTTATTTATTCAATTCCAACTCTGCCCGAAGTCATCAAGGGAACAATCGGTGACGAAGTTTTATTATATTGTCTCCTTAGAACGTTTCTTGCTTCAGCTACACGATTTTAAGGGAGTATCCAAATCGTATTTGTTATCTGATTTCGCTGATCGGATCATATTTAATTGACCATTTAAACAAAATAGTTACCAGCCAACTTTATCCATTTACAAAAAAACCCATCTATTGAATGATGCAACTAGTTGCACTGCTAATTGTAGATCATAGACCTATCGCCTTTCCCATAATTTCCCTTTTCCGTAACCTTCGCCACCATATTTATATTTTAGTGTCATTCCAGTAAATATTGTTTGTAATAACATAAGTTTATTTGCACCCACCTATTACTTCATTTAACAGATCTAATCTCTTAATTAGGGACTATTTAGAGCTTACTAAAACAAGGTGTTATAATTATACATTTAATTTTAAAATCCTGGCTAGTCTTCAACTTGACTAAAAGGAGTTAAATAAATAAAAATAGATTGTTTATAGGTGAGAACAGGTACAGCTGAGTTCTAAATGAACTGGTAGTCAAAATAAAGAGCGTTGACCCCGGGGTTCCTCTGGGCTTTGGACTTGATTTCGGTTTTTCTAAGCCTATACTTTAATCATTTTAACATCTTTCATTTGTTGTAGCTTTCCTTCTTGTGTTAATATCTAAAATTCAAACTGCTTGGTGTAAGAAAGCTAATTAAATGTTGCTTATGAAATGCTGTCGCAAAACTAATTCATCCAAACAGATTCTTATTTGTGTTTTTTCAATAACAACGCGAACCAAAATCTACAATACAGTAGGCGTGCTTGAGGTTTTGTTGGGCAAGAATCCGTCAATAAATTTGAAAGAAAGTTCGGTTCAAAGCAAGAAATTCTGCGTGAATAAATTCGATTATAAATAGTCTCTAATGTTTAGCATTATTATCTTAAGCACCACAACACTTATGTTTTAATACGCCATACAATAAAATAATGATGTGGGAACGAATCTTTTAATTTCCTTATAGACCAAGAGCCCAGGGGTGTTTTGTCAATAAAAAGTGTTGTGGCTGGAACCGGTCTCAATTTTTCGTAAATACCTTCCTGAACAAGGATCTGAAATTCTGCAGACTCGTATCGGATGGGTGTCCCAGGCAGAACCTTTGACCCCTGTATAATTTGAACATTATACTGTTTAAATTAAGGTTCTGCCTAGGACACCCATCCGATACGAGTCGGCAGAATTGCAGATCCTTATTCAGGAAGGTATTTACGAAAAATTGAGACCGGTTCCAGCCATTACACTGTTTGTTAACTTGGGTGGTAAATTTGACCCCTAAAGTGCGTTCTGCCTGGGACACCCATCCGATACGAGTCGGCAGAATTGCTGATCCTTGTTCAGGAAGGTATTTACGAAAAATTGAGACCGGTTCCAGCCATTACACTTTTTATTAACAAAACACCCCTGGGCTCTTGGTCTATTATCTTATGTTCGTCGGACTCGCATTTAAATCATAACCCGAAATTGTCACAGTGTATCAGATTTAGGCTGTTTAGACCTCCTGTGTTCTTTCATTTGATATCATTGCCTTTGTGCAGTTAAAGATTCTTGATCATTGTTTCCCATTTTTAGGGAGAGTAGTAAAAACAACTTTTCCAATACTATATGTCGTCCTCGTCTATTCGGGACATTTTCTAGTAATTTAGTGCCCTGAAGAGTTTGTGACGAAATAATAGGTGTATTTATTGTTGGAGTTGTTTTAAGAAGTGCCCACCTTAAAATTACATACATGAGTACCTATTTGTCCGAGGCTCTTTTCTAGTCTTCGACCACCGAGGAAGCCATACATACTGTTTATAAAAACAATCCATTCTATACCATATGTCGCTGCCGCTAGAACAGCGCGGTTCTTAGATCTAATGGAAAGACTTTCTGTAACTGAACTATTTATTTGTACTATTTGTTCTTTACAGAAATTTCCCTCTTCTATGTCTTGATCGCTACTGATAATAAATCATTACTTTGTATATTAATGTCATGTCTTGTCAGTTAAAGTCGTACAGTAGATATATATATTTATATGAAGTAAATAATAAGATAAGATAACGAGTAGGCCATAAATAAATACATAATAGATAGGCATATATAGATAGAAATAAGTAGATAGCAAGTAAGCCTAGGATTGCTAACGGCAATGACACCATATACGGGAAAATCACGTTATTATACATATTAAGTTATTAGTAAGCAATGAAGAGCTATGGAGCTCCTCTTGCTAAAGAATAAAGTATATAATATCATTGTTTAGAAAGCACAGGGAAAGAAGGTTTAGTCTATATCTGCCTTTTTATGAGAGGTTAAATATGCTTTCTAGTAACGAGTGACTACACGTAGATCTCTACATTTATTACATCACTAGTTTGCCAATAAATAATTCGGCAATTTACTGTAATTTAAAACATTCCATTGTGAAATGTAGTCTGTATAAAAGGCATTATTATTTATGGAATATTTCTACCTTCATTTGCATATAATGAACTACTCATTTATAGCAGGAAATAAAAGAGGTTCTCTCCACTAATGATAGATATTTGACATAGCCAGCTTTCAACGTTAGCAGATCATCAGTGCCTAACTAACACAGTATCTCCACTAATGATAGATATTCGACCTAGCCAGCTTTCAATCTTAACAGATCATCATCAGTGCCTAACTAACAAAGTATCTCCACTAATGATAGATATTTGACATAGCCAGCTTTCAATCTTAACAGTTCATCTTCTATGCTAACCAATAAAGTAAAAATATATTACGAAAAGTACTCAAAAGAAAAAATAATAAATAACATACCTACATAAAAAAACGAAATAAATGGAAAATTAAGATAAAATAGATAAGTAAAATAGATACATAGACCAAATGAAAATATATTTAAATTAATACTATTAGTTTGTATTTGGTCTATGTATTTATTTTGCTTTCCTATTTATTTTAAATATGCATTTATTTCGTTTTATTTTTGTCTGTTATTTATATATTTTTTTCTTTAGCGTACTTTTCGTGATTTGTTAAGATAAAAAGCTGGCTATGTCATATATATATTGATATATCATACATGTATATAATATATATATATATATATATATATATATATATATATATATATATATATATATATATATATATATATATATATATATATACATGTATATATATATATATATATATATATATATAATATATATATATATATATATATATATATATGTATCATTAGTGGAGATACTTTGTTAGTCAGGCACTGATGATGATCTGTTAAGATTAAATGCTAGCTATGTCAAATATATATCATTAGTGGAGAGATTCTGTTTTATTTCATAATTCATTTATAGTTATTTTGAGGCAAAGAAACGCGTTTTTGGTTTGAGAGTTGCATTTAATTAGACGTTTAGTATTGGCAGAGTCTTTCAGAAAATTATAACATTGCAAAGTTTTTGAAATATTTGTATAGCATATAATCTTAACAAAACCTTCATGAAAATTCGAAATATAATTTCTCAGGTTTTGATTCTCGATGCTGGGTCGCCAATGAAGCAAATAACTTTCCTATACACTTTACTGTATATTAAAGTTAAAACTTGAAAATTAAATTATTAACTATTTTGGAAAACTTCGATTTCAAAGACCCATACAAATTGCAAGGGAGTTTAAATAGCATGATCAAATTTACTTGACCATAATCAAAATTGTGGTTAGTATTATTTATGCTACGGTTACCTAACATCTAAAGTTAAGTAAATCTAAAGCTAATTAATTATAACAGTTAGTACTTTCAATTTAATTTCGAATCAATTTCTTCGTCGAGGCAAATTATTGCCGAAATAAAAAGAAAACAATAATTTGCTGTGATCGGTAGTGAACAAAGATCACCTCTGTTCTCTATTTATGAGCACAACCATCGGAGTGGATCTGGTCAGGAACAACCGCTGAAGTACTTTCTTCTTCTTAATAGACACAATTTTATTTTTAAGTTCGTTGCCCTTTCTTTCAAGAAGCATCAATCTAGTTTTTCAGCGTCCTTGAGTTTGAATCCAAAGGACAAAGCACCGAACAATAGTTAATGTTGACCTCTTACTCGGATAATTCTATTGAAACTAATTGTTTTCACTTTTTCCCACCTCGGAGTGTGAAGCGCTGTCGGTCTAGTCTTCAGAGAAAGTTCTTTTTATAACGGTTAATCGCCTATTGTTTGTTGTTCCTTTCACTACTAAATGCTTACACATGGTGTAAGGTGTTTTGGAAGTATCGTTTTTAAAAGAGTTTCGTTGTTAACAACGACTCGATTTGGACATGTTTACACTCCAAGCACGTGATGCACTTTCAAAGTTGGGTAAAAGTTTTATATCAGGTGAAATCGGTCTTTTTCAGTGCAGTCATTCTGATCTTGTGAGGAATAAGACCCCAAATAAATTTGGATCTGTATTAATGAAATACAGACGTAGATGTTTAAAAAGTAAATTTATTTCGTTTACAGAGAACTTCTTTGATCGTGTTTTCGTTCAAAGTACGCCAAAAAAAGCAGGTATAGGATTTCAAACTAAGCATGCCTACCGTAACAAATATCAGTTCAGACATAGAGATCAGTATACTAATAAATTGTTAATTAAATAATAATTAATTAATTGTTAATATTATTTAATTGTTAATTAAGTAATAATAAGTTGTGTAAAATAAATTATCACAACTGCTTAAAAAGTTTTTTAATGATGGACTATCTCGGTTTCAGATAATATTTGGGTTGCTGTGGATAAAATCAAGTTATGTGGAATGCTACGATGCTTACTATACATGTTCGAAACCTCTGAGATCAGCCAAATCTAAAGCACTGTATCCATGTGATCTAGAGACGCAGACGTGGTGCACCATCCCTGGGTCTTATTACCCTTGGTAAAGTATATCTTATATTTTATTTTCACACCTAAGAGACCGTTAGATACTGCTCAGACTAGGCTTACGCGCTGTCCCGTCGCCAGGAAAAGGTAAGGGGGGGGGGCACCCCCTTGAAAAATGTCGCCCTTCTGACAAAGTAGTTTCCGGAGGAAGTCCCTAATAGATGTGCCCTTGCTGGGATTGATTTCGCCTTCCCCCAAACAGGTTTTGGCAAGATACGGGCCTGCTTTTCATAAAGATAAAGGCCTAGATGTGATGACCGCGTCATTAATTTGATGAGTCCGACGTTTCGGTCATTGTTGAAAGCATCTTTTGAAACTTATCATGGATAAAAATGTTCTAAAAAATGCAAATTTCAATCCGATCACATCATTTTCCCGCGTTTTTTTCGGAGCCATTATTGCGGGTTAATGACGTTATAAAAACAATTTTTTCCGAATAGCACAACTACAGCGGTGGACTGATTTTTGTACAAAATTTCAACTCCCTAGCATAAATACACTGGGCGCAATTATGATAACAGACACACACACATATATATATATAGATATACAACTTTGCGAAAACCACTCAGGAGGGTTTAAATACGCCTGAAACGGATAATTCCGGTTTCATCCCAATTTCGCAAATTTTTTATTTTTAATTTTTATTTTGCAAAATTTTTATTTTTGCATTAATATACTACGGTATAAATGAAGAAAGTAAAAATTCAAAATCAATTTTCAAAAATCCTTTTATTTAGTTTATAGTACATTTTTGCTATTTACAATATATATATTATATATATATATATATATATATATATATATATATATATTTATATATATATATATATATATATATATATATTATTATTATAATGGCACATTACACAGGCTAAGCTGAGAGTGGAGGAGCATTAAAAATTTATCAAATATAGTAAAGGATATTATTAAACAATAAAATTTTTTAAAGAAATTGACTGAACAGTCTTTAGTAAATAGTAAATTAAACTAAATGTAAAATGTAAAAATGTAATGTAAAATGTAAAAACTAAATAGTAAAATAACTCGCAATGTTGATTTGAATCCCTATCTACCGTATTACTTTTCTAAGCTTTAAATAACCTAAGGTTATAACACCCTATATACTTAGCTACCTAATAATTCTAATGTCGAGAGCAGTGAAACCAAAGTAAACAACCTTAGGTTTGGGATAATCATTACATTCTGAGAACGAGCGAAGCGAGTACAAAGTCATATCACTTTGTATAAGAATTTTATTTTGAGGTCGAGATTAGCGAGACCGAGAGTGATTAACCTTAAGCTTTGGATTTGGAAAATTAAGTGATTTTGAAGACGAGCGAAGCTTGTACGAAGTTGTGAGGAAAAGTACTTAGGTACTATGTACCTAATTTATTTATTTATTTAATAAAGTACTTGGACTGAAATAAAATATCATCGTGGCAAAACACGGAATTAGGAAATATTCTGGGATATCATTCCAAGACGTTTAGTTTTGAATATTAAAAATTCTAAAGAGAAATTAAACCAAACAAAGATAGCGCTGTAACTAAATTTAAACCTAGCGATACCCTGTGTATCAGCCTGCTAGGAGGATGATCAGGAATGGTTTGAAGAAAATCAGGTCCTTTCCTCTGAAAACCTTCCAGGTCTAAAAGATTTGAATGATCAGATAAGGATTGATAACGGGGTCGGCATAGGTCGCGGACAGGGTACGGGATCATTGTCTAGGGTTTGGTTGGAAACATAGAGGAGAGTACATGTGATTGTTTTAAAGATTGTAGATTAGAGTGTGAGGGATTGGAGGGATTAGTGCTACACAGATCTCTATGCTATTAGTTCCTTTACCACAGGTTTAAATATCAAATTTGCTCTGATTGGCTGTAATTTGAGGAATAAAATTATTTTTTTCGTTATAAAAATACAGCTGTATAACGTCACAAGGTCACTAGGTAAACATTATAAAGTAAAAATATGATAAGATAAAAAACTTAATGATTCAAGGTCAATTTAAAAAATAAACACCTACTATAATGGAAAATAACAATTTTGCTCTCATTGTCAATGACTTTTTCTTGGTAGAAGTTCACTCTTAATAGAGTTTATTTTTACCAATATATCGTCTCAATATTTGAACTGTAGGTCGTCAATAGATTTCACTATAGGCAGATCTTTTACATTTAAACTGAAAAGGAAATCAGTTAATGACACTGGATATTAACCTGACTTTAAATTTATATATTTAACTCTTTTTGTTTCATTGTCCTCCTTGATATTTAATCCAAACCAAGTTTTGAAGTTTTGAAGTTATAGACATCCTATACATGTAATAATCTTAGTTTTAAGCCTTAAAGTATTAAATACGACTTACACGTCTAGACAGTATGGTTAATTTACTAGGAGGGCAGCACTGAGTACTAGATGAAGACGCGTGATAAAGATACCTGAATAACCTGTTAAGGTTTCTTTATTGTACTGGTCTTACCAGGTTATTGGAACAAAAACGGTTTCAACATTGACGTAACATCCAGTCAACTAATACACTTTATTATTTCTATTCGTTTAGTAGAAGTTTAATTTTACATTTAATTATTACATTTAATTAAATTACATGTAATTTAATGAACGTCAGCAATTGAAGTGTTTTAAGTTGCTACTCGCCATCAACTTGGGAGAGCGGTCAATGCCGAATACGGTATAAACAGTACAAACTAGCTTACAAGCTTGAGTGTACCTTCGGCTTGCCCAGAGCAACCAGTAGAGTCTTTAGAATTTGCTAATGAAGATGTCTAGTGCCAGATGTCTCAAATAATGGCAAAAAATATGTTACAATTGGAAAACGATGCGAGCTTCTAGATTCTATCTCTGACGTTAGCGACGAGCCCCTTTCCCCTCTCGACACAAAACTGAGCGCGTCCCGCGAGCTAGGAGTTTTATCGTCTATGCCAGCTCTGGTATGAGATGTGAACTAGACTTGTTTCTAATTTGATGTTATGATTAGGAGAGCAGTAAGAAGATTTGTGTACGAGAATCATGGGCTGATGCGAAGAATGTATGGAGATGAAAGACATATATCTGTTCTCAGGTAACTATAATCAACATTTATTTTCCTCTTTATATTATAGTTTAAATATTATTAGAATTCAATGGCGAACATATGTATTCATGAAAAATACATCGGCTTGTGGCGATACCCAGCTGAGCGCTGATCTTTTTATGCAGCAATTGATTTTGATATTTTCTTATATTAACTCCATATGGTCTGGTGTTTTATTACGAAGATGGAAAATATGCTGACAGCATAATTTAAATCATTATAACTATTTTATTTTTAAAAATTCTAAATAAGTGTTTAAATAAAATTTGAAGCACTCAAGAAAGCTAAAATTTTAAGTTTAAGTCCTGGAAATGTTTACCTACATTTCTTTATTTTTAAGATGCATCCAATCGAAATATCATCTTCCTTCTCTCTCTAAACTATATTTATGGCATGAATTAATAAAAAAAAATTATAATGTGTCAGTGAGTAATTGATACTTTAGAGAGAGAAGGAGGTTAGGGCCCTAACCTAGGCTCTCGGACCATATGAATCGGACCTAGAACGTCTGTATACTATTAACTTTGATTTTATTCATATGATTACAATTCAAGATAACTGAGGTATAGTTTGTTTACAGATCAAACCTAGAGATAGATAGTAACGATATAGATTACCTGGAAAGCGTTTGGTCTAAAGATGTAAATAAATACAAACTGACTAAGGAGGAAATTAGAAATAGAGAAAAGCATGCTTCTACAACAACTAGGAAATCTACGCCTCGAACTACCAGAACTACTACTAACACACCTTCTACAACTACTACTCCATCTCCTACCACTGTAACACAGGTAGTGATTATTTCCAATCAACATCTACCAACTAAAAGGGGATAGAAATAATAAAGATGAAAAATTCTGACGCGGAGGTCCGTCTTGTTTTTAATTTCCCTCATATACTACAGTAGGTATATAGGAAAATTATTTTCTTCAACCTAAAAATCCAAGATGGAGATGTCTTTATAATTATCCGTTTCAGGCACTTTCATAATGGTCTGAGTAGTTTTCATCAAGTGTGTTTGTTTGTGTCATGCTAAACTCTTGCTGTGTTTATGCTAAGTTTGAAACTTGACACAATAATCAGTCGTGAGGTTTATTTATTTCATAATTATTGCGTGGCTAATACTTAAATTAAATGCAATTCGTCATTAAACTATACACTTATTAAACTTAACAAAACAAATATTAATATCAGACATGCTGACTAGAAAGCTAGGTAAACTGTTGTAACAGTTAATGCTGATGTTAAACGGAGCTGAATTAAATAATTCTGTCTTACATTAGGGTGGTTATAATTTATCTTTATTTCTAGTATTTCTATCATTAACTGAACTAGCCTTCACAAACTTATCAGGTACTTGAGATATTACCTAACATGATTGATATATAAACAATCAAGCAAGCTTTAGTACATTGTTTTTTTGAAGAGAAGATTGGGCTGAGTTCCGAGGAGCTATTCCGAAAATCAATCTAATTATTCTCATTTGGGCTATAAAAACTTTTTTAGCATTACTACTGACTCCCCAGAATAAAGCATTGAGTTTACTAGGAATTGAAACATTTTAACTTACGAAGGAGGTGTTAAGTAATATTAAGCTTTTTACAACATGATTTACAAGTTCAGTAAACTAAAAATCGTGATTAATGAACAGACCAAGTAATTTTGTATACGGAACAGTAATTAACTGATAGCTGTTTATGATAAAAGTTAGTAGTCTCTCGACTTTTCATAAGCTAAACAATATGGAAACACTCGTAGAAGTATTAATACAACAAGTCCACTCCATTCACACCACTCATTAAAAGCATGACAAATTAAATTTACTTACATTTGCAACCCCTCCGCTGAGTTAGCATAAGCAATGACCGATGCATCGTCAGCATACAAATATATTAAATATTTCGGACTTCTTGGACAAAGTATACTTGTGCTACCTGGTAGATAATGTTTTAGACTACAATAACCTATTTTTTCGTCAAAATTAATTAGTTAAAAACGCAAATTTGGTCAATATATTAAAATTCCATTGTATTTTTCCTTAATTTACTTGTTTTGAACTGGGTTAGTTCAATTAGTGCGTTAAAAATGCACGTTTACTTCAATGCGAACTATTTCCAATGCGAAATTGATCCATACTTTAAATTCTCTTTAATCGTATCGCCTTTATATTTTAGGGTTCAAAGTGTACTAAATACCTATTTACAAAATATTCAAAATACCTAGGTTTAAAGTTGAAAGCGAAGCTCCAGCCATTATTTTTACTTCTCCTCATTTAATTTCTTAGACATACAGGAAAAATATTGTGTTCTCCCCTAAAAATCCGAAACCGAAGTTAATATATGTCCGTCATAATATTTGTCCGTTTCAGACACATTTATGACTCTCTGAGTGGTTTTTATGGATTTCTGCCACGAATAACTCCGGCTGTATTCATGCTAGAGAGTTAAGTTGAAAACAAAAATCAAACTTATGGTCCAGCTGTGCTGCTCGAAAGATATTGGATTTTATTATTATTATTTTAGTATTTACCTATTTTGCTGGGTCATAAAGCAAATTAAAATTCGTTATAAATCGGAAAGTTGACCAAACGAGTTTAGATTTGAGGTGGTGAATCGACTAACTAAATTTAATTTTGACATTGTTCACCATTTTAAATTATTTTTTTTAATTTTACTTTTCCGACTATTGTTTGACCTGCGACATATCGTCAGTTTGACCTGCGACATATCGTCAGTTTGACCTACGACATATCGTCAGTTTTACCTACGACATATCGTCTGTTAGCGTAAAACACAATTAACTTGTAGTCAACACCGATAGCCTTTTAACTTATGATTAGCGAGTTTTTTGGTGTAATACTTAAAATTATATGAAAAAGTAGTATGATGTTTACCAAAGATAATTTAAATTACATAAACATATTAAACAATAATAGACCAAGAGCCCAGGGGTGTATGTTTATAAAAATTGTAATGGCTGGAACCGGTCTCAATTTTTCGTAAATACCTTCCTGAAAGGATCTGCAATTTTGCCGACTCGAATCGGATGGGTGTCCCAGGCAGAACCTTTGACCCCTAAAGTGCGTTCTGCCTTACAACAATATATTGTTGTATTGTATTTTAAGGATTAAAATGAATAAACAACGCTAAGTATGACCGCATTTATGATGGCATTTTTAAGGCTTTTGTGATCACAGGAACATAGGTTTCGTATTATGTACAGGATTGAATGCCTATCTACTGTAATACTTAACAGTGGATACCTGGAAATCTTGTTGCATAAAAATGCAGAAGTCAAGCATAGAGAGTCCAATACTCTAGATTTGAACCAATATTTTAAACAGTGGGTCAAAGGTAGCGGGACTCTAGTCCAGGCTATAAATCAATTTTTTTTTAGGTTAAGCACTGGAAGACTGAAGTTACTACACCTTAAATATTCGTGAAATTTTGTGGTCGAGCAAAGGAATCTAGGAAAAAAGTACACGGATTACACAGGGAAAAATTATTCAAAATGAGCTCACCATAAACTTGTAATGCTGACAATTAACATTTAGATTAAATTTAAAAATTGGGTACGGGGCTCTATGGAACAATTTCTCATCACATCGAATTCGCTAAGCTCATCCTGCCTACTTCGGACTAGCTTTTGTCGTCCTCAGAATTTACAAGTCGTTAAATTTATACTGCAACACGTCTTCGCATTCGCTTCGCTTCGCTTGTACTCAGATAGTAAATACATTCGTTTCATTCTAAGCGGTCAAGAAATATAATCGCCGCGGTTAAAAAGGCCATTCCCAGTGGTGTAGCACATGCTATTTTCTCGGGCGTAGTAATAGTAAACAACTGTTTAGAAGAAAAACATTGTAATGTATAAACAATTTGCTGGAACTATTCGCCTCGTTGGCCAAAAGTTTTAATTATGGCGGTGTATTTTCAATCAAGCCGCCTCCGTAGCCGAGGTCGTTAAGGCGTTAGTCTTAACATGACCTTTGACACCCACGGAGGTCTGGGTTCGCATCCCAGGTACGCTCTCAGTTTATAGAAGATTATTGTTTAGATAGGAATAGAATTTTATTAGATTACAAAATACAAAGGATGTACTAATCATCGTCTTTACAATTAATTATTGATAAGGTTCTTCCAATCTTTAAAATTATATAATAAATTCTTCAATAATTAAGAAACGCAAATAAAAAACTGACAAAAAAATTCTTATAACTAGTAATTTACATTTTTGAAAACTACTCATTACTGTCTTTAAAAATAAAATAAAATAAAAACGCATAAAAACAATAAATAAAAATAATAATAAATAAAATTTAATAAAAAATATACAGTTAAGGGAAGAAAATAAGTACACAAATAATTAAAATAAAGATCAACTTCTTAAGTACTTATTCAAAGAATGTTTGATAAACATATAGATTCCAAGACAAAAAAAAACATTAGCTTAAATTTACAGTGCTTAATTTATAAACTGGTTCAGACAGTAATTTAAATTTGCATGCATTCACGTACTTATCAAACCCTTTCATTTTTATGTCATCATTTAATTTTATAAATTATTTACACAATTATACTCTACAGTTTTCTTGTACAAATTCGTCCTATGCGACTTTATTCTTAAATTATTCTTATATCTAGTATCATATTTATGTACATGGCAGTTACGAGTAAATTTACTTTCATTTAAACGAGCCCATTTTAAATTTCAAGGATATAAAAGCTGGAACTGTTAAAATTTTAACTCTTTATAAACTTTCTTTGAACTGTCAGAAATTTTTAACCCTTTGATTAGCTTTAATATCTTTTTCTGAATAGTAAACACCTTTTTTGAATACGATGAATTACCCCATGTAATGATGCCATACAACTTTGACTGAAACAAACCATAGTATAAATTTATAAGTTCATTGTTACAAAGAAATGGCTTTAAGCGCTTTATAATAAAATAAGCTTTATTCAATTGCTTAACTAGCTTGTCAATATGAAAACGCCAATTTAATTGATTTTCAACATGTACACCTAAAAACTTAGAAGCACTCGATTGTTTTAGATGTGTACCATTAATCTGATATTAAGATTAGTAATTTTTATTTTTTTCCTGCTAAATATACATATTCTGATTTATTTTAATTTTTAGTTTATTGAATTTTACCCAATTTGATAAGCGTTTTAGATCATCAATTAATTACTTCATAAAGTTTTTCCTTGAAATATTAAATAAAAGAGTTACATCGTCCGCATATAGAGCAATTTGGCATTCCGCAAGGTTCAAAGGTAGGTCATTAATATAAGCTAGGAACAAAAGAGGCCCCAATATTGAGCCTTGAGGCACTCCCCGATGCATTGCTAGCATACTAGAGTTAAAAATATTATAAGATGTATACTGAAATCTATCTGAGAGATAACTTTTAATTAAATCATAAGCAGGTCCACGAATACCCATACAGTACAGTTTATTAAGTAAAATCTTATGATCTACCAGGTCGAAAGCTTTAGAAAAATCTATAAATATTATTATTGAGTCACACTTAGCATCTAATCTTAACTTAACAGAATCTGTAACATTAACTATTGCTTCAACTGTGGATCTGCCCTTTCTAAACCAAATTGCTCATTTGCCAGAATATTAAATTTATTTATGAAATGAGATAATTTATTAAAATAACTTTTTCAAAAATCTTTGAAAATATGGGAAGAATCGAGACAGGTCTATAGTTACCGATGTCATGAGGATCTCCTTTTTTATACAAAGGATTCAATTTAGCATATTTAAGCCTTGAAGGAAACTTTCCTTGCTTCAACATCACATTAACTATTGAACTAATTGGATTTGCTATAAACTTCATGACTGACTTTATAATTTTATTATTTAGGAAATACATATCATAACTAATTTTATTTTTAAAAGATTTAATTATTTTCAATATATCTTCTTCATTAACTACACCTAAAAAAAATATACTGTTAGATTGGCTAGGAATTTTAGGTTGAAATTTAACTCTTCGTCTGAAATAGGTTTATCCCCACAATATCAGGAAGGTTAGTAAAATACTCATTGAAAGCATTAGATGCATTCAAATCCTTTAGTAATTTATTATCAACTTTTAAAATAATTTTTTTTGTGAAACTGAGGATAAAGAACTTTCTTCGGATTCTTTAGCAATTTTCCAAAGATTTTTATTGTTTATTGTTAGAAGAAATAATTTTTTCTCTATAGTAATTTTTTTGCTGTTTAATAATAGATTTATAAAGTTTATTGTATTTTTTATAATAGTTTTTAATGCTAGGGTCAAACTTCTTTTTGAAATGAAGATGCTTCAAAGTTTTAGAGGAAACGATTATACCTTTAGTCACCCATTTACTTTTTGGGGACTTTTGAACAATTTTTTTTACTGGCATAACTTCATTTACTAAATTAATGAACCGATCATGAAATAGGTTATATACATAATCCACATCTGTCCCATTGTAATCCAGAATGTCTCTCCAAGAAACTTTTTCAATAAGTTGAGCTAGGTTATTCAAAGTTTGTTCGTTAATTAATCTACTGTTCTTTGCGGTCTAACTTTTTGAGGTAAACAACATTTTACATCATTAATTGCACATAAATGTGAACAATGATCCGACAAACCAAATTCTGATATATCTGACATAATTTTGCCTCTATTTAAATTCGTAAGAATTAAGTCAATACAAGATTTTTTTCGACTAGTTATTCGAGTAGGAGCCTTAGAGATATTTTTTAAACCTAGTCTTGACAACATAAATTATCGCCAACTTTAGAATACACTTTGAGCGTAACGGTTGCTACTACCACCCGAGGTAGTTCCCGCAGGGGTTATCCCTGATGAGCCGCAAGGCTCTAAACGGGCATTATTATTATTATTTTCAATCAATATCTGAATCATTATCCATGATTATTAAAAACTTGATAATTAAGCAATTAATTACTCACCATTCGAAAATAACTTCGTTAACAAAAAAGTTGGATTATTTATTTAATAAACAAAAGAAGAATAAGGAAGGTAATATTATATCCTTGTAGTGAACTTCTAGCCCACCTAGTAGACATTTTAGGACCTTACCTGCGACAGTAAAAAACTCTTTTACTCTCGCCGACATTAAAAAAACTTTAAATCAGCATTGGTTTCAAATTTCAACTAACATGTAAACGTTTTTTTTATAAAAAATGTTAACAATCGAAAAATAAGTCAAATGAAATTAAATTTCGTAAAAATATCTTTCTTATTGCAATAAATAAGTATACATAGTTTCATTTAAATGCGGTCAGCATATTCACGGTTTTTGTTAGATTACAAATGTTAAGCAGCATCGAGCAAGGTGGGACTTGGATGGGCGACCGCTGGAAATAAAACTGATGTTGCTACTGTCATAAGATGTGCAAACGGAGTCCGAAGACATACTGCAATATAATTTAAGTTATTTCCATATTCTGAGGACGATCGAAGCGAGTCCGAAGTACCGAGGATGAGCATAGGGAATCCTATATAGCGAGAAAAAGTTTCAAGATAATTAGTACCTAATTTTTTTTTGGTTACTTAAAATTTGGTAATGTTCAAGAATGAATGTTCTTTTATAACCATATTGTTATCATTATTCCATATCTGCTAGCGATGCATCAAGAACTCACGTCAGAAGAATACGTTAATAAAAGTATTTATTAATAGACTCCCTTCGCTCGCTACATAGAGTAGGTAAAAAGGGCTTGCTTCGCACGCTAGATTACGTATGTTCCAAATTTTACCTGTTAAAAGGCTCGCTTCGCTTGCTAGAGTGTGCATGATTATAATAATTGACGGTAAAGGGGCTCGCTTCGCTCGCTAGATTGCGTATATTCATAATAATGCATAGCAAAAAGATTCGCTTTGCACGCTAGGTTACGTATGTTTAAAATTTTACTTGTGAATGATTATAATAATAAACGGTGAAAAGGGCTAGCTTCGCTAATCAAGAATTCCGTTTAGTATTTGGAAAGTAGAATTAAAACTCGTGAAATATGATTTCCAAAAAAAGGGTTAATAATCGTACAAAAAATCATACTTATATTTTGTAATAAATCGTATGTGACGAAACGGAGTTTTGTCATACTACCCAGTCATGCAGAGCTGCCAACTCTTCGGATTGTGCGGAGAGTGCCTAAGAATTAGTATGAATCAGTGCTGGTGGAAAAGGGGACACTACTGGAACTAATGGACGATGAATAAAAATTAGTGCAGCCGTGCATATTGATTGATTAATTTATGAATGCTTGTAAGTTTTAGTGCGCTAAGTAAGAAGGTTAAAATAATAAACTTAGAAAGTTTTATTTTTGAAACTAGTAGTATAAAAATAAAATCACTTTATTCTCATGACTATTTCACATGAGCTCATTTTCAAATGAGTGGAAGTAAAAAGTTTGCATTGCGGGACAGAGTGCATTAGGTTGTATAGTGCCTTACATTATCAAAATACTCCATTGCCTTACATTACTCCTGCCTTAACATTACTCCATTGATTGCATTTACTCCATTGATTGCCTTACATTACTCCATTGGAAATTGCCTATTGCCTTACTCCATTGTCCATTGCCTTATATTACTCCATTGCCTTATATTACTCCATTGCCTTACCTACATTACTCCATTGCCTTACTCCATACATTATCCATTGCTTACATTACTCCATTGCTTATATTACTCCATTTGCCTATCCATTACATTACTCCATTGCCTTACATTACTTCCATTGCCTTACATTACTCCATTGCCTATATTACTCCATTGCCTTACATTACTCATTACTTTCCATTGGCCCTTACTTACTTATTTGCATTGCCTTACATTACTCCATTGCCTTACATTACTCCATTTCCTTACATTACTCCATTGCTTATATTATTTGCACTTATTACTCCATTGCCTTACATTACTCCATGCTTACTCCATTGCCTTATATTACTCCATTGCCCATTACATTGCTTACTCCATTGCCTTTACTCCATTGCCTACTCCATGCCATTACTCCATTGCCTTACATTACTCCATGCATTACTCCATTGCATTACTCCATTGCCTTACATTGCCCATTGCCTTACTCCATTTTTACATTACCTTGCCTTACATTACTCCATTGCCTTACATTACTCCATCGCCTTACATTACTCCATCGCCTTACATTACTCCATTGCCTTACATTACTCCATTGCCTTACATTACTCCATTGCCTTACATTACCCTCCATCCTTACATTACTCATGCTTACATTACATTACTTACATTCTCCATTGCCTTTACATTACTCCATTGCCTTACATTACTCCATTGCCTTACATTATTTACATTACTTGCCATTGCCTTACATTACTCCATTGCTTACATTACTCTTTTATATTACTCCTTGCTTACTATTGCCTTACATTACTCCATTGCCTTACATTACTCCATTGCTTACATTACTCCATTGCCTTATATTACTCCATTGCCTTACACTCATTCTGCTCATTACTCCATTGCCTTACATTTCTCCATTGCCTTAATTACTCCATTGCCTTACATTACTCATTGCCTACATTACTCCATTGCATTACATTGCCAATTGCCTTACATTATCCCTTACATTACTCATTGCCTTATTACTCATTGCCTTATATTACTCCATTGCTTGCCTTACATTACTCCATTTGACTCCTTGCCTACATTACTCCATTGCCTTATATACTCCATTGCCTTATTACTCCATTGCCTTATTACTCCATTGCCTTACATTACTCCATTGCCTTACATTACTCCATTGCCTTATATTACTCCATTGCCTTATTACTCCATTGCCTTATATTACTCCATTGCCTTATATTACTCCATTGCCTTACATTACTCCATTGCTTACATTACTCCATTGCCTACTCCATTATTACTCCATTGCCTTATATTACTCATTGCTTATATTACTCCATTGCCTTATATTACTCATTGCCTTATATTACTCCATTGCCTTACATTACTCCATTGCCTTACATTACTCCATTGCCTTACATTACTCCATTATATTACTCCATTGCCTTCATTACATTTGCCTTACTTACCCTTGCCCATTACTCCATTGCCTTATTACTCCATTGCCTTACATTACCCATTGCCTTTACATTACTCCATTGCCTACATTACTCCATTGCCTTACATTACCTCCATTGCCTTACATTACTCCATTGCCTTACATTACTCCATTACTCCATTGCCTTACATTACTCCATTGCCTTACATTACTCCATTGCCTTACATTACCCATTGCCTTTTACATTACATTGCTTACACCTTTGCCTTACATTACTCCATTGCCTTACATACTCCATCGCTTACATTATCCATGCTTACTCCATTGCCTTACATTATCCATTGCCTTACATTACTCATTGCTTACATTTACTCATTTGCCTTACATTACTCCATCCTTACATTATTCCATTGCCTTACATTACTCCATTGCATTCCATTGCCTTACATTACTCCATTCCATTGCTTACATTACTCCATTGCCTTACATTACTCCATTGCCATTACATTATCATTGCCTTACATTACTCCATTGCCATTGCCTTACATTACTCCATTGCCTTACATTACTCCATTGCCTTATATTACTCCTGCCTTACATTACTCCATTGCCTTACATTACTCATTGCCTTTACATTACTCCATTGCCTATTACTCCATGCCTTATTGCCTTACATTACTCCATTGCACTTATTTACTCCATTGCCCATTACCATTGCTTACATTATCCATTGCCACTCCTTGCCATTTACATTACTCCATTGCCTTACATACTCCATTGCCTTACCTTATTATCCATTGCTTATTACTCCATTGCCTTACATTACTCCATTGCCTTAATTACTCCATTGCCTTACTTACTCATGCCTTACATTGCCATATACTCCATTGCCTTTTATTACTCCATTGCCTTACATTACTCCATTGCCTTCATTACTCCATTTCCTTACATTACTCCATTGCTTATATTACTCCATGCCTTATTCCATTGCCTTATATTACTCCATTGCCTCCATTGTCCATTTGCCTTACATTACTCCATTGCCTTACATTTCCATTGCCTTACTTATTACTCCATTTATTATCATTGCCTTACATTACTCATTGCCTTACTCCCATTTACTCCATGCCTTATTACTCCATTGCCTTATATTATTGCCTTATCATTACATCCATTGCCATTACACATTACTCCATTGCCTTACATTACCCATTGCCTTACATTACTCCATTGCCTTACATTACTCCATTGCCTTACATTACTCCATTGCCTTACATTACTCCATTGCCTATATTACCATTGCCTTACATACTCATTGCCTTACATTACTCCATGCCTTACATTACCCCATTGCCTTACATTACTCCATTGCCTTACATTACTATTGCCTCCATTGCCTTACATTACTCCATGCCTTATATTACCATTGCCTTACATTACTCCATTGCCTTACATTACTCCATTACTGTCCAACCCATCTTCGGACACCCTTTATACACAGTATTCTCCTTTCATATGTGATTGCTTTATTGACAGATCAACGAAACAACTCCCTATGGAAATATCGAAACAACGACTGAAGAGGAAGAAGAAGAAATAATAATAACAACACAAGATGATTATACAACAACAGATTCCACAACAACTGGACAAGACGATGATATCACATTTCCATCCACGACTGAAAATTTCATGGAAGACAAAACGAACCCGATTATTTATCAGGATACCGTCGAGAAACCGACTCCAACCACTACTGAACAGAGTCAGATTCTGTTTAAATCTAAAGGAGTGTAAGTTGTAATAAACTGAACCACTGTAAAATAATATACACGTACATTGTCAGTTTTACTAATACCAATTTTCATCAGAAAATGATAATTAAGTCTAAAAGTCTAAAAAGTTTTCCTTTTAAGTCAACGCTGATGAGGAAGTTGATTTTATCGATGTTGTTTTCCCTACATGTTATGTTCCCAACATATTTTCATGAGGTTAATGCATCGTGATATTAACTTCACCCAAACAAGTATCAGTTTAAAAGGTTGACTGGTGCATTGTGTCAGTCAATAAGGTTGACTGGTGCATTGTGTCCAGTCAATAAAGTTGACTGGTTGTTTTCTCAGTCTGGTGCATTGCATCCAGTCAATAAAGTTGACAGGTGCATTACGTCCAGTCAATAAAGTTGACTGGTGCATTGTGTCCAGTCAATAAAGTTGACAGGTGCATTACGTCCAGTTAATAAAGTTGATTGCAATGCATCTAGTTACAGTAGCAGTAGCATACAAGTAGCTTTACATTAGAACAACTATTACAAATTATCTTGGAACAATTAGAACTATCACATTACAAATCTCTTCAAGTCCCATAAAGATAACCATTCTTAAGATCAACTTTAGGAACATAAATATAACAAAAATAATTTACAATTAATTAAATTGATCTACACAGACAAAGCTACAGTCAAAGATAGCTTTTGTTTCATTTTCCAAATTTAAACTGTATGTCCTATATTGCTATCCCTGAAAATTTTTCTAACGCTAGGAAACGAAAATTCTAGAACGCAGATATCCCTGAAAGACAAATTAAATAACTAATTAAATGAAAAGTCTCTCTACAAAGTAAAAACTTTATTGGCAAAGCGTTATCAACTTAGGTTGAAAGCAAAGCGCTGTCAACGCTTTGCCAATAAATTTTTATTTTGTGGAGACACTTCCAATAAAGTTTTTATTTTGTGGAGACACTTTTCATTTAACTATTTATGATAACACACATTCATCATAAATTTACACTCTCTATTACACTTTATATCTCTATGACATTGAGAGACCTGAACATAGAGATAATATTACTAGAGGGGCCCTATAGGTTAAACTGTGAAACATCGAAAAAGTAACCTGACCACCTTCGCTTATAAATACAATAAAATAATCAGTACAAAATTACAATAACTTATATAGGAGAATGTTAAAAATACAAATCACAACACAAACTATGTGCGGGAACCCAAAACCAATTGATTTATTATAACCTTAACTCACTCTTGAAGGAGGTTTTAATAAGGTTACACAGAGCCTATAAGAGCCCTAAAAAGATGTTTCAGGTCCCTTAATGTATTGAGATATGCTATGCCCTCTCTATTATATAAATCTATGGTTCAATGTACATAAACCTTTTTGTTTCCCTAATGTTTCAGGAATGCTTGTCCAGTAAAGGAAGAAGTTGTAGCTCCATTTTGGGCTAACAACACTAGAGGAGAAGTATTGGCTTTATTGAACCTATATCCGTTTGAACAATACGTCCATTGGGAGAGATGCACGTAATACCCTTAATATAAAATTAAATATAGGTATCAAACAATACTAACAACCATTTCGCTCCACTTCAGATCATTTATTAAATATAAAATCTACCGATATTTTTAAGCATATCGCCATTGACGTTGCTGTCGAGATTCTATCTCATCTCTCTCAGCCGCTGTAAGTGGTAATTTGTCAAAACACTACTCTGTTAATTATTATTGCTATGCATGTTTTGTGGATAGACTTGGTTGTTGGTGTTGTTTATTTTTAATGACGGCGCTTTCAGAGCTTAAAATTAAGAAATATTTGCATTGTTACTATTACCAAATGTGTCTTATATTTTCAGTATGGGAGATAAATGGGGAATTCAGGTGAAAAATAAAAACACTTAAATGTGCCTCGTTTGCGGAAGGCTTAGGGTTAAGTTCATGGAGTTCTATTTGCTGAGAGGGAATTAAAATAAACATGAATAACAATTCAGGTTGAAGCGAAATATCAAGTGTCTAAAATGCCCTATTTTTTTAATCATCATTCTACACATTTCAAGGCCTGTACCAGCTCTATAGCTAGCCAGAGCTTTTGGGTAACGGGGGGGGGGCAATTCTATAGGGGGATGATGCTTCACACACCATGAAGGGACTTACTGTGAAAACTACTTCGTCAGAGGGTAGTTTCACTTTCAGAAGGTAACATTTTTTCCAGGGGCTTCCTGGCTACAGAGCTGGCCTGTACTAACGCTGAAAGTTATTAAACCTTAAGTTATGACATTTCAAAGCAAAACTAATTGTATGTTTTGCATTTAAAAGTTTTAAAATAAGATAATATATGTAGTAATAATATAAATGTTGTAATATAGCAAACATTAAATATTTGGAGAAGAACATCGCTATATTTGCTTAGAGCAAGAGGTGTTTTCTCACTCCCAGCTTTTACCTTTCTCTTTAGTATGGTGAAGATAAGGTCGCCAAAAAAGTTGAGAAAGTTAAAGATGGTCTCAAAACGGAGCAGTTGAACAGAAACAGTTTGTAAAATCATGTTCTTCAAAAAATCACTCATCATCAATTAGTTCCAAAACCCCTCCAATCAATCAATTCTCACCAAAACCCCTTGCATAGGTTTGTTAAAGGTGATGCTTGACCAACCTAAATTATAAAATATTATTTTTATTTTATTACTTTAATTGGATGAAGTACTCTCATCGCATTACTTTATTTTAGGTACGAGAACAAGCAAATGTTCTGCCGAGCAGGGTGCAGATGTGAACAACAATATCGTCTGCATAGATTACTCGCATATGACCCTACAAACGACTGTAGAGGCATCTTTAGCGACTGGTTTCGTTTCCCATCTTGCTGTGTTTGTAAATGCTACGATCTTCCGGGCGATATAAGATTGACATCAAGATCACCACGGAATACTTCTAATTCAACTAACCCCTGAAAACCCAATTGCCATTGGGGAACTTGGAATTATGTTCTAGAGATGAAAATTTTAAGTTTAACTATTTATTATAGGACAATCAGATAAAATTTTCTTATATTAAAAACATTGAGTTCATAAAGGTTCTTGTCTTTGAGTAATCACATTCTGACAAAGATATTATCTGTAGTGTCATGTAGCATATCCTTGATATAGAAATATGAACTATCATAGCATTGGAATCTGATCTATCATGTTGCATATCTTTGTTATAGAAATGTGAACTATCATGTAGCATACCCTTGCTATAGAAATCTCTCTACTCGCTCTCTCTAATAATCACAATTTAAATAATAATATTTTAATAAATAATTTTATATAAGACTAATTGACTAATATGCAAAGATTACCATTAATTATAGGTTTAACTGATGTCCCAGGTACTTCCAGAGTTATCAAAGTTAAGAGTGTACAAGTTGTGCCATGGATTAACATTCCATCAATTTAGTAAAAAATGATTATCTAATTATTGATTTTTATTTATTTTTGTAATAAATTATTTATTGTCATTGCTTGTATTGTGTTATAACCTTTTTACTCTTCCACATTTATTCCATAGGTAGGAAAAGTATGGTTTGCAGTAAAGTATTCCGAAATTGGGATTTCACCTAAATTATCTGTTTATGGGGGTTTTAAGACCTCCTGAGTGGTTTTGACAAAGTTGTTTGTCTGTTATTGTTGCTTGTTATTATTGACCCAGCTTATTTATGAAAGTTGAAACTCGTCTAGATGTGCTATTTGGAAAATAATTTTTATGACGTCATGAACCCGCAATAATGACTCAGCAAAAAATTTGAAAATTCATAAAACGCAGAACCATTTTGTCAATTGGTTCGAGACTTGGCACGTATGTAATTATAAACAAGGGCAAACATATTATTTTCTAAGTTTCTTTTAATTAACTGGATTAGTGAAAAAATTGAAAACATTCAAATTCGTTGAAATTTTGCACAAGTATATCCCTTTATGTTATGAATAAGTTCACTAAATTTCGTTTCAATACCGCAAAGAATATCTATGGTTTTCTGTTGGATCAGCATGGAGTGAGGTCAATGCTTGGATGCCTGATCACTGGGAATAAAACTAACTTCTTTACTATTTAAAGACGTTCAAATCGAGTCGGAAAACTAGTCGCAGTATAAATTTGGCAACTCGTACACTCTGAGGACGAGCAAAGCGAATCAGAAGTAGAGAAGATGAGTGTTATGAATCCGATGTGGTGAGGAAAAGTACCGAGGTACCCCGTACCTGATTTTTTTTATAGTATTACTGTCCAGTCTAGGACAAAATACAAATCACCTATCGTCCGTAGTACTTTATTTTGTGCTTAGCGAAAACTATATTTGAACTAATATCAACAGGTGCTTATAGTAGACGCTGCAGACCGCTTGAATTAGAGTCAGTTATCAATGATAATAGTTAGCAATAATAAGGCACAGATAAAATTGATGAAAATCACTTTTCATTTGTCAAAAATTACCAATCGATTTAAACTCACAGTATACACGGCTGTGCGCTGATGCTACAGTTGTTCGCTGAAGCTTGTACCCAGATAACTCAAAATAGTTTATGATCTAAATAGAAACTATAAGGGATCATTGCCGGTTGATCAATGTACATCCACCCAGTAAAGAGGGAGTACTTAGGTAAAATAACAAAGTTATAAGGGGTCTAGAAGTAAAACGAAGAGTTTATGTGCGATACATAATAATCACTGCTTATCTTGAATTAATTTTACATAATTTAAGACAAAATGGTTAAAAGTAATGTGATATTTAGATTACTATGAGAAATTTAAATTATTATGAAAAATGACGTCACCAATGTACAGTTATGGTACCATGCTATCCAGGGAATGATACTTAAGAGAATACAACTATCCTTCCTCTTAAGTATTGGTTTCTTTGCCACCATGGTTCACTAGATAGCCCGTAACTTAAGTCTCACAATATTACTTTTGCTACAGACGAACTACTTAATATGCTAAGTGTGTAACTTAGTATGCTAATGTGCTAAACTCAATTAACTTTCAACTAATAAGGTTTTTATGACAATAAAATAACTGCAACCTCCTCGCACAAATATATTATGTCAGCAATTCATGTTTTGCAAACCTCAGTACAACAATATTTTGTTGTTACAACAATATTTTGTAGTTACAACAATATTTTATATTACAAAAATATTTTGTTTTACATCAATATATAATATTTTGTGCTTTTATTTAACTAAAAGATAGCTACTTCAAAAGCTTTCCTTCTTAAGCTTTAGCTCCATCGTAGTAGCTTTTAAGCTTTGTGTGCTGTGTGCCTTATTGAAACTAGTCGAAAGGCTTTTTAGATGTCATATTTACAGGGTTTACTGCAGCTCCCTTTACTGTCAACGCTTTAATAAAAACTTTACTTCGAGTTTTAGTTGGAGACTCTGATTTATCTCGGTCTCTGAAAACAGCTGACACATGTTTACTTATAAGACCCTAAACATTCCCTTGTAAATTTAGCTTGGTTGGATGAATTGACAGCCTGCAGAAATCAGTGATATAAGAGAAGGAATGCTATTGATGGAAGCCAATCTTTTCAGAGTGTCATGTCGTAAAGGATGACTTAAATTGTTTCTTCCAGTAATTGCTTCGCGGCCTAATAACCAGAACTATTTTTTGCAAAGGCGAAAGAAGCTCTACAAGGCCTGTATTAGCTCTAGTATGGTGCCACTTACCTGGTGTTCTAGCCTTAGCATTAGTCCTATCCTGGTGTCCTGTAAACCGGGTAAAAGGTTCTATATATTTTCCACTGCTATTACTCTTTAAGTGACATTGTTCGGGTCGTATGATTATTGTTGTTCCGTAGCCAATAGCTGTGTGCTTTGATCTTATTTAAAAATTTTAAATTGCATATTATTTAATTGGTTTATGTTGCTTGGGCTAGTCCAATAGATTTAGGGCCAGAAACATTAGAAAAACCTTACCCGAATAACACAGATAATAAGAAGGAAGTGCTAGATAAATTGATTAAAATACCTTAGGGTTCTAAACCATTGCTATAAGTGATAGTTGTGAACCATTATTAAAACATCGTCCAGTATGAAAGATGATGATAGAGTTCTTAATGCACAAGAAATAAAACAACACTGCCTCCACTTGCTTCTTGTAAAAATCTCAAACCTTGCTATTTCGCAGTAATAGCATGCATAAATTTGTTACTTGAAATAAATTGCGTTACAAATATACTGTAAAACATATACTAAAAATTAAGAGGCAAATAATAAACAAATACAAGTAAAAAACAAATATAGTAAATAAACTAAAACACAAAATAAATAAAAGGAAAAATAAGAAACAAGTCTCTCCACTGATGTTATAGTTTAATGACAGAGCCAGATTTCAAACTGAACAGTCTGAAAGCAACATCAGTGCCTAACCAATAAAGTATAAAAGTATAAGTAATAAGTGTTTATTTATTTATTTTATCTATATTTTTCTTTTTCTCTATTACCGTTTTGTTGTAACTATTTATGTTTTATTTTATTCTATATTTATATCAGAATAATAAAATAAGTCTCTCTACTAATGTATTATTTATTTAAAATAAAGCATAACCGGGTTTCAACCAACTAAAGGTCATCATCAGTGCCAGTAAGATGTTAGGATGCTAGGTTTTGAGTCTTTTCTTACTGTTGAACTGGTATAAGTTTACCTGAGAACGCCATACTCGTATCTTTTGATGTCGTAGATTTATTTACGAGTGTTCCTAGAGATGTAAGCCTCACTCTGCTTAGTCGTATTTTACAAAAAAGTTCTCCTGATAAAATCCTTAACCAGGAGTTTACTGATTTAATTAAAATATGTTTAGATCAAAATTATATCTGTTTTGATGGTCAGTTTTATTCCGGGGGTAATGGGCTTGCTATGGGCGCTACGTTATCAGGACTTGCAGCAGAGGCTTTCATGTCTAGGTTTTATACTGAATTTATAATGGCGGCGCTACGTTGATGACGTATTTTGCATTTGGACTGACTCTATTGATGACCTTAACAGTTTCATGCAATACCTTAACAAGTGTTATCCTTCTATTAACTTCACTCATGAAATGGAGGAAAATAGTCGTATTCATAACCTCGATCTTACCGTCATAAGAAAAGAAGATAACTCGTTAAGTTTCGAGATATATCGTAAACCTACAGCCACTGATATGGTCATACATGCTTCCTCAGTTCTCCCTTGGTCACATAAAATGGCTGCTTTTAATTCTATGGTCCATCGCCTTATTCACTACCCATTAGACCAGGAAGCTTACGAAAAGGAGCTTCGTTGTATAAAATACATCGCCAATACAAATGGTTATAACGAGCAGTTGATTACTAGACTTGTACTGAAGAAAAACCGTAGAAAACTGCTTACTGAGATGGGAGCTATTACAGAGAATAAGAGTGAAGGGACATGGTGTTCGATACCTTATGTAGGAGTGCTATCTAAGAAGCTTGCTTCTGTGCTACAGCGTAACAAGTTTAATGTAAGTTATAGTAGTTATAACACTCTTAGATCTCAAATTTGTCGCTTTAAGGACCCTGTTGAACCTGAACTGAGAAGTGGTGTCTACATGATACAATGCGGCACCTGTAGCGCACAATACATAGGCCAAACAGGTAGGAACCTGCGTACAAGGGCTCGCGAGCACCTGAGTAATAGTTCCAGCAAGTTCTATCAACACTTGGTTCAAGAAGGGCATTCTCAAGCAGACCACCAGGCAGGGTTTCTCCATTTTGTTAACAAAGGTCGAAAAATGGATGCATAGGAGAAATTCGAGATTTTTAGGAGCCGCCAAGCTATGGGTGACCTCAACTTGAACAATAGAGGGGCGAATTCTGATCTGATAAGAGGACTAGCTAAAATAACGCCCCCTCTTCAATACGATAAGGTTAGTCTTACACCAGTCAATAATAAGAAAAGATTCAAGAAGGCCTTGAAGGGAAGAAGAAAACCGCCAAGGAAGGGTTTACTCGATAGAAGAGGTCCAAAAATATAACTAATAAAGCTAGTTAAAAAACCGTTAGTATTGTCTGACATATTAATTTATAAGAGATTAAAGTGAAAGAAGAAGAAGAAGGTTTTACTCAAGTTCTCGTGCGTGCTTTATTTTACTTAAATATTTAATTAATTTTAATGTTCTCTTTGGTTGAGGAATGAGCTTATCTTTTGTTTAGAGGTTTGAACACATATACTTATCTCATTTAATGATCAAACCAAGCCAAAATTTCTTATCGTCACATTATTATCTTTTTCCCCTTATTAACCAGCCAGCTTCCATAAATAACTGTACTAAACCACCTTTTTATCTAATCCTATTGTACTTTAAAGAAGTAGGTGATACTCCCCCGTATATTATAAAATAATCCAGTCAGAATAACTTGTCTACATCTTTTACAGCTTAAAGTTGTAATAACTTCTTTTTAATTTCTGCTTATTATCATGTCTGTTTATATCAGTCAGGCATTTGTATAGGGAATGTATATATTGTAAATATTGTATATATATAGTATAGTAATCCTACACAAACCGTGTTAGGAAGGAACCATATAATGACCATGCAAACCCTAAGCCTAAATGGTGTCCAAAGGGTGCACAGGACAAGACCCCTTTTATCCTTAAGTTAAAAATAAATAAATAAGTTAAACTAATTTTATCATTTTTGAATCGGACAAAATATCACACGATATTGATCTTTATTTAAATTTCATTAAAGGACTCCTTGACAACTTTATATATCTAAGAGCTTAAATATATTGTATTTACCTATGACATCATTACTTAATAGTGAACATTCTTAAATCTTGAGTAGAGTTAAATTAACTAATTAAATCAAATTATAATCAACCAAAAAATTAAATTAATATTGGATGGTAATAAGCTACAATTCAAGCTGAAGAACCAGGAGTTAAATCAGAAGAAAAGCCACTCCTTCGAAATAAAGCAACTCAAACATCAACACCATTTAAAGAACACAAAATTAATAAAATTACTAACACCAATAGTAAAAAAATTAAATCAAAATAACCAAAAAAACTTTAAAGTTAGTTAGTCCGCATATTAAGTTATGGACGTTAATTGAAATTAACAACAACAACAACAATCGTGCGTGCGCTCGTGCCGGTAGGATCCTGAATTCATATGCGTGTGTGCCGAAACCGGGCCGTATGGTGGTATTTCAGTGCAGTTCTACAGGATCTACTCCGAATGGCTCATCTCTGTTATTGGTAAGTCGATGAGCCTTAAGTTTGCACCTCCTCCCCTTAAAATTGTATATTGTAGTCTCTCCCCGAGACTCTCAACTCTCTAACTTGGGCAGTAGTAGGACGACCAAATTGGTGCCTCTACGCCACATTTTATGGTCCTCCCATACTGGATTTTAATGTTAAATTTTGGGAAAAAGCGTACAAATTTACGATACGCTTATGCAAGGTTATCCCAACCTCCCTTACCCTTTGACCTCTATCTTTTTACGATCTATTTTCTATCTTATTATATCTCTATTTATGTACTTCACTATTGTATTTACGAATGTTATTGTCGTAAAAATGAAGAAATCATTAATGTTTGGGTGATTTGATTTTGATTTACGTAAATCTGCTGTTTGGTTAATTTTCCAAGTATTGGTGCATACGTGTGTGTGTGTGTCTCAGTGTTGCCTTATGTGTATGTAGTGGTGCGTTTCCCATTTTCTTTCACTGCCACTCTGATTGTTTTGATATTTTCATATTTTACCTCGCCTTCCTTAGGGATTATTGATCAGATTATTGATTTCTACCCTTCTCAGATTTATCGTTATTTGACCTACCTCTGCGATCTAGGATTTTCCGGTACTAGTTTCACTTCTCTTTCTAAATTTATTTGATTTATACGAATACCTTTTAATTATTTTTTCCATATTGTTTTGGTTAGCTATTGCTATCTATTAATTACAACAATTATTTTCGTAAATCATGGCTTCTCTAACTCAAAAAGAAAAAGATAAACTAAATTTAAAAGTAGTCGAATGTCGGCAAACCATACAAGAAACTTTTAATAAAAGACATATACTGCATACTTGTGCTAAGTATGCAGACTTTCAACTAAATCCGGACAGTATATCCACGGTCTTGGTCGGTAAGATGGTGGATAGGTGACCGCTGGGATTAGAGGTGAGGACAAGCTAAGCTGAAAGTCTGGAGTTGTACCAAACAATAAATTATGTTAAATGTATTATGTATTTAATGGTTTTATTAGTTATTTAATGGTATTATGACGTTAATGTTATTTTTAAACGTCCCAAGGACAAGCTTAGAGAGGCCGAAGAGGTCAATATTGTTATCATTATGAGTAATTGTATTATTGATAGTTATTATTGTATGCAACTTAATTCTCGTAACTTTACTACTCATAATTTACCGTTTCTGTAATTCTACATCCAAGTAATTCATTTAAACTTGGATTTTAAGTTTTAATCTAATCTTAAGTTAGAAACAATTAACTGTGTTTCAATTTGATTGTAAAAGGGTCGCTGGTCAGTAGAATCCTGTAAAAGTTCCAACACTTCGAAACTTACTCAGGTTGAACTGAAATAAGAACCACAAAATAATTACACTTCATTGTCACCTGGTCGCGGTCACCCGACCGATACGTGACCCTTCTTGGTCTGTGGTTATCCGCAACTTCGCCCTGAAACCCTTACTATTAATAGTTTATCAACTTTTACAACCCTTTCTACTTCTTAAAATTATACTTAAATGATTTAGAGAGTTTTTGGATTTATGAAGTAGAATTTAGTTTTCTCTGTAGACTTTAGTTCTTTTATCGTAAGAAATCTTTGCAAATTTTACAGTCTCGCTTTGCTTTACTGTAAACTTAATAGCCGCAGTTAAGAAATAACTCACTTCTAAATCTAGTAGCATAATATACTATTAATTACATTTATTTTCTTTATTTATTCACAGGCTTTATTATTTTCGTGATTCTTTGGATCACGATAAAAATAGGTTTTAAAAACTTAATGATATATATATATATATAATATATATATATATATATATATATATATATATATATATTATATATATATATTATATATATATATATATATATTATATTATTATATATAAAAGGCAAAATTGTGATATATGGCTCGCCATACTATTTACATAGAGTGGCCACAAGAAGCCTTTACTTTGTTGAGATGCCTTTATTGTGCCCACAGTGACAACTCGCTGTAATTTTCACCGTTTTTCACCTTTATTCGTCAAAAGTATCCAAAATATAATAGACATCGTTAGAACAGACGTCTCCTTTAAAATGTGGACGTTCCTCTTTCTATTCTGGAAAGAGAAACTAAAAAAGACCCACTAAAGTGACCCCATGGTGCAAACTCTACGTAAATAATATATATATTATATAATATATATATATATATATATATATATATATATATATATATATATTATATAATATATATCATATGTATATATATATATATATATATATATATATATATATATATATATATATATATTTATCGCGCCACTTTGACGCCCACCGCGACTCAAGAAGCCTTGGTTGGAAGAAAAACCCGCCACGAAGGTTTTATTCATGTACTCGTGTCGGTCGGATCCTGAAAACCTATGTGTGTGTGCCGAAACGGGCCGCTTTGGTGATTTTTAGTGCAGTTATACACTCTACTCCAGGAGAGTTATTTTGTGACAAAGGTTTATTTCACTGCAGGATCTACTCTCTGTTTTTGGTAAGTCAATGAGCCTTAAGTTTGCACTTCCCCCTTAAAATTGTATGTCGTAGTCTCTCCCCGATATTCTCTACTCTCTAACTTGGGCAGTAAAAGGATGACTAAATTGGTGCTCAACCCTACATTAATTTGATTAATTAATTTGAAAAAATGTATTGCTTAAAAAACTTTATTAGGCCTGAATTGGATTTTGAGCGGTCATTTCTTCGGGTCTTCTTAAACATTTTTAGGGTCCCGTCCTCAAAAAGATGATTATTGTTGGTATTATTGGGAATAAAATTATTTAATATCATTATTAACGTTACTGTTTATAATAATAAATAAATAAATAAATACATTTATTGCATAATAAACACATCTATAAAAAGAAAATATATAATTCTTATAGTTTTCATGCAAATCGGCTAATAGCCGTGGAGCCGTAAGGGCTTGTGCCGCCAATCTTAACCAATGCATAACTTAACCAGGTCAAATAGTATTTTAGCTTCTGGTCTTTCTCAGTTAAGTTGGCTGCTTATTAGTAATTTATAATTAAGTTTAATTATTTTTTGTTTAATTTAGTGTTGATCAGAATATACAATATTTTATTTTTATTTAATTACTTTTTTTTTTTAATATTACATTAATATCATACATAAAATCTTATAATGTAATATTTAATTATAATTAATATTAGTTATTCTGGAATATTCTTAAATTATACAAATAACATATCCCATATTATATGTTTGGTAACAATATATAAATAAATAATAACGAACAATTAACATAACATAAATGTAACATATAAATCATAAGTTAACAATGATATTTTAAATTCAACAATATGTGTTAACATTTTAATATAAGTAAATCTAAAATTAACAAAACTTATAAACTTAGTTTATAAAATTAATAACAATAATGAATTTGTTTATTAATTTTTTATAACATTTAAAAAAATATAAAAAACATTTTATATAAATTTAATAATATTTAATTTAAACATATAAAATTATAAATTAATTAACAAATCTTAAAACTACTTCGGTATTATGTTCAGGTTTAGTTTATTATTTAAATAATATTTACTTCATGCATATATTATAAAGTAAAGCTACAGGTGATTAACAATACTTATTATAGTTTGTATCATATTTAAGTTAATATATTTCTCTTGGATTTAGATTTTATTCTCCATGCATATTAAGTAAAACTAAAATTAACAAAACATTTATACAAATCATATACAAACACAATTTCATTAAATTTAAAAATATTTAAGACTAGTAAAACCGATTATTTTAACTACTCTCTGTAGAGCCAGGTACTCGAATAGACCGCTGACATTCTTCGCCATTCTGTTCTATCGTGGGCAACCCTTTGCCATGTCCTCCTCCGCAGCACTTTTTCATTTCCTGGTCCCATTGTGCTAAGGGTCGTCCTCTCTTTCTTTTCTTGTCCCTAGGGTACCAGGAAATCATTTCCTTAGTCCACCTATCGTCTGTGGTCCTGACTATATGGCCCGCCCACTTCCATTTCCTTTCTGCCATCACCTTTCCGATATCGGGAAGCTTTGTTTGGCTCCGAATCCACCTATTTGTTTTTCTGTCCTTCCTGGTTATCTTCATCATGGACCTTTCCATGGCTCTTTGAGCTATCCTCATTTTGCTTACTATTTTCTCAGTTATTGTCCATGTTTCTGAACCGTATAACATAACGGGTAGGATACAGGAGTTCCAAAGTTTTCTTTTCAGGTTCATTTCTATGTCTGACTTGAATATGTGGATATATTTCCTGAAGTTAAGCCATCCCAGATTGATTCTCCTTCTAACTTCTTTCGTCTCACCTTCCTTGGATATTAGTTGTCCCAGGTAAATATATTCTTCAACAACTTCTAACCTAACGTTTTCACACTCAATGTCTATCTGTTCGTTCACATTAAATGTCATTATCTTTGTTTTCTCCTTGTTGATCTTAAGGCCGATATTCTTCGCTTCGATGTTTAATTCTTTTATTATCCGTGAGCTTCCATTTTTTTTCGCTATGCCAATAATGTCGTCTGCAAAAGCTGCCTTGTTAAGCCATTTTCCATTTATCAGTATACCGAGTCCTTCCCAATTAAGCCTCCTGCAAGCTGATTCCAGCGCTGAAATAAACATTTCTGCGGCATTCACATCGCCCTGTCTTATACCACCTCTTGTTTTGATTCGTTTTTTCTTATTTCCCACGCTTATCTCTAATGACGTATCACTGTATAAGTATTCGACTATTTCTATTATATATTCATCGACATCGATTTCTTTAATATCCTAATCAATTCTTTTCTTATAAGAGTATCGAACGCTTTTTCAAAAAATCTATGAATATAATTATCAGGCTGAAATCGTACTCAAGAGACGTCGTATTAACTGCTTCAAAGTAAAGATATTGTCTAGGGTGGAGAAGTTTTTTTCTGAATCCCGTCTGCTCGCTGCTTAGAGAATCAGTAATTTTATTTGACATTCGTCTACTGAGAACTGACATGAACACTTTATAGACAGAAGACAGTAAGCTGATAGGTCTGTAATTTTCTACGCATAGGTGGTCTCCTTTTTTATAAAGTAAATTAAGTTTTGCTTCTAACCAATGTTGGGGGACTTTATTTTGATCTAAGCATTTATTAAAAAGTTCACATAGGGCTTGGCAAAGCGGTTCGCCACCATATTTAATTTCTTCGTTGGAAATTCTGTCCAAACCTTCTGCTTTTCCGTTTTTTAGTTTTTGTATACTTTTCTCTACTTCCGATGCCAAAATTGGAAGCTTATTAATTTGGTTTTGATACTTTTTTGGAACGCCACTTCTGTTGAGTGTAAGGTCTTCTGGTACACTATATAGGTTTTCATAGTATTCTGATATGATTTGTAAGATTTCGCTTTTTTCTCTTCTAACTTTTCCTTGAGTATCCTTCATTGCCAAAATTTGATTTTTACCGACCGACTGCGACTTCCAGCAATTTTTTAAACTCGAGCCAGATTCTATTGCTTTTTTAAGTTCGTGATTTTCTTTTCTTTGCTCCAAACTTTGCATGGCTTTTCTTAATTCTTTGATACGTCTCTTAATTGTTGTATATCCCCTCTTCTTGATTCTTCGACGTTTCTCAAAGAGTCTTTTAATGTTTTTGGGGAACTTTTTTAATTTTTCAACTGGTTTTTCACCTATGATTTGTTCAGTTGTTGATTTTAATGAATGAACTATTTTTTCTTCTAGTCTATCTACCTGTATTTCTTGAATAAGATTTAATTTATCTTTTAAACTGTTCTGAAACTTTATTTTTTCTTCTTCATTTAAATTTACATTTTTCAAGGTATAATTTCGATTTTTCCTTTTTTTTTTTGTTTTAAAATAATTTTAGCTTTAACAGGACGATGGTCACTTCCTGTGCTGATAGAAGCGTTCACTTCAACGTCTACGACTAGTGTTTTGTTTTTTGAGAGAAATAATCGATTTCATTTCTTGTGATGTTGTCTGGACTTGCCCATGTCCACTTCTTTGACTCTTTTTTATCGAAGAATGTGTTGCATATGTATAGGTTATTGTTTTCAGCAAATTCCACTAGGATTATACCTCTGTCATTTCTTTTTCCTAGACCGAACTTTCCAACCGAGCTTGATCTATTTTGTTCCCAACTTTCGCATTGAAGTCTCCATAACTATTGTGTGTTTACATTTATCCTCGTTAATTGCTATTTGAAGAAATGTGTAGAAGTCTTCTATTTCTTTCAAGTTTGCTGTCGAGGTGGGAGCATAAACTTGAATAAGTTTAAGTCTTCCCCGCCGTTCTCTTTACCTAAGCTAATTATTACTTTTGATATTCTGTCCGTGTATGCTTTATAGCTGATAATATTTTGTATATATTTCTTATTTATTAGAAAAGCTGTTCCTCCTTCGTGTCCAGATCCGTTGTGATAAAATTCTATACCATTGTTTAGACTAACTAGTTTTTCGCCGTCTCTTCGTACTTCACTAAGGCCTATAACCGCCCATTCTGTTTCTTGAATTCTTCTAGTAGTTCATGAAGTCTGTCATCACTCCTAAGTGATTGACAATTATAAGTAAACAGACACATTTTAGGATCGTTATTTGACTTTTTTACGTTTTTAACACTATTATTTTTAAAGTTGTGTATACAAGTAGTGTTGGTTTCTAGATCATGTTTTACATTTTTATTATTACTTACGGTGGAGTTATTTCTTTGTTTTATTGTTGAATTATAAATTTTTGTACCCCTGGTTAATTGCTATTTCTTGGGTTTAGTTTTTGGCTTGCCATTTTGCAAAAAACTTCTTATTGACTGATTTTTATTTTGTAGTTTTCTTTTTGGTTGATTTCCGTCTTTTTCGTGCTTACCGGTTCTCTTTCTTTTTCTCGTGTACTTGATTCATCGTGTTTACTTCCCATACTTTTGTTCGATTTTTCTTTTCTTTGAATGTTTATGACGAGTTTTCTTCTATTTTATTCTTATCTTCTTTTATGATTCCTTCACTTTTTTGTTGTTCATTTTTTCTCTCTTCACTCTCAGTTTTCTCAATTTCAGTATTCTCATCTTCAACGTTTTGATTGGAGGTTTCATCTTTTTCATCTTCATCATTTAAGTTTTCTTTTTCTTCTTCGCTTTCATCGTATGTTGTGTCTTCAGAAGTTTCTGAAGATTCTCTTTCTTCTTCGTCTGAAGATTCATCACAAGACCGCTCATCATATTTCCATTCTCTGCCATCTACATAAAGCTTATCTAGTTTAAGTACTGCGTGTTTGCCTTTCTTCCTCTGTTGTAGCATTATTGGTATTAGCTTTTTCCTTTTAGCGATTGTTTCTGGATTGAAATCTTCAAACATCATCACACTTGTAGATTTTAGTCGTCTTCTTGCTGATAATATTTCTAGTTTTTTCCTGAATGTAGTAAAAGCAACTAACAACGTTTGTTTGCTGCACCTGATTCATTAATTTTGTTTTTAGTCAAATCTTTTACATAATCTATGTCATAAGACTGGCAATTACTTTCATCTTATGTTTAATAAATCTCATCATAGCCTCGTCTCTCTCTCTGTAACCGTTAGTTCTTGTCATGCCACAAAACCAGGTTTCTCTTTCTATCTTCACTTTCATAATATTTCATTCTATTTTGATAGTTTTTATTTCATCTTTTACCCTCTTAAGTCAAGCTTCTGCTCAAATGTGTCCAATCTTGTTGAAATATTTTCAGTAATCAATCCGAGTTCAGTTTGTACTATTTTCCTCAGCATATTTTCAAGTTTTTCATGTTCTTGCTCTTGTGCCATTTTTATTTGTAAGTTTGCACTTCCCCTTAAAATTGTATGTCGTAGTCTCTCCCCGATATTCTCTACTCTCTAACTTGGGCAGTAAAAGGATGACTAAATTGGTGCCTCAACCCCTACATTAATTTGATTAATTAATTTGAAAAAAATGTATTGCTTAAAAAAACTTTATTAGGCCTGAATTGGATTTTGAGCGGTCATTTCTTTCGGGTCTTCTTAAACATTTTTAGGGTCCCGTCCTCAAAAAGATGATTATGTTGGTATTATTGGGAATAAAATTATTTAATATCATTATTAACGTTACTGTTTACTAGGATTTAAAAAAAACCTTTTCATGATTTGAACTGTTAATTACTATAAAATGTTGTGAACCATATGGTCTTAATAGTCCCGTTGCTGTTATTTAAAATTTTTAAACACACTAATAAATTAAGGGACAAAGTGTGGCCCTGTATGGAGTGCCCATTATTATGCTGTATAAATAACGAAAAAGGCAACTGCGGGCCAAAACCAAGCCTGTAGAGTCCGAACTGTGTTTTTAGCTTTAGTATATGAAGAGGGGTAAGAAAGGGGGCGGTTTATTTCTGTACTGCCTCCCTCCAAAGTCTCTCAGTGCTCGGCCGGAGCCCGGCACCTGAGCTTCTGAAATTTCGATGTTACTATAGCGACTCTAAAGTTATTAAATGCGAGCTTACGTATTTTTAAATTCAGATGTATAATTTTTAAATATATATATTTTTTGTACAAATTAAAGTGGATTTTCTCAAAGTTATGTTTATGTAAGATTAAGTTAGCTCTGTGATTAGTTGTTATTAAAAGTTGTACAAGTTATATTAAATTGTTTAGTTATATTAGGGTTAATTTTCATGAAGTATCGACATTGCTTTTATTTTAATGTACTGGTAAATTGAAATTGTCTCAGTGCGTCAGTGATCATGCGATTCAGGCAGCATTCCACATCGTTTTGGTATTATTTCATACCATTCGTTAGATTCTGGGGTGTCTTCACAAGCATAGGTTTGTATTTTCTCCTTATACTATTCAAAGTTAGTGCTGTAAAAAGAGTGTCCAAAAAAGATCGTTCCATTATATGCGAGTGCAGTTTTTCCCTTTTCTAAGGAGAAGGATAATTAATGAAGTTTACACTTAAGTACTTTAGAATGGGATGAAAAAAGAGGAGTTCGTTTAACTCCCAAAGAGTTAAAGACGCAATATAGGCTTCATTCAAATTTGAGTTAAAAACAATAGACCTCCCTCTTAGGCGCTCCCCGGCCAAGGTGCCCTTGGTTCTAAAGATCACCGCGTTCCACGCGCCTTCCAGTAACCCCTTTGTGACCACACGCTTGTATTGTTGTCTTGTGGCAGTTTGTGGAGTTAGTAGTATTGTGAGTAGTATGATGACACGAAATTAACGATTTTGCGTGTGTATTAGCCTAAAGCTGTGATTGGTTTTTTTAAAATAAGATAATAATTTTGGTGGGATTAATATGCTGACAGTTTAACTTTATCATGCATATATATATATATATATAATATATATATATATATTATTATATATTATATATATATTATATATATACATAATACTGAAACAACGGAAAAAATCAGTATATTGGAATTAACATTTCCGAACTACATTTTTCACAAGATTAAAAGTTTCAAGATAAAAGAAATAATAAATTACAAGAAATACGGAGATTAAAAACAAACAAAGTGTTTAACATGCATTTAGTACATACGTGGAACATGCTAAAATATACGGCCCATCAGAAGGGATACTACTGAGGGGAACAGAAAAAACACGCACAGACAGATTCAAGCTGAAATCGGTTCAGATGGTCCTAAAAACACCTAAAATGGATAATTCAAGTGAAATCTCAGGTTAAAATGTTTTGGGTGAAACCAATACTTTTCCTCTATATACCTTCTGTATAAGAAGGTATATAGAGGAAAAGTAAAAAAATTGTGTTGTTAGTACTTAATGTACTAACAACACAATTTATTTTACATGTGATCCTTTTTTATCTTAATTTAACAACTTGCATGCTTTATAATATATTATTAACAATAATAATTACAAGAATTTTTAGTTAAATATGTATACCCACATAGCATTATGTGGGTTAACCTTTCTTATAATTTTTGATTTTGTAATTATTTATTTATTTAAATAAAGGAATATAAAAAAAATAAATAAAATAAAAATAAAAAATAACATGACATTAAAACAAAATTACATGCATTAATTGTAACTTATTTATTAAAATATGACCCTCCATCTTTAGGAAAAGCCCTGTGCTGATGGAGGGGATAAGATAATTCAGGTGACATCATGGCTTCGGATTTTTTGCAAACACAATACTTATTCAATATACCTGTGGTATAAATGAGGAAAAGTAAAAATCGGGTACGGGGTACCTCACTCTAATTATTTTTTTGATACCTCAAAATCATTTTAATTATCATAATGTTACATAATGCTTTTAAATAATAACATGGAACATGAGGGTATTGCATTTCACCTTCAGTATTAGCAAGCTTTGAGGGCGGAAATGAAAATTCGCTTAGAATATTCATATACGATAGTTTTGTATATATAATGATAGTTTTGTATGTATGGCGATATGAAGATTTAGGTCTTCCGGTGGTGACCGCGTCAATGTAGATGAAGAGTCCGATGTTTCGCTTCCACTATGAGAGTCATCTTTAGGGATGTAGGACATCATGGATAGAAACACAATGCTTTACATAGCTGAACTGTAGAGCAATGTTTAGCTTTGTAGAGCATTGTGTTTTTATCCATGTTGTCCTACATCCCTGAAGATGCCTCCCACAGTGGAAGCTAAAGGTCGTATTCTTCATCTAAATAAGGTTGGCCTGATTTGAAATTAAGGAGTGGTTTAACATCCCGAAATAACCTCATTGGCTTTCTCGCATTATTTTCCCGCGCTGTCAACTGATTTTAGCCGTGTGTAGTACTATAACCTATTCCCATAGCCCAAACCTGAAAACCCAAGTCCCGCATATCACTAACTCGCGTCTTCTAGAACCGAACACATCATCCCAAATCACTTACGCTAGTCGTGGGACAACAGACCCGGACCGCTACATCCGGGTTTCCACTTTCAAAGTGATCGGTCCAAAGGTTCAGTATCTTTTTGAACCTCCATCAGCCCGCAAAACTTTGTCTATACATGAGCTGGAGACAGCGGAAACCAGAGCTGTCTCAGACGAAATCCAACCCCACATTGCTGGTATGGCCGGACTTAAATACAACTCCTTGACCTGCCGAGAGAACGGTACTAGGAATAACCTTATATAAAGTCCTCTCTGGCATGATTTGAACCCTTGACCTTCAGGTTGTAAGGCAATAGCTTAACCACTAAGCTACCGGTCATCGGTGAATGCTTAATTAATGTGCGATTTCATTTTTAAATCTTTTTATTTTTTGTTTATTTATTTACATATACGGAAACAAGTGTCCAATAACAAAAATTCACAACATATAAAGGCATCTCAAAAGGTGAACAAAATACAATAAAATAAGAACATAAAAACAAAAATACAATTAAAAATATAAAAAACGTAACACTTAGAAAAATGAAATCAGGAAAGATAACTATAACCACAACATAATGTTTCTTGGAAACAATTTTAACTATAATTTTTAACAGACAATTTTAAGAACTAAGGGTTTTCTTTTAGTAATATAATTATATAATAAAGTTACATTGGTAATAGAGTTAGAAATAAAATTTATTGTACTGAAATATGATATTGTAAAACACTAATAGATTCTTTAAATAATTTAGTATTGTAATAGGCAAAATTTGAATTAAATATAAAATTATGTTATTGTGAAAAAATAGAATAAAAGATAAGGGTCTCTAAATCTTATCAAGGTTTAGCTATAAATTCATACAGTTATTTACATATATTATTTACAAATATAAATATTGTGCAAAAACTAGTTTTTTCTAGAAGGGAGAAAAATTAACTTTCCGCCTTTATTTTCAGGATGGAAAAAACCGTATTACGGCCTGTTTGTGAAAATAAGGGGGGAACAAAAATAAGGGGGAAAGTAATTCACTTTTCGCCCTACTGTTGGCATAAACGGTTAGTCATTGCTTAGAAAACTCAATTTTCATTGTTCGAATCCAGTCCGGGAAACATTGTTTTTATCGTTTTACTATAAACCAGGGCTTTAATTAATATTTTTATCAACACCATGCATGCATTTTTATGATATTTACTACTGTTTTAGTGTGTTTTGATAATGTTGCAACGTCTAAACTAGAAAAAACGCATAATTTTTACTTAAATACGGCAGAAAAAAATGGCGTCAGGACTTTTCTTACCTAACAAGTTAGTAACTAGATCAGCTATTACAATTATTATGGCGCAGTAAAGACAAATTCACTTTTAAACTTTAATTAATATGAGAGATATTATACTAGAGGGGCATAGCCTATCTTATACTTGGAGGCCTGAAACACTCTTTAGTGGGGCTCTCAGGGGCTCTGTGTAACTCATTGAACCTCCTCCAAGAGGGAATTAGGTTATAATTAATCAATTGTTTTGGGCTTCCCGCAGGTTGTTTGTGTTGTGATTTGTATTTTAAAATTTACTATATAGTTTACTGTTATTTTGTTCTGTTTATTTGATGAAAATCATAATCGAATGTGGTCAGGTTACTTTTTCAATGTTTCAAAATTCAACCAATAGGGCCCCTCTAGTAATATATCTCTATGGTATTTAACATTTTTATTAATTCAAAAGTAAACTAAAAAAAATAGTAAACAATCAATAGTTTTCTTTGCTTCTTCATATTATTTGTTTTGGTCTAAATAATTATGTTTGACAGTTTGTAGTTATTCTATGACTTTAAACTTTGTTTTTTAACAACCAAAAAGAAGAAAGATACGCAAATGTTAAATGAAACAGAGATATGTTTATATTAATACTTGATAATTTGTTTTGCTCGGAAAGTATTCTGGGGTAAATCAGTGTTGTCTTTAAATTAAAAGTAAAATTTAGTTGGCACTCCTGTTAATTTGAAGTGATGATAAGCAAGCCAATGTGTATCTTTTTATTTATCTATGATTCTTTTTTATTGTTTACTTATTTGTTGTTGGGTAAATAACAATTTTTGTTTTTATGAGTATTTAGTGTAATTGTTTGTGAGTTTCTAGTTAAAGATTTTAAATAATGCAAAGCTTGTATATATATAAAAGAAATGTCAAAAGTTTTATTTGTTAAAATGTTCTCCCTTTTAGAGGAAAAATCTTACCGGGACCCAAGTACGGAGAGGTACCGTAGTACTCGGGACCCAGAACCTCAGGCTCAGAACCCCAACAAAACCAGGGCGTAATGACTCTGTTTCTCCCTTGGTACGTAAATAACTATTTCTTATATGGAATATCGTAATAGATTTTTGTCACATTACCAAACTTCGTGTCCGCTATGCGAGCCAATTCATCAACGATCGTTTTCAAAGGAAAACTGAGCTTTAATCGTTATTAATCTCTTTGCTTTTACCTTAAATTTTGTCTTCGATGTACATCACATTCTGTTAATGACGTTAAAGTTTTACCTCAGTTTATTTATAGTTTTCGTCAGAACACAGTATGAGTGTATTAAGAAATAATATCAAAATGTTTTAATATAAAGAATTATTGGAACGAGTTCAAATGATTGTGTTTAGAATGTAATCTTTAGTTCATTCGTTTTCCGCTTGATGTGCTCAGCACTGCGTAATATAGATTAAAACTTTTTATCTATTAATGTTATAACATAATAAATGGGTTTGGTTTTATTACCTCTGGTAGCAGCTGTTGCAGAGGGTAGACTGGTCATGACCTTTCAGTTAAAAGCATTCTTCTAGTTACGGAACATCTCAATTGTTATCTGTTTAACCAGTAGACCAAGACCCGGAATAACGTGACTCATTTTGTACTTTAACCAAATTTTTCTGAAAATATACATTAAATTTTGAAGAAAAAACGTAGTTTGCCTCTCCAGAGTGGAGCCCTCTGATCAAAAATGTATCTTTGTTGTACACATTACTTTTTGAGATATTCTTTTGTTAAAATCTAAAAGTAGACTTACAATTAAAAACGATAATTTTTTGTTTCTTTAAAAAATCTGTGGGAACAATGATCCTAACCTACAAGTTTATATTCTTCCGCATAGAGATATATACTAGAGGGGGCATAGCCTATCTTAATAAATACATTGAGAGGCCTGAAAAATTTTTAGTGGGGCCCTCAGTGGCTCTATGTAACCTCATTGAAACCTCCTCCAAGAGGGAGTTGAGGTTATAATTAATCAATTGTTTTCGGCTTCCCGCAGATTGCTTGTGTTGTGATTTATATTTTAACATTCTACTATACATTTACTGTTTTTTTTATGTTTATTTGATGATAATGATAATCGAATGTGTCAGGTTACTTTTTTCGATGTTTCAAAATTCAACCAATAGGGCCCTCTAGTAATATATCTCTATGCTAGAGGGGGCATTGCCTATCTGAATGCATTAAAAGGCCTGAAACATAATTTTGGGGCTCTGTGTAACCTCAGTGAAACCTCTTCCAAGGTGAGTTAAGGTTATTAATGAATCAATTGATTTTGGGTTCCCGCACATTGTTTCTGTTTTAATTTGTATTTTTAACATTCTCCTATATAAGTTATAGTTATTTTGTTCGAATTATTTTATTGTATTTTTTATAATCGAAGGTAGTCAGGTTAATTTTTCGATTATTCACAATGTAACCTTTGGGGCACCTCTAATAATATCTCTATGTTCTTCTGTCGTTTACTGTGGTACGTCGTGTTTCCTTTATTATTTCTTGTTTGATATTTTTCCTTTTATTTAAAGGACCTCGCAAAATCTTATGAAAATGGCTCTCGGCTAAATTCGCTGAAACTTTGCATAAATACTAAACTTAACATGCTGATCAAAAGTGTCAATGGGCACAACGCTCTATCTTTAACCTTAGCCTTGTAAGGTCCTTATATTAACAATATCAGTGTATATATCCATATGAAACTGGCTCTCGGTCAAATTCGCTGAAACTTTGCATAAATACGGTACTTAACATGCTGATCAAAAGTGTCAATGGACACAACGCTCTACCTTCATCCCTTAGCCTTGTAAGGTCCCTTATATTAACAATATCAGTGTATATATCCATATACAAACTGGCTCTCGGTCAAATTCGCTGAAACTTTGCATTAACTTAGTCGTTCTTGTTTGTATTGAGTTGATAATTCTTTTACTTCTAAAGCATCAAAAATGACTTATTTTTGAAAGCCCTCTTTCATCTCTGTGTATAATTCGTTCGTTCACTAATGCCATAACCGTGAATATTCGTATTATTTTAAAACTTGAGGTTCACTTATCCAATCATATATTTTTAATTGTTTAATGGCTCCATGGAAGGGGGATACATAATGAAATTGGTGTTTTATGAATTTTAAATGTTAATAAAACACGTATAAAGCAAGAGGAGAGAGGGGGAGGATACGCTGAGTTGATACACGGGCTGAATGGTTCGGATGTAATACTTAATTTACCTCGTCCACATACCACAAGTGTGGAATATGCCACACCTCATCCACACATCTCACGCCACACTTCCTCTCCTGAATAATAAATTATTTTTTAATTAAACTTGAAAGCTGTATAAAACACTTGCATACCTGCGGTATGAAAAATGATATAAAAACTACACATTGGTCACATTACTGGTGGGATCAAACATTTGTTTCATATTTTTACAACCACACTGCTTCTGTGTGGTTTGTGGACAGCTATGAAACATTAAGGGATTAATTCCCTGGAAGGGTTTACTGGACTCGAGACGGGGCCCCTCCTCACCCCCTACTGGGGCCCTGCCGAAGCTCCCTCAACTTTATTACCATGTTTAAATAAACACAAAGGAATCCCAGCTTTTGTTCAACACAATTTTTTAAATTTCTTACTTTTTGTCAAAAGTATGTGGGAAAAGTATTGCGTTCAAACTAAATATTTTTCTATTAATCTTAACTGCGCTAGGCTGAGTTTTATGAGCGCATTAGTTCTAAACCGATTTTTCTTAATTCCACTCTAATTTCCAACTTTCAAAGATTATCTTTTAATGGAGTCATATAATAAATAAATATAAGTAAGGAAATGAAAAGTTAACCATTAAATACAACCTTATTGGCAAAGCTCTTTCAACCCAGCTAGAGGCCATCATCAGTGCAAAACCGTCAGAGAAAGAAAAGGAAGATGAGGAACTCAATCATAGTTCTAAGATAGGTGCTTAATCATAGTTCAATAACCCAAGGTATATTGTTACTTAACAAGCAATATGCATAGTCGTTGTTCATTAACCCTAGGGTTTATGCTACTTCACTCTAATTTCCAGCTGTCAAAGATTACCTCTTTAATGGAGTTCATATAAATAAGGAAACGAAAAGTCTCTCCACTGAATAAAACTTTATTGGCAAAGCGCTTTCGAGCTACCTAGAGGACATAATTAGTGGAAAACCGTCGGAGAAATGAAAGGTAGAAGGGCGATTCTATCATTTTGATCTTGATATTATTATTAGAAGTTAAGTCTAAATGTAATACACTCTACGGTTTTGCACTAATGATGGCCGCCTCTAGCTAGGTTGAAAGCGCTTTGTCACGAAAGTTTTATCCTGTAGGGAGACTTTCGTTTTCCTTATATATGGCCCGATATGAGATTATTAGTTTGTTTGTTTTTACTTCTTGAGAACACTGCCGTAATAACAAACCGAATTTGATTAAAATTGGTGTGCGGGTTTTAGTATAATCAATAATTTTTTTATTGATTTTTACATCAACATTTATCTATATACTAAATTTCAAGTGTCTACGTTTGCTGGAAGCGCTTTAGAATTTTGATGAGTGAGTGAGTGAGTGTCAAAACTGCCTAACTTTGAGCCCCCATATATCATTACCTTTGAATAGCTAAGATATGAAATTCAGTAGAATGGGGCAGCTCAACAAGATCTTTTAGTTGCTATTAAAGTTGTATTTTTTATGTCCTTAATAAAAAGATACGAGGGGGTGGAAATAGCTTTGAGATGCTTCCTGCAAAAGATGGTACGTCAGTGACCGCTAGACTTAGCAGGGGCACTGCCGTGCCCCCAGATGTTTACTGAGTTTCAGCTCAATTAGATTATTTATTGATTTTTTACAATTGTTTCGAAAAACGTATACATTTCAATCTATAAAAATTGAACTAATGCTGATAGCGAGGTGGTACTTTGTACAATTTTCGGTCCTATATATTATATATAAATTCGCGCTAAATTTCAAATTGATCCGATCATTATTTCGTGAATTGTTGTAATTTTTGCTGAGTCACAAATGATAGTTAATGATATCTAAGGAAACATATTTCCCAGAGAGCACACTAGCATAAAAATGTATTTGTGTACTTTTTGCTCTCTAGCATAAACACACTGGAAGCTACAATGATGACAGACATATGCATATGCATATACACAATACACACACACACACACATATACAGACCGACAACTTTATGAGAGCCACCCAGGAGGTCTTATAAACATATGAAACGCATGATTCAGGTGAAACCCCTATTTTTGGAATTTATTGCCAACATAATACTTTTCCAATATCATATATAATATATATATATATATATATATTATATAATTATATATATATATATATATATATATATATATATATATATATATATATATATATATATATATATATCCGTATAAATAATATTGATATATATATATTAACAGATATATCCGTATAAATGAGAAAAAATAAAAATGCCTTAATACTTTTATTTGAAGGGCTCGATGTTATCCGAGGTCTGAAGTAAGCGAGAAAATAAATCTAAACCACGTATCCACTTCTTTCTACCTCTTTTGT